>QRDG01001050.1:221169-821169 GCA_012064385.1 Puccinellia tenuiflora
TTTCAGAACTAATGAAGAGGCAGCGGAGGCCCTCAAGTATTTCAACAATACATACATTGACACTTCTAAGATCACCTGTGAGGTAATTTACTTTCCAAACCATTTTTAGCCTTTCTTTTTCCTCTGGGACTGTATCTGTTAGATGCATTGCCGTAGGCGGTCGAATTTAAGGTTAAGATCAGGTGAATAAACATGCCTTATATATAATCTGGTGTGTGACAGGTTGCTCGTAAGATTGGTGATCCCGATGCTCCTCGCCCTTGGAGCCGTCATTCCTTAAAAAGCATGAATATAATAGTACAGATAAGGAGGACACTAGGGAGGCTAACGCGCCGCTGAAAAAGTTCCAAGGAAAAGGAACATCTGGTTGATGTGGGAGGTTCTAAGACAGTGTAGCTAATGATCCCATGCTCCAAGAGTTTCTTCAAGTTATGCAGCACCGTTCAAAAGCAAAGATGTGGGCAAATGACACTACTGGTGCCCTAGATTCTGCTGACAAAGATAGCACCCTAGTAACTGCATCTAAGAAGCCTCAGAAGAGTACTGCTGCAGTTTCTGAAAACAATTCATCTTCTGAAAATGATTCATCTTCTGAAGATGATTTCGAGGAGAAAATAACAAATGATTTGCCCTCAAAAGATGCTTCGGAGAAGCTACAATCTGACAGTAAACGAGACAAGAATATGACAGATGTGGATTTCTTGAAGAGTAAAATTAGAAAAGATTGGTCAGATTCTGAATCTGATGATGAAGATTCTGGTGATCGGTTGGGTAGCAGCACTGATGATGAAGAACCGTCTAATGAATTTTTTGATGCAAATGAAAGAGGTCAGGTGCTGGATCAGAAGGGTCTGGACCAGAAAAATCATGTAGATAAGAAAGCACCTGTGGAAGTTAGTGACATACAAGAGGTGGAAGATCCTGACAACCAAGATGGTGAACATATTGAAGCCAACAAAAAGATGAAAATCATGCCAGTCAGGAAACAGAAGATGTGGAAGCTGCTTCAACTACTGATGAAAAGAAGCTGGCACTGGAGACTGGCCGTTTATATATCTGCAATCTTTCATATGCAACTACGTATGTTCTTACTTGTTACTTCAGATCAGCTTTTATGTATTATTCAAGATGTAGCTGCTTGCCTTTTCTTACAAGGATATTGTTGTTTTATGATTTCAGTGAAGATGATCTTGTTCAGCTATGCAGCCAGTATGGTGATGTTGAACAGGCACATATTGTTGTCGATAAAATCACTAAGCTCTCAACAGGCAGAGGTTATGTGCTTTTTAGCCTTCCAGACTCAGCAGTAAGGTAAATATTTGGCTAGTAACTTGGGAAGGATAGGCTTATTTTTGACAGTTCAGCTTACAGGAGATTGTTTAATCCTTTACTCTACAAACTTAATTTTCTCCTTGCATGGCAATGACACCTTGATATGTTCTTTGCAGGGCATTGGATGAATTAGATAACTTCAGTTTTCAGGGTCGTCTGTTACGTGTAAAGGCTGCTAAACCACTAAATAATAAGACGTTTGAGTAAGAAAAGAAGTCCTTTTTGTGTTGTTTCCTTTCTTGGGTTTACTGTGCAAATAATGTTTAATTCATTTACTCTTAATTGTCAAGGTCTAGTCATTTTGCTGTTGACGAGAAAATGAATCTCAAGCAGCAAAAGTTGGAAGAGAAGAAAGCTTCTGAAATTGGTGGGGATACGAGAGCATGGAACAGCTTTTATATGCGTCAGGATACTGTATGGTTATCTTCTAGCTTTGACATTGATCTACTGATTTCTAGAAACAATATTGTAGTGAATCACATGATACTGTTCAAGTATGTCCTTGCTGTTCCTTTTAGGAGTTGGTAGTTTTGTTGAATTTTGATAATTTCCATCCTCGTATCTTTCATGCAAACTGATTGAGGCAATTGCGTTTGTACTTAGGTCGTCGAAAACATAGCAAGGAAGAATGGTATAAGTAAAAGTGAGTTGCTTCATAGGGAAGCAGATGACCTTGCTGTCCGTATCGCTCTCGGTGAGACACATGTCATTGCGGAGACCAAGAAATATCTATCTAGATCTGGAGTTAATGTTGCTGCCTTGGAAGAACATACTTCCAAAAGAAACGAGAAGTTGAAAAGAAGCAATCATGTAATACTGGTAAAAAACTTGCCATATAATTCTTCTGAAGAAGATCTCGCTGCGATGTTTCAGAAACATGGAAGTTTGGATAAAATCATTCTCCCTCCAACAAGAGTATTTGCCTTGGTATGTTTTACATATTGCCTGTGTTGTTCCACTGTTTGTTGTCATTCTGGTTGTGATATTCCCTTTCGGAGCTATTCATTTTCTTATTTCCTTTTGGTGCTATTCATGGTTGTATATCATTTTCTCTCAGAATTGCCAAGTGGGCTTCATCACCTGGACAACAGACAATGCCCCCCCTTGACTTCATTTATTTATCTTGATTTTTTCCTTTGGCTATCTCAGGTAGTTTTTGTTGAAGAAACAGAAGCTCGTTACGCTTTCAAAAAGTTGCTATACACACGATACAAGTAAGTTTCTGCAGTTGTGCTAGTTAGTTTGTTGTTAATCTTATATATTCCAGCTCACATACTTCTGCGTTCTGTATTGATTACTTAATTGAGACCTGTATAAACCACTGTTGTTAAGTAAGGTTATATTTTCTATTAAGTAAAGTAATAAGACTGCTTGACATATGTACCTTTTGTAAATTCAGTGAAATATGCGTCAGTGGTTTGATATCTGATGTTCTCACCTTGACTTGAGGCTGCAGCCTTGTTTACGTCAATTAGGAAGCTTCTCTTTAGTTTTTATATTCCTAAAAACTTAGGAAATATATCAGTGGCTGCAGTTCTACTATTAAAATGTTTTTATGCGACTGTACACCACCATGGATTGCAATTATCAATATCAACGCAATAAATGCTGCATTTTCTGTTATTGGACTTGTACCTGATACTTGTATATAGGGTGTTAGGATGGATCTACTCTTTGCTGATTATAAACTTCCTGCTGACTTATATTTTCTTCCTCTTTTCATTGTACTGTTTTTTTAGTTTTAATTGCCTGTGGTCTCTTCTGACATTTCTGTCAAAAAATATAATAATAGCTCTTATCTTGGTTACATAAATCTACAATGCTGTATATCAAATAATAATTTTGTTTTTGTACTACAGGGATACTCCACTGTATTTGGAATGGGCACCTGACAACATTTTATCTCCTACCTCAACACACGTGGAAGAGGAGGAAACAAATACCATTGGTGAGAGGATTATTACAAAAGCTATCGTAGATCAAACTGTGGAAGGAGTGAGTGCTGAGGAGATTGATCCTGATAGGGTGGAGGTGGGTGCAGCATTCTCTAACCTGGCCTTTCGAAAATTATGCAGTTTATGATAGAACAGTTTTGTGTTTTCTTGTGTCTACATGGCTTATACTTGGACTGTTACGAATTAGTAATATACCATTATTCATTGCAGTCCCGATCTATATTTGTCAAGAATTTGAATTTCAAGACTACAGATGAATCCTTAAAGCAGCATTTCAGTACAAAATTGAAGACCGGGAGTCTTAAAAGTGCAACGGTATGGATATGCTTGTGAATATCGAATGCATTCTTGCATGTCCCACTCTTAAGTCTTACCCTTTTTTTTCCGAGTCACTGTTTAGGTGAAAAAACATATTAAGAAAGGAAAGAATGTTTCGATGGGATTTGGCTTCGTTGAGTTTGATTCGGTTGAAACTGCAACCAGTGTGTGCAAGGATCTACAGGTATCCCTCTTGGACCTGCCTGTCAGGGGCGCCCTTCCCTCTCGTAACCTTTTCCCTGTTTATGTTATAATGTGCCCATATATATTCAGCATGCTAAATGATTTATCTGTTAATTAGGGGACGGTTTTGGATGGGCATGCTCTTATCTTGCAACTGTGCCATGGGAGAAAGGATGGTCAGACTGCGAAGAAAAATGAAAAGGATAAGAGTTCAACCAAGTTGCTTGTGCGAAATGTAGCGTTTGAAGCAACTGAAAAGGACTTGAGGCAATTATTCAGTCCGTTTGGTCAGGTGAATATCCTTTTTTTTATCGAAATTTACTTGAAACCCAGATGGGACCAAAGGAGCCTCCAGGGATGGGATTCAGTCTCGTAGAAATTGCAGTGATATTATGACCGTGAAGAATATTTCAACTCAGACAATTTTTTTTTAACATAAACGGGCTTTATTTTTATATTCTCTTTGACTGACCCAAGAAAGAGCCCATTGTTATGAATGCTTATATTGTTTCTGAAATCTAACGAGTTACATTGATGAAAATAATTTCAGCTCAAAAGCCTCAGGCTGCCTGTGAAGTTTGGAAGTCACAGAGGTTTCGCTTTTGTTGAATTCGTCACGAAGCAAGAGGCACAGAACGCTCTGCAAGCCCTTGCAAGCACTCATCTCTACGGCCGACATCTGGTACGAACCTTTCTCTTTCAAGCTCACACCCCATGCTTGCCGAACCAACTGCATGATATTCAATTTCTTGCATTCCCTTCAGGTGATTGAGCGAGCGAAAGAGGGAGAGACCCTTGAGGAACTGCGGGCAAGAACCGCCGCTCAGTTTGTGGATGAACAGAGCGGTTTCCAGAGGATGTCCAATAAGAGGAAACAAACTAGTCTTATGGACGAAGGCACTGTGAAGTTTTCAAAGATAGTAGAATAATAATGTCCTGTGGAGCTAACATGAAGCAGCAAATTTTTGACCGTGTTGTATGATAGTATCACTCGTTCAAGGCAAGCCTTTTTCTTCTGTTTATCTTCTGTTTTGGGGGTTGGATAGCTTTCGCTTTCGTTGAAGTGCTGAAAATGCAGCAACTTGTGTGTACAAACTGAATTACACTGCGTTCGAAATCATATTTAAAACAAGTGAAAATGATTCAGTTCACGACACATTGTTACCACACAATCAGAAATCCAAAGGCATTCTATTCGCTATTCTTGCCAAGTATGCAGCGAACATCGTTATCTTGAATTTTATACAGTAACGGACTCATCTGTGCTCCGTGCATCGTACCAAAACAAATGTCCTAAGCAGAAGATGCAAGTGCTCCTGCCTGTCATGTACACCGGGCTGTTGAAATTTTCGAAATTTCAGAGCTGATACGAATTGCTAGGAATCAAACCCTGCAGCTGCCCCTGGAGGGGCGAAGTTCCAAAATGCCGTATAATATTTTTATATAAATGCCAAATCATACAATTATAAGAAGTTAGAATTTGTATCATTTTGAGAAGTTTATATAATTGGAAAGAGCTTGTTCACATTAACTCAATAAATGCATATCTAGCATCAATATATATATATATATATATATATATATATATATATATATATATATATATATATATATATATATGGACGCGCTATTTGACTCCCAGGGAGTAGAATAGTTATTCTACACCCACCCTCTATCTTCACAACCGCATATGATTTTTATGTCACGTAAATTTTGCCTTATGTATTGAGTCAAGGAGAACGTAAGAAAAAATATAAATGACAAAAAAAAATATTTACGTGACGTTGCAAAAATACGACAAAATACACTTATTTATGTTGTTTTTATGACTTTTACATCATTTTAACTCATTTTTATGTCGATTTTTTCTATTATGGGTCAACATGACATAAATATTTACGTATGTAACATAATTTATTGATGTAACAACGTAAAAAAATTGTGGGTGCAAAATAAGTTATTCTGCACCCTGGGTGTCAAATAGGGTTTCTATATATATATATATATATATATATATATATATATATATATATATATATATATATATATATATGAAAAATGCTTCCTACTCCCGGGTGTAGGCGTGTAGCTACACCCATGTCTAAATACTGTCATACAGAAGTATTTCTGATACTTTATCGGTTTGAGTATGTTCATATACTATATCTAAAATACTTCATATCAACTTATATAAAAAAATTGCAAGTGGGTATGTAATTTGCACTATATTAAAAATACCGTCATATTTGTACGTAAAAAAGGATTATGCGAAAAAATTGTACATACTACCTATAAAATAGTATATATAACTTATAAATAATCATATATACTACATACTACATGTACGTACTCTCCGATATAATAAATACCTTTTAAATCATAAGAAACATATATGGGTGTAGCTGCCGTCGACCCGCGCGCGTCGCGGAGCCGCGGCGGAAGTTCCGTGCAGGCCGCGGCAGTTCTGTGCATGCGGGGCGGCGACGGTGTGCTCTGGGGCGGCAGCGTCTGCGGGAGTCAGCGGAGGAGATGCGTTGTCCACGTCATCCACGCGTGGGTTGTGGATTTCGGCCTGGCCGACCAACACGAATTCCACCACGCGCAGTGTGGTTTTCGTGGCCGCCGTCTCCGTCCACGGGATTTTCAAGAGGTAGATCCATGTTCGTGGTCTCTGCCAACCTTCATTGTTTTCTTCTTGACACTTTTTTCTGTGCGTGGTCTAGAGTCTAGACCCACATGTTGCAAATATTTGTGATCTTGGATGGCAATGGGATTTTGAGGATGCAGATCCACGTTCGTGGTCTAGATATTTGTCCGTCTCTTCTTTCTGATTTTGTTAGTCCTTTTTATTCTTTTGGAATTTCTGATGCAAGTTTGTTCCCCATTCAGAGGAAGTGAGCCGCCTTTCCGTTGTAATTTCTAGCATCAACATATTTGTTTGACGTGCTATTTTGGAAAAAAAAACTTGAATCGGTGCCTAATGTGTTCCAGCTTCAGTAATTTTGGATCCAAATGAGTTTTAACTGAATGGTGAAGAAAATAAATCACGTTTGTATCAAGGAGAGCCGATGTTTTTGTTGACTTTCTTGTCGATTCCCCGAATGGTACTGTATTGAGTCTGTTTCCTAATTTGCAAGGAAGTGTTCGTAGATTTGTGATTCGATTTTTTTTCAGATTGGTAAAACGGTGAAACGAAAGTATAATTCTTCAGATTCTTTTTTTGTTCAGCAGGCGGCGTCAGGGAGGAAGTAGAAGTTTGGGCGGAGGCACGCTCGAGGTTTTTTTTTATCCGTATTTGCTTCAGCTTTTTTTTTTCGATCTGGATTTTGCTTGACCGTTCCAGGGATTTGTGATTTGATTTTTTTTTGTACACGGTGTGTTCCCGACCTAGATCCCATGTTCATTCAAATAAAGGGTAAATATTATGAGAGAAAAGTTGTGTTAATTATGATCCAATATACATCTCAGTTTTTTCTTACAGAAAGGTTTTTTCCGAAGTTAAGCTAGCTAATGGTGTATTTGGATCGGTCTATTTAATTATGGGGGATGCTGAGCGTCCCCCGGGGATATTTGCACGCGATCCCCTGGGTCCCCGACCGTACGATTGGTCCCGCATGTGCCGTAGGATCAAAGTAGCGACCAGCTCACGTTTACCCCGTTTTAGCTACTCCATATATGAAAACCACCTGCGCACGGTCGCACGGAAGGTTGACTGCCGCGCGCTTCGAAACGTCCTACCGCCGTCGCTCACAACACCCACGACAAATTTGTGGGCCTGCGACATCGCAGGCACCCGGCTCGGCGGCACCGTCACGAACAACTTGAAAACATAGGAATTTTTGCTACAATCCTGATGTGGATTTGCTTCAAAAGGAGAAAAAAGTTGCTACAAACTTCTAACAATTTGCACATATTGTAGATAAATTGCATCTTATAAAGAAGAAATTTGCAACATCAGTTTGTAGAATTGCATCAATAAGAGAATTTTTTGCTATAAAACTGCACCTCATGAAGAAAAATGCATCATGTGAAGAGGCAATTTGCTACAATCCATCGGTGGATTTGTATCTTAAGGGGAAAAATTCTGCTACAAAGCTTTCAAAAAATTGCACCAAATCAAGAAAAATTGCATCATGTGAATAAGAAATTTGCACCATTATCTGGATCTTCTTAAAAAGTGAAATAATTCCGCTACAAAACTTTATAGAATTCGCACCACATCAAGAAAAATTGCATCCTGTGAAGGACAAAGCTGCTACAATTATTCTATGGATTAGCATTCAGGGGAGGAAGAATCTGCTACAAACACCATTCATCCAGCGACGGTCGATGCTACAAGTGAGCACCAGCGATCCTACGAGCAGCCAACGCCACCGCTTCCAGCGGCCAACGTCGCTGCTTCCGGTCGCCTTCGCCGATGCTTCCAGCGGCCATGGCCGATGCTACGAGCGGCCGGAGTGGACCGACGCCTGCAGGAGACCCTCCGTCGTTGGGGCGGACGACGAGTTTGAGGCCGGTGCCGGGGCGGCAGACGCGGTTGCAGAGCTCGATCTCCATTGGCGGTCGTTGCCTCCGCTCGAGTTTTGTGGCATGGCGGAAGATGAGGAGGCGGCGGGCTTGCGCTCGACCTTGGGGCGCTTGGCCGAACGGGTCGGCGCCCTGGGCGGCGGCGGTGGAGCTCTCAGGAGAACGGGCCATGGGGAGGAGCATGGGAGTACGGGAGAGAGAAGAGGAAAGAGAACGAACGGGTGGAGAGGAACGACTCTGAATGGATATCGCAACGTGGTGGGCCCCGACCGCATCGCTTCTTCCACGTGGAAGGACGCGTGTCACGCGCTGAGCCCGGAGGACGCGAGCGACGCGATCCCCCGGGGGTATACAAGCGTTTCCAATTAATTATGTCTCACATCGACGAATGGTTTGTACTTCCACATGCTTGAATAATGATGGTATGCGGTGCTAATAGCCTAGGCAGGATCAACCGTATTGCTACATGGACCTGCCCACCAGGAAAAAATATAACAAAATATTCAAGCCGCGTGCGTAACATTACTCAAGGATAGGCCCCATGGCCCCATGCCACACAGAACCGGTACCGGATGGTGAAAAAGATTAGGACGGCCGGGTAACGGGGACGGACGGAAGCACGAATCACTCCACACGATCCAACGATGAGTAGGATGTGCGTAGCTAGCACCCCGGGTAGCAAATCCACGTCCACATATATATGTAGGCAAATACATATACCTTGGGTATGTATGCCTTACATATGTAGCAGGTACATATGACTTTAGGTATGCACATAACGGGGTATACATATCTAATATGTACACATACCTAAGTTAATTATATATATACCTGATCTGTGCACGCGCTGTTGCATATACATACTCGAGAAATATATATCATGTAGATACCTTAAATAGGCATACCCAAGGATATGTACACCTCTCATATACCCAACATGTGCATACCCGAGGTATACGGGTTGTCACATACCCAAAAACTTTCCATATTCCATCATGGTGCCCGAGCACCATAGAGCATCTGTTAATTTACCTATATATATTTCTCACCCAGGGAGTAGAATAGTTATTCTACACCCACCCCATATCTTTTCAACCGTAAATAATTTTTACGTCACGTAAATTTTGTATTACTACGTAAGTCAAGAAGAACGTAAGAAAATATTGATATGATGTAAAACCTTTTTTTACATGACGTATAAAAAATAAACGTAAAATACGCATTTTTTATGATTTTTACACTATTATGACTCATAAAATATAATATTTTTATGTCAATTTTTTGTTGTGGGACTATATGAATGTAATTATTTGTATATCAAACATAAATTCTAAATAAAAGAACGTAAAAAAACAATGGGTGCAAAATAAGGTATTATGCACCCTGGGTGCTGAATAGGGTTTCTATATATATATATATATATATATATATATATATATATATATATATATATATATATATATATATATATATATATATATATATTCCAGCTATTCTGCACTCACTTGCAGAATAACTATTCTGCACAACTTTCTGAACTTCCTTACGAAAACAATGTGAACTTTCCGACGGAACTCTCAAATCTATTTTTTTGGCGGACAGTGTTTCGAGCCCATTTTTAAATCGTTTATCGGAATGACGCACGCGATATACCGTTGGATAGCTAGTGAAATTGCGCAACTTTTATTCTTCTGTCGGATTTCCGTATTCTTTACGGTTTTAAAGTAATTTTAATTATACTAAACACAGTTTTCGCGGATTTGTCCGTTTTTGTAATGTATTTTGGACGCCATTTCCAAACCGCTCATCGGATGGATGCACATAATATGCCGTTGGATTCGTACGGAAAATGCCCAATTTTCAAAATTCCTTACGGTTTAAGAGAAGTTTAGAAAATAGAGAATTCTGTTTTCTGAAATTTAGTTCCGGCGGACTGTTTTTTCGCAATTAAATTTAAACCGCTTATCGAAACTTAACAAATAATATGGCGTTGGAAAGATATTAACTAGATGCAACTTTTATGTGTACAATGTTTTTCGAAATTCGATACGGTTTTTTATTAATTTTGAAAATACGAAAAACGAAGATCCAAAATAATATGCAGTTGACCCTATTTTTTACGAACTTCTTACGATACATAAGTGAACTTTCTATTTTCGAACAACATCTGAATTTTTTACTCATAAAGTTGACGAACTCTCCAGAATGCGCAAGTGAACTTCGTAACTGAACTTCTCTGCGTAGCATATTTTTCTGAACCCCCGTGAGCGTAAGTGAACTTCTTAACGAATATTAGTGAACTTCCTATTTTTTTTACAAGTGAACCTCTCACTGAAAAATCTTTTTTTTTCTAAACTTCCCATGAGCGTAAGTGAACTTCTTAGCGAATGTTAGTGATTTTCCTATTTTTTTTTACAAGTGAACGTCTCGCTGCAAAATCTTTTTTTCTAAACTTCCCATGAGCGTAAGTGAACTTCTTAGCGAATGTTAGTGATTTTCCTATTTTTTTTACAGGTGAACCTCTCGCTAAAAAATCTTTTTTTCTCAACTTCCTTTTTTTCGCAACCGAATTTCTCGGCCTATCATATTTTTTTCTGAATCTCTCGCGATACATAAGTGAACTTCCTATATTTTCGGAAGTGAACATTATCTGACGAACTATTTTTTCTAAACTTCTCACGATGCGTAAGTGAACTTCCTTTTTTTTTTACAGTTGACCTTCTCTGTAGACCCTCTGATAGGCAATACTAAATTTCATGGGCTACCTCCGACAGGAAATACATTGAACATAAAATTTGGCGACCGCAATCCCACTGCAGAAAAAGGCAAAGGATGGGACGGGACAGCACCTGCGGCTGCTCTTGTGAAATTCTGTGGATGGACAACGTACTGAACCTCAGAACAGCAACGGACTGAACTTTGAGAAGCAATACATTATAACTGAACCTCAGAATATCACCGAACTGAACTTCACGATTTAGGAGAACTGAACACCACGGGTTGGCGAGGGCCGGTCGTTGCCGGGGAGCCTGAAAACGAGTGCGGAGAAGCTCGTGTCCTTCGCAGGCGCACGGTCAAGGCAGGCGAGCGGCGGACGTCGACAGCGGAGGAGCTGGAGCGGACACGGCGTTGTCCAAATCAAGATGCAGCAGATCGTGGACTCCCCTGTGGGAGCATTTGGTCTCCCCGCGGCGGCCTTTTGGAGTTTGGACTCCCGCACCGGAGCCTGGACTCGAGGATCTCCTCTCGACGCGGGTCCATCCCCTAGAGCAGGGGCAGGGAGTGGGGCACCGGACCGGAGATGTGGTGGAGGGAGCAGGCCATCTGGCGCCGGAGGGGAGGAAGGAGGTACGACGGTGGAGGAGGTCAATTCGACCGCGCGGTGGCCTCGCGTCGGTAGAGCCATGGAGGACGAGGTCTCCAGCGCCAGTTCCCCGAGCGAACCTCCCATGGGCAGCATGGTGGACTTCGACGGCGCCCTGCGTTGACTTCCATCGAGCGACGCGCTCGACTCTCGCGGGAACGAGCGGTGCCGACAGAACCGGATCCCGCCGACGAGCACAAACAGGGAGGAGCGGGGCGCAGGGGGGCGGTGGTCTTGGCGGCGCGAAAGGAGACGGAGGAGCCGCGCTTGTGGCAGGAAGGAGGCCGGAGTCGGCTCGCTTCAGACAACAGGGAGCCACGCGCGGATGGGCCGGCGCCTGGCCGTGCATGTGGGAGCAGGGGCTCCTTGCCAGCGCGAGAGGAGCAGGGGGAGGCGCGTGCTGTTGCGCTCGCCAGCGGAGGGCGGGGATCCATGGGAAAATCGAATGGGGGGCGAATGGAAGAAGGCGGGCCAGCAGTGGATGGAGGCGGGGCAGCCGGGCTGGAGGGTGGTCGGCGGCGCGCAGGCCATGGCGGCACGGGAGGTCAGGGGAGGGGATGCTGCGCCCCATCGACGACGCGCAGGAGCTCGACGTAGGGGGCGGCCCGCCGGTACGCGCAGAGGTGGGGAGGACGGCTCGGTACTCAGCCGCCACAAAGCAGGAGGTTGGGGACAAAGGCGGGGCGGCGCGCGGCCGGCCTGGGTGGCGGCGGCGGTGATGGGCGTGGGTGTGTACTGGTTCCGGTGGGGCAGGAAGACGTGAGGGAGTAGGTGGGTGGAACCGAGCGAGTGGGTCGTGCGGGTTGAGTAGCGTTTCGGTGCGTCGGTTCGGGGATAAGAAGCTGATTAGGAGGAGAAAGTTGTACTGAATAGCTATTCTGCAAACACTTAAGGGGTTGTGCAGAATAGTCCTACCCTATATATATATATATATAGAAATCCTATTCGACACCCAGGGTGCAGAATAATTTATTTTGCACCCACCATTTTTTTGCATAGTTACATCAATAAATTATATTACATATGTAAATATTTTACGTCATGTTGACCCATAGTAGAAAAAATCGACATAAAAAATGAGTTAAAATGATGTAAAAGTCATAAAAACAACATAAATACATGTGTTTTTGTAACTGTCACGTAAATAATTTTTTTTGTCATTTATATTTTTTATTACGTTCTCCTTGACTTAATACATAAGACAAAATTTACGTCACGTAAAAATCATATGCGGTTGTAAAGATAGAGGGTGGGTGTAGAATAACTATTCTACTCCCTGGGAGTCAAATAGCGCGTCCCTATATATATATATATATATATATATATATATATATATATATATATATATATATATATATATATATATATATATATATATATACACACACATGATAGATACTTCTACTTCAATAAAAACAAAAAATATATACCATATACATGATACAATATCAATATTGGTTCAGAGAATTTTAGTTCATTAATTTCACATTCACCTCCACTTCTTCGATAAAATGAATCAATGGTATTTGCATTTAACCATCGTTACACAGTGAAACAACAATCTCCAACCACCAATTTTGATTTACTATAAAATCCATGACCTAGATATAATCTTCCTCAATTCAAAGATGCAAGAATCTGAACTAAGCAAGAACTAGACTTATAACTACAGGACGGCATGCACGGAGATAGGAAGAGAATTCTGCTCGCCGGACGACCGGAGGGACGGAGTTAGCTTGCAGGGGACTAGGGGAGGAGGCAGTTCGATGTGCAAGTCCCTGCTGAGACACGAGCGAAGTCAGTATTGCTCCGGCAGACCGCGGCCTTCACCCTGCGCCATCGGCGGCCGGTCAAGCCCACGGTTCCATGCCCATACGGCTAGTCCTAAGTGTTGTTAGTTCACGAGATGACAGAGACACGAGAGGAACCTGTTCGCTATTCCTCTCTCTACACACTCGAAGCTCCCAGGTAGACGGAAAACAGACGGATTGGTCTCGTGAGCTGAAATATTACGGGATAGTTAAAAAAATGTTTTTCGCTGGGGGGCAAACGCCCAGGTTCGCCCCCGTGAAGCTCCGCCGTTGCCTACAAATATGAATAATAATAACAGTTCAAATTAATGCGGTGAACAGATCAGAGATTATGATGTCTTGAGACCAAAGATTCCATCAGCACATCAACATCTCTAGCTATGCTTCCACGGCTTCCTCCCTGAGTGGCCAGTTGTCACTGCTGTGGCTTTTCAGAGGCATGTACTGCGACATGATCGCCGCCACTTCCGAGTCCATGTACCGCTGCAAACATCCACACCACAGTCAAGCAAAGATCGCCGCGGTGCATTCGCTGGAAGTAGAATCTAGATTTTGGGATTGATTGAGGAGCAAGAACTTACCCTGAGCGTGTACTTGTAGAAGGCGAACCCGGCGGCACCGGCGCCGACGAGGCACGCGAGCACCGCCTGGATTTTGAATTTTGTGATCGATGTATAGCACCACTGACGAAGGACGGTTCAAAATTTAGGTATGAAGAGTCAGAAACATATTTTAGTTAAAATAATTTTTTTGGGGGAGGGGGGATCGCCTCCATCCTCATGTTAAGCTATACAAATAACTTCACATCCATCCAGCTGGTTCGATGTCATCGTGTATATTGTTGCTCTGATCGGCGCACCTACGCTACTTGGTGCCGTATGTACATTTCTGCTATGGTGTATGTCCTAGGTACGTCATGTTATTTGGAATTCTGCTGGCTGCACGTATTCACTGTCCTCTCATGTGCAATTCTGCTGGCTGCACGTATCCATAACCCCAGGGAGGCCAATCAGGTTGCACATGAGATTGCTAGATTTAGTTTTTGTAATAAAAATTCTTGTAATTGACTGAATGAAGCCCATAGTTTCTTGCTTAGCAACCTTGTAAACGATGTAATAATTGTTGGCAATCAATAAAGGTTGCAGCAAACCTGCTGCATCCCTAAAAAAATTTGTTGCGTAAAATATGGTTTTTTTGTTAGGCTGCAGTTAATCAATTAATATAAATTAGCATAAATATTATCAGTTGGAATTATAAAAAAAAGTGGTCATATGAAATGAGATTACACACAACTCAAATTTTGTTTTCTCTGTAAAATGCAGTTGATGAAGCTGCATGCCCATAGATAGGCCGACCAGGCGAAGGCGGCGTAGTGGGCCAGGAGGGCCCACTTCCCGTCGTTCTTGGCCCGGTGGCTGTTTAGGGCTATTGTGCAGCGGCTGATAAACAAGTGATGTCCCGGGGAGGCTTTGCCGGCCTTGCCGGGCCAAGAGCCCAATAATAACAAAGAGGAACAGCCCAATCCCGAGGACCCAGAAATGCCAGCCATCGTCGCCGCCCCTCTGCAGGTTGTCGTCTTCGTGCCTGAGCCCGCGGTCGCCTCCGCTCTGCAGGCCATGCTCGTCCCGCCCCTGCCCGTGCTCGCCGCTGCTGAGATCGTCACTGCAGATGTCGCCGCGCCTTCGCCGCCCTACTTCGCGCCACTGCTAGGTTACATTCAGACTTTTCTCAGGTGGTTGGCTAGCTGGTTCTCAGGTGGTTGGCTAGCTGGTTCTGGTCGGTAAGCTGATGCCTGCATATGTTTGTGGTGCTGTTACCTGTTGTTCTGCAATTCCCGGACTTGTCTGTGATCAGGGGGGAGCTCCCAGTGGGGGGGGGGGGGGGGGGGATCGCCCCCATCCCCCATGTTAAGCTATACAAATAACTTCACATCCATCTAGCTGGTTCGATGTCATTGGGTACATTGTTGCTCTGATCGGTGCACCTACGCTACTAGGTGCCGTATGTACAGTTCTGTTATGGTGTATGTCCAAGGTACGTCGTTGTATTTGCAATTCTGCTGGATGCACGTATCCACTGTCCTCTCATGTGCAATTCTGCTGGCTGCACGTATCCATAGTCCCAGGGAGGCCAATCAGGTTGCACATGAGATTGCTAGATTTAGTTTTTGTAATAAAAATTCTTGTAATTGGCTGAATGAAGCCCCTAGTTTCTTGCTTAGCAACCTTGTAAACGATGTAATAATTGTTGGTAATCAACAAAGGTCGTTTTAAACCTGCTGCTTCCCTAAAAAAATTGTTGCGTAAAATATGATTTTTTTGTTGGAATTAATCAATTAATATAAATTAGCATAAATATTATCAGTTGGAATTATAAAAAAAGTGGTCATATGAACTGAGATTACACACAACTCAAATTTTGTTTTCTCTGTAAAATGCAGTTGATGGAGCTGCATGCCCATAGATAGGCCGACCAGGCCAAGGCGGCGCAGTGGGCCAGGAGGGCCCGCTTCCCGTCGTTCTTGGCCCGGTGGCTGTTTAGGGCTATTGTGCAGCGGCTGATAAACAAGTGATGTCCCGGGAGGCTTTGTCGGGCCAAGAGCCCAATAATAACGAAGAGGAACAGCCCAATCCCGAGGACCCAGAAATGCCGGCCATCGTCGCCGCCCCTCTGCAGGTTGTCGTCTTCGTGCCTGAACCCGTGGTCGCCGCCGCTCTGCAGGCCATGCTCGTCCCGCCCCTGGCCGTGCTCGCCGCTGCTGAGATCGCCGCTGCAGATGTCGCCGCGCCTCCGCCGCCCTACTTCGCGCCACTGCCAGGTTACATTTAGACTTTTCTCAGGTGGTTGGCTAGCTGGTTCTGGAAGAACTATGACCATCTGTTGATCGGTAAGCTGTTGCCTGCGTATGTTTGTGGTGCTGTTACCTGTTATTCTACAATTCCCGGACTTGGCTGTGATCAGGGCGGAGCTCCCAGTGGGGGGGGGGGGGGGATTGCCCCCATCCCCCATGTTAAGCTATACAAATAACTTCACATCCATCCAGCTGGTTCGATGTCATCGTGTACATTGTTGCTCTGATCGGCGCACCTACGCTACTAGGTGCCGTATGTACATTTCTGCTATGGTGTATGTCCAAGGTACGTCGTGTTATTTGCAATTCTGCTGGCTGCACGTATCCACTGTCCTCTCATGTGCAATTCTGCTGGCTGCACGTATCCATAGCCCCAGGGAGGCCAATCAGGTTGCACATGAGATTGCTAGATTTAGTTTTTGTAATAAAAATTCTTGTAATTGGCTGAATGAAGCCCCTGGTTTCTTGCTTAGCAACCTTGTAAACGATGTAATAATTGTTGGCAATCAATAAAGGTCGCAGCAAACCTGCTGCTTCCCTAAAAAAATTGTTGCATAAAATATTTTTTTGTTAGGATGCAGTTAATCAATTAATATAAATCAGCATAAATATTATCAGTTGGAATTATAAAAAAAGTGGTCATATGAACTGAGATTACACACAACACAAATTTTGTTTTCTCTGTAAAATGCAGTTGATGGAGCTGCATGCCAATAGAAAGGCCGACCAGGCCAAGGCGGCGCAGTGGGCCAGGAGGGCCCGCTTCCCGTTGTTCTTGGCCTGGTGGCTATTTAGGGCTATTGTGCAGCGGCTGATAAACAAGTGATGTCCCGGGGAGGCTTTGCCGGCCTTGCCGGGCCAAGAGCCCAATAATAACGAAGAGGAACAGCCCAATCCCGAGGACCCAGAAATGCCGGCCATCATCGCCGCCCCTCTGCAGGTTGTCGTCTTCGTACCTGAGCCCGCGGTCGCCGCCGCTCTGCAGGCCATGCTCGTCCCGCCCCTGCCCGTGCTCGCCGCTGCAGACGTCGCCGCGCCTCCGCCGCCCTACTTCGCGCCACTGCCAGGTTACATTCAGACTTTTCTCAGGTGGTTGGCTAGCTGGTTCTGGCCGGCGCCCGAGGAAGAACTATGACCATCTGTTGATCGGTAAGCTGTTGCCTGCGTATGTTTGTGGTGTTGTTACCTGTTGTTCTACAATTCCCGGACTTGGCTGTGATCAGGGGCGGAGCTCCCAGTGGGGGGGGGGGGGGGGATCGCCCCCATCCCCCATGTTAAGCTATACAAATAACTTCACATCCATCCAGCTGGTTCGATGTCATCGTGTACATTGTTGCTCTGATCGGCGCACCTACGCTACTAGGTGCCGTATGTACATTTCTGCTATGGTGTATGTCCAAGGTACGTCGTGTTATTTGCAATTCTGCTGGCTGCACGTATCCACTGTCCTCTCATGTGCAATTCTGCTGGCTGCACGTTATCCATAACCCCAGGGGGGCCAATCAGGTTGCACATGAGATTGCTAGATTTAGTTTTTGTAATAAAAATTCTTGTAATTGGCTGAATGAAGCCCCTGGTTTCTTGCTTAGCAACCTTGTAAACGATGTAATAATTGTTGGCAATCAATAAAGGTTGCAGCAAACCTGCTGCATCCCTAAAAAAAATTGTTGCGTAAAATATGGTTTTTTTGTTAGGCTGCAGTTAATCAATTAATATAAATTAGCATAAATATTATCAGTTGGAATTATAAAAAAAAAGTGGTCATATGAAATGAGATTACACACAACTCAAATTTTGTTTTCTCTGTAAAATGCAGTTGATGAAGCTGCATGCCCATAGATAGGCCGATCAGGCGAAGGCGGCTTAGTGGGCCAGGAGGGCCCACTTCTCGTCGTTCTTGGCCCGGTGGCTGTTTAGGGCTATTGTGTAGTGGATGATAAACAAGTGATGTCCCGGGGAGGCTTTGCCGGCCTTGCCGGGCCAAGAGCCCAATAATAACAAAGAGGAACAACCCAATCCCGAGGACCTAGAAATGCCGGCCATCGTCGCCGCCCCTCTGCAGGTTGTCGTCTTCGTGCCTGAGCCTGCGGTCGCCGCCGCTCTGCAGGCCATGCTTGTCCCACCCCTGCCCGTGCTCGCCGCTGCTGAGATCGCCGCTGCAGATGTCGCCGTACTACTTCGCGCCACTGCCAGGTGACATCCAGAGTTTTCTCAGGTGGTTGGCTAGCTGGTTCTGGCCGGCGCCCGAGGAAGAACTATGACCATCTGTTGATCGGTAGGCTGTTGCCTGCGTATGTTTGTGGTGTTGTTACCTGTTGTTCTACAATTCCCGGACTTGGCTGTGATCAGGGGCAGAGCTCCCAGTAGGGCAAGGTAGGGCAGCCGCCCTACCTTGACTTTTAACGATAATATTTAGATGTACGTGTTTTTTTTAACAATTTGAGTGGTCATTCATTAAACAGATTCCGTATAAGAAAGATATGTTTGTTTTAGTCAACACTATAAAAAGCCGATTTCGAAATAAAAAAGAGGGACTAGGTCTAGTCTAATCAGAAAGCAACTCTTTATCTTCGCAATCATTAAATCTCATTCTAAGAAAACCGAACTCTAAACAATGTTCTAGGTGGGGTTTTTCAATAGGACTTGAGAGTATTTTGGCCAGCTTATGGGGAGGCTGCAGTCATCTTTAGTTATATAATTAATTGTGTTTTACGATACTTCGAATTTGTATATTTTATCGATCTAAAGTAATTGTGTTAGTTCAGTCAATGTTTTTCTCAACAAGTGAGTACACATGTTTGCTCAACTGAAAAATGATGGCAGCTTTCTTGTAAAAATGTCAATTTGTGCAAACAAAATGATACTCCCTCCATTCCTTGATATAAGGTGCCTAAGGTTTTGAGAAAAAGTCCAAAATACACGGTGTATTACATTCCACCATTCACCTAGACGATTTTTTTTTAGAGATTTGATTACGTTCCCTTAGCTTATTTGAACTCCTCTTTTCCCCATGCCAATTAGTCATAGGTAATTACATATAAAACTAGTGTAATATTCTCCTCTACGAGCATGCTTTAATTCTCGTGCAAGACCTTAGACACCCTACATAATAGGAATGGAGGGAGTATAATATTTCTAAGATTTGATGAAATGGTAATGTAAAAGAGAAAATAAAGAAAAGAGGAAGACATCTGGTCATTCTTGATTATTTTACAGTGTGGACACATCTATTGCTATAGACTATGTTGACACCGATTAACGCCGATTTTGACCGACACTTAAATGAAATATTTTCAAAATTCATTCGAAACTTCTCTTGTCTTGAATATTTTTGATTTTTTTTATTTTGGAACTTGTCTTGTATTTAACAAAACATGTCGAATGAATAATATTTTGATAAAATGTCAGGCATCCTTTGATTCACAGGATTTCTATAGGAAAAGTGTAGGATTCGTTTTCCTATAGGAATTTGTACTGTAGCAGCATTTGATTCAAAGGAATTCAGCAAAGGAAAGTTGAAGGAATTTTTCCTCTGTAACCAGATTCCTACAGCAAACATAGGAAAGAAACAATTCAGTTGGACCTCTTTTTTCCATTCCTTTGCAAGGAACGAGGCAGCTAAAGGAAAACAATCCCGTGGTCTCAGTTTTACACTTGCTTTCCTATCTAATTCCTATCCCTATTCCTATTCCTACATTTTGGAATCCTACGAATCAAAGAAGGCCTCAAAGAGTTTCCTTTGTTGCAACTAATAGAAGAAGGAGATGCCGAACCAGTGACTATATTATATCTATGAATCAAATAAAAATGTTATCGTAGATCAATCTGATGATTACATTTTTTACTTATTGTACACATATATATGTATTTACTTTATATATAAATTGTTTGAAAGGGCGATAAATTTATCCAACTAATTGACAATGAATTTCTGTTATCCAGGAATTTGGAAGGAGAGTTCAGTTAATGACATATAACTAATTTGTGCTTTAAGCCACCTCGAGTTTTTTCCTGGAGTGAACCTTCATGATATTTGATTAGTTAAATACACAACTATTCCCACAATTGAAACTTACATATTCATAAATAAATAAATTATTTTTACAGCTTACCATGGGGGATGGGGGAGATTGCCCCCACCCCCTTCAAAATGATTGTAACTAAACAGTAATATATGTTTCTGACTCCGTCATACCTAAATTTTAAACCGTCCTTCGCCACTGGCTGTGATCAGCCGTTACTATCGTCGATGTTTGCTGTACCTGCTGGCAGCGAGTCTGGGTACTATGTAAGGCCTGTTAGGAATACTATGTAAGGCCTCTGAAATTCCATATGAAACAAAGAGCATTGAGCGCAGCTTATATGGTTGAATTAATGCCGCCTTGTTTTCTTTGTCTTCAGAATGGCTGATAGAACTTGATGCTTTACCAGAGCCATTTTCCGGCTTAAGAAAGCCGGAACTCTCTCATTCTTTATTAAAGGAATATTGTGTCCAATCCATCTGTCAGACCAATGTGCGTCGAAGTCTGACCGTTGTGGAAATGGAACGGCAGAAGGGAGTTTTCCTTTCCCGCACACGAAATACGAAGAGGCAACGCTTGAAAGTGGGCCATGGGGGAAACCTCCGCAGAACTTCCTTGACGCGTGGCAAAAATCGAACGGCGTCCCCACGGAAACCCATATAAGCTGCTCCGTGGACGTACCTTTTGAAGGGGTCGTTGCATAGAAAACAAAAAATTTCCTACGAAACAAGCGGAAGAAACCCCAAGGATCTAGATCTATTAGACGGAGGTAGCGAAGATGAGATCCAATCTCTTACCCTTGAAGAACGTTCAAAGCGTTTTGTCGGTGCAGGGGTTGGCTAGTCGATCCCCGCAACTAGACGCATCTAGTCGCGAGGAGATGTATTATCCACGCGATCCAATCCGATGAACCGCCACAAGAGCAGCACCTCCACGGTGTCCACACGTACGGCTCGATGTTGACTCTGCCTTCTTGATCCCGCATGCAAGCAAGGAGGGAGTGGCTAGATAGACCTCGGCACCACAACGGTTGTGGTGGCGTTGATGGTGTAGACCTCCGCGAGCAGGGCTTCGCCAAGCCAAGCAAGACGAGAGGGAGAAGAGAAAGCGCAGCAGCCCTATGGCATAGGGGTGGTGCGGCTATGGTGGAGGTGGCGGCAGCCCTCCGGGGAGAGGGGTGGCGCGCTAGGGCAGCTTGGGGAGGAGCACCAGGTGCGGCAGCCCTCCCCAGCCCCTCCTTATATAGGCGGCCAAGGGGGTGCGCCCCAAGCCTCCCCTAGGGCCGGCGGCTGGGGTGCCTTGGCCCCCAAGCCAGCCCCTTAGGGTTTGGCCGGCCCCCCTCTTGGGCTTTGCCCTAGCCCGCATGGGCCTAGGTTCCTAGGTGGTACGGCTGGCCCATGAGGCTGCTGCACCACCCCTATGGTCCATGTGGGCCCCATACTCCTATGGGCCCCACTTCTAGACTCCTCTAGAACCTTCTAGAATATTCCGGTACCCTGCCGGAAAATTCCCGAATCTTTTCGATACCTCCGGAAACCACTTTCCTTATATGAATCTTATTCTCCGGAATCTTCCGGAACTCCTCGTGATGTCCGGGATCCCATCCGAGACTCTGAATCACCATTTGTTCATACCATCAATAATCTCATCGATAACCCTAGCTACATCGGAGCATTAAGTGTGTGACCCTACGGGTTCGAGAACATGCAGACATGATCATATCAATAATCAATAGCGGGACCGGGATGCCCATATTGACTCCTACATATTCAACGAAGTTCCTTATCGATTGAACCATGATGCCGGAGATTCTTAATCTCGTATACGATTCCCTTTGTCTCACCGATATTTAACTTGCCCGAGATTCGATCGTCGATATCTCCATATCTAGTTTCATCTCGTTACCTGGCAAGTTCTCTTTACTCGTCCATAATATAGGATCTCTGTGATTACCACTTAATCACATGGTTGCAACCTTTCTGATGCTATATTACCGAGAGGGCCCAGAGATATCTTTTCCGTCACAAGGAAGGACAAATCCCAATCTTGATTCACGTCACCCAACAAATACCATCGGGGATACCTGAAAGCCACCTTTATAATCACCCAGTTACGAAGTGACGTTTGATGTCCACAAAGCATTCCTCCGGTAAATGGGAGTGGCATAATCTCATGTTCTAAGGAAACTATACTTGGCATAATAAAAGCGTTGGCAATGAAAACTGTGTGACACGATCAATTGCAACTCTTTATTATTTGGGTCTTGTCCATCATATCATTACTCCTAATGATATGACTCCGTTATCAAGTGACTATAACAAGTCCATGATTAGGAAACTCTAACCATCTCTTGACTAACGAACTAGTCCGGTAGAGGCTCACTTGGGACATCTGGTTGTTTATATTCCACACATGTATTATGTTTCCAGTTAATACAATTATAGCATGGAGAATAAACTATTATCATAAACATGAATATGCTAATAAACCATTTTATTATTACCTCTAGGGCATATTCCCAACAGGCTCCCACTTGCACTAGAGTCAATAATCTAGTTTACATTTTCTCGATCCAACACTCATGGTGTCTAACACTCATGGAGTCTCAGTGCTGATCATGTTTGCTCGTGGAAGAGGTTCTGTCCGTGTTCTGTACTATACAGTTCTCTATGTTCTTTGCAAAACGTCAATGTCACCTAATTTGATATTACTTTATCATCACAATATCACATGATAAACCTCATATCATCACATGATAAACCTCATCATCATATGATGAATATAATATATTTGGTTACAGAGTGAGACTTTCATTTCCCTTTTATGCCTACATGACGTATGATCAGTCAAAAGAACTTTCACATAGCATGTGCACCCGGAACTCACTCAATCTTGAAACAAAAAAATTCTCAAACCAAAATATTATACCTTTTAATCCTTGAATTAATCATATACTCCTATATGTTGTAGACTCACAAATCGACAGTGCTATACTTTTCACTTCGATATTTCCGATCATGCTTTCGTTGCGCTTCTGCCTTTATGAGATTTCCAATCTAGTCTGGTTTTATGACTTCAACCAAGTCCACCACACTCTAGATTCAATTTATCTCATCTTCATGTTAAAATGACTCCTCATTCTAACACGTTCTTCTAGCCAAGAACTTGGGTCACATATCGTCAAATACAAAATACGTGGTTCTTATATGTTTAGACCTATGAACAATTCATAGCGAATACCAACATATCCTCCAACCATTATTCTTGTACTGAGTTATCAACTCAATGTTTCACCTATTTCTCACAAGCAGATAAACCTTTCTTCTCTTGTTTTATTTTGAACTCCTTCAAAATCTTACTTAGGTTAAACATCCTGACATAACACTTTATCAACAATCTCTATCCTCCATAGATACATCCATCTCCATGGATATTTGACGTTCAAACTAACTTCATAAGTTATACGTTGGTTCCTGACTCATTTACAACATTTATGAAATCTCCATTTCACTCAAACAAGATGTTGTAAACTCCCACTCAAATATACACCATACACATATTAAATTGTGAAACCACTTTGGCTCCCACTCAGAAATATGTTATCCTTATATTTGACAATGGTTAACTAGCTCCCACTCAAACATATGTCACCACATATTTTGACCATGGAAAATAGTTTCTGCTCTAACTTAACATATGTCACCACATATCTTAATTAGATCTCACTCAGTTTCTTATGCAATTTCTCGATATTTTGGACACCTCCAAAATCTTAATTAACTTTTAAAATTCGAGAACTCATACACAAAATGCTAGTACTTTACTAGCTTTAAGTTTTATTTATTCTCTGCAAAACCCCTTTTGAGGAATAAATATGTGAAACATCACTTTCACAAAATCAAGCAACAATTACTTTGTGATTTAAACTTAACATCGAATGACTCTTAGTCACTTTCGTATTTAAGGCTTCTATTTCTTCTTTGTAGTTTCGTAGGTATGTCTTGTTTCTGAAACATGACAAGTAAATCATGAATATTATTTTGTAACCTGACAAAAGTTTATATTCTTGAATCCTACTTTTCTTTAGACAAGCTAAACCGAAATTCAATGATCACCATCATTAATTCCTTTATGTGTCAAGTTTTAACCAACATAGCACTTTACATATGTGCCACTTGATACATAAACAAGCAAGGTTTTAGCTTTTCCATTTTATTCCATCAATTCTTTTATCAATGAAACCTTTTCACGATAAACCACTAAAACACTTAGCACAACCAACAAATTGGTTTGTCCCTTTTAGTCGCATATTGTGGAATCACATTCATAGTCATACTTATGAATATACTACAACATTATTCGCAATAGTCTCTAATTATCTCATAATTAATGAAACCACCTTTTCTCATAACTCATATGAAAAATAATGCGAATCATACATAGACCCTTATTTATAAAACATGGTGTTTATCAAATAAATCTAAATGCTATTATTAAACCCCCGAAATAAAACCCTTCTTTGAGACCACACAATATCAAATAGTGTGTGATTACAATATCTTAGGACATATTAAACGCCTTTGAAATATTCTAAACATTGTAATTTGTGATAACACTTCTCACAAGTCCACATACCAACATATAACTCAAATATTTTGTCTCTTTTGATCAAATCAAAAAGACTAAATTTTCTTGTTAACTTAATATCCTAAACTCCAGAATTTTATTTGATCTCATCAAATATCATAACTTGAATAAATACATCTATTTACTCATATCATTTATGATGGAGTACACAAAATAATGACATCTAACATTTGCTGAAAATACAACCAACACTTGTGTTTATTTTCGGCAACTCCTGTCACTCTTCCAAAGGTGGCATTTTAGTCATACTCCTTACAATAAGGCGCATGTGTTAAACATCAAAATGTTCTTCACAATACTTTAGCATGAATAATATGTCGTTATTAAGTTTTAGATATCTTTTAGTATGTTTCTTATTTATAAATGTTCAACCAATTTATCATCTAGATTATAATAAGAATAATACACTTATAATCGAAACTTGTGATTTCCAAAAAGGATCACTCAGGAAAATAGAACAACCATTGTCTTTAACATGAATAACCGTCTCACATAAGCAAGACACACTAATTAAAATCACACTTAATTCGATTACAAAACTTATTCAAATCCTCTAATCCAAACGATAAATGTAGAGACAGATCGTTGCCAGCATCAACTCCTTGATTGCCATCATTCCGCAACGTCTTCCTATATCCTTTATGCAAATCTCAAGCAGCAGGTTCTGTTTTCATAAAACAGAATGAGTATCAAATACTTATTGAAACCGCCACAATTGCAATTTGGACTTAAACACTTATAACTTGTATATCAATATATACTTTCTGCATCGTCAACTTCTCTTGCTATGGGTTCCACTTTGACATGACGTAGTCGAGACACAGACTTATAGAAAGTGATCAAATCCCTTCCCATGACATAGACTCCGACATAATTCTTGAAGCTGGGGAGAAGCTAGCGTATCACCCCATCTATCGCGAAATCGTCATTCATCTCGTAGTTCCAAACAAGCACCAGACGATGATGTATCTCATGCATTATCCTCAGGTGTTGTTCCAAGCAAGTGTTCTCTTCCATCTTGAGTGAAAGAAAACCGTTCAGACATTCGAACCTTACAATTCTAACTTGTGCTAAAAATCTATTTTTCAGCTCACCAACAATCTCCATTGCAGTCAAGTTCTTGAATTGTCTACTTAGGTCAGAATTCATGAAGGTGCACATCATCCACTTGACTTTCAAGTAGGTGGTTCAAAACCACTCCATGTACTCTTCATAGCTTGCAGAAATGTTTGGGTTTATCTCCTATTGGTTCTTCTAGCACGTCAAGCAAGTCATTGGTGTGTAGGACTTCACACAAAAGCAGGTACCACTCGATAAAGCTTGACCCATCTAGACGCAGCTCCTCGGCCATGAAAAGACGACCATAGTCGGCCATGATCTACAAGGATTTTTGCAAAGACATCTTAGGACTTTGTTTATGATAATTTTAGTTCATCTTAATCAAAATTACTACATTAACTCCCACTAAACTCAACATCTCTCAGTTTGTTTTAGTGACACACGATCCAAATCCACTACACCACAACCGATCATCACGTGAGATGATGTAGCTTCAAAGGTGAACATCGCCATGTTGATCATATCATCCATACGACTCGTGTTTAACTTTCGGTTCTTGTGTTCCGAGGCCATGTCTATACATGATATGCTCGTCAAGGAAACCGCAGTATTTCCGCATGTGTAAACTGGCTTACACCCGTTGTATGTGAACATTGAATCTATCACACCCGATCATCACGTGGTGTCTCAAAACGACGAACTTTGGCAACGGTGCATACTAGGGGAGAACACTTCTTGATATTAACGTGAGAGATCACCTTATCATGCTACCGTCGCGATCGAATCTAAGCAAAACATAAGGTGCATAAAAAGGATTAACATCACATGCAATTCAAAAATTGTGATATGATATGGCCTTTCTTCTTGCGCCTTTTATCTCCATCTCCAAAGCACCGGCATGATCTCCATCATCACCGACATTGTGGCGCCTCCTCCATGGTTGTCCACCAACTATTGCAACTACAACTAATGCTACTCTTAGCAATAAAGTAAAGCAATTACATGGTGATTAAATGACACGCAATTCACATAAAATAGTAGACAACCATATGGCTCCTGTCGGTTGCCGTACTCATGGACATGCAAGTCGTGAAAGATTACAAACATGATCATTGCATACATTATCACAAATCACATATTGGCCATACCACATCACATGACCCCTGCAAAAACAAGTTAGACGTCCTCTACTTTGTTTATGGAATTTTTACGCGGCTTGGGTCAACGAGATAGAACCGTTCTAATCTACGCAAAACCACAACGGTGATATAGTAGTTGCTTATTTACTCATCCTTTTGAAAGGCCTTCCATTGAAAATTGCACCCTCACTAGAGCAAGAGAAACAGACACCCGCCAGCCACTTATGCAATACAAGTTGCATGTCAGTCGTGGAACCGGTCTCTCGTGCGTGGACGAGTAAGGTTGGTCCGGGCCGCTTCAATCTCACAATACCGCAAAGATGCAAAGTGCATGCTAGAAGGTAGCAACATAAAATATCAACGCCCACAACTCCTTGTGTTCTAATCGCACCAACATCTACGAATAGATCTAGGCTCTGATACCACTGAAGGGGTCGTTGCATAGAAAACAAAAAATTTCCTACGAAACAAGCGGAAGAAACCCCAAGGATCTAGATCTATTAGACGGAGGTAGCGAAGATGAGATCCAATCTCTTACCCTTGAAGAACGTTAAAAGCGTTTTGTCGGTGCAGGGGTTGGCTAGTCGATCCCCGCAACTAGACGCATCTAGTCGCGAGGAGATGTATTATCCACGCGATCCAATCCGATGAAGCGCCACAAGAGCAGCACCTCCGCGGTGTCCACACGTACGGCTCGATGTAGACTCCGCCTTCTTGATCCCGCAAGCAAGGAGGGAGTGGCTAGATAGACCTCGGCACCACGACGGTTGTGGTGGCGTTGATGGTGTAGATCTCCGCGAGCAGGGCTTCGCCAAGCCAAGCAAGAGGAGAGGGAGAAGAGGAAGCGCAGCAGCCCTATGGCATAGGGGTGGTGCGGCTATGGTGGAGGTGGAGGTGGCGGCAGCCCTCCGGGGAGAGGGGTGGCGCACTAGGGCAGCTTGGGGAGGAGCACCAGGTGCAGCAGCCCTCCCCAGCCCCTCCTTATATAGGCGGCCAAGGGGGTGCGCCCCAAGCCTCCCCTAGGGCCGGCGGATGGGGTGCCTTGGCCCCCAAGCCAGCCCCTTAGGGTTTGGCCGGCCCCCCCTCTTGGGCTTTGCCCTAGCCCGCATGGGCCTAGGT
The DNA here is from genome assembly GCA_012064385.1 of Puccinellia tenuiflora. NCBI lineage: Eukaryota > Viridiplantae > Streptophyta > Magnoliopsida > Poales > Poaceae > Puccinellia > Puccinellia tenuiflora. The sequence continues at coordinate 249,497 of QRDG01001050.1, forward strand.
GCCCAGGTGGTGCGGCTGGCCCATGAGGCTGCTGCACCACCCCTATGGTCCATGTGGGCCCCATACTCCTATGGGCCCCACTTATAGACTCCTCTAGAACCTTCTAGAATATTCCGGTACCCTGTCAGAAAATTCCCGAACCTTTTCGATACCTCCGAAAACCACTTTTCTTATATGAATCTTATTCTCCGGACTCTTCTGGAACTCCTCGTGATGTCCGGGATCCCATCCAAGACTCTGAATCACCATTCGTTCATACCATCAATAATCTCATCGATAACCCTAGCTACATCGGAGCGTTAAGTGTGTGACCCTACGGGTTCGAGAACATGCAGACATGATCATATCAATAATCAATAGCGGGACCGGGATGCCCATATTGACTCCTACATATTCAACGAAGTTTCTTATTGATTGAACCACGATGCCGGAGATTCTTAATCTCGTATACGATTCCCTTTGTCTCACCGATATTTAACTTGCCCGAGATTCGATCGTCGATATCTCCATATCTAGTTTCATCTCGTTACCTGGCAAGTTCTCTTTACTCGTCCATAATATAGGATCTCTGTGATTACCACTTAATCACATGGTTGCAACCTTTCTGATGCTATATTACCGAGAGGGCCCAGAGATATCTTTTCGTCACAAGGAAGGACAAATCCCAATCTTGATTCACGTCACCCAACAAATACCATCGGAGATACCTGAAAGCCACCTTTATAGTCACCCAGTTACAAAGTGACGTTTGATGTCCACAAAGTCATTCCTCCGGTAAACGGGAGTGACATAATCTCATGGTCTAAGGAAACTATACTTGGTATACTAAAAGCGTTGGTAATGAAAACTGTGTGACATGATCAATTGCAACTCTTTATTATTTAGGTCTTGTCCATCATATCATTACTCCTAATGATATGACTCATTATAAAGTGACTATAACAAGTCCATGGTTAGAAACTCTAATCATCTCTTGACTAACGAACTAGTCCGGTAGAGGCTCACTAGGGACATCTGGTTGTTTATATTCCACACATGTATTATGTTTCCGGTTAATACAATTATAGCATGGAGAATAAACTATTATCATAAACATGAATATGCTAATAAACCATTTTATTATTGCCTCTATGACATATTCCCAACACCTTTTCCCCATTGCTTGCCATTCTTCTTCTTCCTCCTCCCGCAAACTCTCGCCCAAAGCTCTCCTTCCGCGCACAGCTCGCAGCCATGGCCTCCTCTCCCAAGAACCCCACCACCGAGGCGTCGACAGTTACACCTACGACGGAGGAGATCTCCGCCACACACCTCCCACAATGGAGGATGGGGCGACGGCCCCGAGCGTGGCGGCTTCAAAGGCGAGCTCCTCCAATGCCTCCGACGGTCACTCCGGCGAAGCTCATGCCGCCGGAGACACCGTGAATGATGACGACAAGTTTGGAAGGGCCTTACGACTCCGATGGCATTGGCTTGCTTGGATGACCTCGGAAAAACCATGGGTGGGCATGGAGAACCCATGCAATGACAAGGACATGGCACTCTTCTATGGGTTGACTAGAGTTACCATTGGGGATGGAAACGTTGCATGCTTTTGGAATGCCCCATGGGTGGACGGCAACAGCCCCAGCTGCATCGCTCCATCGATCTACGCCCTCTCCAAGAGAAAGAATTGGAGTGTCCGGGAGGCGCTCGCCGACGACGCTTGGATCCGCCAAATTGACATCTCAAAGGGCCTATCCACACAAAACTTGCAAGAATTTACCAAACTTTGGGAGCACACCTCGCAGCTCACTCTTGTCGACGACGTCTCGGACTCCATCATATGGAAACTAAACCACCGGCGGAATCTCTCGTGCTCCTCGGCTTACAATGCCCAATTTTCGCCAGCACTATCCAATCTTGCATGGACTCTGTTGTTTGGAAGATTTGGGCGCCCCCCAAGTGCAAACTTTTCTCGTGACTCATTATACAAAACCGTGTTTGGACGGCGGATCGACTTGAGAGGCGTGTATGGCCTAATGGAAGAGTTTACCCCCTCTATCATTGCCAAGACGAGACGGCATGTCACCTACTCTTTAGGTGCCGCTACTCCCTTCGTATTTGGAACATGGCCAAAGATTGGACTCAACTTCAATACTTTAATACCTCATCTTGGAACTCATTTTAGACGGTGGAAGAATGGTGGACCTCAACTGTTCTCGCCCATGATAGCCGGCGGAAAGCCATGGCATGTGTTGGAAATTTGGAACGAGCACAACGCTAGGATCTTCAAACATGTGAGCACGATGCCAAACATCATATCCTCAAAAATCAAGATGGAAGCTAAGAATTGGGTGCTTGCGGGAGCCAAACATTTGGGTCACCTAATACCGGGAGAGTAGGTGTGTGTTGGAGGTGGTTCCTCCTTTGTTTGTAACCAAGCCTTGTTATCTAAACTTCTCCTTATTTAATGAATCAAGGCAAATCTTTTGCCTTTCTTTCAAAAAAATTGTTGCCACAATCAGAAATACCATGGCATTCTATTTGCTATTCTTGTCGAGTATGCAGTGTACATCTTTATCTCGAATTTTATACAGCAATGGACCCATCTGTGTTCCGTGCATCGTACCAAAATCTATGTGACGCCTTTCTTTCTATACAAATGTACCAAAATGAAAATGCAAGAAATGCTGGCTGTCAAGCTATTCTGTCATGTACACAGACACAGGCTGTCGAAAACTTCGAAATCTCATAGCTGATACGAATTGCTTGAATCAAACACTGCAGCTGCCTACAAGTAATAACAATTCAAGTTAATGCAGTGAACAGCAATAGCTAAGAGATTATGATGTCTTAAGACCAAAGATGCCATCACCTGCCTGATGGCTACGCTTCCACGGCCTCCTCCCTGAGTGGCCGGCTCTCGCTGCTGTGGCTCTCGAGAGGCATGTACTGCGACATGATCGCCGCCACTTCCGAGTCCATGTACCGCTGCATTCAGGTTTCATCCACGGTCAAGCAAAGATCGCAGCGGTGCATTCTCTGGATGATCGATCGAGGAGGCAATGTGATCTGATGGTCCTTACCCTGAGCCTGTACTTGTAGAAGGCGAACGCGGCGGCACCGGCGCCGACGAGACACGCGAGCACCGAGCGCCGCCACCGTCCACCCGAGCGCCGACGCGTTCTTCCCCACGCAGGTGTCCTGGTCCCTGATGTACACGAGGTCGTCGCCTCTGCACCTGCAGTGGTGCCCGCCCCAGGTGTTCTTGCAGGAGCAGTCCGGGCAGGAGCACGCCAGCTTCTCGCCGCACTCGTCCACGTCCTCGCAGTGAAGCCGTCGCCCCTGAACCCCGGCGGGCACGCGCAGCCGCTGAGCGACTCGGAGCCCGCGCAGGCGGAGAAGGTCTTTCCGTGCCTGGTGTCCTTCCAGCACCCGCCGTTGTTCACGGCGCACCGCCCGGGCCCGACGGCGGCGCACTCCTTGTACCCGTCCCCCTCGTACTGGACGCCCTCCACCACCGGGCACTCGCACACTCTCCCCCTGTACGTGTCCCTGCACGCCGTCACGTTGGTCTTCTCGTCGCGCCAGCAGCCGCCGTTGTTCTTCAGGCACTCGTCGGTCTCCATGTCTGCAAATGTGATCGCCAAGATTTTGAGAATTTGTGATCAAGGATTAGCACTGAACTTGTGCAATCGATTTTGAGGATTCAAACCTTGTGTCAAGCAAACCCGGGGCGCGGTGGTCTCCTTGAAACCGGCGCAGATCGCCTTCAAAACGGCCGTGCTCTCCAGCTTCCCTGCAAAAAAGAACCCGATTTGATTCAGAGAAAATCATTAGCAGAATTCTCTTATCGCGACGAGAGGTTTTGGGAGAAATTTCTCGATCGTGTTCGTACCTCGGTACTGCACGTTGTTGATCACCAGAGTGGGCAGGATGGTGACGTCCCCTCGGTTCCCCTGCCCGACCTGCACGATCTGCTCCGTCCTGAGCACGTCGTTGTCGGCGTCTGCCTCGGGGTCGCCCATGCACTCGGCGATCATCTCCGCCGGCAGGCCCAGCGACGCCACCACCTCCTCGGCGCACACCTTCGAGTACTTCTTCTCCTTCATCGAGCACCGGACGCGGTAGTCGGTCACGAAGTCCCACCACACCCACGACGCGTTCTGGGCATTGGCCACGCGGTGCACGCACAGCTGCCGGAGGTTCTCCAGCACCACGTCCTTCCCCTCGTACCCGGCACCCAGGTCCCCCTCCGGGTCCGGCGCGCAGTACCGGCCCTTGTTGATGCACTGCGACGCGCACTGCCGCGTGCCATGGAACTGCGCCGGGCAGAACCAGGTGATGTAGTGCGGCGTGAACAGCGCGTCGCCGGCCTTCTCCAGCAGCTGCGCGTGGCCCCGGAACGCGGCCACGAACGCCGCCTGCTCGTCGCACCGCGGCCCGCACTCGTCGTTGCTGTTGGTCCAGAACTCGTACTCGACGCGCGCGTCCGGGTGCGGCATCGACTCGCGCCAGTCGAGGCGCACCACCACCTCCTCGCCGCCGTCGCCGGACTTCGATGCGGCGGCGCGGAGCGCATCGCCGAAGGACTTCGAGACGAGCGCGGAGGGCGCGGTGATGTTGGCCAGGAAGGCCATGTCGGGTGTCTCCTCCTCGGGCGTGTCCATCGTCAGCAGCGGCTCCTCCACGCTGTCCGCCACCAGCACCGCCGCCGCGCCCGCCTGCTGCGCGTTCCACGTCTTGAGCGCGAAGTAGCAGCCGCCGCGGTCCACGAGGAGGATCACGGGGCGGCCGGACCGGGACTTGAACGACGCCGTCGCCCCGAACGGCTTGCACCCGTCGGCAAGCTTCGCGTCGGCCGGGTACAGCACCACGCCGGTCAGCGTGCCGCCGTAGTCCGGGACGCCGTAGTTGGCGATCGCGGCCTCGTGGTGGCCTCTCAGAGAGTGGGGCGACATCACCTTGACGCCGCTCTTCTCCACGATGAACCGGGCAGACGCCACGCTCGCCGTCGCCGCGGCCAGGAGAAGACACAGCGCGGCCACGGCCAGCCTCCTTCCGTCTCCTCGCATCGCCATTCCCATTCCCGGCACGCCTCTCTAGCTCTGTCCCTCCCTTGCTGCGCGTTGATCTTAGTAGAATTTTTCGTAGCAGGTTGGTTAAAACGGGGAACGTAGTGGAGACGACATGGAAGTTGAACACGGAGGAGACCAACGGAATTACGAGTTTTTAATGGTTTATTTACTCGATGCGTCATTTTCAGTGACGTGAATAAAAGCAATTTGGAGTTCTAAAAGTGTTCAAAGCTTGAAACTTTCTACCCGATGTCGCTGTACGACAGTACAAGCTGATGTGTATTACTATAACTTTGTAATTTGCATTGACCAGCTAAAGTCTGTTCAGAAGTATTTTCCATTGATAGAAGTATAGAACAACCATACGAGAAGTGTGACATTGCTTGCTTTGCACAGCGACACAACGTGACGTGCTAATGATGCTCTGACCAATTCCATTTTTCATTTTTCTTCTGTGTCTCATCCATGGGAGTTTTGACACCGACATTGGAAGGGCGTAACCAACCAACCATCGGTTGGGGTCAGTCAGCGGGTGAGGAGAATGATTGCAACTGGACGTGTAGTGTAGGTTAGATCAAGACGTGCCAAGAACAACTCAGGCATGTACATACAACAGATCATCAGATGCTTATTCAACAAAATTAAGTATCTGTACCTCAACTCGGTCGATATTCTTCCAGTCTGGAACCGTGCAAGATGTTACAGAATATACCTAGTCAACTACTGTTATTTTTCCTCAAGCACAATCTAATGTGCACATGACAGTGACTGGACTTATTTTGTGGCCTGCTCCATGCGTGCTAGGATCTGCATCAGACAGTTTCCATATGTTACCTAACTGAACATGGGTGCATAAGAAGTGGCATTCTTTATAATCTGAAGCATGTGCCAAGGTCGAAATAAGTTAAGCGACGTGAAACGAATGGTAACAAACATCAAAAGAGAAGTTGAAACAAGTGGGTTGGGTTCAAACAGATGAATAAGCCAACACTATATTCGTTGAACGCTCATTCATATATTTTAGTACATTGTTCGCCACACATGAATGGATGGTTAACACTTAGGTGCACAAGTACGATTACCATTACATACGTTGTTGAAAACTAAAGAAACAAAATTGCTCGTTTCTCCCACATCTAGAACTTCTTTCTCCCAAACCCTCCATTCTTCCTAGCTTTCCTCTTGTCTTTCTTGATCTTCAAGTGAAGCTGTACCTTCTTCTTGCTGATGCTGCCCATCGGTTTCAGGAAGGATGTGCGCTTCTTGTTTCCTCCATCGGTCGTCTCCACCTCTGCATCATTTATTGTTGTGAACAAGTCAGTCAAACAATATAATGAAGGATGATGAAGGGACTGAAATTGCAGAACAAACAGGGTTGTCACTTTCTTGTGGTCGTTAGCAATGCTGTTATTCCATAGCTCCAAGACATTCAATCCAGAGGTCAACAATTTGTACCCAAGAAATAACCACAAATGTTGGGATGCGACTCGAAAAGTTACACACAGAACATCAAACTCAAGCTATGTGATTCACTATGTGACACAAACTGTAACCATACTTAACAAACAGAACAATCCTATCCCAAACCAGACATGAAAAACGACTCGAGCATAGCCTAAAAACCATACAGGCGAGTGAACCGGTGGAGTTACAGGTTCACAGGTTCAACAGTCAGACCACCAGCTCAACCGTTCAGATCCAACAAGAAAAGACATATTTAATCATGTTTAGGCTATTTTGACATCAGATAGTGATTGTAATTATAATACTCTGTTCAGAAATCACTAATCCTAAATCATTTTGAACCGATGCAACATTTATCAACACATATGCCTCTGGCAGATACGTCTAGTGTTGTTGCTACTTGCCACTTCAAAGGCAGTTTGCCGTTTCTACCTTCCTCACAAGATGAAACCTAAACTAAGTAAGAACTCGTTGCCACTACTTGCTTTGTCCATCCAGAACAAACCTTTCTACTAAGTGCTGCTAATTCACAGTTGAAAGCTAACTACGTGTGTTCCCAAATTCATTAGTACTCACAGACGAATTGAGTTATTATGTCATGTTGATAAACAACTGACACGCTGATTCAAGCACACCGAGGCACTAACGATCCCGCCTCCCCCGATGAAACAACGCCGACCATACAGCGGTAGACCGGCAAGGCAAGAGGGGGCTCACCCATGGCCGAGGGCCGGCTGGCGGCGGCGGCAGCGGCTGTGGCAGCTGCGGCGTCGAGGGTCTCCTGGTACGCCGGGTGCACGCGGACGGGGAGCTTGGGGGCCTCGAGGGCGGCGGCCTGCGCGGCCAGCTTGGCGGCCTCCTTCTTGTCGTAGTAGGGCTGCGTGATCTCCCGCCGCAGCGTCCGCAGCCGCTTCTCCCGCTTCGAACGCAGAGACTTCGCCATCTCTCTCTGTCGCCGCCGCAGGGAGGGGAGGAGGAGGAGCTAGGGTTTTGGAGCCGGCGAGGCAAAGGGAACAGGCCAAGGAGGCCTTGTTTTGGTTTTTGTAGTAGCGGGTTGCCGTGGAACATTGGGCTGGGCCTACTTGGAAGGTGCTAAGTGCAAATTTGGGCTAGCCCGTAGATAGTTGACAAGCTGTAAGGCCTTCCATTGGGCCGACACGAGCCACGCTGAGTAGCCCGTGGTGCTTTGGTCATGCGGATCGTCGGCTATCGAGTGGATTGCCGTTCGTCCCGTCAGCCTGTTGGTGGTAGCAAGGATAGCGGTGCCAATGGTTATCTCGTTTTGCTGTTTTTTTTTTCATAAAGAACGCAGTTATCTATTCTTTTATACTCGCAAAAAAAACCAACAACTAGAAGCGTCCACATCCGCCGGAAAGTTACTTCGACTCCCGAGCTCCAGTCGATCCCACAATTTTGTAAAATTTAAAAAATATACTAAAATGTTTCAAAAAAATCTGAAAAAAATCGTGCACCTTCTCAATGATATATACTATAACCGTGCAAAATTTTAATGCAAAATACTTGGGGATTTGAGCTACAGAAAAATGACAAAAGTTGGAGATTTGAAACTATACACTATTCACTATACTCAGATCTGTACATTTGTCATTTTTGTGTAGCTCAAACCCAAATTATTTTGCATTGAAAATTTGCACGGTTATAGTATATATCATTGAGAACGTGCATGATTTTTTTTAGATTTTTTTAAAACTTTTAAATATGTTTTTTGAATATTTCAAAATTGTGGGATCACTAGAGCTCGGGAGCACAAAATCTCCACTCCACATCCGGTCTTTACACAACTAAAATGCACACAGCCGAAAGAAAGGAGATAGAAAGATCGGATTTGCTAATTCTCGTGTGTCTGAGAATTTCTTAAGTCTCAATCACCCCAAAATATATGAATGAGTTGCATTTTCCTGAAAGAAATGTGCAATTGCACTTTTCTGGCAGAAAAGTATAACTCGTTCCGGTTGCACTTTTTTCTGCGGTTACACTTTTCTAAGATGACTGAGACTTAAGAAATTCTCAGAGAGACATAGGCAAACCCTAAAAAGACAGACTCTAGTGAAGGAGAAGAAAACTCATAGAAAAAATATGTCACATACGACAAAAAATAACAACTCGTCAGCATGTCTTGCAAAGTGCGTTAGCAACTCATGCATGTTGGACGATACTATTATTTTGGAAGATAGTTTTGAAAAGGCTCTAAATATGAAGTTATATATTTTTGAGTACTTATCAGGATTGAAAATTAACTTTCATAAGAGTGAGATTTTTTGTTTTGATCGCTCCAAAAAGGTGGAAGGTCAATATAGAACTATTTTTTGGCTACGAGGTAGGAACTTGGTCTTGTAGATACCAGGGAATCCCAATTTATTTTAGGCATCTTCGGAATGATGAATGTAAACTAATAAAAGATCGTTTTGAAAAAACATGCGAGCTGGTTAGGTAAAATGCTCTCATGTTAAGATCGTCTTACCTAATTAATTTAGTTTTAGTCAGTCATCTGATGCTCATGCTATCTTTTCTTCGAATACCTAAAGAGGTACGTACGAGATTAGACTATTTTCGAAATAATTTCTTTTGACAAAGCGATGGTAATAAAAGAAAAATAGCATTAAACTAAATGAAATATTATTTGTCGTCCGTGTTGGAGTAGAAGTCCTAGAGTTAAAAAAAACAAATGTTTACTTAGCAAATAGTTATTTAAACTTGTGAACAAAGAAGGCATGTGGCAAGAATTGCTTCATAATAAATACCTGCACTCTAAATCTTTATCTCAAGTCACATCGAAGCCGACTGACTCTGAAGGGGTTCGTAGACGGAAAACAAAATTTTTTATCTAACGCAACACCAAAACTAGCTGAAAGAACAAACGATGTCTCGGATGTCGCCTAGAGGGGGGGTTGAATAGGCGATTAACACTTTTTCTATTTAGGGGCTTGATAATTGCGTAATAAAACTATATGTTTAAATTAACAAGCCAACAACCTAATATACTAGGTTTACCTAAAGTGCACCAACAACTTATGTTAAGCAAGGCAAGCAACAAGGTGATAGCAAGATATAAACTTCAAGCACGAAGGCTATCACAAAGTAAATTGCATAAGTAGAAGCTCGGGTAAAGAAATAACCGAGGCACGCGGAGACGAGGATGTATTCCCGAGTTCCTCCTTGTTAAGGGAGTACGTCTCGTTGAAGGGGTATGAGCTCGCCACAAGAGGCCTACTCAAGATGCCACAAAGGCCTCACCCTATTCTCCGATGAACCTCACCCAAGGGATTGGTTCACCTTCCACTATCGAAATCCTTCAAGGCGGATTCCGGAGCCCTTTACAACTCTTCTTGGGGCACACACCCACAACTCAATTGGGGGCTTCCAAACTCGTGCCGAAGCTTCACAACTGAATTCTTCGCGGCACCTCCAAACCGTCTAGGGTACACAATGCACCCAAGAGGCAACAAGCTCTTGGGAACACAATGCACCCAAGAGTAACAAGCTTCTCAACCTTCAACTTCACGTATCACCGTGGAGAGAGCAACCCGATGCAACTAATGCAAGAGGCAAGAACACACGAAGTGGTCAAATCCTTCACTCTCAAATTCCAACCAAGCAACAAATGCTTTGGGGGGAATAAGAGAGGAAGAACAAAGGGGGTGAACACAAAGCAACCCCAAATCTAGATCCACTAGGTTCCCCTCACCTAGAAGAGAATTTGATCGGTGGAATGGTGAGTTGTTAGCATAGAACTACCACTTTTCTGCTCAAATTCGGAAAACTACCACTTTTCGTTTCAATCGCAAAAAACTACCACATTGAGTTCGGTCGTTCGCAAAAAGCACTGATCACGAATTGAACGGGAATTGACACGATTTCTGACAAGTGGGGCCCACTTGTCAGGGCCAATTTGCTGACGTGGAGCTGGACCCACATGTCAGACCAATAAAAATATATTTTTTCTCCCTTCTCTCATCCCGTTGACCTCCCGGAGGAGCAGCAGCGTGGTGCCTGCTCCCCGCCCCGCGCATGCTCGCCGCCCTGCGTCGGTGCGCCACCGACGCCCCGAGTCAGCGCGACGCCCCGTGCCTGCTCGCCGCCCCTCGTCAGATGGAATCGCACCCTCATCTTGCCTTGGCCCGGAGCCACGCCGGCGCCCGCCGCCGCCGCCGCCGGCAGCACGCTGGACACGTCCTCCAGGCAATACTCGAGCACCTTGGTCACGGGGTTCATGGCCCGCCGCACCACGTAGTTGCCGACGATGTGGTTGCCGAGGGACTTGAGCACAAAGTCGAGGAGGCCCGTGTCGCCGATGTACGCGCGCGCCGCGTCGCGCACCTCCTGCCGCGTGACCCACCGCGCGGCGGGCGGTTCGGACCGGCGGAGCGCGTCCACGACGGCGCGGGCCGCCATGTCGACGCGCTTGGCGGACCACCGGCACGACGCGTCCGACATGATGCCGCGGTAGTCCATGGCCGTGACGGAGGTCGCGGGGAGGCGCGTCCGCAGCTCGAGCATGAATCGGAGGAGGTCGCCGAGGTTGAGCAGCTTGTGGCCGCTGATGGCCTGGTACTTGGTGACCACCATGGGGAGCTCCTGGCTGAAGCAGGAGAGGTGCGGCAGGAGGACGCAGAGCGGAATGGACTGGAGCGCGTGGAGCGACTGCTGGTACGACGGCAGCGCCACGCCGTAGCTCGCCGCCTCCTGCCTACTCGCCTCCTTGTGCGCGAGGCGCCGGAGCACGGGGAGCTTTGTCCGCAGCTGCCGACCGGCGAATCGATCGCGGCTGGCGGCCGGTCGGACGGGGGCGCCGGCGTCGTCCCCTACTGCTGCTGCTCGTGCGACATGGAGTTCGGCGAGTGCGGCGAACCGCGGGCAGCGAGCTGGCGCACTGGCACGGGGCGGGCGCGAGGCGGCGCGCGCGTGCGGGCGAGCAGGCGCGCTGCGGACGCGTGGGCGGCGAGCTTCTAGGCTGGCGCGGGGCGGTGTCCCCGGCTGCTGCTCGCTCGCCGGCGAACTGGCTACTGCCGGTCACGGTGCTCCCTGGAGTCAACGCTGCCTCATGTTTTCTCTTTTTTTATAGATATATTTTTGTTTTTTATTGGGCTGACAAGTGGGTCCACAGTCCACCTCACCGAACAATTTTTTTATTTTTTTTATTGGTCTGACAACTTGGCAAGTGGGGTCCACTGTCAGTTTCGCTGTCAATTCCTGTTCAATTCGTGATCAGTGCTTTTTGCGAACGACCGAACTCAATGTGGTAGTTTTTTGCGATTGAAACGAAAAGTGGTAGTTTTCCGAATATTGAGCTGAAAAGTGGTAGTTCTATGCTAACAACTCTGGAATGGTAGATCTAGATCTCCGCTCTTGAATCCCTAAGTTTGGGCAAGAATCATCGGAGGGATTGAGAGGAATCAAGCTCTCAAGATGTGCAACAATGGAGGAGAGAGAGCAAAGGGTTCACAAAGATTCTTAGAACCGTTGGGGAAGAAAGCACATTTAAATAGGTGCCCTGGCAAAATCTGGCCGTTGGGCTCAGATTCCCGCAGGGCCGGTAGTACCGGCCCAAAGGGGCGGTACTACCGCCCTACGTAAGGCAGCCCCCAACGGTACACAGACAGAAGAAAACAAACCCGCAGGGGCGGAAGTTCCGCTGGAAGCGCCGGTACTTCCGGTTTAGTGGTAGTACCGGTGTCACTTCCGGTGCAACTTCCGGAAAAGATACAGAAGCCCATTTTCGTAAGCGGCACTGGATCCGGAAGTAGCCAGCGGTAGTTCCGCAAAAGAGACCGGTAGTACTGGCTACTGGAAAAACAGCAGAACACCAGAAACTGAATAACTTTTGCGTGGAAACTCCGAATCGAGTGAATCTAATTTTGTTGGAAAGAGGACGACAAGAGCTTACACTACAAAAAGTCAAAATATTGAAACAAGCAAGGGAGATTGTGCAAAGGGTTGGAAAGGTGAAACCTTCCAAACGGATGAACTGGCAAAATCTCCAAAACCGAAAACGCAATAGAAGACGCATAAGAAAACCGTTTTCGGTGAACTTAGCCTTGTCATGACAAGCACGACAAGCACCAAGACCACACCACGATAAGAGCCAAAAAGAACCAATAAAGATGATTGCATAGATGCAAAGGTTTGTGCTCTCTACGATGGTACGATCACGATACTCGGTCGAGAGCCCCTCTTGATAGAACGGCTATCTATCCTATAATCCGGTCTCTCACTAAACATCATGAGACCGGTAAAATAGAAACCCTATCAAGATCATACCTTTGCCTTGCGCATAAATCACTTGAGGTTGATGAAGACGATCTTCAACCCCTCAAGACGCACCACCTTTCTTCATTACGCTTCGCTTGGTGAAGATTCACATGTTGCTCCCCCATACACCAAGATGGGAGAAGCACCTCTTCGGCATATCTTCACTTGTTGATCCCCCATACACCAAGATGGGAGAAGCACCTCTTCGGCATATCTTCACTTGGACTTGAGTGTTGATCAACACGCACATAGCCTTGATCAACACATACTTTTCTTCCCTTAACCTTGATTCCAACAAATGGAGATCAAGCAACACAAATGGACACACCTACAAATATAGCTCAATACAAACATTAGTCCATAGAGATTGTCATTAATTACCAAAACCATGCATGGGAGCAACCATGCACTTTCACTAGCCAGGATCTATCTATTAGTAATGTGGTAACGAGACGGTTTCAGCGACATACCTCTTGTAGACCGAAAGCGTTTAACCTTCGAGAGCGAACGTGGCCGGTGTCGTCGAACAGTAGCCGACCTCAAGGTCGTGACGATCCTGGTGCGACGACCGGTGCCGCAATGGCACCTCCGAGTACTCACACACGTACGGTGTATGGCGACGACTCCCGGTCTCTCCGATCCCACCGAGGTTGCGGAAGTAGATCTTCTGGCGGAATTCCGGCAGCGCGACGGCGTGCTGTGGGGAAGATTTCCCTCTCGTGCGCGGCCCTTACTTGGGGCCACGGGGTACGAGAGAGGTGGAGATGTGGCGGGAGGTGTTGTGGGATTTATTGGATTTTCTCCAATTTTTGGCTTAATTAAAATCCCCACGTGGCTCCTCTATATATAGGTGGAAGGGGGCACCCCTCCTCCTTAGCTCCCCCATGTGGGACTAAAGGAAAAGGGGAGGAGGGGGTGCGCCGGCCGGCCCCTTGCTCCTAGTCCGAGTTGGACTAGGGCTGGGAAGCCCACCCGGCCCCCTTTGGCCCTCCTAGGTGGCCGGCCCCCAAAGTGGGCTCCCTCCTTCCGGATGTGGCCCATTTAGGTGGGCTGCCCCTAAAATTCGAAATTAAACATTTTAATTCAATAAATAACTTTATTAAATCAATAAATAAATATATAATTCACTAATTATATATTTACTTATTATTTAATTTATTTATATAATATATAAATATTTAATTCTCCAATTAATTATTTATACATTATCCAATTTATTTGCACCAATATGAATATATATAATTCTCCAATTAATATATTCACATCATATATATAAATTCCCGTGACTCCGAAACTCCTTCCGGATCACTCCGATACTCCTTCGGTTTTCTCCGGAACTCTTCCGGTACTCTCTCTTCCTATTTTCGACAATTCAAACACTACCAGAACGATCTCCTAGCGTTGTCAAACCCTTAAGTGTGTTACCCTACGGTTCCGGAACACTCCAGTCATGATCGAGACTTCTCTCCGATTAATGATCATCAGCGGGACTGGGATGCCCGTAATGACCCCTGTGCATTCCACGAAATAACTTTATCGTTGAACCATGAACATAGACTCTCATTCCCTTTGCTATCGCGATACTGACTTGCCCGAGATCTGATCATCCAGCATCTCCATGCGCAGTTCTATCTCGTTACCGGTCAAGTCTCATTCAACTCGTTCCCGTGATCTTTCATCCCCATGACCTAGTCATACGCAGCGCAGCTTATTTGGATGAAGATTCACCGAGTGGGCCCAGAGTATCTCTCCGTCACACAGAGGTGCAAATCCCGCTTCTTGATACATACTTCTCAACATATCATGTTTGCATACCTGAACTGCACCTTTATGATCACCCTGTTACGGTGTGACGGTTGATACAGTCAAGGCATCCTCTGGTGATAGTGATAGGATTATTATCTCACGGTCTAAGAAATAAGTACCACGTTTCCTAATCGTCACAATGGTGAACTTCGTGACTTGATCGCGTTGTGATAATCGCTATTGGGTAACATCCATCACTTTCATTCACCCAATGAAATGGCTCCATTTTCAATTGGCATAAATGCCCATGATTGGAAAACCTCAATCATCGGTTGACCAATGAACTAGCGTATCCATATACATGCCAGGGACCTGGTTGTTTATATACCACACTTGTATTAATGTTTCCTCTTAATGCAGTTCTAGCATGGTATAAAACTAATTATAAACTTTAATGAGATATTATAATAAACTCCTTTATTTATTTGCCTCTAGGGCATATCTCCAACAGACTCTCCTTTCTGGAAAGGTTTAATGAGGGTCAAAGATAACTTCCCGTCAAGAGGTTCTTTTCATATAGGCGACGGTAAAAATACTCTTTTTTGGAGGATGCTTGATTAGATGATATACCTCTGCGTAATCAGTACCCATCCCTTTATAATATCACCCAATGAAAAGGTTTCGGTGGCAAATCTTAACAAATGCTCCTCCTATAAACACAGAGTTTAGACTAGCGCTAATAGGGAACAAATGGACAAGCTGGGTACATTTACTTTAGAGACTGATGGGCATTACTCTTACTGACCAATCAGATGGTTTTGTCTAGAGACTGGCGACATCCAGTGTGTGTATGGTTAAATCGATGTATCATGACAGCAAATATTTATGGAAAATGGAGGTACCATTGAAGATAAAGATCTTCATGTGGTTCCTACACAAAAAGGTTATTTTGACAAAAGATAACCTTGCTAGAAGAAATTGAAATGGTAGTAAGAAATGTTGTTTTTGTGACAAAGATGAAACAATTCTACTCCTTTTTATTTCATGTCCTTTTGCTACTTATAATATGGCGCATTGTTCATATGTCGTTTAACTTATCACCTCCAACTAATATAATGAATATGTACGGTTATTAGTTGAATGGTATTGATAAGGAAAATAAAGTGAAATTAATGTGGGAGTTTGTGCTTTACTATGGATTATTTGCCATGTCTGTAATGACTTTTCTTTAACAAATAAAACTCCTTTTATTATGCAGATTATCCCGCTAGCTACTTATTGGATCTGCTCGTGGTCCTTCCTTCAGCAAGAGGACAAGCGGAGTGCCATGGACTGGGTGATACTGGCTAGCACGAGAATTTTTCAGCTAGGATACCTCTTCGCTTGCTAGTAGAATCAAATGTTATGGTTTAGATTTTACTTGTCTATTACTTTTAGATGGTTGATTTATGCATCGACGCTCTGTGATCTATAATATTTGAATAGTTTACATTAATTTAATGAAGAAGACCGTATGCATCAATTGATAGAGAGGCCATAGTTGTTCCCTTTTCGAAAAGAAATAACTAGGGACCACCTAGGTCTAGAGCAATGTCAAACTACCAATGTCATGAAACCGTAACCGAAAGGCCCAAGATAGCCTCCCCAACCAAACACAATCACCATCTAGGGTAGTGGAAATTGAAAATTTTAGCCCTCTAACAAAGCTCCGCCAAATCTAACTATTTTTGTTCAACATCATCCTCATCGGTGTTGAACTTGGTTATGTCCATGTACCTCGGCGTTGGAAAAAGGTTAGTGTTTTCGTGAGCAAATAAAGATTTATACCTCAACACCATTGTTCACAGTGTTGAGCCGTTGTACTTCAAAGCCACGATTCATGGTGTTGACCTCTTGAGACCCGTAAAATGGCGGTGCAACATTGAAAAGTATAAAGGTGCGTCATTGTCACTAGCATCGACTTCTGGAGCACAAAGTTTTCACCATAAATAAATTGCTCTCGCCGTCAATACGAAAAAAGGTAAATTGCAATATACAAATTCAATGTAGAGCATCATTTTCGAGTTGAATTTGGTCTGCTGAGTACAAGCACGACGAAAATAACACGACAAAAAGGTTGATAGCGAACACAACAACTTTCCAGGATGCTTGGCAACCGAGTGAAGAGGAATCGTTTCAGAAGAGTCACGTACTCTGCTTTTGAACCACGATTCGACAGAATAAATAATCCCGCTTTAACTTCTATATAAAAAATAGTATGATAAATAGTGCTATGATCTATGTAGCTGTTTCAGCTCAAATTTAAAATAAACCTGACTCTGAAACCTCTGTCCTGTTTAACTAAAGCTAACAATTCGAGTAACCATCCACCAAATCTACAATAAAAGTTCAGACTGACATGGCAATAATATGACTGGCAGAGAAAATCCCCAACAACAACTACTCTCACTAAAGAGTAGCCGCAGGCGCCGTGGAGACCGGCAGCGCAATCTTCCCCTGCTCGACATTATCGGCCACGACGTCCGCGCCGTCCACAGAGTGCGCCACGTCGTACGTCGCGTGCACGCCGAAGAGCACGTAGTAGACGAGCATCGCCACCGTGCAGATGCCGAAGCGCATGTAGGCCATGGGCCCGAGCGAGCCCATCAGGAACAGGTTGGTGGCCACGGACATGGCCGGCAGCCACGGCATGAGCGGCACTCCGTACACCTTGGGCGCGCGCTGCTGCTTCGCGGCGAACGCCAGCCCCGCCGTGCCGGCCGCCCACCCCACGCCGAACACCACGTACCCCGGCCACCGCCCGGCGTAGCTCGAGTTGTAGTACACCGACATGCCGATGGACGACAGGACGACCAGCGACAGGAAGCCGAGGAAGGTGCGGAGCTGCGAGGCCGGGGTCCTCCCGGCGACGTAGTAGCGGCGGACGAGCAGCGCGACGGCGACGAGGGCGAAGATGAAGAGCGTGCTGATGGAGGAGACGGAGGCGAGCACGTCCAGGCTGGAGAAGAGCGCGACGCAGGCGGCGCCGAGGGTGACTGCCATGGTGGCGTAGACGGGCGTGCCGGTCTTGGGGTGCACGAGCGCGAAGTAGGGCGGGATCATGTGCGTGCGGGCGATCTGCGTGGTGTAGCGCGCCTGCCCCAGCGCGCCGACGAGGAGGCCGCTCGTCATGCCCTTGAGCGCGCCCAGCGCCACGATGTAGCGCGCCCACTTGAGCCCCGTCGCGGCGAACGCCACGGAGAAGGCGGCGTTGGCGTCGATGTCGCTGTACTTCTGCATGCCGACCAGCGCGAGGGACATGGCGCAGTAGACCACTGTGATGGCCGACATGGAGGACAGGAGGCCGAGCGGCACGTCCCTGCCGGGGTTCTTGGTCTCTTCCGCCATGGTGGCCACCATGTCGAAGCCTGTGTAGGACCAGTACACCACCGCGGCCGCGCGGAACACGCCGGCGGCGCCGAAGGGGAAGAAGGACGGCTCGAGGTTGCTGGAGTCGAAGTGCGAGAACCCGAAGCCCATGACGAAGGCGATGATGACGATGCCGATGACGGACGCGAGCGAGTTGATGGTGGAGGTGAGGCGCGCGCCGGACATGGCCAGCGCAGAGGTGGAGATCAGGACGACGACGGCAATGGGGTCGAGCAGATTGAACCCCTCGGCGAGCGCCGGGACGTGAATGCGGAGTGAGTCGCTGTCGCGCCCGATGAGCGCGGCGAGGTAGGATGTCCACGAGCGGCCGAGCCCCGCCGCCCCCACGACGGCCTCCAACAGTATGTTCCCGGCGGCGAGGAAAGCGGCCAAGTCGCCGAGCTCGACCCGCAGGTACGAGAAGGACCCCCCGGCAGATGGGATCTCCGTGGCGAGCTCGGCGTAGCAGAAAGAGGAGAGCAGCGCGGAGAAGCCCGCGGCGGCGTAGGCGAGCGGGATGGCAGGGCCGGCGTCGAAGCGCGCCTCCTGGCCGGTGAGCACGAAGACGCCGGAGCCGACGACGGAGCCGAAGCCGAGGAAGGCGAGGTCGACCCAGGAGAGGCAGCGGCGCAGCGGGTTCTCGCTCTCGGCGAGCAGCGTTCCGGCCTCGACGGCGTCGGAGGAGCGGGCGGCCAAGCGGTCGCGCAGCCGCGGCACGGTGGCCGCGAGCGCGCCGCCGTACGCGCGCCAGCTCTGGAACGAGGGCTCCGGGAAGAAATCCGCCTTGCTCCACCGCCAGTACCTCCGCCCCTGCTGCTCCCCCGCCGCCGGCTGAAGCCCTCCCGCCATCGCGCACGCTGGGATCACAACTCAAGATTGAACTGCGGCTCTCAACAAACGACCCCTAGCTATTTGTTGGAGAAAGTCTGAATCCGTTCCGTATTGATCTCAACAAACACCCGGAAACCAACTCAACAAAGAACTAACTCCCAAAAATATGGGGTTCAAAAAAAAAAAAAAACTCCCAAATGTTACGAAACACCAGATATTTTCCCTCCATGAGATATTTTCCCTTGTTGGCCAAGGCTCTATCTTACTAGCTAAGTACGTACTAGCTAGCTTCCTTGGATGTCAAGGAGTTGCACTCCTTGTTGGACAAGGAAAACAGGAGTCGTACTCCTTGTAAGGCAAGGGAAAGTTATCTGGTATTTTTGTGGGCTAAATACCTAAACTGCCCATGAAGTGAGGCTATAAATAGAAGACTTTGATAGAGAGCTAGGGACACACGAACTGGTGGTATTGTAGTACGAGACAACATAATAAATAGCTCTCAGTCTTCTCTAACATTTGGTGTCTTTCTTGATCTTGTGATTGTGCCCTGTGTATGTGGTGATTTGAAGCAAGTGTTGAACAGCGTCGTTTCTGAACACGTTATCAGCACGAGTGCTCTCGAGCAAAGGTATGTTGTTCAAAACTACTTGCTAATCACTCGGTGGATATTCAGATGAATATTTTTTCCTGCTGCTTCTAGTACTCTCAATTCTTATCAGCATGCATACTATAGCTTCGTTTGTACACAAGTATGCTACCATTACGGCATTACGCTGCATGCTTATATGGATCGGTACAGAAAATAACCTCAATGCCACCGATCCTTGCTAATATCACATGTATGTATTCCAGTCTGTTTGTGGACATGGAACAAACAAATCATGTGTATTATGCTCGCCTGAATCCCATGCGCTGGACGTTGCCGCGTCGGCACGGGTAAGCAGCTCGACGTCCGGAGCCAGCAGCTCCGTGTATGTCACCCGCATGTGCCCAGAAGGCCGCGTTCGTTGCTATCGGCGCCATGGCCAGAACCTGAAGCTCTGCCCCATCGTATCACCTTGGCTAGCGATGTGCGCTTGCCGGTGACGTCGCTAGAAAACACTCTGCGAGCCTGACGCAACAGCATCGCCTCCTCGTTGGTCAGAAGCCAAGACGAGAAGTTTATGTCAAGCTTACACGGCCATGGCCTTGCAAATTAAATCCTGAAGTATTTGATTAATGCATAAACATCTGGAACTGTTTACATACCAGTATCTACACTGTTAGTACTCATGACATGCACTTATTTACCTGAAGTAAATTCTTGCATGATCTGAATATACAGGAAATGTCGGGCATCAACTCCAAGGAATTTGCCGAGCTCGCCCTGGATGGCAGCAACTACCTCACGTGGGCTATGGATGCTAAGTTAAGCCTTACATCCATGTCTCTCAGTCATACCATTAACCAGCCAGCAGCTGGCACAAATGGTCCTTCTGCCGCTGAAAAGGCAAAAGCGCTGATCTTCCTGAGGCATCACCTCAATTCAGCATTGAAGCTTGAATATCTGACTGAAGAGGATCCACTCACTCTTTGGCAATCCCTGAAGGATCGCTATGACCAGCAAAGGTCAGTTGTGCTTCCTCAAGCACGGAGTGATTGGTTAAACCTACGTTTTCAAGACTTCAAGTCTGTGACAGCATATAACTCTGCCTTGCACCGCATTGTTTCCCTGCTCAGGATGTGTGGCCAGAAAGTCACTGATGCTGATATAATTGACAAAACTTTGTCAACGTTCCATCCCACCAACATGGTGTTGCAAGAGCAATACAGGCATGCCAAATATGCCAAGTACTCTGAGTTGATCTCTGTCCTGTTAGTGGCAGAAAAACAAAATGAACTTCTTATGAAGAATCATAGCGCCCGCTCAACTGGGACTATGGCTGTGCCTGAAGCACATGCGATCACTCAAAGTGTTGGGAGTTCCCATGGCCGTAAAAAGGACAAATGGAACCAAGGATGGAAGGGAAAGAAGAGCAATGCATTCAAAGGCAAGGGTAGAGGAAGAGGAAAAGGCAAAGAAAAATTCCGAACTGATCCAGGTGCTCAGACTAGGGGAAAACAAGGGAAATGCTTCAGATGTGGATGCGAGGATCATTGGTCTCGCAATTGCCGCACCCCCAAGCACCTGGTTGAGTTATATCAGCAGTCCATCAAAGGTAGCAACAAGCAGGAGAATCACGAGTCCCACTTTGTAGAGCCTGCTGCTCTACCGGACTCTAAGAAGCTTGAAGATTTGCATCTTGAGGAAAATCCTGGTAATGGTGATTTCAACCTGGATGACATCGATCTTCCTGAAGAAGATATGAATGTTGATATATATGGAGACCTGGTGTAATCTCCTAGCCTAAGATATATTTCCTTCATGAGTTGTAATTCCAGTGTTATATAGTTCCTGCTGAACTTGGTCATGTAATAAGCTCTTGGAGAGCATAGTATTGTATTTTGCATTAGTGTAACTCTTGCTTAATATAAATTCCAGTATGTTATATGCTCTTTCTAGTGGAGATGTAAATATGTCTTTTTACACAGTAAGGTGTGTCGATCCAATGGAGGAAGAGGAGATATGTCTTATAGACAGTGCCACCACAAATACAGTTCTTCGGGAGATCAAATATTTCCAGACTCTAACTAAGAAATTTGGAAATGTTACGACTATTGCCGGAAGCAATACTCATATTGTCGGTACCGGAAGTGCCACAATAGTTCTCCCTATGGGTACGCAATTAGTAATCAAGGATGCCTTGTTGTATCCTGAATCAAAACGGACCCTGCTAAGCTTTAAAGATATCCGTGCGAATGGTTTCCATCTGGAAACAGAAATCGAGCATGATACTGAATATCTGCTCATGACCATATTTAACGGATCCAAGAAGAAAGTGGTTGAGAAGCTCCCTTCCTTGGCATCAGGATTGTACTACACATACATAAAGCCCATAAAGGAATATGTTGCGTTGAAAACAATTTTCAGGAACCCAGAGTCATACAGAGTATGGCATGATAGACTGGGTCATCCTGGGTCGGGCATGATGAGGAAAATCATCAAAGGCTCTGTTGGCCATAACATAGCAACAAAAGACTTCCCAAATCCTGAGGATTTTATGTGCACTGCATGTGCCAAAGGGAAGTTAATCCTTAGACCCTCCACCTTGAAGGTGAAGGATGAATCGCCAATTTTCCTGCAGAGAATTCAAGGCGATATTTGTGGACCAATACAACCCTTGTCGGGCCCTTTCAAATATTTTATGGTCCTGATTGATGCCTCCACTAGGTGGAGCCACGTATGCCTATTATCTACAAGGAACCATGCCTTCGCAAAACTGGTTGCCCAGATAATAAACTAAGGGCAAATTTCCCGGATAGCCAGATCAAATCCATAAGAATGGATAATGCTGGAGAATTTACCTCCAAATCATTTGATGACTATTGTCTAGCTCTAGGCATACAAGTGGAACATTCAGTTCCACATGTCCACACTCAGAATGGCCTTGCAGAGTCATTAATCAAAAGGATTAAATTGATTGCTAGGCCACTTTTGCAGAACTGCAAGCTCCCAACGACTTGTTGGGGACATGCTGTGATGCATGCGGCAGCATTAATCCAACTCAGGCCAACTGCATATCACTCTGCATCCCCCTTACAGCTAGTGTGTGGGAAAGAACCAAGTATTTCCCATCTGCGAAGATTCGGCTGCGCTGTGTACGTGCCGATCTCACCACCTCAGCGTACCACCATGGGTCCTCACCGGAAGTTGGGGGTCTATGTGGGGTATGAGTCTCCGTCTATAATCAAATACCTTGAGCCTATGACTGGGGATCTGTTCACGGCTCGGTACGCTGATAGTATTTTTAATGAGGACCATTTCCCGGCGTTAGGGGGAGAAATGTACCAAAAGAAATGCCAAGAAATCTCATGGAGTGCTGAGGGCCTCCAGTCCTTAGATCCACGCACTAGCGAAGCTGAACTTGAAGTTCAGAGGATTTTAAACCTCCAAAGGCTAGCAAATAATTTGCCAGATGCCTTCACTGATCATAGTGGGGTGACAAAATCACATATACCTGCTGTAAATGTGCCAGAGAGAGTAGAAATAGCTCCGAAGGCTATTGACTCAAATTTGGGCCAACCCCCTAGGAAAAGGGGGAGACCTCTTGGTGCTCGGGATAAACTTCCGCGGAGACGTCCGCAGAAACAAATTTCCGTGCCAAATATGTCACACCTTAAGTCAGTTGAAGAAGCTCAACCAGAAGTTGATAAATTCCCTGAAGTGAGCCATCCTGAAGATGGAATGCCCAGTGCAGAATCACGCGCGCAAATTGATTTTGGCACTGGGACATCGGAACACCCAGACTTGGTCGTTTTGGGAAATCATGATGAGCTGGTGGAAATGAATGATGAAATCAGCATAAATTATATTTATTCAGGAGAGTTATATAACAGAAAGACTACTATTGTCGACATATATTTTGCCTCCAAAATTGCTTCCATTGAACTGGATCCAGAACCTAAGTCCATGGCAGAGTGCCAGAAGCACTCAGAATGGGTTAAATGGAAAGAAGCAATTGAGGCTGAATTACGCTCGCTTTATCGGAGGAATGTGTTCGGCCCTGTAGTGCGAACTCCTCCAGGAGTTATCCCTATTGGATACAAATGGGTTTTCGTTCGGAAGAGGAATGAAAATAACCAGGTGGTGAGATATAAAGCGAGGCTGGTAGCACAAGGTTTTTCGCAGAGACCAGGCATCGATTATGATGAAACATACTCTCCTGTGATGAGTGGCATCACGTTCCGATATTTGATATCTATGGCAGCTAGCCTGAACATGCAAATGCAGTTGATGGATGTGGTGACCGCATATTTATATGGGTCACTTGACTCAGAGATCTATATGAAAGTCCCCGAAGGATTAAAGATCCCACATCCAAATGAAAATCGCAACATGTATAGCGTCAAATTACAGAGGTCGCTATATGGGTTAAAGCAGTCCGGTAGAATGTGGTACAACCGGCTGAGTGAATTTCTCTTGAAGAGAGGTTACACCAATCATGATGATTGTCCCTGCGTATTCATCAAGAAATCCCAGAATGGATTCTGTATCATCTCAGTATATGTCGATGATCTCAATATCATCGGAAACGCAGAGGACATAAAGGAAGCTATGTCTTACCTTCAGACGGAGTTTGAGATGAAAGATTTGGGTAAAACCAAACTTTGCTTAGGCCTGCAGTTTGAGCACCTCCCTGAAGGAGTCTTTATACACCAGTCCACCTATACAAAGAGGGTCCTTGAAAAATTTAACATGGATAAATCTCACCCTCTAAGAACCCCCATGGTCGTAAGATCCCTAGAAGCGGATAAAGACCCATTCAGACCTTGTGAAGAAAATGAGGAAGTTTTGGGACCTGAAGTTCCCTACTTGAGCGCCATTGGAGCACTGATGTACCTTGCGAATTGCACCAGGCCTGATATTGCATTCGCAGTAAACCTCCTAGCTAGGTATAGTGCTGCCCCAACCAGAAGACATTGGGTTGGCATCAAAACTATCCTTAGATATCTTCAAGGTACCCAAGATCTTGGATTATTCTATAAAAGAAACCAAGACTTGTCCATGGTGGGATATACAGATGCTGGCTATATGTCCGATCCCCATAATGCCAGATCACAGACTGGATTCGTATTTCTCTGTGGCGGTACAGCCATTTCTTGGCGGTCTTTCAAACAGACCCTGGTAGCCACGTCTACAAACCACTCAGAGATAATTGCGATGTATGAGGCCGCACGAGAGTGTGTTTGGCTGAGACGAATGACAAGTCACATCCTAAAGTCATGTGGACTCAATGCCGTCGTTACCCCAACCATTATCTATGAAGATAATGCTGCTTGTGTTGCACAAATGCAGATGGGCTATGTTAAGAGCAATCTCACTAAGCATATTGCTCCTAAATTCTTCTACCCTCATGAGCTCCAGAAGAGTGGGGAAGTAAAGATCTTGCATACTAAGTCATGTGAAAATCTTGCCGATTTATTCACAAAGTCTCTACCTCCACCCAGTTTTCTCCGATGTGTTCACGGCATTGGAATGAGACGACTTAGAGAGATGCAAGGTTTAGGGGGAGCCCTAAACCATAGCCCATGATATGAGATCTTAGAACTCATAGTGATCCCGAAGATCACAACTAATCCTGAAGATACGATGTTGTACTCTTTTTCCCTTAGTGACTTTTTCCCACTGGGTTTTCTCACTTAAGGTTTTTAATGAGGCAACAAGTGCAACATAACTTGCGTGTGCAATGTACTCTTTCTCCATTAATCCCTTTTTTCCCACTGGGTTTTTGGGAGGAGTTTTTATGAGGCATATGCATTTCGCGGTATACGCCCAAGGGGGAGTGTTACGAAACACCAGATATTTTCCCTCCATGAGATATTTTCCCTTGTTGGCCAAGGCTCTATCTTACTAGCTAAGTACGTACTAGCTAGCTTCCTTGGATGTCAAGGAGTTGCACTCCTTGTTGGACAAGGAAAACAGGAGTCGTACTCCTTGTAAGGCAAGGGAAAGTTATCTGGTATTTTTGTGGGCTAAATACCTAAACTGCCCATGAAGTGAGGCTATAAATAGAAGACTTTGATAGAGAGCTAGGGACACACGAACTGGTGGTATTGTAGTACGAGACAACATAATAAATAGCTCTCAGTCTTCTCTAACATTTGGTGTCTTTCTTGATCTTGTGATTGTGCCCTGTGTATGTGGTGATTTGAAGCAAGTGTTGAACAGCGTCGTTTTTGAACACCAAAAATATTTTTCTGTTTTTTTCTCTCTCTCATTTTTACGGTTCCTACGTTGTTGTACGCAATATACTGAAGGCAAAATACCCTAGCGCAAGTGTCAATATAGAGGACGATGCATGATCGGATTAGCCAATCAGAATATTAATTAAGTTAAAAAAAACAATCAGAATATTAATTTGGTTTTTTCTCAGTTTTTGAGCACGCTTAGAACTCAGCTGAGTGAGATTAAACTAAATGTCAGCCGCCCGCCGTCACCTAGCTTTTAGTTGCATCTCACTTGTAATTTATGTACAACTTTAAGACCGACACAAATCACGACTCAAATCTAATGGTTTAGGTAGTTTATTCTTAGTTACAACCCACGTAAAAATCTCCTGCAACTTACGTGTGAGAAATCTCAACTCGTGTATGCAATTCAACCGTGGAGCCTAACTAATATTTAGTTAATCCTCAGTCGAGTGTGAATTAGTAAAATTGTTGTAATAGTAGGAGTGGGAATTACTTCGCCGAGTAAGGTTTAGCTACTCTTTTGATATAGGAATCTGTATCAACAACAAATATTTGACCAAAACAACCAATATTCTGACACATGCGCGACACATTGCTATGATGCTACAACCACTATACTAGGTACACTAAAACAATGAAAGTAAATCTCAAAAAAAAAAACAATGAAAGTAAGATGGTATACAGTCACCCAGAGAAACTTCTTATAGACAGCAACGGGGCACAACCGCACAACAGACGTGTGTTCGGTCATTAACATGACAAACCATGTTACTTTCATTGTTTTAGTATACCTAAGACCGTGGTTGTAGCATAGCAATGTGTCACGCCTGGTTGTAACGTGCAGCGGGTTCTCACTCTCGGCGAGCAGCGTCCCGGCGTCGATGGCGGGTGGCCAGGCAGTCGCGCAACGATGGCACGGTGACTGCGAGCACGCCTCCGTACGAGCGCCAGCTCTGGAATGAGGGCTCCAGGAAGAAATCGACCTTGCTCCACCGTCATGAGCTCCTTCCTTGTAGGGCTGGCCCATAAGCCGGGCAATAAGGGGGGCCGCCCAGGGCGTCAATAAGAGAAAGGGCAAAGATGGTAAAATAGATATTACTCCGAGTAAAACAAATAAATCATGAATGACTTTTCTGATCAACAACACACACTATGACTGTAATTTTCACTTATAATATGTTAAAAAAGTATAGGAACATATGAGAAAGGTATTCCACTAGACAAAATACAACGAGGCCATTTATACAAACTTAATCCATATACTTTAATATTATTAGTGGCGAAAGATATGAATTAAATATGATAAATAATCATCCACAAGACTCTTGGGACGTAATAACATGGTTAATTTGAGGAAGCAAATATACCCCCACAAGACTCTTGGGACGTAATAACAAACCAGTATGACCGACAGTATGACCGATGACAACAAGTTTAGTTACTATGATATTCTCTTTCTGGTGAGTCTTGCAGGTTTTACGAAAATCTACGCAACTAGATTTTCATATTTAATTCCGTTTAACAATTTTTCATTTCATAAACTAGCGGGGGACTTATGTACATCAGATGGTAACAAGCACATTTTGTATAAGAGAATATCAAATGATAAAATTTGCATGCATAAACATATTAGAATTCACACTATTTTTTCATTGATGATTACTCTAATAAATGTTGTTGTAATACTAAGTACAAAGCGTGAACAGTTTATTAAGTTTTGACTTGCTATACAATTTTGACAATGAAAAAGTAGCGTAAATTGGTTCAGTTTATACTCTAGAGGTTTCTATTGAAATTTCTATAAAGATTCTTACTTAATTATACACACTAGAAACTACTATTGAGACATTTCTTCGATCATACCCTTTATGGATCTTTAAAATATTTAAGTAAATTATATAGATTATGCATTGCAGAAAACATAGATCTAGAATAGACTTTGTTACAAAATAGAGTTTAGTATCTTGCAATGAATTCACTAACAACAAAAGATAGACCAACTATTATTTAGTAATTATGCCAGTTATGTCGCTGAACTATGCAAACAAACAAAACCTTATACTTATAATACTATAACATGCTACAATAAGACCCAAAGATGTATAAAAGATTGGTATAAATTAATGGTAATCATTTTATTCGCCCTGGGAACCAGCCTTACGCCCTTGCTGCTCCCCTGCCGCCGGCTGAACCCTACGGTTGAGATTGGAACATTGAACGGTTGGTTCTCTTATCTAAACAACCTACGACCCATCGATATGTGGTATATTTGTTGGGGAAGTCTGATATATGAGAGAAGGTTGAATTTGTGTCCGAATTTATCTCAACAAACAAACTAACACCCCGAAACAACTCAACAAAGAAACCAGCTCCCCAAATTCTTCTTCTTTTTTTCTCTCTCATTTTAAACATTCCTATGTAGTCATGTGCAATATACGAAAGGCAAAATACTGTACCGCATAAGGATTTCGGTCCAGACTAGTGTCAAATATAAACAAGGTCGATACATGATTGGATTAGCCAATCAGAATATTAATCTGATTCTTTCATAATTTTTTAGCGTGCTTAGAACTCAGCTGAGTGAAATCCATAGATTTAGTACATGGACTTGCCGAGAATATGTGTTTTTATCACCTAATTATCGAGAATATGTAAAAAACAAAACTTTAGGGGGGATTGTGAAAAAAAGTTTGCCACATATGTAAACTCACGGCCACCCTCAAGGAGTAACCAAAATGCCCGTGCTTGGTAACTTTGTGACCCGTTTTTTACGGTTTGCAACTTCGTGATCAAAACGCACATTCTCGACAAGTTCATGTACTAAATCTGAGTTTCCTATTAACTAAATGCCAGTTGCATGACGTCACCAAATTTTTAGTTGCATGTCACTTTCACTTTATGTGCAACTTTAAGACCGACACAAATCACATAAATCTAATGGTCTAGGTAGTTTTTTCTTAGTTGCAACTCACGTGCAACTGAGAAATCTTAACTCATGTACAACTCTCCAAATAGCACGAATCACGACCCCCCTGGGCCACGGCTAGTACCCGCTCAGGGGTTGTGGGCCTCCTGTGGTCTTGTCCTTCTGGCTCCCGGAGTTTTCTAACGAATTAGAATTTCTATAATTTTTTCAGATTTTCCGAACACTTTGATTTTTGGGCCTTTTCTGCAGTGCACAGACAAAATAAACAGAAAATGGCACTAGGCACTGGGTTGATAGATTAGTCCAAAAAATGCTATGAAACCATAGTAAAAACATGTAACAATGACATGAAACAAGCAAGGAATAATAAAAATTTATAGATACGTTTGACATGTATCAGAGATCAAGGCTCAAATCCATCTTATCATCTTTGTCCATTTCTAGATCCGAAGGGTTACACCGGATAGTTCATTTGGAACCCGGGCTCCAGGGAGCCCGGTTTTTCAAAATGAAAAAATCGGCATTTTCAAGTTTCAAAAAAATCTGAATTTTTTTACAGATGTTGACAATGACATATTGCATGACTGTGAAAAATTTCAGCCCGAGATATTTTGTATTCCGCCCTACACAAAAAAGACAAATCTGGAAAAATTTGAACTGTGCACTATTCACATCTCAGATCCAGAAATTTGTCATTTTTGTGTAGGGCGGAATACAAAATATTTCGGGTTGAAATTTTTCACAGGCATGCAATATGTCATGTTCTACATCCACAATTTTTTTCACATTTTTTTGAAACAAAAAAATGCGGTTTTCAAAATTTTGAAAATACCGGGCTCCCTGGAGCCCGGGTTCTAAATCACCGCACTCAGGGTTACACGCCTTATATAAGCAAAGTGAAAAGGGGGTGGGTGACATGATAAGAACAAGGGTCACCACAACCCTTTTACTGAGCACCGGACAATCTGGCACATGTCATTTTTCAAACGGTTATGTCTTCTATAGAGTTCTTCGTGCAGGTCGGTAGGTGCCGAACCATCCAACTATATCGGGGCGAAGAGTACGACAATACGAACCAAGACAAACATTGCCCTAACATGCATCAGACATTTTCTCACGTGTCTTAGTGGGTCCTCAGTTACTCTAGAAATTTTCCGCCATACTGTATCGAGTCGGGGGGGCACCGGACAGTCCGACGACCAGGGGCTAGTTCGGCATCCTAAAGATCTTCATCTTCTTGTTGCCACTTCTTCGTTCTCTTTCATGCTTCTTTCTTGTCAGGCTGGAGTCTTTGCACTCCCTTACTCTCCTCTATTGATACCATACTTCCGCACTCAACGGAAAGAGATAATACACAGGATGGTCAAGTAGTATGCCATTTATGAGAACAATAGATTGACGTGCATAAAGGAAAATATTCACCTTTAAATGAGAGCTTTGCGTGTCACATCTCGTTGAAGCATTTGACATGGTGATGTTCATGGGTTGGACTGTATCAATATTCGTTTACCATAATGTAGCCAAAGAAAAGTAATGAACTGTCTCCTACTAAGAGCAAAATACACATTCTTCGAATTAAGCCATATTTATTTATTGATGTTATCTAGAGGTATTCATTTATCCAGTGCGAATAAGCACTCTTTTTTTGCGAAAAGAGATCATACCTATTGATCAAACCAATAGCACTACAAACACCCTAAACAAAATAAAACTCATCTAGGTTGTTGCCCTCCATGTTGGAGTCATGAAGTCATCAATGCCACGGTCCTTCCATCCCAACTCCCTTGAGAAGAAATCGTCGAAGTCGTTGTTGCTGGAAGATCCACAGATCAAGATCCCAACCTCCAAAAGAACTCACCGAGTCCAAGAGATATTGGAAGACCAAACTTCAAAGCGAATCTGCCACCGCAATCCCGCCGACAAACCCTCCAAATGGTAACGTCACCGACCAGAGTGGGAAACATGACTTTACGTCAACGAGTAATCGGCGTTGCCGTAGCCGATGTCGTTGATATGGGGCTGCTCAAAAAAGAATTATTTGCCAGGTTGGCGCGAAGCCCTAAAAATACCCCAAACAGGGAAACCAACATTTGGTAGATCGGGCCTCGCACACTCCCAACTTGGCAGAACCGGAGGATGAGGAGGTGCCGGCGATCTACTACGGAGGAGGTGTGGCGGCTTGGTGGGCCGAGAAGATCTCCTATCTTCGATTTTCTCTACCCCACGACTGAATGTGTCTAAAGTTGTCGTTTAGTATACATGCAAATATGCTCTCTTGGTAAGATGTGTAGTTTCCATGCGACATGTATTAAAACACAAACACCAATAAAATTGATCACAATAAGACGAGTAATCATATTCCCCCTTACTCTCGTAATGCCACACCAGATCATCTACTTCATCAGTGAAAATAATGTTTCTAGCAATTTCTTTCGGTTCATGCCATTTTGGTATGGTTGAAATTCCTTCTAAAGGAAAGTCTCATGGTGTTTCTATTCCAAACTTGGCTAATAGTTCCAAACTTGGCTAATAGTATTACCAACAGCAAGTGATTTGACTCTTTGTGAGAGGCACAAGATTATCGGCCGTCTGTCTAAGTCTCTGACGGCTGAATTTTTAAGTCTGAGTCCACCGAGAAAATTTTACCCGCGGTTTAGTGAAGAATAAAACTCATTCGGGTTATATTTTTCTGCCGCACAGTTTCATTTTCCTGCATCGGTGAAAAAGTGCAACTGGTTTTAGAAAATTACAACTAGATATGAGTCAACTTTTTTACATGCATGATTGGGATTTAGAAAATCACAGATGCCTGCGATTTAGCTGAATCGTTTTATTTTTCATCGGGATAGAAGGGTTCCACTGATCATCCAACACGATTTTTTGGTTTAAAATTGTTTGGCTTAGAATCGTCAAACCATACCGAGTGCACTTCAGAGTTCAGACTGTTTGCATTCGAACAAACTTTAATTAGCTCTGTACTTCTTACAGTCCCGGGTGCATCTTGAAAAGTTATTCGAGCAACTTATTTCGTAACGTCCTACCAATTATTTACTACTGCAATACATTCCAAATTTTCGTCCTACCAATTATTTCGGAACGTCCTACCAATTATTGACAGAATGCGATGGAGACAAATATCGAGAATAACGCGGATAACAGAAGGGGATGCGAACACAAAGTTTTTCCAGTTGCGGGCGAATGGACGCCAAAGAAAAAATCACATTCCATCTTTGGTAGGGCCTAGAGGCACTGCCACTTCTCATGAGGACAAAGCGGAGATTTTGCTGCAGCATTTTAAGGATCTGATGGGAACAAAGGCAGTGACAGAAGCTGACCTGAACTGGGAGGCGCTGAGCATCCCTTCTATTGAGCTGGGCCACCTTGATGCCCCCTTTTCCATGGATGAAGTTAAAGCAGCAGTTAATAGCATGCACGGCGAGAAGGCGCTGGGGTCCGATGGCTTCATTGGCAACTTTTACAAGAAATGTTGGACGATCCTGCAATCTGATCTGCTTGCGGCAATGAATCAAATGCACTCTCTCAAGGGAGACCACTGGAAACTGTTAAACATGGCCACTATCATGTTGTTGCCAAAGAAGAACGCAGCAGTTGACGCCAAGGACTACAGGCTAGTGATAGCGCGAGAGGTGTTAATCAATCACGCTTCGTTGGGCACCCCAAGAGGAAGGTTTGAGGAGCACAGCAGCAAGTTTTCCCTCAGTTAGAAACCAAGGTTATCGAACCAGTAGGAGTGAGGAATGCTTCAAAAGGTTGTCCACAACTGCAATGGCGCCAGAAAAGAGTTGTTGCAGGGGAGACAGTGGAACCTGCAGAACACAATCAAACTACTTTGCCCCAACGAAGCAGTGAGGTTGTCAATCTCACCGGCCTTGCTGAATACAAAGGATTAAATGTATGTGTGGAAGGAAGCTTGTTTGCAGTAAATGAAAGCAGTAGAGCAGTTGATTTAATTGCAGATGTAAAAGAATAGACCGGGGTCCACAGTTCACTAGTGGTGTCTTCTCCATAAATAAAATACTACACATGCTGGGTAACAAATTACAGCTGGGCAATTGACAGAATAGAGAATGCATGACAATGCATGAACATTGCATAATACAGAGGATGATGATGTCTATATGAGATGCTTTGGGCATTACGACAAAATACATAGATAGCTGTTCCAAGCATACACCTATGCCTAAATAGTCCACCTTTGAGATAACATACCGTAAAATCTCTCCAGTATTAAGTTGCAAGCAACAGACAATTGCATGAAGAACTGTGCATAAAGTTTACTCCCTAGTAGCAACGGCACTCCCCCGTCCTTATATGTTTCTATCACTCAAGCCAAGGCACACAGGGACCGAACCCACTATCTAGCATAAATACTCCCTCTTGGAGATACAAGCAACTACTTGATCAAGGCAATTACAAGTACCGGAAAGCATGCAAGATCACAAATAACATAGACATGATAATATCAATAATCAACATCACAAGGTACTTCTCTATTCATCGGATCCCAGCAAACACAACATGTAGCATTACAATAAGATGATCTTGATCATGATAGGCAGCTCACAAGATCTAAACATGATAGCACAAGAGGAGAAGACTACCATCTAGCTACTGCATGGACCCGTAGTCCAAGGATGAACTACTCACACATCTGTCCGGAGGCGGGCATGGTGGTGTAGAGCCCTCCGGCGATGATTCCCCTCTCCGGCAGGGTGCCGGGGAGAGCTTTAGAACCCTCCCGAACTAGGGTTGACGACGACGGCGGCGACAGATGCTTTTCTGGAATTTTTGATCGGGTCCTTAGGGTTTTCTCGTCGGGGGGATTATATAGGCGAAAGGGCGGCGTCGGTGGAGGCCCGAGGGGGCCACACCACCTGGTGGCGCGACAGACAGGTGGGCCGCGCCACCCTAGGGTGTGGTCGCCCTCTGGTGCGTCTTCGGCTCCCCTTTGGACTCCGTGTGCGTGACGAAATTATAAGATCCTGGGTTTTTGTCCCGTCCGATTCCGAGAATATTTCCTTAAGTACTTTTCTGAAACGGAAAAACATCAGAAAACAGGAACTGGCACTGGGGCATCTTGTTAATATGTTAGTTCCAAAAATGCATAAAAATGCTATAAGATGTAAACAAAACATGTAGCAAATGGTATGAAAACAAGCATGGATCATAAGAAATTATAGATACGTCGGAGACGTATCAGCATCCCCAAGCTTAGTTCTACTCGTCCTCGAGTAGGTAGAACGATAACAAATAATTTTTTAGGAGACATGCAAACTCACAATCTAGATCAACATAGTAATGCAAAACACATGATGTGAATAAGGTGATCCAAAACAATTGTCTATAGTTGACATTAAGCAAACAATGATTAACAAATGCTAGCTAAAAGAAGCTAGAACTTTTCATGAATCAGCGTGTTGGAGACTAGGAACCATACATAAGGTTTAGAAAGAAGAATAGTAAATTGTGTCTCCAATGTAAAATGTCAATCAATCTTCAAAGCATCAAATTCAGTTAATAATAGAAATAGCCAAGCTCAAGTCAAGTGTCCTTAATCCATCCACTTAACTTATCAACTGTTATGTAGTCCACTCAACTAATACAAGCAAGAAGAAGGCTTGGCACCATGAGGTTATGGCAAAGAGAATAATAATGGGGGTTTGGAAGGCCAAAAAGAAAGGCTCAAACAGTGGAAGAGGTAACCACAAGACAAGAGGAAGTCCCGTAGTAGACACTGAATGAGGAGTAGTGATTGCCATGCAACGGATGCACATAGAGCTATATGAATGGAAGCTCTCCAATGGAACTAGTGGGGGTGCATCCAACTTGCTTGCTCATGAAGACCTAGAGCTCACTTGAGGAGGCTCATCATTGGAATATACAAGCCAAGTTCTATAACGTTTGGTCCCCACATAGTTATACTAATGAAGCATGAAAACTCACTACAATGATGTAGGTGCTACTAGCACAAGTGTGGAATAAAAGGATAGTAGTGTTGCCCCCTCTCTCATTTTATATTCTTTTTTTTTTCTTTTTTTGCTTTTTGCTTTTTGAGGCCTTTGTGGCTCTTTTATATTTTCTCTCATTGGTCTCTTTTGGACTCTTTTGATTGGCCACTTTGGACTCTTTTCAATATGCTCACAGGTAGAGGCAACACTCTATTTTACAAGATGATCATCACACTTTTTGGTGTACTCAAAACTGAAAGACTAATACATGGTGTATGGTGGATATGTAAGACCGAGCGTAGTGTGGAAAAGATGTAACACATGTGGAAAACCACGCATCACACTAACTCAAATGGTCAAGCAATACTATATGGTAATGAAGTAGAAATGACATAAAGTCATGTAATGTAAATGATGGATGTTGCATGGTAATGTATCTCGGAACAGCTATGGAAATGCTGTGATAGGTAGATATGGTGGCTGTTTTGAGAAAGATAGTTGGCTTATGTGTAGGAGAACAAGATGAAGATCTCCCACGGGGTTGGATGTACTTGCGAAGTATGCACCAATCTCAATGTGAAAAAGGGCAATGCAAAGTACCGAAGAGGCTAGCAAAATATGGAGGTGGAAGTGCCA
This sequence comes from Puccinellia tenuiflora, assembly GCA_012064385.1. NCBI lineage: Eukaryota > Viridiplantae > Streptophyta > Magnoliopsida > Poales > Poaceae > Puccinellia > Puccinellia tenuiflora. The sequence goes on from QRDG01001050.1 coordinate 284,638, forward strand.
AAAACCAAAAACTCACATAGCATGTCGTATATTGCAAACAACTAACATTATCAAAGTTTTACAAATGGTTAGAGACACCCCGAGAGGGATCGTGGCGGCGACACAAGTGCCCCGTTGGCTTCCCCGACCGTTGCAGTAACTATACCATTAGAAACTTCTTTTCAACTAAGAGGAAATCACGACACTAAAGCACTATTGACTTAAGTTGTTTTTAGTTCAGAAAAGTACGGCTCCACGCTCTACTAACACATCTTCACTAATCAGCTCTTAACAACATTAGCCAACAACTTTTAACCATTAGTTATTTTAATACCTCAAAACAATTGAAGAGGAGCAAGTTATCTACACAATGGTCTACAAGACTATGCAGCTTTTCTCTATTTCATACCACTATCACAAGCATAGCATTTTCTAATCTAACACATCAACCAAGCAACTAAAACAACTCTCTAACAAATAAGAGTGAAACACAAGAGAGCTTAACACAAAGAACTAGCAGCTCTAAACAAGATAACATGCTAAAAGCGAGAGCTTACTAGAAAACAAACAGTAGCTAAGAATACTCAACAAATATAAGCGAAGCACAAGAGTATTCATATGAAAAAGCGGAGCGTGTCTCTCTCCCACACAAGAATGCTAGGATCCAACTTATTAAGCAAACTAAAACACACACTCAAAATAAAAACAGACGCTCCAAGCAAAATACATAAGATGTAGTGGAATAAAAATATAGTATCACTAGAGATGACCTGATAGTTTTGTCGATGAAGAAGGGGATGCCTTGGGCATCCCCAAGCTTAGATGCTTGAGTCTTCTTGAATTTTCTGGGGATGACCCACCGGGGCATCCCCAAGATTAGGCTTTCCACTCTTCTTGATCTCATCATATCGTCCCTTTTGCTTACTTGAAAACTTCCACCACATCAAACTCAAAGTAATTCTCATTAGAGGGTTAGTGCATAAACCAAAAATTCACAAGTTCTACTGTGACACAAGCACACCTTAATGCATTATAACATTAGCTACAGCCACTGATGCTCAAAGAATCAAAAAGATCCAAATAAACATCGCAAAGGAAGCAATGCACAATAAAAGGCAGAATCTGTCAAAATCTGAACAGTCTGTAAAGACGAATTTTTTCGAGGCACTAGAGTTGCTCAAATCGAAAATCACTGAACTAGAAAAAGTTTCATACATATATGAAGATTCAGCACACAAAATCTCAAAGAATTTAGTCGCTTCTGGAATAAATGAAGAATTTAACGGTGACAGACAGAAATCTGTTTCCTGTGCAGAAATCCAAATATAGCAAAAACTTTCTACTAGAGACCTTACTTGGCACAACATTGCAAGAAAATAAAGATACACAGAAGTTGCTACAGAAGTAAACAAACTTCTTGACTCAAATAAAAGAAAAGATACTGAAAATAAAATGATGGGTTGTCTCCCATAAGCGCTTTTCTTTAACGCCTTTCAGCTAGGCGCAGAAAGTGAACATCAAGTATTTCCAAGAGAAGAAGCATCAAAACGATAATTTGCTCTAACAATAGAGTCAAAAGGTGACTTCATTCTCTTCCTAGGGAAGTGTTCCATACCTTTCTTAAGAGGGAATTGATATCTAATGTTGCCCTCTTTCATATCAATAACATCACCAATAGTTCGAAGAAAAGGTCTTCCCAAAATAATAGGACAAGAAGCTTTGCACTCAATATCCAAGACAATAAAATCAATGGGAACAAGGTTATTATTAACCATAACATGAATATCATCAAGCCTTCCCAAAGGTGTTTTTGTAGAATTATCAGCAAGATGAATGTTCAAACAACAGCTCTCCAATGGTGGCAAGTTAAGCATATCATAGAATTTCTTAGGCATAATAGAAACACTTGCACCAAGATCATATAAAGCATTACAATAAAAATCATTTACTTTTAGTTTAATGATGGGTTCCCAACCATCTTCTAATTTCTTAGGGATAGAAGCTTCAAGTTTTAACTTTTCTTCCCTAATTTTCATGAGAGCATTGGTAATATGTTTTGTAAAAGCCAAGTTTATAGTACTAGCATTAGGACTTCTAGCTAGCTTTTGCAAGAACATTATGACTTCAGAGATATTGCAATTATCAAAATCAAAATCATTATCATCAAAAGTAATGGAAGAAGGATCTCCCATAGTTCGAAAAATTTCAGCTCCTTTATCACTAGAAGTTTTGGTATCTTTTGGCAGTTTTAAGCGTTTTTCATGAGAAGTGGAAACATTGCCAACATTGTTAACTTTACCATTATCATTAATAGACTTGTTATCATGTGAAACCTGAACATTACTAGTGGTGGTGATGGTGTAAACTTTAACCATATTGTCCTTTTTAGTGGTTTCTCTTTCTCTTTCCCACCTAGCATGTAGTTCAGCCAACATTCTAACATTGTCATCAATTCTAACTTGGATGGCATTGATTTTAGCAAAAGGCTTGCTCTCTTTATCATTGTTAGGCATAACTTTTAATTTTAAAAGATCTACATCAAGAGCAAGGCTTTCAACTTTAGAAGCAAGAACATCGATTTTCCCCAACTTTTCCTCAACAGTTTTGTTAAAAGCGGTTTGTGTGTTGATAAACTCTTTTAGCATGGTTTCAAGATCAGAGGAAACACTCTTATTATTGTTGTAAGAATTACCATAAGAGTTACCATAACCATAATTGTTATTAGGAGGATATGGCTTATAGTTGTTGTTACCAAAATTGTTCCTATAGGCATTGTTGTTGAAATTGTTATTTTTAATGAAGTTCACACCAACATGCTCTTCTTGGGCAACCAAAGAAGCTAAGGGAACATTATTTGGATCAACAAAAGATTTACCATTAACTAGCATAGACATAATCACATCAATCTTTTCACTCAAGGAAGAGGTTTCTTCAACAGAATTTACCTTCTTAGCTTGTGAAGCCCTTTCAGTGTGCCATTCAGAGTAGTTTACCATCATATCATCAAGAAGCTTTGTTGCTGCACCCAAAGTGATGGACATAAAGGTTCCTCCAGCAGCTGAATCCAATAGGTTTCTTGAAGAAAAATTCAATCCTGCATAAAAGGTTTGGATGATCATCCAAGCAGTCAGTCCATGGGTGGGACAATTCTTTATCAAAGATTTCATTCTTTCCCAAGCTTGAGCAACATGTTCATTATCCATTTGTTTAAAGTTCATGATGCTACTTCTCAAAGATATAATTTTAGCAGGAGGATAATATTTTCCAATGAAAGCATCTTTGCATTTAGTCCATGAATCAATACTATTTCTAGGCAAAGATAACAACCATTCTTTAGCTCTCCCTCTCAAAGAGAAAGGAAACAATTTAAGTTTTATAATATCTCCATCCATATCCTTATACTTTTGCATCTCACAAAGTTCAACAAAATTATTAAGGTGAGCAGCAGCATCATCAGTACTAGCACCAGAAAATTGCTCTCTCATAACAAGATTTAACAAAGCAGGTTTGATCTCATAAAAATCTGTCTTAGCAGCAGGTGGAGCAATAGGAGTACATATGAAATCATCATTATTAGTACTAGTGAAGTCACACAACTTAGTGTTTTCAGCAGTACTCATTTTTGAGGAAAACAAGGCAAACCGAATTGCACAAAATAAAACAAGTAACGAATTTTTTGGGTTTTTGATATAGGAAAGCAACAAGATAAATTCTACACTAATTTTTTTTGTGTTTTTGATATAAGAAAGCAAAACAAGACAAAGCAATAATAATAAGCAAGACTAAAACAAAGTAAAGAGATTGGAACTGAGAGACTCCCCTTGCAGAAGCTTCTCTACTCCCCGGCAACGGCGCCAGGAAGAGCTGTTGACGGAGGAGTGAGAAGTTTGGTACTTCGAGAAACTTCTTACTGAGCACTCTTAACTCCCCGGCAACGGCGCCAGAAAAAGAGCTTGATAGCGCGAGAGGTGTAATCAATCATGCTTCGTTGGGCACCCCAAGAGGAAGGTTTGAGGAGCACAACAGCAAGTTTTCCCTCAGTTAGAAACCAAGGTTATCGAACCAGTAGGAGTGAGGAATGCTTCAGAAGGTTGTCCACAACTGCAATGGCGCCAGAAAAGAGCTGTTGCAGGGGAGACAGTGGAACCTGCAGAACACAATCAAACTACTTTGCCCCAACGAAGCAGTGAGGTTGTTAATCTCACCGGCCTTGCTGAATACAAAGGATTAAATGTATGTGTGGAAGGAAGCTTATTTGCAGTAAATGAAAGCAGTAGAGCAGTTGATTTAATTGCAGATGTAAAAGAATAGACCGGGGTCCACAGTTCACTAGTGGTGTCTTCTCCATAAATAAAATACTACACATGCCGGGTAACAAATTACAGCTGGGCAATTGACAGAATAGAGAATGCATGACAATGCATGAACATTGCATAATACAGAGGATGATGATGTCTATATGAGATGCTTTGGGAATTACGACAAAATACATAGATAGCTGTTCCAAGCATACACCTATGCCTAAATAGTCCACCTTTGAGATAACATACCGTAAAATCTCTCCAGTATTAAGTTGCAAGCAACAGACAATTGCATGAAGAACTGTGCATAAAGTTTACTCCCTAGTAGCAACGGCACTCCCCCGTCCTTATATGTTTCTATCACTCAAGCCAAGGCACACAGGGACCGAACCCACTATCTAGCATAAATACTCCCTCTTGGAGATACAAGCAACTACTTGATCAAGGCAATTACAAGTACCGGAAAGCATGCAAGATCACAAATAACATAGACATGATAATATCAATAATCAACATCACAAGGTACTTCTCTATTCATCGGATCCCAGCAAACACAACATGTAGCATTACAATAAGATGATCTTGATCATGATAGGCAGCTCACAAGATCTAAACATGATAGCACAAGAGGAGAAGACTACCATCTAGCTACTGCATGGACCCGTAGTCCAAGGATGAACTACTCACACATCTGTCCGGAGGCGGGCATGGTGGTGTAGAGCCCTCCGGCGATGATTCCCCTCTCCGGCAGGGTGCCGGGGAGAGCTTCAGAACCCTCCCGAACTAGGGTTGACGACGGCGGCGGCGACGGATGTTTTTCTGGAATTTTGATCAGGTCCTTAGGGTTTTCTCGTCGGGGGGATTATATAGGCGAAAGGGCGGCGTCGGTGGAGGCCCGAGGGGGCCACACCACCTGGTGGCGCGGCAGACAGGTGGGCCGCGCCACCCTAGGGTGTGGTCGCCCTCTGGTGCGTCTTCGGCTCCCCTTTGGACTCCGTGTGCGTGACAAAATTATAAGATCCTGGGTTTTTGTCCCGTCCGATTCCGAGAATATTTCCTTAAGTACTTTTCTGAAACGGAAAAACAGCAGAAAACAGGAACTGGCACTAGGGCATCTTGTTAATATGTTAGTTCCAAAAATGCATAAAAATGCTATAAGATGTAAACAAAACATGTAGCAAATGGTATGAAAACAAGCATGGATCATAAGAAATTATATATACGTCGGAGACGTATCAACATCCCCAAGCTTAGTTCTATTCGTCCTCGAGTAGGTAGAACGATAACAAATAATTTCTTAGGAGACATGCAAACTCACAATCTAGATCAACATAGTAATGCAAAACACATGATGTGAATAAGGTGATCCAAAACAATTGTCTATAGTTGACATTAAGCAAACAATGATTAACAAATGCTAGCTAAAAGAAGCTAGAACTTTTCATGAATCAGTGTGTTGGAGACTAGGAACCATACATAAGGTTTAGAAAGAAGAATAGTAAATTGTGTCTCCAATGTAAAATGTCAATCAATCTTCAAAGCATCAAATTCAGTTAATAATAGAAATAGCCAAGCTCAAGTCAAGTGTCCTTAATCCATCCACTTAACTTATCAACTGTTATGTAGTCCACTCAACTAATACAAGCAAGAAGAAGGCTTGGCACCATGAGGTTATGGCAAAGATAATAATAATGGGGGTTTGGAAGGCCAAAAAGAAAGGCTCAAACAGTGGAAGAGGTAACCACAAGACAAGAGGAAGTCCCGTAGTAGACACTGAATGAGGAGTAGTGATTGCCATGCAACGGATGCACATAGAGCTATATGAATGGAAGCTCTCCAATGGAACTAGTGGGGGTGCATCCAACTTGCTTGCTCATGAAGACCTAGAGCTCACTTGAGGAGGCTCATCGTTGGAATATACAAGCCAAGTTCTATAACGTTTGGTCCCCACATAGTTATACTAATGAAGCATGAAAACTCACTACAATGATGTAGGTGCTACTAGCACAAGTGTGGAATAAAAGGATAGTAGTGTTGCCCCCTCTCTCATTTTATATTCTTTTTTCCTTTTCTCTTTTTTTGATTTTTGCTTTTTGAGGCCTTTGTGGCTCTTTTATATTTTCTCTCATTGGTCTCTTTTGGACTCTTTTGATTGGCCACTTTGGACTCTTTTCAATATGCTCACAGGTAGAGGCAACACTCTATTTTACAAGATGATCATCACACTTTTTGGTGTACTCAAAACTCAAAGACTAATACATGGTCTTCCTCAGCTCGAAAAGTAGAGGACGAAGCATGGAACATCCTCTTCCTCTCCGCAATGTCCTCCTTGTAGTCCTTCCACCACTGCAATTGTTCTTCATCCATGTCCTTCTTGGACATCATCATGTGCTCCTTCTCTTCCACCATGAGTTCTTTCCATACCTTTGCTTCTTTGACCTTGATCATCCTCTCCTCCAAGTCGGCCTTGCGCTTTGCTTCTTCACGCTTCGCTTCAACTTGTGCAAGCTTGACCTCTTTCTTCTTCTCGCCTATCTCGGTCTCGGTCAACTCCTCCTCATCATCCCCTTCCTCCTCCTCATCCTCCTCCAAGTCATCACCAACCCTAAAGGGTTCTAGAGGAGGAGCCCCGAGGTCCACCTCCACGTCTTGGAGAAGGTCCATGAACGACGTCGACGGTGCGGGCATACCGTCGAGCACCTCGTGTGCGACGGGCGGAGGGTCGGGGATGGCGGCCGCGGGCTTCTTCCTCAGCTTGGGAGCGGCCTTCCTCGCGGGCCCTTGCCCAGGCACCTTCCGCCGGCTCTTGGCCGGGGCCGGGGCGAGCGACGCGGCCGGGGCCGGGGTGACCTTGGAGGCGGCGGGGGCTGGGGCGGCAGCGGAGGAGGCGGGCGGGGCGAGGTCGGCCTGCGGCGGGACGACGTGCTGGCCAGCACGCCGCCGCTTGGCGCCGACGTGGGTCGCCATCACCACGGCCGCGACGGAGGAGGCGGGCGGGGCGGCGGGGGAGACGGGCGGGGCGGCGGAGGAGGCAGGCGGGGCGGCGGAGGAGGTGGGCGGGGCGAGGGCGGCCGCGGGCGGGGCGACGGGCGCCTCCATGGCGGCGGCCGGTGAGGAAGGAGGCGGCGGTGGGCGGGTTTGGAAATTTCCCTCCCGCGCGTGGAGAGAGGAGGATAGGGGTTGGGCCTGTTGACCCTCTCCAACCCTCACTTTTAGAGGTTGGGAGGGCGACCTGGGGTCCAACCTCTAAATTTTTTTAGGGGTTTACGGGTTCTAGTCTACGCGTTTTTTCGGTTGAACCCGTAAAAAAGCAGTTATTTTTAGAGATTTGGTGATTCAGGGGTACTACTAGACATAGACATGCACTTAGAGCAGCCAGAATTCGAGCGAGTTTTCACGCTGACAATGCAGCACTTTTTGTGAACCCTGTGCAAGAGGACATCACGGCCGTACAACAAATTCTGCACCTATTTGGTGCTGCCTTTGGACTAAAGATAAATATTAAAAAGTGCGTGGCATACCCGGTTGCTTGTGAGGGGATCGATCTGGCACATGTTCTGAATGATTTTGGTGGGGCACAAGGGGTTTTTCCATGCAGATATCTTGGGCTCCCTCTCGGCTGTAGGAAGCCAAGAAAGGTCGAGGTGCAGCCCCTTTTCAACCGAGCGATGGGAAGACTGAAGGGTTGGAAAGGGAAGACGATGAACCGGAAGGGAAGGCTGGCTCTGATCAATAGTGTCATCACCTCTACAACAAATTATTTCTTGACGGTGTTCCCGGCTGAAAAATGGATGATAAAGAAATTTGACAAGATGAGAAGAAACTTTCTTTGGGCACCTGACAAAGAGGCGAAGGGGGGAAATGCTTTGGAAGAAGATTTGCGCGCCACAAATGTACGGTGGGCTAGGAATCAAGGATCTGCAAGCTTTCAGTAGGGCGCTCCGCCTAAGATGGGAATGGTTTCGCTGGGTCGATCGTGATTGTCCATGGGTGGGCACTGAAACTCCATGTAACCAGCACTACTACAAAAAGGGTTACCCGTGGCGCACCAAACTTCCTTAGCCGTGGCGCAGCCCCCTGCGCCACGGATTGCCACGCCACGGGTAACAAATTACCCGTGGCGCAGGTCTTTAAGTGCGCCATGGGTATATATTTAGCCGTGGTGCACCCTTTTTTGGTGCGCCACGACTAAGTGTATATACCCGTGGCGCACCGGTTTTTGTTGCGCCATGGGTACATGCACTTAGCCGTGGCGCACCGGTTTGTGGTGCGCCACTAGTATATATTTTTCGATTTAAACAAAATATGCCGGCGCTGCCGCCGGCCGGAGCGAGGCGGCACACGGCAGGGCAGCGCGAGGTGGAGGAGATTAGGCTCGAGGATGAGGCGCCGACCGCCGTGCTTGGCCGCCGCGCCGCCGTGGTGCTACATGCTCGGCCGCCGCGGGGCGCTTCGGGAGGCTGAGAAGGACGGTGAGGAGGTGGAGAGAAAGGTTGGAGAGAGGAAGGACGGGGAGGAGGTTTAGAGCAAGGTCGGAGAGAGCAAGGATAGGGAGGAGGTGAGAGCTGCAGGGTCGGAGCTGGTGGAGATGCTCGACGGGAGAAAGGGGATCGGGTAGGAGCTCGTCGTAGAATGAGGTGATGCTCCACGCTCGTCGGCTGTCGTCATCATCATCGTGGCCCCGCCTCCCTCTCTTCGACCTCCTCATCTGCTCATCCTGCGACCAAGAAGAAGATGGCCTCCCGCGATCTAGAAGAAGACGACGGCCTCCCGTGACCAAGAAGATAGCCTCCTAAACGGTAGCTCCTTGTGTGTGAGGTGAAGAAGGAAGAAGGAGAGAGTTAGGCAATCAGCAATCCGCATGGTGGCCCGTTCTTGCATCCCATTGGCTGGAATATAGTGTCCACGGATCGTGTGCTTCCTATCATAGCTTGTGAACCGTCAGATCTATCAGACATAGCCGTGGCGCACCTCACAGTGCTGCGCCACGAGTATTTAGCTACCCGTGGCGCACCCCTTCTTGATGCGCCATGGGTAAGAGATGCCCTTTATTATTTTTTGCCCAGAAATCTTAAACGTCGAATAAAAAGGTGTTCCCTTTCGAATTTGGGGATTCTGTACGCAAAAAATGGCTCAAAAGGCCGTAGGCGATTTAGATTAGATGTGGTTTTTCTCTAGTTTTTTTTAAGGTATTAAATGTCGAAATCCGAGTTCGTACGCAAAAGTTATCGCCGTTTTACTCTTCCATAATGTTTTTTTTTGCAAAATACGTCGAAATTCATATTTCATATTTTTGCTAACAACTAGGTTACGTAACATAACCACATCTCAAAGGATTTTGTTTTTTGAATTTTTTAACATTTTCTTTTAGCCTTTTTAAAACTGAAAAGGCGATTACCGGGGGGGGGGGGGGGCATGGGAGTACAAAGCAGTAAACATACCCGTGGCGCACCACTATTTCGGTGCGCCACGGGTAAGAGGTTACCCATGGCGCACCACTATTTTGGTGTGCCACGGCTATGTGGGGTCAAAATTTGGCCCCGAGACCATTATTTTGGTGGCGCATTGGAATAAGGTACCAGTACCACTAAGGAAAGGGGGAGTTTAAGATCTGCAATTTGGGAAAAAGAAAATCTAGCCGCCGTCTCTACCTCCGCCTCCTCCATAGATCAGTTCCCCCTCCTCTGGCCGGTATCGTCGGCGCCGGGAGGGGTGGAGAACCCGAGCTATGAGTGGAGTTTTTAATAAAAGCAGTATTTTCAATAGATTGTATTAGGGTTGGACAGGGTTTGCTTGCGCCCCTCCTTTGCGCCCATCTGTGCGCCCGTACTCATCCAACGGTCCATCTCTTTCTTCCCTTACCTCTCGAGTGAAAAACAAAATTACTGAAGAAATTGGCAGGATCTGAGATATGTGCCTCGCCGGTAACGCCCCTACGTGAATTTGCGCGTGGATGAGTTTCGGGCCCTGCCGACGACCATGGCTTGTACTGTGTTCTTGTCAAGAATGGGGAACGCGGCTTTAAGACGCAATCAAAGAAGGCGGCTTGGCCTGCATGCTGGCCATGGCGGAGTGCAACGGTGACGGTGTCGGTGACCAAGACCTGGCGGTGCAATCGTGTTTGTGGGGTACGGGGTGACGCGGGTGGAGAAGAGCGTGGCTCGAAATCAAGCTCGACATGCTCCGATTCATGGCGGCCATGCACCCATGGCACTCGGACGATCGATCAGGTGTTACTCGGTTTTTTTTTCATCAATACACATACACCCAATCGATCGATCAGGTGTTACTCGGGTTTTTTTCTTCTTTTTTGGCTCTTTCTTGTCTTTACGGAATCCAATTCTTTTTTGAATTTCTTGGATTGGAGCGATGGCAGGTTGAGGCTGGAGCCACACGTGCGCATTTGGGGAAATCCATGCGAGACACGGGCACTCCACATATTGAGTTCTTCCGTCAACGAGGTTATACCTGAACACACGATGGAAGTAGGCAAAGTAGACGCACCTGCCATCCGTGCCTAGCTGAGTGGCGTCCATGGCGAAGCTCGCTGGGATACCGAGGAAGAGAACACGATCACCCAGGCTCTGTCCATCCCTCTCCACCCATCGCATCTTGCCGATGTCGCCGTCCTCATCTTCTTCGAGCGCATGTACTATCACCACCAGTGTAGGCACCACAACGTCGCCTAACCACAGGGCGGCTCTATTTTGATGGAGCCATTCATATTCGATTAAGACAGACACCCAAAACAGCTCGCCGCGGGACTCAAAGACATAACTATGATCGTAGTACCGTCCTTGCTCGATTCTGTCGTCAAACACCATCTCGAGCCTCACACTGGCTATTGTTGAAAATATAAGCAATTTAGCATATGATTTAATCCACGTAAATAGGAAACAATTCATGACTGGAAAGAGTATTAAAATAAGCATGTGATCAACTAATACAGTAGACATAGAGATCAAATCTACAGCGAGTACTATGAATAGAAACTGTAATAAGATCTGAAACAGAAAGGAAAAACTCACGTACATCGTAGCGGGAGTGGAACCGCTGCCATCCCCGTTGTCACCCATGTTGTCGATGAAGAGGTTGCCGATGTCGGGGAAGAAGTCATCGTTGGGGAAGTAGTCACAGCCAGTAGTCACGTGAGTGCGCTCCCCAAAAACTTGATCGCCCCTCTCCCGTACAGGATCACGAGAGGCGGGGTTCCGGAGGCCTACTGTCCCGCCTAGCAGTGTACGCCGGAAGACGGGATGGAGAAGACTTGGAAAACGACAGTGCAAGGTTCTGAAACTGGAACGACGAGAGACCATATGTTTTGCATAGGCGGCTAGGGTTCGCTCAGCCTGTATATGTAGTGTGAGTCGGGTAGGACGCGGGCGCAGCCCCACATTCGAGTCGGTAACAGCCCCACGATCCAAAAGAATCGGAAACGGCTGAGTGATTAACGCGTCCGTTAATTACTAATTAATTGACTCATTAATTTTCCTAAATAGCAAAAAGATAGCCATCGACTCGGCTCATTCCCGCAACCCGCGGCGCGTCGTGATGTGTCGTGACGAGGCGAGGTGGGCGGCGGAGGAGGAGCGCGCGTCTAGCATTAATTCTCTTATTCTCTCTCTTTTCTATACTTATACAAGTGCTAGTAGAGCTCACCTTATAAGCTGTTGCAACTCTCATCCAACTAGCAGTATGGGACTAAACTTTAGTCCCACCACTTGCATGCATGAATGGGTCATGAGAATTTCAGAATTTATTAGGCTATTGGGCCAATGGCCCACTAGTAAATACTAATAAATTCCAACAATCCCCCACAAAGTCTCATTGGCTCATGTCATCATTTAAGTTCCAAAACATTGTTTATATACCGATGCTTAGTGGAGACTGTTAAGTTGAACTTTCACTTAGAACATTACGCTACACTAGTTCACAACTTGATAGTGGACTATGCCTTGAACTACAAGTTTTCTGCGATACTAGATTCACATAACGTCTAGACCGATACTAGGCTGCCGCAAGGCTTCCCCGTGGGTGGAGCTTATACGTCATACTCCAAAGCCTTTCATGAGCTTACTAGAGAGAACCCAACTCTCATAGACTGCGACATTTAACAGTCAGACTCATATAGGTGTGTTCCTTAAAAGATGCTATGTAGGACAACATCTTCGTTTATAGAAGTAAGTCAATCGGAACACATTAAGATAAATATCAACCTGCCATACATATCAGGAATATGAGAGTATTGCATCTGAGTGGGATAACTAATATTAAGGAATACTCTCCTCCCAGCTGACCAACAGCTTGTCTCCCACTTCTACTTCACGGGATCTCCGATCACATAGAGTAGGTTACCATTGTGGACAACTCACAAAGTGGGTCTCAATCCCATTTCCTTAGATGCATTATCTATCACATTACGTGATAGACCCTTTGTGAAGGGATCTGCCAAATTTTTAAACGTTTGGATATAATCCAACGTAATAACTCCGGAGTTGTTTAATTTTCGGACAGATTTCAATCTCCTCTTCACATGTCTTGATGACTTCATATTGTCCTTCGAACTGTTTATCTTAACAATCACAGTTTGATTATCACAGTTCATAAGGATTGCGGGTATTGGTTTTTCAACCATAGGTAAGTCCATCAAGAGCTCACGAAGCCACTCTGCTTCAACAGTGGTTGTATCTAGTGATGTGAGTTCTGCTTCCATAGTTGACCTGGTTAAAATGGTCTGCTTGCAAGACTTCCAAGAAACAGCGCCACCACCAAGTCTAAAAACATAACCACTGGTGGCCTTAATATCATCAACATCAAATCCAATTTGAATCACTATAACCTTCCAGTACCCTTGGATAACCGGAATAGTGAATTCCATAGCTCGCAGTGCCTTTTAAATAGCACATAACCCTCTCAAGCGCATGCCAATGATCAACTCCCGGATTTGAAACAAACCGGCTCAATTTGCTCACGGAAAAAGAGATGCCAGGCCTAGTGGCACTCGCCAAATACATAAGCGAGCCAATTATCTGAGAATATCTCAGTTGATCTCTAGCAATCCGTCGATTCCTTCGAAGCAACACACTAGGATCATATGGTGTTGGAGAAGGCTTGCAGTCGTTGTACCCAAAGCGACTCAAGATCTTTTCCACATAGTGAGACTGAAGCAGAGTAATCCCACCATCATCATCTCTCATCAGCTTAATGTTCAAAATAACATCAGCTAATCCTAGATCCTTCATCTCAAAACAACGAGATAAGAAATCTTTATCTTCCTTGATTAAATCAAGGTTTGTTCCAAATATCAGTATTTTGTCGACATACAGACAAAGAATAACTCCCTCGCCCCCACCATGGCGATAGTACACACACTTGTCACCTTCGTTTACAACAAAGCCAGCAGCAGTCAAAGTTCTTTCAAACTTTTCGTGCCATTGCTTAGGAGCTTGCTTAAGGCCATATAACTATTTTAGTAACTTGCACACCTTGCCTTCCTGACCGGGTACTATGAAACCATCTGGCTGATCCATATAAATTTCCTCATCTAACTCTCCATTAAGGAAAGCCGTATTAACGTCCATTTGATGAACGAGAAGACCATGTGAGGCAGCCAATGAAAGTAGCACTCGAATAGTGGTCAACCTGGCCATAGGTGAGTAAGTATCAAAGAAGTCTTCGCCTTCTTTCTGGGTATAACCCTTGGCCACAAGCCTTGCCTTGTACTTTTGAATTGTACCATCGGGCCTAAGCTTTTTCTTAAACACCCACTTACATCCTACAGGTTTGCACCCATAAGGACGATCAGTGATTTCCCAAGTACCATTAGCCAAAATGGAATCCATCTCGCAACGGACGGCTTCCTTCCAGTAGTCAGCATCAAGAGATGCATAAGCTTCTGAAATGGTGTTGGGTGTGTCATCCACGAGGTACACAATGAAATCATCACCAAAGGACTTTGCAGTCCTCTGTCTCTTGCTCCTAACGGGAGCTTCATTGTCATCCTCCACTGGATTCTCAAAGTGTTCTATCGAAATGGTGGATTCAGGAATTGCAATTAAATCCTGACTCGATGAAAAAGGTATCTCCTGATTAGATGAGCCAGACATATCCTTCATAGGAAATATGTTCTCAAAGAAAGTCGTATCATTCGACTCCATAATTGTACCAACATGCATGTCGGATACCTCAGATTTTATTATCAAAAATCTATAACCAATATTGTGAAAAGCATAACCCAGAAGAACACAATCTATGGTTTTTGGTCCAAGCTTTCGCTTCTTGGGAATTGGTATATTGACTTTAGCCAAACAACCCCAAGTACGTAGGTAAGAGAGTTTCAATCTTTTCCTTTCCCATTCCTCAAACGGAGTCATGGTTTTATTCTTTGTGGGAACTCGGTTTAGGACATGACACACGGTCATTAGCACCTCCCCCCACCATGCCTTGGAGAGACTCGATGTGTCTAACATGGCATTAACCAAATCAGTTAGAGTTCGGTCCCATTTTATTGGGGTGAATAGGGAGGCATCCTCTCATGGATTATACCATGTTCCGCACAAAAAGAATCAAATTCATTGGAAAAATACTCTCCACCACGATCAGACCTAAACCTCTTAATCTTTCGATCAAGTTGGTTCTCTGCTTCAGCTTTATAGATCTTGAAATAATTTAAAGCTTCATCTTTTGATTTCAGAAGATATACATAGCAATAACGAGTGGAGTCATCGATCAGTGTCATGAAATATTTCTTTCCACCTTTAGTCAACATGCCATTCATCTCACAAAGATCAGAATGTATAAGCTCCAGTGGTGCCAAGTCTCTTGCCTCCGCAGTCTTATGGGACTTGCGAGGTTGTTTAGCTTGAACACACACTTGACACTTGCAACCTTTAACAGTTGTGAATTTCAGAATTAAACTCATATTGGCTAATCTCGTCATGCAACCAAAGTTAATATGACAAAGTCGTGAATGCCAAATATTAGATTCATTATCATGGCAAACATGATTAATAACTTTAGTGCAAATATCTGACAAAGACAGGCGGAACAAGCCTCCGCACTCATAGCCTTTTCCAACAAATTGTCCATACTTAGAAATTACAACTTTATTAGATTCAAATACCAACTTAAAACCATCTCGACATAATAGCGAACCGCTGACGAGATTCTTATTGATGGAGGGGACATGATGTACGTTCTTCAAGCGCACAGTATTCCCCGAAGTAAACTTCAGATCGACCGTACCAACACCACGTACAAAAGCATGTGACTCGTTCCCCATCAGCACGGGGGATGTCCCTGTGACCTGATAAGAAGAAAACATGGAAGCATCAGCGCAAACATGTACATTGGCACCAGTGTCAATCAACCATTCAGGAGAATGACATACTGAAAGAATGGTGGGAATTATACCGTACCCATTATCACTATCGGCCATGACAATATTAGCGGTCTTGCCGTTCTTCTCAAGTTCACGCTGCTCCTGCCGTTTAGGGCATCTTGGAGCCCAATGATTTGGATCACCACAAATGTGGCAGGATCCCTTCTTCTTCTTAAAGTTGGTAGAATGAGACGGCTTGTTCTTCATGTCAAACTTGCCTTTGCCCTCAGATTTGTTCTTATTATTTTTGAACTTGCTGGGCTGCTAGTAATTCTTCTTCTGTACCACGTGGGCACTAGAACCAGGCTCGGCAACTCGAGCTCGTGTGTCCTTTGCTCTCGCCTTCTCTTCCACGTCAAGAGAACTAATAGATCTGAAACGGAAAACTCTTGTCTCTTGTGTTTCAGAGAAGTAGCAAAGTTACTCCATGAAGATGGGAGCTTAGCAATAATGCCACCGGCAACAAACTTGACCGGCAACACACACTTAAAGTGCTCAAGTTCCTTAGCGAGTGACTGAATCTCATGAGCTTGTTGAACAACAGTACGCTCTTAAGTCATCTTGTAGTCATAGAATTGCTCCATGACATACAACTCGCTGCCAGCGTCCGAGGCCCCAAATTTGGCCTCAAGCGCAGCCCACATGTCCTTGCCGGTGTCAAACGACATATACGAGTCCACAATGGAATCGTCAAGAACACTGAGAAGGGCACCCTTGAATAGGGTATCAAGCTTAACAAAGGCCTCCTGTTGAGCAGGAGTAAGATCGCCCTTAGGCTTGCCTTTGATGGCGTCATAGCAGTTCATGTTTTGGAACTAGTTGTAGCCCCCTTGCTTA
The DNA here is from genome assembly GCA_012064385.1 of Puccinellia tenuiflora. NCBI lineage: Eukaryota > Viridiplantae > Streptophyta > Magnoliopsida > Poales > Poaceae > Puccinellia > Puccinellia tenuiflora. The sequence continues at coordinate 301,135 of QRDG01001050.1, forward strand.
GAAAAGCAATGATATTCTGTGAAATATGCTATTCCCTGGATCGAGTATGGATAGCAATTCAGAAATAGATGTAATACCATGCATCAATGTCAAATAATTATTACATCGCGAGATCCATAAATAAAATATTCTTTACCAATTGCATAGCCAAAGGCTAGTTTGAATGCAAAGTTTGGCAGCGGAAACATAAGTAGCACAGAGAGTTTCATCATCTTCATGTGCCACTGGCATACATGTTGGTTGCAAGGTCGAAAGGTAGACGTCCTCACGCGTCATTGTAAAAACCTGCAACATTAACGTTGCAGTCCAGGGAATTTGGGTCAATACCTTGTGACAGGCCGGCAAGTGATACTTTGGTGGAATATAAAATGGCAAGTCTAAATCTATATGCATGTTTGGCTGGTGGAGTTAAAGGCTATTGCATAAAGCCAATTTTGTCCTACTTTTCATAAAGCTTTTTCATTTCTCAACTTTCTATAAGACGAACTGGCATGAAAACCAGTGTCTCTTCTACTCTTGTTCACCCATCAAATTTTATTTATGAAATTGGAATGAGGAGATTTTCCATCGACATCCTTGTCCAGCTGCTCAGAATTGTCCGTAACTGGGGACACGGCTATGATCATAGTTTTACACTCTCGAGAGGTTGTGCACTTTCACCACGAGACTCAGTCAACCCATTCAGACCTTAACCCTCATTTAGTGAAAAGGAAAGGAGAAGACTGAGACGAGACCTTTGGGAAACAGTCCCCTGTTCCTCTGGGCAGACCCATACCAGGGGTTCATCAGCTGAAATCTGCCGGAATCAGGTTCCTAGAACTTACTTAGTCAAGACAGAGCCATAATATCAAGTGGCTGCACTGGAAGCAATCTAAACTTGGAGTGACTTAAATCTCTTTGTTCCTGGGTGGCCGTTCACAAGTGCACGTACTCAGGTATAACCATGGAAATGGCCCTGAGCAGCCACTCAACTTTGACCCACCAATAGAGCAACAACAATTGCCACCCAGGTAGTTCATTAACTTGGTAGAGTTTTTATCCTTTCATACTACAATAAAACATTTCAGCATTGCAGTTCTAACTTCTACCAAGTGAATGGGTTCCTAAATCAACATGAATAAAGGGTGATATACTAAACAGGTCTGCATAGCAATATAGTAGTACACCTATCATGCATACTACTGAAATAGTCTACCATGCAATTATAATAAAATAGTAGGTCTTTCATGAAAGGGTGTATGCACTTGCCTTTTGGAACTTGTCGTTGCTCACACACTCTTTTTCAACGTAGCTCATAGCTCTCCGTTCAATCTATACAATACAACAATCCAAAGAAACAAACATAACAACAAACATGGATAGAAACAAACATATCTAGGTTGGTGGTCCAAATTTCAATACATGATCCCATATGCAAAAAGAATCAATGCATTAGGTTTGGGGTTTGCCATTTGGTCAGGGGTTGGTCTGAAATCAAATTTTAAAAGGTTGAAGGGGTGTTTCAAAGGTTCCAAGGATTGGTTTTGGTCAAAGTGATCACACAAGGATTGGTCAAAAGAGTTTAAAACATTTTGAAACTATAGTTTGCAAAACATTAACATTTAAATAGCCTTTGGCACACTTTCAATGTTTATGTTTTAAAAGGTGGTAGCTTGGCATGGTTTTGGTCTCTCTGGACAGAGACAAAAATTTGAAGAAACTTTCTAAAAGAAAACAAATTAAAAGGATTTATAGAAATAAAACTATAACAAATATACCCAATTTGAGTCTCTAATTTCTATATCACCTTAATACTACCCCAAAATATTTTCTATCATTGGAATAGTGTTACACACATTCCAAGGTTTCTGGAAATATTTTATTTGCAAAAATTGGACTTATAGATTTAAAACTATGCCAAATTTAGTCAAATGACTCATTGGAAATTTGAATAAATTTGGATTTGTTACGCTGAAAACTAACAGTGCAAAAAGATTCTACAAGTCCAGAGATTTTCAAAAATATAAATTTTGCTAAATTTGGCCAAAGGGTTTAAATGTTATGAAGGTTTGAAGTTATAGGGTCTTTTCTGCAAAATAGCCATTTTAAACAATTCGGGAAAATCCCAGAAAAGGCTTGGCTTCGGCTTCAGCTGGGCTTGAGCCACAGCTCGGCTCGGCTGCATCAGATCTCAACCATCGAGATGAGATCCAACGGTTGTGGATCTAGGGTTTACCGACGGCGGCGGTTTGGTCGCCGGAGACGGCTCGGACGGCGGCGGTGGCTCCGGTCGTGGATGTCGACGGCGACCTGGTGGTTCTCCGGGCTCGGGGAAGGACAAGGGGGCGCCGGAGGACATGGAGAAGACAATGGAGTTGACGGCGACGATCGGCACGCCCGGGAACGGCGGCTAGAGGCAACCGGAGGTGCGGCGGCGGACGGTGAGCTCTGGTCGAGGACGGGCACGACGTTTGGCTGCACCGAAAATTAGAACGAGGGAATCAGGAGGTGCGCTAGGTAACGGGGAAGAGAGGAGGCAGGGGTTCGGTGGCTGCGGCTCACCGGGGTGGCCGGAAATGGACGAGCACGGCAGTAGCACGGCGGAACTTCGGCGAGCTATTCCGGCCGTCTCAGGGCACGAAATGGAGAGGTACCAAAGGAGAAATGGAGAGGCAGGAGTGGGCTTTACAGGGAAGGGCACGGGGAGGCCAAGGGTGGCTTCAATCGACCGCAATCAAGAGGGAGAGTTTCGGATCAAAACTGCCGTTGTGGAGATTGAAGACGATGAGGTCAGCATGACGTCATCAATTTTACTTTTTATTTGTTTTTCAATTTTCTTTAATAGTTTTTGATTTAGGCCTCCAAATCAAGTCAAATAAATTTGTAAAATTCCAAATATTCAAAATAGACATTTAAGAACTATTTTTGGTCAAAACAAAATTACCAAAATACCCTTTTGATCAAATATGCCTTATATGGCTAATTGGGAATTTTCTAAATTTGGGTTTATAAATATCCCATAATATTTAAATAAAAACCAGAGAATAATATGAGTAATATCATTCAAAATGATAAATCATTTTCATATTAAAATAATTTAAGATAAAACATTTTTATAAAACAAAGCTTGGAAAATATTTAAATTATTTCCACAAGGAAATAGTGTTTATAATATCCCCATATTATTTATTTGAAAACCAAGTATCCAAGTGGAAATTACTATTTAAAAAACATTTAAATATTTTATTTTCCAAAAATTTAAAAGTTGAGATTGGAATATATAGGAATATTTAATTTGAAAATATATCTTTGAAGATGTCAAAACAATCTTCTATAAAAGCTTTTCTTTATTTTTGGAGACTTTATTTAATTATTAACAAAAGTTTTAAATTTTTGTGATTTTTAAAACATTCTAAAATTTGGGATGTTACAAACCTACCACCCTTAAAAGGAATCTCGTCCCCGAGATTCGGAGAGGCTAGAAAGAAAGATGGTTTGGGACAACTAGGTTTAGGCAACTGGGTGGGCTACCACCCTTAAAAGAAACTTTTGTAGGCAGTCTTGAATTCTTGACTACATACAGGACACACACATCGAGCGGTTCATGAATCCTTGTTGGGTCAACTTTTATCTTCGACTGTTTGAGTTTTGCTTCATCATCCTTATTCCATATATAAAGCATGTATCAGCTCTTTTTAAGCATGTGGTGATTCTTTTCATCCTTGGTTGATACTTTGAAATCCATATAGCGTAAGCTTCACTTCCAATAGGCGGGTGTCTCTTCAAGATGGCTTGAAATATTATGTCTTCCATCCATGTGATGTCTTAGGCAATCTTCTCTAGGTTGGCATCCTTCAGTGCAAACAAAGCGTCCATTCTAACGGAACTCTCATGGTAGGTCAAAACTTTCATTGCTGGACCTCTTCTTCTTCATGAGAGCTGGGGTTTAACCTCACCGAAATTCTTACGTTTTGGCAACTCTTGCCTCACATAGGGTTATAATATTCCGTTGGTTCAGGCTTAGCCACGTCGTCTCTCTTATAGGTATGTCACTCAGATTTACCAATCCAAATAGTGAGGGGAATAACATGAGCAGTAGGAATGGTGATCAGTCCATCCTGCACCCGTATCATTTCCTCAATATGTAGATAGGTGAATCACGTAGTCTAACTCTTGGGCATCCTCACTTGTCTGGCAGAAAGTTTCCCATCTGCAAGACAACCTGAACTAAACTATCGCTCCTTTAAAACTATTGGGTTGCGTAAGCTCCTGCACACGTTAGCTCACAAGCTAAAGCTTGTTTTCTGATTCTTCTCCTTGGAAAATATGTCTTCCACGTCATCTTAGCTTGTCCATTTTCAGTGTCATGTCTTCATCCCTGATATGACGAACAGGCTTCACAACAATAGCTATTGTTTCATTTAAGTTTTGGTATAAGATAGTCGATACTAGTTTCATTCGTCCTCACATAATATGGTTATTACTTCGACATTACATCACTCTTACATAATAATGCTCATTTACTCATACATAATTCTAATGAAAAATTAGTCGAGCAAGGCATTCACACGACGTCTCTTCCGACTTGGGCAATCATCGGTGAAGTGTCCTGTCTCTCTGCAGCAATGGCAAAATACTGTTGACATATCTCGGGGCTCTTCTGGGCATTCTCTTTCATAATATCCCATTTTCTTGCAATTAAAACACATCACTTGTTTGTTGTCTTTCTTGTGGAAATTGTTGGAGTGGTTATCATGCTTGTGTCCATTGTGTACCCTAACATTGAATCCTCCATTGCTTGCTTTGAATCCACCACTGTGGTTGATAACGTGATGATGGGGGTCATGATCTGTACTGCGATGGTTCACAAGTCCCTTCTTGAGAGAATTTATCTTTCCCTCTTCTCCAGTCTTCCATTCGAGGCAGTCACTGGAATAGTGTCCCATCTTCTTACTCTTATAACACTGTATGTGACTAAGGTCCTTCTTCTTCTTCTTTGGCCTTTCTCTAGAGAACAGATCTTTGTAATCTTCCTCATCATAATCTACCTCAACGGTTGGGAACCTTGTTGTTCGTTTAAAGGGGCAATCTCGAGAAAAATGACCTTCCACTTCACATGAATAACAACACTTGGTGGTGACCTTAGATGAGTTAGGATGAGTATTGATTTTGGCTTCATCCTCCATCTTGACATGAATCATTCCTTTCTAATACTGATTTAGCTTGATCCCATCACCATCCTTCTTCTCTGAGCAATCCCATGAATAGTGACCCATTTCCCTACATGTGAAACATGTTATATGGCTAGTATCTCGCTTGAGTTCCTCCTTCCGTTTCTGTACTACCACATACCTCTTGAGAATTTGTTGCATTCCCGCTTTGACTTGTTGACTGACTTCTTGCACCATGGGATAGATTTGGCATTGAGCCGGGATGTGATTTGTTCCTTCACACAAAAAGCAAGTAATCTGGGTCATAGGGTATCCTTCATCTAGATAGTTTGCTTCACAGTGAGGCCACTCATCATGACATTCTTTGGATGAATGACCTATCTCTCCACAGATTTTGCAGGCTCTAGATCCTATCATAATATTCTCCTTGGACTCTTTGTGGCCATCTTCCATCTGTGGTAAGTTGTTGTTTCTTGCCATATACTGAGCTATCATCTGCACTAATTGAGTCTGGTTATCTAACATTTGTTGCATTCCTGTGGGTAACTCATTATTGGGGTTGTTGGCTTGACTTTCTTTCATCACTTGAGTCATCTGAGTCTGAGTTGCTACCAGCAACTGAACTGCATAGGGCACCTTGAGGTGGCTATCTTTTTCATCATGGTTGGTATGTGGGTGCGACATTTGGTTTGGTTTAGCAGGGATGAGTAGAGATAGAAGAAAATCTAAAAGAAGTTCTACCCAAACACAGCAGATCAAGGCAATTCATCTTACAAACAACATCTAGCAAGCATCAAACAACAGTTAGAGAACCAATAGAGATACAAAAAACTCCTCCCACTTAATTTTCGAAATTATAGTTTGGATAACAAACAAACACAACAAGGTTTTTCAAAATAGACACAATAGTACTGCCATACCACAATTTGGTAAGTCAATACAATATTACTGTAACGCTATTCGGGTAAAAATGGTGGTCTAGTCTATCTCTTCCTTCAATGCTTCAAGATTCTCTTCTATTTCTTTGAGTTCGTCGAGGTACTTCTAGATGTTCTGAAGTCAAAATTTGAAGTCTTCGATCAAGGCGCTTGATGGCTTCTCATTATTGTCACGTTGATCTTCAACGTCTTCGGAAACATTTCTGAGTTATGGTCATCTATAAATAAGATAAGATAACTTAGAAAGCAATTAGTTGAGAAGGTTACAAGAAGATATTAGGAAAGATTTAGACAAGAAGAAAATAACTTTTGTTCCTATGGTCATTCTTATTTCTAATCCAAACCTAAGGTTTTCGAGCCTACAGGCAACATTACGCTCTGATACCATCTGTAGCGCCCTTGCTTAGAAAAGCAATGATATTCTGTGAAATATGCTATTCCCTGGATCGAGTATGGATAGCAATTCAGAAATAGATGTAATACCATGCATCAATGTCAAATAATTATTACATCGCGAGATCCATAAATAAAATATTCTTTACCAATTGCATAGCCAAAGGCTAGTTTGAATGCAAAGTTTGGCAGCGGAAACATAAGTAGGACAGAGAGTTTCATCATCTTCATGTGCCAGTGGCATACATGTTGGTTGCAAGCTCGAAAGGTAGACGTCCTCACGCGTCATCGTAAAAATCTGCAACATTAACGTTGAAGCCCAGGGAATTTGGGTCAATACCTTGTGACAAGCCGGCAAGTGATACTTTGGTGGAATATAAAATGGCAAGTCTAAATCTATATGCATGTTTGGCTGGTGGAGTTAAAGGCTATTGCATAAAGCCAATTTTGTCCTACTTTTCATAAAGCTTTTTCATTTCTCAACTTTCTATAAGACGAACTGGCATGAAAACCAGTGTCTCTTCTACTCTTGTTCACCCATCAAATTTTATTTATGAAATTGGAATGAGGAGATTTTCCATCGACATCCTTGTCCAGCTGCTCAGAATTGTCCGTAACCGGGGACACGGCTATGATCATAGTTTTACACTCTCGAGAGGTTGTACACTTTCACCACGAGACTCAGTCAACCCATTCAGACCTTAACCCTCATTTAGTGAAAAGGAAAGGAGAAGACTGAGATGAGACCTTTGGGAAACAGTCCCCTGTTCCTCTGGGCAGACCCATACCAGGGGTTCATCAGCTGAAATCTGCCGGAATCGGGTTCCTAGAACTTACTTAGTCAAGACAGAGCCATAATATCAAGTGGCTGCACTGGAAACAATCTAAACTTGGAGTGACTTAAATCTCTTTGTTCCTGGGTGGCCGTTCACAAGTGCACGTACTCAGGTATAACCATGGAAATGGCCCTGAGCAGCCACTCAACTTTGACCCACCAATAGAGCAACACCAATTGCCACCCAGGTAGTTCATTAACTTGGTAGAGTTTTTATCCTTTCATACTATAGTAAAACATTGCAGCATTGCAGTTCTAACTTCTACCAAGTGAATGGGTTCCTAAATCAACAGGAATAAAGGGTGATATACTAAACAGGTCAGCATAGCAATATAGTAGTACACCTATCATGCATACTACTGAAATAGTCTACCATGCAATTATAATAAAATAGTAGGTCTTTCATGAAAGGGTGTATGCACTTGCCTTTTGGAACTTGTCGTTGCTCACACACTCTTTTTCAACGTAGCTCATAGCTCTCCGTTCAATCTATACAATACAAACATATGGCAATAAGCAACAATACAACAATCCAAAGAAACAAACATAACAACAAACATGGATAGAAACAAACAAATCTAGGTTGGTGGTCCAAGTTTCAATACATGATCCCATATGCAAAAAGAATCAATGCATTAGGTTTGGGGTTTGCGATTTGGTCAGGGGTTGGTCTGAAATCAAATTTTAAAAGGTTGAAGGGGTGTTTCAAAGGTTCCAAGGATTGGTTTTGGTCAAAGTGATCACACAAGGATTGGTCAAAAGAGTTTAAAACATTTTGAAACTATAGTTTGCAAAACATTAACATTTAAATATCCTTTGGCACACTTTCAATATTTATGTTTTAAAAGGTGGTAGCTTGGCATGGTTTTGGTCTCTCTGGACAGAGACAAAAATTTGAAGAAACTTTCTAAAAGAAAACAAATTAAAAGGATTTATAGAGATAAAACTATAACAAATATACCCAATTTGAGTCTCTAATTTCTATATCACCTTAATACTACCCCAAAATATTTTCTATCAGTGGAATAGTGTTACACACATTCGAAGGTTTCTAGAAATATTTTATTTGCAAATTTTGGACTTATAGATTTAAAACTATGCCAAATTTAGTCAAATGACTCATTGGAAATTTGAATAAATTTGGATTTGTTACACTGAAAACTAACAGTGCCAAAAGATTCTACAAGTCCAGAGCTTTTCAAAAATATAAAGTTTGCTAAATTTGGCCAAAGGGTTTAAAAGTTATGAAGGTTTGAAGTTATAGGGTCTTTTCTGCAAAATAGCCATTTTAAACAATTCGGGAAAATCCCAGAAAAGGCTTGGCTTCGGCTTCGGCTGGGCTTGAGCCACAGCTCGGCTCGGCTGCATCAGATCTCAACCATCAAGATGAGATTCAACGGTTGTGGATCTAGGGTTTACCGACGGCGGCGGTTTGGTCGCCGGAGACGGCTCGGACGACGGCGGTGGCTCCGGTCGTGGATGTCGACGGCGACCTGGTGGTTCTCCGGGCTCGGGGAAGGACAAGGGGGCGCCGGAGGACACGGAGAAGACGATGGAGTTGACGGTGACGATCGGCACGCCCGGGAACGGCGGCTAGAGCCAACCGGAGGTGCGGCGGCAGACGGTGAGCTCTGGTCGAGGACGGGCACGACGTTTGGCTGCACCGAAAATTAGAACGAAGGAATCAGGAGGTGCGCTAGGTAACGGTGAAGAGAGGAGGCAGGGGTTCGGTGGCTGGGGCTCACCGGGGTGGCCGGAAATAGACGAGCACGGCAGCAGCACGGCGGAACTTCGGCGAGCTATTCCGGCCGTCTCAGGGCATGAAATGGAGAGGTACCAAAGGGGAAATGGAGAGGCAGGAGTGGGCTTTACAGGGAAGGGCACGGGGAGGCCAAGGGTGGCTTCAATCGATCGCAATCAAGAGGGAGAGTTTCGGATCGAAACTGCCGTGGTGGAGATTGAAGACGATGACGTCAGCATGACGTCATCAATTTAACTTTTTATTTCTTTTTCAGTTTTCTCTAATAATTTTTGATTTAGGCATCCAAATCAAGTCAAATAAATTTGTAAAATTCCAAATATTCAAAATAGACATTTAAGAACTATTTTTGGTCAAAACAAAATTACCAAAATACCCTTTTGATCAAATATGCCTTATATGGCTAATTGGGAATTTTCTAAATTAGGGTTTATAAATATCCCATAATATTTAAATAAAAACCAGAGAATAATATGAGTAATATCATTCAAAATGATAAATCATTTTCATATTAAAATAATTTAAGATAAAACATTTTTATAAAACAAAGCTTGGAAAATATTTAAATTATTTCCATAAGGAAATAGGGTTTATAATATCCCAATATTATTTATTTGAAAACCAAGTATCCAAGTGGAAAGTACTATTTAAAAAACATTTAAATATTTTATTTTCCAAAAATTTAAAAGTTGAGATTGGAAAATATAGGAATATTTAATTTGAAAATATATCTTTGAAGATGTCAAAACAATCTTCTATAAAAGCTTTTCTTTATTTTTGGAGACTTTATTTAATTATTAACAAAAGTTTTAAATTTTTGTGATTTTTAAAACATTCCAAAATTTGGGATGTTACACTAGTATACTGCTCTCATGCGCCACCTTTTATAGGTCACCCCTTTAAAGGGAAACGGCTTCATAGACGTGACAAAGCCACTTGGAGTAAATTGCCTATAATCAGGTTTTTTGGATTGTTGAAAATATAAGAAATTTAGCATATGATTTAATCCACGAAAATAGGAAACAATTCATGACTGGAACGAGTATTAAACTAAGCATGTGATCTACTAATACAGTAGACATAGAGATCAAATCTACAACGAGTAATATGAATAGAAACTGTAAAAAGATCTGAAACAGAAAGGACAAACTCACGTACATCGCAGCGGGAGTGGAACCGCTGCCATCCCCGTTGTCGCCCATGTTGTCGATGAAGAGGTTGCCGATGTCGGGGAAGAAGTCGTCGTTGGGGAAGTAGTCGCGGCCAGTAGTCGCGCGAGTGCGCACCCCAAAAACCTGATCGCCCCTCTCCCGTACAGGATCACGAGAGGTGGGGTTCCGGAGGCCTACTGTCCCGCCTAACAGTGTACGCCGGAAGACGGGATGGAGAAGACTTGAAAAACGGCGGCGCAAGGTTCTGGAACTGGAACGACGAGAGACCATATGTTTTGCACAGGCGGCTAGTGTTCGCTCAGCCTGTATATGTAGTGTGAGTCGGGTAGGACGTGAGCGTAGCCCCACGTTCGAGTCGGTAACAGCCCCACGATCCAAAAGAATCGGAAACGGCTGAGTGATTAACGCGTCTGTTAATTACTAATTAATTGACTCATTAATTTTCCCGAACAGCAAAAAGATAGGCATCAGCTCGGCTCATTCCCGCAACCCACGGCGCGTCGTGACGTGTCGTGACGAGGCGAGGCGGGCGACGGAGGAGCGCGCATGTGGCATTCTCTTATTCTCTCTCTCTTTTCTATGCTTATACAAGTGCTAGTAGAACTCTCATCCAACTAGCAGTATGGGACTAAACTTTAGTCTCACCACTTGCATGCATGAATGGGCCATGAGAATTTCAGAATTTATTAGGCTATTGGGCCAATGGCCCACTAGTAAATACTACTCCCTCCGTTCCATAATGTAAGCCTTTTTAGAACTTCTCTTTCCATCTGTATCTAGACATGTTTTAGTGCAAAATTCATTTGAACCTTACACTAAAACATGTCTAAATACGGATGGAAAGAGAAATGCTAAAAAGGCTTACATTATGGAACGGAGGTAGTAGTAAATTCCAACAATCCCCCACAAAGTCTCATTGGTTCATGTCAACATTTAAGTTCCAAAACATTGTTTATATACCGATGCTTAGTGGAGACTGTTAAGTTGAACTTTCACTTAGAACATTATGCTACACTAGTTCACAACTTGGTAGTGGACTATGCCTTGAACTACAAGTTTTCTGTGATACTAGATTCACATAACATCTAGACCGATACTAGGCTGCCGCAAGGCTTCCCCGCGGGTGGAGCTTATACGTCATACTCCGAAGCCTTTGATGAGCTTACTAGAGAGAACCCAACTCTCATAGACTGCGACGTTTAACAGTCAGACTCATATAGGTGTGTTCCTTAAAAGATGCTCTGTAGGACAACATCTTCGTTTATAGAAGTAAGTCAATCGGAACACGTTAAGATAAATATCAACCTGCCATACAGATCAGGAATATGAGAGTATTGCATCTGAGTGGGATAAATAATATTAAGGAATACTCTCCTCCCAGCTGACCAACAGCTTGTCTCCCACTTCTACTTCACGGGATCTCCGATCACATAGAGTAGGTTACCACTGTGGATAACTCACTAAGTGGGTCTCAACCCCATTTCCTTAGATGCATTATCTATCACATTACGTGATAGACCCTTTGTGAAGGGATCTGTCAAATTTTTAAACATTTGGATATAATCCAACGTAATAACTCCGGAGTTCTTTAATTTTCAGACAGATTTAAATCTCCTCTTCACATGTCTTGATGACTTCATATTGTCCTTCGAACTGTTTATATTAACAATCACAGTTTGATTATCATATTTCATAAGGATTGCGGGTATTGGTTTTTCAACCATAGATAAGTCCATCAAGAGCTCACAAAGCCACTCTGCTTCAAAAGTGGTTGTGTCTAGTGCTGTGAGTTCTGCTTCCATAGTTGACCTGGTTAAAATGGTTTGCTTGCAAGACTTCTAGGAAACAGCGCCACCACCAAGTGTAAAAACATAACCACTAGTGGCCTTAATATCATCAGCATCAGATATCCAATTTGAATCACTATAACCTTCCAGTACCCTTGGATAATCGGAATAGTGAATTCCATAGCTCGCAGTGCCTTTTAAATAGCGCATAACCCTCTCAAGCGCATGCCAATGATCATCTCCCGGATTTGAAACAAACCGGCTCAATTTTCTCACGACAAAAGAGATGTCAGGCCTAGTGGCACTCGCCAAATACATAAGCGAGCCAATTATCTGAGAATATCTCAGTTGATCTCTAGCAATCCGTCGATTCTTTCGAAGCAACACACTAGGATCATATGGTGTTGGAGAAGGCTTGCAGTCGCTGTACCCAAAGCGACTCAAGATCTTTTCCACATAGTGAGACTGAAGGAGAGTAATCCCACCATCATCATCTCTTATCAGTTTAATGTTCAAAATAACATCAGCTACTCCTAGATCCTTCATCTCAAAACAACGAGATAAGAAATCTTTAACTTCCTTGATTAAATCAAGGTTTGTTCCAAATATCAGTATGTTGTCGACATACAGAAAAAGAATAACTCCATCGCCCCCACCATGGCGATAGTACACACACTTGTCACCTTCGTTTACAACGAAGCCAGCAACAGTCAAAGTTCTTTCAAACTTTTCGTGCCATTGCTTAGGAGCTTGCTTAAGGCCATATAAATATTTTAGTAACTTGCACACCTTGCCTTCCTGACCGGGTACTACGAAACCATCTGGCTGATCCATATAAATTTCCTCATCTAACTCTCCATTAAGGAAAGCCGTCTTAACGTCCATTTGATGAACGAGAAGACCATGTGAGGCGGCCAATGAAAGTAGCACTCGAATAGTGGTCAACCTAGCCACAGGTGAGTAAGTATCAAAGAAGTCTTCACCTTCTTTCTGGGTATAACCCTTGGCCACAAGCCTTGCCTTGTACTTTTGAATTCTACCATCGGGCCTAAGCTTTTTCTTAAACACCCACTTACATCTTACAGGTTTGCACCCATAAGGACGATCAGTGATTTCCCAAGTACCATTAGCCAAAATGGAATCCATCTCGCAATGGCGGACGACTTCCTTCCAGTAGTCAGCATCAAGAGATGCATAAGCTTCTGAAATGGTGTTGGGTGTGTCATCCACGAGGTACACAATGAAATCGTCACCAAAGGAGTTTGCAGTCCCCTGTCTCTTGCTCCTAACGGGAGCTTCATTGTCGTCCTCCACTGGATTCTCAAAGTGTTCTATCGAAATGGTGGATTCAGGAATTGCAATTAAATCCTGACTCGATGAAAAAGGTATCTCCTGATTAGATGAGCCAGACATATCCTTCATAGGAAATATGTTCTCAAAGAAAGTCGCATCATTCGACTCCATAATTGTACCAACATGCATGTCGGATACCTCAGATTTTATTATCAAAAATCTATAACCAATGTTGTGAAAAGCATAACCCAGAAGAACACAATCTACGTTTTTTGGTCTAAGCTTTCGCTTCTTGGGAATTGGTATATTGACTTTACCAAACAACCCCAAGTACGTAGGTAAGAGAGTTTCAATATTTTCCTTTCCCATTCCTCAAATGGAGTCATGGTTTTATTATTTGTGGGAACTCAGTTTAGGACATGACACACGGTCATTAGCGCCTCCCCCCACCATGCCTTGGAGAGACGCGATGTGTCTAACATGGCGTTAACCAAATCAGTTAGAGTTTGGTTCTTTCTTTCGGCCACCTGATAATCCCCAAGAGCAAGGAATCACGGTAGCACAATTAGATAAGTATTTGAGTGTCGAACCCACAAGGAGCTGAAGGTAAACTATCTATTCTCTAAAGCCCTATAACCCTCTTATATGGCCGTTTGTGCAAGGCAATAAGTTGAAATATGAAAAGAACTAACTAATGAAAGCAAGTGATGTGGAATGGGTTTATCTAGTAACAAGTTTCTCAATCAAGCTTCGAACGCAAGTTTCTTAGAGCAAGTTTCTCTCAGCCGTTTTCTCAAGAAAGTTTCTTAAAGTAGCAAGTAGCAAATATCTCAAGGGGAGCAAATGTTCTAGCAATTGTTATTTCATTCGTGTGGTTGTCACAATTAGTGAAGCACATGTTTCAGTCTTAATTGTTTCTTCTAGGAAGGAGCCATAAATAGGTGTAGCCCAGTGAATGAACTAAAACCCCTTATGATGGTTCTTATGGCCAAGTAAATGACTGCACAACATTTATTAAGACATAAAAGTCCCACCATAGCCTTAAGGTCTAAGGTCCCCTATGTATATCCCCCAATAAAGTAACTTCATGACTCGGTCTCAGGTTTACATGTCCTCCCAAGTCTCCCTCACTCCATTACATTACCGGTCATCACCTTACATGCATTCCCCAACATATGCGTGCACTCATATATTGTACATAAAGACAATCATAAAAGATAACAAAACTTGTATACAACCAAACAACGAACTATTTCACTATTGCCATGAACCAATCACTTCTCAAACATAGATGGGGAGACACAATAGATTAAGGGAATAGTATATTGCATCATACATCATGTTTGCCAAGAGTTTACAGTGGAGAGATGGAGATGATCTTGCTGTAGATGTTGATGATGAACACGCCGGAGGGGGGTGGAGCCCTCCGGAGGTGATTCCGGCGGCGTTTCCCCCCTCCGATCTTCTCCGGCGGCAGCCTTCTGACTCTCTGTTTTGTGGTTTTTTGTTTCTCCGCCGCCTCCTCGCGAAACTCCTCGGGGGACTATTTTTATAGTCGGTTTTAGGTCAAGACGAAGCCACGGAGACGAAAACGGACGGCATCGGAGCCACGAGGCCCAAGATGGGGGGTCCCACGCGGCCAAGGAATCTAGTCGCGTGGGCCCACCTCTTTTGGCCCTCGGGTCTCCGTTTGTTCGCTTCCTTCGCTCCTACACTTTCTTCCTTCCAAAAAAATGATCCTCGTAAATTTTCAGGTCAATTGGTCATCGTTTGGGTCCCTGAAACATCAAAATATAGAAAATAGGGTTTTCTGCCAGTGCAGGGTTAATTCCAGAAAAATAGGAAAACTGTGAAATCTTCCCAAAATCATTATAAAACAATGATATAACCCTTATATGATGCAAATATGATTGAAATATGAGTATTATAATGCAAAGTTCATATATGCATTTTACATGCATCAGCACCCCATTTGATTGAGGTGAATAGGGAGGCGTCTTCTCATGGATTATACCATGTTCCGCACAAAAAGAATCAAATTCATTAAAAAATACTCTCCACCATGATCAGGCCTAAGCCTCTTAATCTTTCGATCAAGTTGGTTCTCTGCTTCAGCTTTATAGATCTTGGAGTCGGCACACTTGCCCGGGTCCCTCGGACCCGACAAACCGTCGACTCCTCCGAGTCGGCCCAGAACACAAGCCTATTCCAACAATCACTCTCTAGGCTTGAGTTCCGATGTAATGCCCCGGGGTTTTCCCCAAATTAGATTTTTGCTTGTTTTTATTTTTGCATCATCATGGCATCATCATCATCGCATCGCATGTTTTTGTCCGCAAAAACTATTTTTATTAAACCCTATTTTATTTTTTCTAAAATTGCCGGAAAAGTTTTACCGAGACAGTCGTCTCCGTTTTCTAAAATTAATTGCCAAAATTGTTTTGCAAAAGAAAATGTTTTGAGAATTGCGAGAGAGCAGCCCAAACCTGGCCCAAGCCCAGCTAACCTCCAAACCCTAGAAATCCCCTGGCAGTTTTTCTTTCCCACCCCTGCCTCTTGCAGCCACCCTCCTCCCGTTTTGCGTTTTCGTGAACGAGCCCTTCCACCTCCAAATCAGGTCCTTTTCTTTTCTTTTTCTGGTCCCTTCCCCTTTTTTTCCCTCTTCCTTATCTTCCTCTTTCTTCTCTTCCATACTTCTCTTCCCCATCCTGCTTCCGTGCGCAGGAGCTCCTCCCCGGCTCGATCCCCTCCAACCTCCTCATCCCCGATGCCTCCCTCACCCGCACCCCACCTTCTCTCCTCCCCGTGGCCAAGCTCCCCGCTTCCTTCTTCCTCCCGATCTGCTCCCGCACCAAGCCCGCATCCTCTCCCGTCCCCGCTCCCCTGCGCCCTCGCCTCCCTCCTTCTCCCTCCTCTCCCCGACCCGAGCTTCCTCTCCTCCGGTCCTGAGCTCCCTCGAGCCGCCGTGCTCCTCTCTCCTCGCCCGCGACCGCCTCTGGCCGCACCGTCGCCACGCCGCCTCGCCTCCGCGTCTGCCTCGCCCAGCTCCTCCACTCCTGCTCCGGCCGTCCTCCTCTACGCGTTCGGCCAGCCCGCCGCCGCCAGCCTCCCCTGCTTCGCCTCCTCCTCACCCCGCTGCTCCTCCTCCGCCGTGGACCCCTGGCCCGGCCTGCCCTCGCGCCCGTGCTCTGCCCCGACCTCACGAACATCGTCGACCACCTCCCATCCGCCTCGGCTCCCTGCCGGTGGACGACCTCCTCCCTGCCTCTAGCTGCAGCGCTCGCACTGTGCGCGTCCTCAAGCCTCCCTCGCGCTGCTGCTCCTCCACGGTCGCCGGCTTCCCGTCCCGGCTCGACATCGTGCCCCGATGCGTGCGCCTGCCTGTCCGTCTCCGTGTTTCTTCCCCGATGCCGTGTTGCCATCCTCGTTCCCGATGCGTTTCCCCACCGTGAAGTTGTTCCCTGACATCTCCGTGAAGCCGATCTCCGTTTCCATCCCCAACGCCTCCGTGCCGGTTTCCCGACGGTACCCAAGTTCCCCGATGTTTCCCGACGTGAAGCCAACCCGACGCCAAGGTCTACCTCAACCGGAACCCGACACCGGAAACCCGCCAAGTTCTACATCCCCGTCGTGAAGACCGGAATCCGACAAGATCTTCGGTGCCGTGAACCCTGACGACCGTGAACGGCGATGCGACAAGTTCTTCCCCGACCCCGTGAATCCGAGTTCTCCGATCCGATGACCGAAGACGGATACGACAAGATCTACCCCGAACGGAACCCGCCAAGTTTTCCGTCCGCGTTTTGTGCCGGCCGCCTTCGTGCGTGTCCGAGAAGACCGGTGTCCAAACCCCGACGCCCCGGACCCCGTTGACCCTGAAGACCGGAACGCCAAGGTGCGCCACGACGATGACCCGAGTACGACTACTTCCACGACGTCGACTACCTCGACTACTTCGACTACTTCCTCTCCGATCCGAAGACGGCGGTTCCGAAATCTGAAGATTCCCCGGATCCAATGTGTGACCCCAACCCTATCCCTAAATACCCTATATGCGTATCTTTTATAAAATCATGCATCATTAATTAACATCGCACCTTTATCCATTTAGTCGAATTAAATCAATTTAATTATGGGGTTTTGTCCGGTGCATCTATATTCTGCACCGATCCCCTTTAAAAATGATTTGCCATGTGTTAGGAAATAAAATTGGACAACCTTTAATTTGTCATGCATCATGTCATCAACATGCCGCTTCTTTTATCGTAGTAGTAAAATGCATCTTTGCGTTTTCCAGTATTCGTTGCTTTTTCGGGAATAGGACGTTGAGTTGATGTGAGCAACGACATGTTCTGCTACCTCTACCGGATTGCAGGCAAGTGATACTCCCTTGTTATCTTTGCTTGTATTCTGTCTCTTACTCGTCCTATCTTTTGTTCCTTGCTAGCCTTATAATTCGATGCTTGTGTCCTGATCCTAATTGCATGTTTACCTGGCAGCCATGATATAGCCACACCCCCACATCCTATTATCATGTTGCTTGTTTACCTTGTTAGCCTTGCGAGTCCTAGTGCATGTTTAGGTGCTTTGCTTGAGTCCTGTTATCTCTTTGTCTAGTCTTGCTTATAACATGATAGCTAGGCTCAACTAAAATGGTAATCTTTATTTTTCTGTTGCGATGGGAATAATATAATAAAGATAAGGCACCGGCGGAAGGCCAATCATGGTGATTTGTTCTGCTAGTGTCGCCTAGGACCCGAGTTCTTTTCCGCTGATCCAAGACTGAGCGCACTAACCACATGTGGGAGTTCTATGGGCCTCCCCGCAATCTATTACCGGATCCTCAAACCTGTCCAGGTGCCACAAGTAGTTCGGGTGTTTCTACGGTTACAAGCGCGGATGATGTGGTAAGATGGATACGTACTTACTTACGGTAGGGCTTGCAGTATGATGCGAAGTGACCATTCTCATGGTAGTTTGTGTCACCTAGCACGTAGACGCAAATGGTTAGGCCCACCTCGAAGCTTCGGCCGGACTCTCAAGGTGGATCAGACCTAGCTAGGTGGCTCCCTAGACTTGTTTGTAGAGAAGGGAAGTATTGCGTCGAACGCTCCACTGGTACACCTCTAAGCGAGTGTTTCGATGCGTGTGGGTTCATTGGTGCATCCCTGCAGGGTGAAATCTTTTCGAAAAGCCGTGTCCGCGGTTATGGACGACTTGGTGAAATGCGCTGGCTAAAAAGATCATAGACAACTTGCACCTAATGATTATAACTTGACTAGTAAGATAGACTACTTGAATAATAACCCATAAAACTTGTCCACCGTGTGAGTTGCCCTGATTGCATCCTCGTGGGTGGGTGATCGAGGGAGTAATACTTGGGCGGGTTTTTTATGTGGTGAGTAGTATAGTTGGTTTCTTATCCGCTCTCTTACCTTGTCTCTGTTAGACGAATGTTGTAGCGTGTCTCTATAAGTTGTTAGTGCTGCTTGCCGCCACTTCATCGCTACCCCTTTTCCTCGGAATTCCAGCTTTGATATCTTGTGAGTATTACTTGCCAGTACTGTTTTATAGTACTGACCCCTTCGGGGCTGCTATTCCAATGCAGCCGACAGGTTTGAAGTCTGACGACGTTAGCTTGGGAATCCCTTCGGCTTGGCCTGGGCAGGGATATGGTGCCTTCGTTTATCTTCAGGACTCTTAGTCCAATTTGTTTCTTGTCCGTAGCCGGACGCTACCCGCTTCCGTTGTTATTTTGGATCTTTGCATTGTATCTTTTGCTCTTGACTCTGTGAGTCGTTGTTGTATATATGTTCTTTGTGGGTTCCATCGAGAATTGTTGTAATGTTATCATAATTCCACTCGCATAACATGTGTGTTGCGACGTGCACGTTATGCCTGGTGGGCGTCCTTTAGGATCGTTATTATGCGGATTTGGCTGGAACGCTAAAATCTGCATAGTACCAATCTTGGGGTGTTACACGACGACACCTCCACCATGCCGATCCTTGAGCACAGCTCCGCTAGGCGGACTCGTACAAGTGGCTTGGTCAGCATGTCCGCGAGTTAATGTTCGGTGGGCACGAATTCCAACTCGATCTTCTTCGCCTCCACGCAGTCTCGAATAAAGTGGTACTTCAGCTCGATGTGTTTTTAGCGCTCGTGGAAGACGGGATTCTTGGCGAGCGCGATTGCCGAGTTGTTGTCGACCTTGAGCACCACCTGCTCAGCTTTGCCGCTACTGAACTCGGCCAGCAGCCGAGAGAGCCAGATCTCCTGGCAAGCAGCCGTGGCAGCAACCACGTACTCGGACTCGCAGCTCGAAAGAGCCACGACCGACTGCTTTTGGGACTGCCAGGTCACTGGGCTGCTCCCCGGAAAGAACAGCGTGCCAGACGTACTCTTGCGCGAGTCGACGTCCCCACCCAAGTCATTGTCGCTGTAGCCGACGAGGCGTGGTGCACATGCACCTCTACCATACCTACATCCGAGTCGAGGCGATCCGGCGATGTAGCGTAGGATGTGCTTCATGGCCGATGATACGTCTCAAACGTATCTATAATTTTTTAGTGATCCATGCTAGTTTTGTGATATTGTCACATGTTTTTACTGTCATTTATATCATTTTTATGCATTTTGTCGGACTAACCTATTGACAAGATGCCAAGTGCCAGTTCCCTGTTTTTGCTGTTTTTGTATTTCAGAAAATTTACTTCTGGAAATATTCTCGGAATTGGACGAAAATTTACGGAGAATTTTTACTCGACGAAAGGCACCAGAAGACCAAAGGGGAGCCTGAGGGGCCACCCACAGGGCGCAAGCGGCCTCCTGCCGCGCCCCCCCTAGGACCGCGGGTGGGGCCCGCCCCTGCTCCTGGGGCACCCCCTCGGCCCCCTCCGACGCCTATAAAATCCCTAAAAACCTAAAAACGTCGAGGCGGCCATTATTTTCTAGAAACTCGACCCCGACGCGCCTTCACCGAAAACCCTAGTTCGGGGTCCAATCTGAAGCTGATCCCGGCACTCTGCCGGAGGGGAGATCGATCCCAGAGGGCTCTTCATCGCCATGCCTTCCTCCGGGATGATTTGTGAGTAGTCTCACCTTGGACTACGGGTCCATGGCAGTAGCTAGTTGGTAGTCTCTCTCTCTTGTGCTTCATGTCTTATGATCTTGTGAGCTGCCTAACATGATCAACATCGATTATTGTAATGCTATGTGATGTGTTTGCTGGGATCCGATGGATTATAAAGTTATGTTCAGATTGTGCATGATTCTTATATGAGTAATTTATGTTCTTGCATGCTCTCTGATGTGCGTAGTTACTTTGGCCAAGTGATTGTGTGTATCTCCAAGAGAGGGTATTTATGCTAGATAGTGGGTTCATGCCCCCTTTTGTTCCTGGGCACGAGTGACATAAACGTCTAAGGGCGAGGGTGTGCTGTTGCTACTAAGGGTAAAACAACGGTGTTAATGTCTCTTTTGATATTAGTATTGCTTACTTCATGCACTTTACTTAATGCAATTGTCTGTTGCTTGCAACTTAATACCGTTGGGTGACAGGCTGGATAGCGATCCCACGGTGGACTTTTTAGACAAAGACGCAGTTGGACTCAACGGTCTTTGTTCCTTGTCGTGATGCCTCCATAAATATTATCATGTCCTTTTTGTCATAGCTAAATTGGGTTTGTGTCATGATCTTGTCAATTGCCTAGCTGTAATTCGTTCACCCATCACATGCATATTTTATTTACTTGAGAGACTCCACAAGTGAACCCATGGCCCCCGGTCCATCTTTTTATATTGTTTACAACCTCATTTACTTTATTTGAATTATCATTACTCCTCTGGTCACTTTTCATATCTTATCTATTTCATCATACAATTAACCGTTTTGTTTTCTGCGAGACCGGAAAGATTGACAACCTTTCCGCCATTGGGATAAAGTATTTTGGTTGAGTGTGTGTGCAGGTCCACGTCTGTTGAAGGTCAAGTGCCAGAGATCTTCAACATTCACCTCGTTGTTGATTTCAAAGTCCTACTGGTTCGATAAAACTCGGTTCGTTAAACGAGGGAAAACTGCTACTAGCTGCAATTTCGCCTTCGCTTGGGGCACCACCCAACTTATTTTAATACAGCGGTAGCCGCCAGCTGCTCTTGAGTTGGCGCTACCATGAAGCGAGACATGAATCCGACTGCGAAAGTCAGATCCGGTCGAGTATGCACCAAGTACCGGAGGCTCCCGACGATGCTCCGCTACGTGGTCGCATCCGTCGGTGGAGCCGTGCTGTTCTTGGACAGCTTGAAGCGCGGCTCCATGGGCACTTGGTAGGGGTTGGACCCTGCCATCCCTGTCTTCTCTAGCAGCTTCTGGGCATAGGCCGCCTACGAGATGTCGATCCCGCTTGGCCCTTGTCGGACCTCAATGCCGAGGTAGTAGCTCAGCAGCCCGAGGTCGGACATCTAGAACAGGCTCTGCATCTCCAGCTTGAACTTGTTGATGTCGCTGGAGTCAGAACCCGTGATCACCAAGTCGTCGACGTAGACTTCGGCAAGGAGTCGAGTCGGCGTCGCGCCCCGCACGTACATGCCATGCTCCGACTCACACCTGGTGAAGTCGAGCTTGACGAGGCATGCGTCGAGCTTGGTGTTCCATGCCCTTGGCGCCTGCTTGAGGCCGTAGAATGCCTTGTCGAGTTGGAGCACCAGATGCTCCTTCCCCTTTACAGCGAAGCCGGCTAGCTGCTGCACGTACATCTCTTCCTCCAACTCGCCGTTGAGGAAGGCAGACTTGACGTCCATGTAGTGGACATCCCAACCCGAGTCTGCGGCCACCACCAGCAGGAGTCGGATTGACTCGAGTCGGGCCACGGGAGCGAAGACCTCGTCGTAGTTGTCTTCGTGCCTCTGCATATATCCCTTCGCCACCAGGCGAGCTTTGTGCTTAAGGACCTCGCCTTCCGCGTCCTTCTTCGCCTTGTAGACCCACTTCAGGCCGACTGCGTGGTGACCTGGTGGTAAGGTGGTGAGCCGCCAAGTCGAGTTGGACTCGATGGGCTCGCGCTCCTCCTGCATCGCACGCCTCCAGCTGGCGTCCGACTTGGCCTCATCGAACGAGCTGGGATCTTTGGAGGCGAGGAAGTGAAGTCTAATGTCCCAGGGTTTTCACCAAATTAGATTTTGTTTGTTTTTCCTTTTTGCATTATTATGACATCATGCATCATCGCATCGCATGTTTTTGGCAACAAAAACTATTCTCTTAAACCCTATTTTATTTTTGCTAAAATTATCGCAAAAGTTTTATCGAGACAGTCGTCTCCGTTTTCTAAAATTAATTGCCAAATTATTTTGCAAAAGAAAATATTTTGAGACGCGAGAGAGTAGCCCAAACCTGGCCCAAGCCCACCTAACCTCCAAACCCTAGGGTTTCCCCTGGTTTCCCTTGGTTGTTTTCCTTTCCCACCCCCTGCCTCTTGCAGCCACCCTCCTCTCTTTTCCTCTTTTCACAAATAGATCCTTCCACCTTGCGCTCGGGTCCTTTTCTTTTGCAATTAGGTCCCTGGACCTTATCCCTGAACCTTATCCCCTTCCTCCCTTTTTCTCTCTCTCTCTCCCTCACCGCACGCACGCCTCCCCGCGCCCGAGCCTCCCATGGCCATGGCCACCTCGTGCCGGCCCTCCCCCGGCTCGATCCCATCGCGCCGCACCTCTTCCCCGTGCGCCTCCACCTTCCTCCCCTCCTCTTCCTCCCGTCGTCTTCCTCCTCTCTCGCCCGACCCCGCGCATTTCTCTCTCCCTGCGGCCACCTTCTCTCTCCCGAGCTCCTCTCCTTCCTCGGCCGCTCCTCTCCTCCGCCGGCTCCCTGCAGCCGCCGCTCGAGCCCCTCATCTGGCCGACGTCCTCGACCCGCCCCTGCTCCTCCCGCTCGATCCACTCTCCCCCCGGCGCTGCCTCCTCTCCCCTGGCCCCCTTCCCCGTTGCCGGCGGCCTCCGGCCAAACTCCTCCCCGCGCCGCGCGTGCTCCCCGCACCCGAGCTCCCCGTCACCGCCCTTCTCCGGCTGGGCCCCGCCGCGAGTTGCCCCCCTGCTCCTTCTGCCTCCGCGCCATGGACGTCCTCGCCCCGGCGCCGGCGCTCCACGCCCTGCAGCTCCTCTGTTGCCGTGCTGCTGCTCTCCGTGTGTGCCTCCTGCCCGACTTGTGTTGCCCGTGCGTGCATGATGCGAGTCCTCCGTGCCTCTGTGTACGTCCCCGACGCCCGCAAGGTGCTTGATGAATTTCCTGCAAGATGTCCGGTGTTCCGAGACCATATCTGGTGTCATGTTCGCGAAGCCGTCAAGACCGAGGAAAAAAGAAACTGCCAAGTTCTTCGTTCCGATGACGCCTCTGTGTACCGTAACCGGAACGCCAAGATCTACCCCGACCGGAACGCGCCAAGTTCTCCGCCTCGTTGAACGTTTGTGTCGGCCGCCTTCATGCGCGTCTGTGAAGCCCGGTGCCCGAGTACCCCGACCCCGTGAAACCCCGTCAACCCCGAAGCCTGGAACACCAAGGCCGCCACGACGACGCTCTGAGTATGACTACTTCCACGACGTCGACTACCTCGACTACTTAGACTCCGGACGGGACGACTACTTCGGCTACTTCGACGACATCGACTATTTCCGCTCCGAACCCGAAGATCCCCTGATTCGATGTGTGACCCCAACCCTAGCCCTATCTACCTATATGCGTATCTTATAAAATCATGCATGCTTAATTTACATCGAACAATGGTTCATTTAGTCGAATTAAATCAATTTAATTATGGGGTTTGTCCAGTGCATTTATATTGTGCACCGATCCCATTTAAAATGATTTGCCATGTGTTAGGGAATAAAATTGGACAACATTTAATTTGTCATGCATCATGTCATCAACATGCCGCCTCTTTCGCCGTAGTAATAAAACGCATCTTTTCCGTTGTCCAGTGTTTGTTGCTTCTTCGGGAATAGGACGTTGAGTTGATGTGAGCAACGACAGGTTCTGTTACCTCTACCGGAATGCAGGCAAGTGATACTCCCTTGTTATCTTTGCTTGTTTTCTGTCTCTTACTCGTCCTATCTTTTGTTCCTTGCTAGGCTTATGTTATGATGCTTGTGTCCCGATCCTATTTGCATGTTTACCTGGCAGCCATGATATAGCCACACCTCCACATCCTAATAACCTGTTGTTCGTTTACCTTGTTAGCCTTGCAAGTCGTAGTGCATGCTTAGGTGCTTTGCTTGAGTCTTGTTATCACCTTATCTAGTCTTGTCTTTAATATGATAGCTAGGCTCAACTCACATGTTAATCTTTAATTTATGTTGCGATGGGAATAATATAATAAAGATAAGGCACCGGCGGAAGGCCAATCATGGTGATTTGTTCTGCTAGTGTCGTCTAGGACCCGAGTTCTTTTCCGCTGATCCAAGACTGAGCGCACTAACCACATGTGGGAGTTCTATGGGCCTCCCCGCAATCTATTACCGGATCCTCAAACCTGTCCAGGTGCCACAAGTAGTTCGGGTGTTTCCATTTGCGCGCGTACAACGATGATGATGATGAGAAGGTAAGATGATGATGGATACGTGGAAACTTACGGTAGGGTTGCGGCATGAGTGTTTATCGCATGTGGAAGGAGGGGCAATCATATGAGTGTTCCCTCCCGAAGTCGTCCACGCAACGGTTAGACCCACCTCGAAGCTTTGGCCGGACTCTCAAGGTGGATCAGACCTAGATAGGTGGCTCCCTGGACTTGTTTGTAGAGAAGGGAAGTATTGCGTCGAACGCTCCACCGGTACACCTCTAAGCGAGTGTTTCGATGCATGTGGGTTCATTGGTGCATCCCTGCAGGATTAAATCATTTCGAAAAGCCATGTCCGCGGCTATGGACGACTTGGTGAAATGCGCTGGCTAAAAAGATCATAGACAACTTGCACCTAATAATAACTTGTCTAGT
The DNA here is from genome assembly GCA_012064385.1 of Puccinellia tenuiflora. NCBI lineage: Eukaryota > Viridiplantae > Streptophyta > Magnoliopsida > Poales > Poaceae > Puccinellia > Puccinellia tenuiflora. The sequence goes on from QRDG01001050.1 coordinate 326,437, forward strand.
AAGATAGATTACTTGAATAATAACCCATAAAACTGATCCACTGTGTGAGTTGCTCTGATTGCTTCCTCACGGGCGGTTGATCGAGGGACTAATACTTGGGCGTTTTTTTATGTGGTGAGTAGTATAGTTGGTTCCTTATGCGCTCTCTTAACTTCTCTCTATTACACGAAAGTTGTAGCGTGTCTCTATAAGTTGTTAGTGCTGCTTGCCACCGCCTCAATCGCTAACCCTCTTCCCCCGGAATTCCAGCTTTGATATCTTGTGAGTATTACTTGCCAGTACTATTTATAGTACTGATCCCTTCGGGGCTGCTATTGCAATGCAGCCGACATGTTTGAAGTCTGACGACGTTAGCTTGGGAATCCCTCCGGCTTGGCCTGGGCAGGGATATGGTGCCTTCGTTTATCTTCAGGACTCTTATTCCAAATTTGTATCTTGTCCATAGCCGGACACTATTTTGCTTCCGTTGTTATTGGATCTTTGTATTGTATCTTTGCTCTTGACTCGGTGAGTCGTTGCTGTATATATGTTCTTTTGTGGGTTCCATCGAGAACTGTTGTAATGTTATCACAATTCCACCCGCATAACGTGTGTGTTGCGACGTGCACGTTATGCCTGGTGGGCGTCCTAGGATTGTTATTATGCGGATTTGGCGGGAATCGCTCAAGTCTGCATAGCACCGATCCTGGGGCGTTACATGAAGCTCCTCGTCCGGCTCCTGAGTCGGACCTGCATCGAGCACGTTCTGCAGAGTGCGGAACCGGTGCTCGAGCTCGGTGTCGTCTTCTGCATCAAGCATAATTGCATACCTTGATGGTGGCGTGACGAACTCGACGCCAGTGACAGCCGGAGTCGGTGACTCGGCTGTCGGGCACCCCGGTGTTGTTGGAGAACCGGCTGGGGGCGACTCACTCCCGGCTCCTGGAGTCGGGGAAGTCGGACCTGGAGAAGGCGGCGAGTCGGGTCCAGGACCGCACTCCCGTCCCTTGGAGTCGGCTGCGGCTCGAACACCATGTGCTCGACCGTGAAGGAGTCGGCTCCAAACGTGTTCACCGGAGAGTCCGGTGAACTCCAGTCCCAACGCGCGTTCTCGTCGAACACCACATCGCGGTGATGGCGACTCGGCCTGTAGCTGGGTCGTAGGCCCGATAACCCTTCGTGTCGGGTTCATACCCCACGAAGATCATCGGCTTGCTATGATTATCGAGCTTCTTCAGCCCGGGTCGCGTCTCTCTGACATGCACCATGCACCCGAACGTGCGCATGTAGTGCACATCCGGCTTGCGGCCATGCCAGGCCTCGAACGGCGTCATGCCGTCCACGCTCTTGGTCGGCGACCTGTTCAAGATGAACACGGCCGTCGACACTGCCTCACCCCAGCACTCGCCGGGGAATCTCTTGGCCTTCAGCAGACTGCGGGCCATGCCCACAATCGTCTGGTAGCGTCGCTCCATGATGCCGTTCTGCTGCGGGGAGTAAGGAGCCGTCAGATGACGCTCCACTCCGAGCTCCGCGCAGTATGCCGTGAAGGAGCCGGAGGTGAACTCGCCTCCGCGATCCGTCCTCAGCGTGCGCATCTTGCAGCGGGACTCCGACTCGGCTCCCGCCTGGAGTCGGATGATGGCGGTTGCGGCCTCGTCCTTCGTCGCAAGAAGGGCGAGCCACATGTACCACGTCAGGTCATTGACAAGCAAGAGGAAGTACCTCTTGCCGCTTGGAGTCGCCGGGGTGATCGGTCCGCAGAGGTCACCATGGACCAGCTCGAGTCGCTCCTTCGCCCGGAACTTCGCCTGCTTGGCGAAGGAGGCTCGCAGCTGCTTCCCTGCTAGGCAGGCGTCGCAGAGCTGGTTCATGTGCTCCACCAGAGGGAGGCCACGCACCATGCTGCCTTTCGCGAGTCGGCGCAGGCTGTCAAAGTTGAGGTGCCCGAACCTCGCATGCCAAGTCCAGGCCGAGTTGGCACCTGCGTGCACTGCCAAGCACACTGGCTGGGCGACTCGTGCTGTCAGCTTGTACATCCGGTTCGGCTCCCGCCTGACCTTCACCAGGAGCTGTAGCTCCCTATCACGCACCCGGAGGAGCCCATCCTTGATCAGCACCTAGCAGCCATTCTCGTCGGACTGGCCCAGGCTGATGATCTGCGTGTTCAACCGGGGTATGTAGTACACCCCGGTGATGACCCGGTGCTCGCCTGACTTGCAGACGAACAACACCGTCCCTTGCCCGCAGATGCCGACTCGCGAGCCGTCGCCAAACTTGACGGTTCCGACGATGCTGGTGTCGAGTTCCGCGAACGCGGCGCGGTCACCAGTCATGTGATTGGTGGCGCCCGAGTCGAGGTACCAGACGCCCTCCTTGGCGTCCCCTCCTTGCGCCAGGTTTACCTGCGCCTTCTCCTCCAGCAGGAGGAGGGCCGACTCCTGGCGAGTCGACAGGGCTGACTCCTCCTGAGTCGCCTTCTTCGGCTCCTCCTGAGCCGGCATGTCCCACTCCACGACCCAATGGATCCGCGAGTGCTCCTTCGGAGGAGTCAACACTCCCTCCGACTCCGCCATGCCGGTCGAGTCCCTAACTCTGCCACCGTTTGAGACGAGGGTGCCGCCTCCGATGCGCCCGACTCCACCTGAGTCGACGCTGGGAGTTGCGGGGCAGACGCCACGGTGCACGCCTGCATCATGAGCAGCGCGTCGTCATTGTCGCCTCCGCCGCGCACGAGGTGGGCCTCGCCCTCCTCGCGCTTCTTCTTGCGGCAGTCTCGCGCCCAGTGGCCGACGACTCGGCAGTACCAACACTAGTCCTTCGTGTCGCGGTTCCCGGTGCCTCTCACACCCGGGTTGCCCTTGCCGCGTCCGCGCGCCTTGTCGCCACCGCGTCCGGCTTGGCTGGACGATGAGCCTCCATCTCGTAGCTTCATCCGCGCAAACCACTCCTCTTCAGAGAGAAGTAGCTTGCCGGCTTGCTTGACCACCGGCTCCTCTAGCTCGTAGCGCTCCTCAGCCGCTTTGAGCCGGCCGATGAGCTCTTTGATGGAGAGCGTGTCGAGGTCGAGCAGGGTCTCGATGGAGCATGCCATCTGCGAGAACTTCTTGGGCACAACGAAGAGAAACTTACGAACGATCTCCAGCTCGCCGACGGTGACTCCGAGTACGCCGAGCTGCGACGCGAGGGACGACAGGCGCATGCCGAAGTCGTGATGTCCTCGCCGTCCGCGAACTTGATGCACTGGAGCTGCTTCTTCAGCGCCGTTGCCTTCGCCTCACGCACCCGGGTCACCCCGAGTCGCATCGTCTTCACCGTGTCCTAAGCTTCCTTCGCCATCTTCTTAGCGGCGAGGGTGGAGATCATCTCCGGCGGGACGGAGCACAACAGATACTCCATCGCTGCGTTGTCCGTCTCGCGCTCCGGCGTCCCGTCGCTGACGGCGACCCAGACCTGGCGCGCCTCCAACATGACCTGCATAAGGAGAGCCCAGTCCGCGTAGTTCGACCGCGTGAGCATTGGCCATGAACCACCGGAATCACGGACAACTCGCTGGAGTACCACCGAGCTTCCGCCAGCCTTCTGCTCCTCCGCCGCGGGCTTGCCCACCCCGGGGATGAGCGCGCCTGTCTCCGGTGCCATCTCCGGCAAGCTCTCAAACTCACAAGCCTCTGATACCAATTATTGGCACTAATGCGAATCGCAAGAGTGAGAAAGAGCGGGAGAGGAGAGCACCGGGAGAGAGAGTGAAGGGAGGTGTGTTTGTGTGGACTACAATGTTTGCCTCAATTTTCTGTTCTCTATTCTTCCCTTTAAATAGCCGGTTGGAGCAAGCCGCATACAATAGTCAACTATCCCGTCACATCCGACTTGACGTGGCGGGTTCTACACTACGTCATGCTATACCGTCACTGTTGACGACGTCATGACACGAGTTCATTGTGGATGACGCCACAGACTCGTCTACACTGTAGGTGACGTCTAGCACATCCTATCTACCTACTCTACTGTACGAACTGTACAGTGCACCTACCGGACCCAAAAAAACAACTCGAGTCCTGGTTACAACCACTGTCGAGTCAGAACAGATTCCAACTCGATCCGGGACACTCCCTAAGTCGGCACACTTGCCCGGATCCCTCGGACCCGACAAACCGTCTCCTCCGAATCAGCCGAGAACACAAACCTATTCCACCATTGTTTCGGGGCTCAGGCAGAAGTGCCTGGAACGGTACGAAGTCGCGGGCGTCATGCAGACGGCCAGAGACGTCGAGGAGCAGGTCCGTCGGGAGAGACGTCCAGGGGCATGCGGTGGATTTGCCGAGCTGCGACACAGGTGCGGCGGCGACGATCGATTCCATCGAATAGAATCCTAGAAAGCCGATCGATGTAGCTACGATCCAATGGAACTCGATCGCAATCACATATATAGATTTTTTTTTTAAACTGATCACTTCTATAGCCTTTGCAGTGGATTCAGTCCGTCACAGGCTCAGAGACGGATTCAGTTTTGATCGCTAATAATTACCGTGATTTTCCGCCCCTGCACAAAACCTTGTTTACGAGTAACTTTTAAAGCCCATCAGCAACCAGCCCAGCAATTGGGCCTGTGGCCGAGCCAGCGGACGCAGCCTGCTAGTTGCTGTATATGCCACCTGAGGGTGTTCGTGTAAGATATGAAAACACTAATCTATACTACTATTAACCACTAATCTATACTACTATTAAACAAGCGAATATGTTTTTTTCTAAAACCACCCCGTAAGTGCACCCAGACTAATTAGTACCACCCGATTGTTCCACTTAGTTAGATCCAACGATCCAAAGTAATCCAATGCAATCCCATGTGTGCACTTAGCAATTACAATTGGCAGACGATGTTCTGCCGAGAGGCGGACGATTTTCCACCCGCACGCGCAGCCGCCTGCTACCCCGCTCCTGTAATCACGCCAGTTAGTTTCTCCTCTTCCTCCAGATCTTCCCGTTCCGCCCCGATCCTCCACCATCGCAGTCGCCCTCTCCCGAGTCCCCGCCGACATCCTCTCCCCCCTCCGTCGTCCCCACTCCCCGCCTCCGCCGTCAAGCCATCGTCGCACAGCAATGCGCCTCCTCTCCCCGTCTTCACGACCAACCGGACAGCCGACATCCTCTCCCTGTCGCCGCGTCCCCGTGTCGAAGCTAGCACGACCTCCGCCGCCGCACGGCAAGGCGCCTCCTCTCCCCATCTTTGCGGCCAACGGGGCTGTCGTCACTCATGCATTTCCCCCTCTGTGCGGTTGCTCGCTGCACGCTTTCCCCCTCTGCGCGGTCGCACATCCCGTCCCTACTTGGCGACTTCCCTGATGCTGCAGTATCGTGCCCTAAGGACATACGTGGATGGAGCAGATTAACCATCTGTAAGTATTATGGTTTGTTTCATTGATCTAATTAAGCTGACGTAGATCTAATTAAGTCTCTTTGCAGGCACATAGGAGGCTAGGAGCCGATGAGCACACCCATTAGTCAATTCTCCTACCAGCCTACTCGGCAACCTATTTTATACAAGCACGCAGAAAAACAAATGGCAGGAGGCAGCCAAAGAGTGGGGCTAGCTATATGTTTCCGACGGCCACGCCGCCTTCCGCGTCGACAACTTTGTCTGCTAGGTGTGGCAGCTTGGTGTTCTTCACTGTATGAATTAGTTAAGTTATTCATTATGCATCTTCAGAATTGTGGAGCATTTAGGATCCCTCAATTGTTTGTGTGCAGAAATATGTGCCAATTTTTCTGAAAATGCAGAGCTATTACAATTTTATGATACATAGACAGGCATACTAGGATGTCTCAGATATGGATTTGTTACATTTTTTAATCCATTTGTGGTTGACAGGTTTCAGAGGATGAACATGCTATAGATGGAGTGGTGTATTTCTTTTTCATAAATTCTTTTCTTATTGCATTGTTGCTAGCTTTTTTCTGTTAGCTTTTCTTATTGCACTGTGCCAGATTTTACACAAGCCTTGCAGCAAGAACACCTATGTATAGGTTTATCGATACATAAAATATGATCTCTATGTGCTAATAAATCCAGGCATGTATTGCTGCGTGGATCAACGAGAAACATTGTCTCAAATATACTAATATTCAGTCAATTTTCATATGTAGGTGGTTGAAGGCTTGAGGCAAATCAAGATTTCATAGTGAGGTGCTATCACTGAATTACTCTTCTGAATGCAATTTTAGACATCTACTATTGTTAACCTTCGCTACTATTGTTAACATTTGTAAGGCAACTACTATTGTTACCCTCTAATCCCTATTGTTAACCTTTGTAATGCATGATCTCTGCACCCCTTTTGCTGGCATCATATTTTGTCTTCAGAGCATGATGTTGTGTCGTGTATTTGTGAGGGTACATTCCGCCAAGTACCTACTTCTGGCTTTAAAATTGGCTTCCGTTTGTAGGTTATATAGCCTCGAAGTCAAGTCTCGGTTGATAAAATTGTTGATGTAACGAAACAATTATTTCTATCTACAGATATGCAAGGACAAGAATGCTCAGCCTCAAGTATGGGAATATGTAGATCCCGTGAAAGGTTATCCTTTAATCTATGTAATTACACTTAGTGTCACTCTTAGCTGATGGCATAAAGGCTTGATATTTCGCTTTGCTAATCATAAGGTGAAGATCTTAAAAACAAGAATTATTTGTTTTCCATGGGTTTATTGTCAATCTTGGTGATATGCTCGAACCCTGGAGTAATTGCATTTTCAGGTATTTCAATCTATCTTTTATAATAGGTTCTTAGTTATTGTTTTTTTTTGTATCGTGCTCCCAGAGCGAGCTATGTATTCAGGGTAACTTAGCTGACATAAATTGTTTGCTTGGTTTTGGTTATTAATGTTAGTTAAATCATTTCCGCAATATATAGCAGGTCAACTTTACAATTTTAATTGAGCTAACCATCTTCATGACAACCTAATCAACCCTGCACACCGACGACCCGCTCGCCGCCGCTATAATCCCTTCATGCCCACGACTCGCCCGTTGCTGCCGTAGTCCCCACATACCAACGACTGGCACGCTGCAGACGCCGGATGCACGCCGCCGCCACCGAGGCGTGATCCAATGCCACGAACATTTTGTTTTCATGTCCGGGAGAATGTATTATTACTGGCATTTCTACAGTGGAAATAATGAAGTTTCTGCACATTTAAATGTTCATTGAGGCCATACTGCACAAGCTCTATTTCGGTTATCATAGGAAGTATGGTGATTATGCTTTCTGTAAGTTGCACTGCCTCACGTTGATTGATGCCATACTGCACTATGAGTTATTGCTTAGTGTATGTGTACATGTTTTTTCTATACGAAACAGTGGGTTCACAATTGAATTGATATGAAGAAAGCTATCCCTGAAACTGAACTATTTAGTTCTCTTGAATATCGGCCGTCGACTATACCCTGTGGATTTCCATGTGCTTTTTTACAACTTTCCCAAGTTACCGTTGCTTGCAATGCTTTTGGTACTGCGGATCTGATGTGTCAACTCTGACATAGTAAGGTGTATGCCTCTGATTTCTTTGGGACGTTTTTTTCCTTTTGCATTAAGTTATTTGGACAAAATGTGCCTTATGTTTTCCTCATTAGTTTAAGTGGAATGATAAGATTAGATGTTGCTCAGCTTTAAACTTAGAAGTGCACGACTGCTTGAGCATCAAAATTGTTATTTGTTTTCTTACTCTATATAGTGACTATTATAAATCAGAGTCTAGATTATTATATTATTTTTGATTGGCAGGCAAGGTTGTTGATTATATACCAATTCCCATGCCATCCTCGCAATTGGACTGTTAACGTGCATTTTAGGTAGCATGATACGGTGACGACAGTGGAGGTATTTGATGCTACTCAGTGTGGTAACTCTCTGCATGATCTTTGATATCCATTTTACATGCTTTTACCATTTTAGTGGGCTCATATTAATTAGCATCTTGTGACAGCCAGTTGGTCCAAATGTTCTCTTGATTCATGGACAACAACAACATCTACCGCTAAGATCATTTTGTAAACCCATGCCATCTACATATTGAAAATGATTAAATATTCTTCTACTACACAGCTTCTGCGAATTAAAAGGAAATGCTCACTTTTTAGTTTCCACATTTTTTCAAAGATATTATTGGAATGTACCCATGTTCAATGATTAACCTATTTATCAACTATATTTGTTTAAGTGCACCAGATAAGAACATGAACAAAAAGTATATTATTCGTCTGGTTGTTTGTGAGGGTCCCTAAGATTCGATTATTCTCAAAATATGTTATTCATCTAGCTCGGGAGCCCAAACAGCCCTCCTGTATGATGCTTGTATCGACAAAAATATGTACTGTATGATGTGTGTAGAGTGAAATGTTTCCAAGGTATAAGCATTCTGAATTACAAAATGAGGAATTTATTCATTTGTATATGTAGAATGGTTAGATGTTTTGATATTCTCCATTCAATATTTTGTACACACATTGACCATGAACTTTATATGACAACGTTTTTAATGCATATGTAGAATGATTTTGAGTTGAGAAAGAGATTTTTGGTACATATTCTGAAGTATCAAGACAATGAAGCGATAAACAATATTACTGTCTTGGAACAATGAATTATTGTTCGCATAAAGGGATGGGCCTTTATGAAATAATAAATAGTGGCGAATGTTACTTAGAAATTGTTTTTCAATTATTGCTATTGTAATATTTATGCGAATAATAATATAATAACTATTATTTTGAGCCTTTTGGATTTTAAATGATGTAACATGTGTGAATTGTAATTGTATGTTGTCCATATCCTTACTGTTTAGTCATGAAATCTATTACTCCAGTACCAAAAAATATCACTAAATTAGAAAGGAAATTTATATTTTAGATACGTGCGTTGCACGTGCACAGCTACTAGTCTCTCCTATCTAAAAAGGAAGTTTCGTTCCACGTTTTCACTCCTCCCTTCGTCCACCCCTCCACGTACGTCCTCCGTCGTTTTTTTCCGGCCCATCACCAGTGCTAAACAAACCTACCTAAACCGGCCCATCTGCCTCCCTACCAAAACCGGCCAATCAATCAGCGGAAACATCGCTGACCATTCTTTCCTGTGGTCAATTAAAGCACGTAATTTAAAGCACGTAATTACATGAATCAATCAGCGATCAACTACGGACAGCCCGCAAACAAAGTTTTCCCCACGACGTCAATTGCTCCAAAAATCATTATTCCCTTCTCCCTTAAAACCCCGCACAACCTCATACCATCCTGTACGCCCCAGCATCTAGCAAACTGAAACGAATCGAAATAGCCTCCGCCGCCCCGGGTCCATTACATCCATGGCCAGTCGAAGCAGCCTCCGTCGCCCCTGCTCCACGAGGGTTGTGGCTCCTCCACCGTTCCCACCCTCCGTCATCTTGCCCCCACTCAACAGGCAATACATCATTTTTCTACCAGAAACTTTCCTGCACTACAATCAATGGTATTATGTCTTTTTAATTATGTATCATGTAAACAGGGATGTTAGATTCAATGATGTTGAATACTTACACGTCCATAGCTCGTGGAGCACCACGGCGAAGGTTGTGTCTGCTCAAATCAAAGAGACAAGAAGCGGAAATACAGTTTACCGTGCAGTCCTCATCGATCTATCTGTAAGCAACCATATCCCTCATACATTTTCTGGAATTGCATGTCATGTCGTACATTGTTCTTTTTAGCTGGTTTCCTCTATGAATCTGTTGCAATGCCATGTCCTTCTCTCTCGCAATGCAAAAATATTCAGTGGTATAATGTAATTAACCTAAGCATTTTTACAGGGTGACAAAATGGAAGCAATAGCTCTAAGACAGCAAGCTAATCGTTTCAATGAGCTGCAGACTGGCGAGGTCTACTATTTCAGGTGTGTGGGGTTTGAGCTGGCTGACGGTAGACCACCAACTGCATTGAAGATACCTAGGGAGTATTACCTGGTACTGCATCATCGCACTCAGTTTATGCTTGTTGGATCTAATGTATCAATCCCGAGGCTGCCTTCACGTTTCATGGATTTTATTGATGTGGCAACACTACCGAACAAAATGCTGACAGGTTTGTATACAGCTGTCTTCGCTGGCTCAACCTTTCTGCATTCTCAATACATTTCAACGAGGCTACTAATGTGTAATATATCCATTGCTGCTTTTTTAGATATCATTGGAATGGTTGTGCACGTTGGCCCAATAAGATTCAAGACATTTCATCATAGCAGACCATGCCGTGAAATTATGCTTATGAACATTAAGTAATACCATTTTGTATTACTTATCAACATTCAATTTTTTGAAATGTCTTCATGGCTGACTCGTGTTATTTTTACCAGGCAGGAGATAATTGTTCTCCAATGACGATGTGGTTACGTGCAGAACAGGGAAGATATTGCTTAGCGGCAATGTTCCTACAGATCAGCACGAGGCAAGGTGAGATGTCATGTATTTTTGTATGGAACCATCTGACATTCCAGATGTTTATGTCACACACTTACGTTGTTTTCTAAATTCTCGTAGGTGCGATGATCACAACAAAGGACAGCCAGATTGTCTTTGAGCCTAACAATCAGTTAGGTTATGAACTAGCAACCTATCGTCGCACACTTGGCCGAAGCAATCGGAAATACATAGGGGACCAAGTCAGAAAGCTCCTGCGACAAAGGATAAAGATGGGGCACTATGCCAACCTTCGACACGGGAGGCTAACCTAGGGAACGGTCACATCAATGAAGTCACTAGCTGGTTTCGAACATGTTTTCCAGAGACGTCCTATTATTCTGAGATAGGAATTTTAAATCTTTTGTTATCCAATCATATGTTTTGGGCAGACCAACTATTCTGAAATATATTTTGTTATCTCTCATATCCAACGACATTGTGACCCACTCTTATGCTTTATTGATGAAAAATGATGTGGAAAGTACATATACATAAGTGAAATAAGATTCATGTACCTTGGAGGCAAGTAATGTACATAAGATCGTTGTTCAAACAGCTTCAAGCATGTACCTCAAAAAAGTTACACCAACACACCTGCGACAATATCTTACTGTATGCCTGTAGAATCTTGAATGCCTGTAGAAACCATAATGAGGTAAAAATATTGCTTTATGGACTACTACTATAAATAATATATTTTCTGTGAAAAAAGTTACACAAAACCACTCTAGATTTTATTAACAAAAAATACTCAAAATATCAGCAGTTTTTTCGCCCATTTGTTAAGCCCACCAAATAGTTCTCACTTCTATTGCACATTACCGTGATTACATTCCAGCCACAGCCGTACCTTTAATATGTAACCAATTACCAGTAAACTAACATTAAATCGATCAGAAATTCCGCCCCTTTCTGGTAGCACTGTCTAATTATCAACCCAGTAATTTAGCTACTTGATCGTCAACCATATCACTAATTGCCCCTTTCCTAATTTTATGCCCCTAATATGTACCCAATCACCAGTAAACTAACATTAAATCGATCAGAAATTCCGCCCCTTTCTTAAGCACTGTCTAATTATCAACCCAGTAATTTAGCTACTTGATCGTCAACCATATCACTAATTGCCCCTTTCCTAATTTTATGCCCCTCTCTTCAGCATAATTGACCTTGCTTAATCGCCCTACCATTAATATCAATCACCATGATTTTCTCCCTTTCTACAGCCGGTCATTACTTGGGTCTTTATTGACTATCCTAAAGTACACCAGACTCACTGTGCACCCTCTCACCACACACACACACACACACACCAATCCACGATAATTTACAGATCCATCATCCTCGTGGTGCACACTCTTCCTCAACTCAAAATTCTTAAGATTCTTCTCAAACGATCATCACCTATATGTGACTTATCAGGTATGTAATGAGAGCACGAGATCTACCGTTATTTATTGTATAATGATAATGCATAGTTTAGAGACTAGACAAAATTGTCAGGTTGCAGATCAAAACAGCGCCTTTTTACTTTACAATGTCGTAACATGTGTGAGTAAGTTGTTGATTATACTACATGATTCAGATCTCATAAGGTTCAACCTGTAATTTCTAATCACAAAATTGCAGCACACACAGACCAACTGAGTATGTCAATAGCAGATCAGCCGTCACTGTGAGAAAATTATAGATGCTTTTCAACTAATAACATCTCGTAATCAGTAACCATAACAACTTGATAAGAAAAGATATAACTTTACCTCCAATTGAAGGCATTTTGTTCATAACCACTTAGACAATTTTTGATTGAAGGGAAACCTGGTTATGATACCTATCAAATACTCATACCGAGATCAATCGTGCTAAACCAGACTATGAGTATTAAAAACTGACATTCTTTTGGTAACATATGCATCTTTGTTAAAGGTATAAAACCAGCACATGACGAGCTGTCTCGTTGTTCCGGTTAGTAACATCGCTGTCAAAGGAAAATATACGAGCCAAGTGTTTACGAGTTAACACACTGATGCCTCAGTCCACTGGTGCAAAAATGTAATTAGACAGTATGAATGCAAGTATCCCACTCAGTTAAGCAGTCACACAATTGAACTTCTACAGATAGCTCATTTACTTAATTGGCTATCGAGGATTATTGTTCACAGTGTGAGATGTAGCTTTCATTAACATACTATTTCTTTGCAGATGGATTCTCTGACAGGATCCAGTGAACGTACTCCCTTGGGCGACTTGTCCAACACAGTCAACACAAGTAACAACAATGATATATAATGTTCTGGCAACATTATGTGATGCTCAACATCTGACTAATTGTGTATTTTACATAGGTGTCGTCGACACCAGAGATGGAGGAAAACCTACAGATGCAAAAGAACGCAACAGGCAACGTGCTCGGGAGAGATATGCACAGATGGATAAGGAAAAGAAAGATGAAAGAAATAAGAAGCGTCGTGAAGCATATCAACAAAAGAAATCTCAAACATCAGTTAATACACGGCAGCCACAGAATAGTCCATCGGTACTCTCCCAGTTACAAAGCACGCCCGTTGTTACAGGTGCATTTTAGCAACTCACCTTGACTCTTGCAATTATGTATATTAACTGTTTCATTCATTTTTTTGCCTTTATGTTTTACGAAACAGATTCTGACTGGAACAAGGAAAATGTGGTCCCCGGTGATAATGGCGCATATCAGATGCAATCACTTAGTATTAGCGACCAAGAGCAAGAAAGCCTCCTAGCAGGTACAAAATAACCTAATCCCCAATAAAATGAATTCCACCATTTTTATAAATATAACCTAATTGTGTTATACACGTGATCTTTTTCTGTGTAGATATTGTTGACATCAACAATAACTGTAATCATGGACCACCATCATTGACCGTTCAGACACAACTCATAGATCCAAAGGAGCGTAAAAGGCAACGAGATAGGGAACGATATTCCCAGATGGATAGCACGAAAAAAGAAGAATATCGTAAGAGATAACGTGAAGCACAACGTGAAGCCCGCCAAAAGATAAAATCAGCGATATCGAACAAGGAGAATGAGGTTCTTGCTGAAGATACCAGCTGGCTAAGTAGGAATGACAACTATGAGAAAAACAAACTACAAACGAAATCATTAGCAGGTAACATACGCACATTTAACAAGATAAAATATATCAATGATACCTTGGAAAATTCTTACTTCTTACCATTATCATGTCATTTACCAGAGAGAATTGAAGCTAAGCGGGCAAAGGATAGGCTCCAGTATGCAGATATGACTCCAAAGCAAAAGAGTTCAAAGAAGGCTCTCCGCGCCTTACGTCGCAACAGTCTGAACAAAGAATCCATAGCCATGGAGAACCCATGTTGGACCCCTGAGGTTGTTCATACTAACGTGGATGCATCTGTTCCTCGTGGAACCATACCAACATGTGACTGGTCTATTCCCGAGTTCAACGGAACCCCTATTTATATTCAGTCTGCTTTGGAGCAAATGTCAGGGGACGAATCCCCTTCTATTGATCTTACTAATAATATAACAAGGAGAAAACATGTAACACCTGGAGAAAGGCATGCGTTGCTACGTCTCCGAAACGAAGCATTCTATGCAAATAGTAAGAAGCATCTGGCTAATGAAAACCTGTCGATCACCATGGAAGGCGTCGATGGTTCCGAACGACCAACACAATCAGTCGTCACTAACAATGGTAATGTTCATATATGAATTGTTCTATTACAATAATAACTTCTTAACAGTTATATGAACATACTTTCATGTTGTATTCACAGGAACTATGTCTTCAACAACCGAGACTCCTTATATACATAAAACACGCTCACAAGCCAATGATGATGGTAATTATTTTCTTGCTCATATTAATTCCACGACATATTTGAAACATGGGCTGATAGGTAATTATATGATAGGTGAGGACGAGGGCGTTGTATTGGAGGACGACTCCGAAGATGAGGAAGGCTACGTATTTGCTGGACAAGGTAATTTTTTTCATGTTTTCCGTCACCGTGTGTATATAGTAATTTTTTTGCTGGAGTCATGTTGTTAACTACCATTTCAGAAGAGGACAATGATGATGATGTCGAGATAGTTGAGGTCGACGACGAATCTGATCCAATTTCAAGCGTCCCAGATCCATATGATGAGGTGTACAAAAAGATCCCAACAAAAACACACATGTTGAAGCCTGTTGAGGACTGCAAATTTTGTGGTGCAAAGAAGTTTGAGCATGAGACCCTTGGGTTTTGCTGCCGTAAGGGGAACATCAAACTAGCCAACCTGGATACACCACCCGAGCTCATGAGGCTTTGGACGAGTGCAGACCCTGATGCTAGGCATTTCCGTGACAACATCAGGTTTTTCAATGGTCATTTCTCGTTCACCTCACTCTACTGCCACCTTGATAGTGATACCACTAACACATCAATGCATCCTATCTACACGTTTCGTGCTCATGGACAAATGTACCATAACATACGGTCATTTGGAAAACTATTTGGTTTGGAGCACAGCCATCTTGAGCTTTACTTCTTTGATGACGACCCGAGATTAGAGCACAGGTATCGGAGTTGTCGAAAAGAGCAGATGGAGAAAGACAAAGAAGTAATCACACATCTTGTCGACATACTTCGTGAGAACCCATACTCTGAACATCTCCGGAGTATGGGACAAGTTGAGGATGTTCATGACTATCATATCACACTAAACCTTGACCCACGGATGGATCAGAGAAAATACAATGCACCGACCACTTCAGAAGTAGCTGCTGTGTGGGTGGAGGGGAGCGAACGAAGAAGACAGTTTGAGCATAGTGTCGTCCTGCAAGGGAAGAATAGAGATATATATGGTATCAAGTCCTATCATGGATGTTATGACGCTTTGTCCTACCCTCTATTCTTCCCTAGAGGCGAGCTTGGGTGGCATACTGATATCCCGAAGGAAAACAAATCTTATGATGTTGTGATGGCAGCTCGTGCGGCTCGTCTAGCTCGTCGTGATAACGTTGAGTCCTCTCAATTCACACCTGATGAGAACGAGGCTGATGATGCAGGTTAGTGTGCAAATTAGTTATTACATGCACAGTCCATGGTATGCAATATAATCTCCGGCACCACTAATTTTTCATTCTCTATGCAGCTGCTGGAGGCAGACTATGTGTGTCTGTGCGGGACTACTACTGCTACAAATTCCAAATGCGTCCTGGGATATTCAACCCGATCCTCTACGGCAAGCGTCTTTTTCAGCAGTTCGCTGTCGACACATATATCAAGATTGAGAATACAAGATTGGACTATATATGGGGTCATCAAGATAAGATAAGGGCAGACCTGTACCAAGGCTTAGTGGACAGCTTGCATGCCGGTGAGGGTAGGGCGGACGCTGTTGGAAAGCGTACAGTGTTGTCTACGTCATTTATTGGTGGTCCACGGGACATGAGGCGTCGCTACATGTGTCGTGGTGGTGTCACGGCAGATGCCATAGATGGCTTGATTTGTGGGGCCGATGGACGCTGGAGGCACCCGGGGAGGGCTTGCGCACACGAACACGCACACGAAGAACACGACTCAAACACACACACGGTTTTACCCAGGTTCGGGGCTCTCGTGAGGAGATAACACCCCTACTCCTGCCTATATGATCGATATATATGGACTATCACTGATTTACAATCTTGCTCCTTGAGCTGTGATGGAAGAACAGCACGGTCTAAGCCACCACCGAGTCTCGGAGCCGCTCGTTGGTTCTCTACTGGCTACGAAGTAAAGGCTCAAGTGTCTATGCGAGGCAAGTATCCGTGCATGCGTCGTCGTAAGAGGAGCCCCTGGTGCTCCTTATAAAGGGAAGCCCAGGGCACAAGTTAGGGCTGACATCAGTGCTGGCGTAGTCCGGACTGTAGCCACGCCCGGTCCTCTGACCGCTTCCGTCACCGCGCCGTGGCACGTCCCATCTGTCTCCTCCAACACACTGCTCCCTGGTACCGCTTCGGTCAGCGGCATGGAGGTCAGTCATACTGGTCAAGTGGCCTCGTCCCATCGTGCAAGTGGTTCTGCGTCCTGACCCGTGATTGTAGGGACAAGACCTGCGCCTTGACCATGGCCCGAGTAAGCTTCCTTATCCGGCACAGGCATGCCGAACTCCAAGTAACTCGGTTTCGCC
Source organism: Puccinellia tenuiflora (assembly GCA_012064385.1). Lineage (NCBI taxonomy): Eukaryota > Viridiplantae > Streptophyta > Magnoliopsida > Poales > Poaceae > Puccinellia > Puccinellia tenuiflora. The sequence goes on from QRDG01001050.1 coordinate 343,084, forward strand.
TGCCCTGCACACAAGAAGAACAAAGAACAATCCGACATATAACTCACGTGATCCGACATAACAATATGTCGGTTAATCCTGACTCGGTCAGCTCCGAGTAAGCCGGTACAGTTATGTCGGTTTCTGTGCTCCGGTCAACTCCGAGTCAACCCTTATATCGGCACCTTGCCCCTATTCGGGGGTTGCCCCCCGACATTAGTCCCCGAAGCTGGCGCGGTCCTGCAGCCTTGGATGAAGGGCCACGGCAGGTTTACCCGAAAAACCAGTATCCTTAACTGATCTCCGACATAACATATGCCGGCGAAAATCATATGTCGGAAAGCACTTTGTAACCCTACTTGATATATCACCTTATGTCGGATCATTCCGACTCTCAGGGAAAACCCCTTAACTCCTCCGAGTCATCGGCTTGCTACGTGGCAGAGCGTCTCTGTCCAACGCCTCGATCATCGTGCACGGATGGACATGCCACAGGCATGCGTGCCACCTGTGCGACGTCGGTCGTCTCGGCCACTGTGCCCACGTAAGCACTCAAGTGCACCCTTGACCGTGCGTGCGTCTCCTCGGGTCTCGCCCGATCGCGTGTACCGCCCTTGGGCCGTTGGCCTCCTGTGGCCTCCCGTGTGGCCGATCGTGCGGTGGTTAAGCCGCGACGGGAATCGTGCCACCGATCGTGGGGTGGTAACCTCTCGCCCGTTACGAGATCGTGCGCAGTAACTCCCGCACACACGATCTCCTCCGCCGTAAATAAATAGGGGGAGCGGGGCAAATCTTTTCCCCCTCCCCGCATTCACTCATCTTCTCCCTCGCTCCCTCGTTCTTCTCGCTCTCCAGTGCACGCAGAGCACAGAGCCCGTCGCCGCCGCACGGAATCACGCACGTCGACGAGCCGCCACCGGACGACGCGCAGAACGCTGCGGTTGCGTTCCTCGCCGCCGCCGCTCAAGCACATCGCAGCGGTAAGTTCTTCTCCTCTTCCCCTTTTGCGCATTGGCGCCCGGCATCTACGGGCATCCCCTTNTGTCGTGGTGGTGTCACGGCAGATGCCATAAATGGCTTGATTTGTGGGGCCGATGGACGCTGGAGGCACCCGGGGAGGGTTTGCGCACACTAATACGCACACGAAGAACACGGCTCAAACACACACACGGTTTTACCCAGGTTCGGGGCTCTCGTGAGGAGATAACACCCCTACTCCTGCCTATTCGATCGATATATATGGACTATCACAGATTTACAAGCTTGCTCCTTGAGCTGTGATGGAAGAACAGCGCGGTCTAGGCCACGACCGAGTCTCGGGGCCGCTCGTTGGTTCTCTACTGGCTACAAAGTAAAGGCTCAAGTGTCTATGCGAGGCAAGTATCCGTGCATCCGTCTCCGTAAGAGGAGCCCCTGGTGCTCCTTATAAAGGGAAGCCCAGGGCACAAGTTAGGGCTGACATCAGTGCTGGCGTAACTCCGGACTGTAGCCACGCTCAGTCCTCAGACCGCTTCCGTCATCGCATCGTGGCACGTCCCATCTGTCTCCTCCAACACACTGCTCCCTGGTACCGCTTCGGTCAGCGGCATGGAGGTCAGTCATACTGGTCAAGTGGTCCTCGTCCCATCGTGCAAGTGGTTCTGCGTCCTGACCCGTGATTGTAGGGACAAGACCTGCGCCTTGACCATGGACCGAGTAAGTTTCCTTATTCGGCACAGGCATGCCGAATCCCCTGTAACTCGGTTTCGCCTTCCCTGCACACAAGAAGAACCAAGAACAATCCGACTATAACTTTCGTGATCCGACATAACCATATGTCGGTTAACCATGACTCGGTCGGCTCCGAGTAAGCCGGTACAGTTATGTCGGTTTCTGTGATCCGGTCAACTCCGAGTCAACACTTATATCGGCGTCTTGCCCCTATTCGGGGGTTGCCCCCCGACATTAGTCCCCGAAGCTGGCGCGGTCCTGCAGCCTTGGATGAAGGGCCACGGCAGGTTTACCCGAAAAACCAGTATCCTTAACTGATCTCCGACATAACACGTGCCGGTGGAATTCATATGTCGGGAAGCACTTTGTAACCCTACTTGATGTATCACCTTATGTCGGATCATTCCGACTTGCAGGGAAAATCCCTTAACTCCTCCGAGTCATCGGCTTGCTACGTGGCAGAGCATCTCTGTCCAACGCCTCGATCATCGTGCACGGATGGACATGCCGCAGGCATGCGTGCCACCTGTGCGACGTCGGTCGTCTCGGCCACTGTGCCCACGTAAGCACTCAAGTGCACCCTTGACTGTGCGTGCGTCTCCTCGGGTCTCGCCCGATCGTGTGTACCGCCTTTGGACTGTTGGCCTCCTGTGGCCTCCCGTGTGGCCGATCGTGCGGTGGTTATGCCGCATCGGGAATCGTGCCACCGATCGTGGGGTGGTAACCTCTCGCCCGTTACGAGATCGTGCGCACTAACTTCCGCACGCACGATCTCCTCCGCCGTAAATAAATAGGAGGAGCAGGGCAACTCTTTTCCCCCTCCCCGCATTCACTCATCCTCTTCCTTGCTCCTTCGTTCTTCTCGCTGTCCAGTGCACGCAGAGCACAGAGCCGTCGCCGCCGCACGGAATCACGTACGTCGACGAGCCGCCGCCGGACAACGCGCAGAACGCTGCGGTTGCCTTCCTCGCCGCCGCCGTACAAGCACGCCGCAGCGGTAAGTTCTTCTCCTCTTCCCCTTTTGCGCATTGGCGCCCGGCATCTACGGGCATCCCCTTCTTCTTCCCTTGTTCTTGTTCTTGTTCTTCATCGCGGCAACGCACCGCGCGCCGCCGGTGACCTCGCGGCCGTGGTCGCGGTGCGCCGCCGGCGGGTTAGCCGCCACGGCGCCTCTTTCCTTCCTCTCTTCTTCTCCTTTAGATCTAACATTTGTTCGCATCTTCTCGCGTTTTCTTCCTTTTTTCTTTCTGTTTTCATTATGGCACATCTCGCTCACCGCCGGTGAACCCTTTGGATTGCAGATCTCGGTCATCTCCCACCAAGATGTCGGACGACGCCGCCCTCGAGGTGATTGATTCGGTTGAGGAGACCACCGTGGAGGGATCTACTCGGGCCTCCTGGGAAGGCTCTGATGTCGGACGAGCCGAGATTGACTGGTTGGTCCGGACGCGACGGATCCCGCCCGGAGTTGAGTGCCGAATGCCCGGCACCGAGACCACGCCGAGTCTCCAGGAGGGCGAACGAGTCGTCTTCGTCGCGCACTTCGAGCGGGGATTCGGACTACCCGCCAGGTGTATTTTCCGAAACTTCCTCGACAGTTTCGGCCTCCAACCTCACCACTTACCGGCCAACGCCATCACCACCTTATCCTCCTTCGCTTCCTTCACCGAGGGTTATCTCGGTCTCAAGGCCAGCGTCCGCGCATGGTCCAAGTACTTCGGATTCCGGAAGCAAGTTATTCCGAATCCCGCCGACCCGGAGGCTCCCAAGATGATGACCCAGTGCGGGGCCGCCACCGTCACACCTCGGCGCAACTCAATCTTCCCCCGGATCAACGGCCTGGAGTCATGCCGGAAATGGCAGCGCTCCTTCTTCTACGTGAAGAACTCGACCGACGTCGACAAGATCAACTTGCCGGACTTCGTCATCGGCCCCCCCACAGCGCAACTCAACTGGGGATACAATCCAACCGATAAAGAGGACGAGGTCAACCAGATCCACGAAGTCGTGGGGCAGCTCCGAGCAGAAGGGTTAACTGCCGACGATCTGTTGGCGACATTCATAAGCCGCCGGGTCTCACCCCTTCAGCGCCGAGTCCACAAGATCTGCCACATGAGTGGCCCTCTTGACCCGACTCGGACAAGCACGGTCGAGCTGACCAAGGCCCAGATCCGGCAGCGGGTCAAGGCCATAGCTCGGACGAGGATGACGGAGGAGTGGGAGTGGGGACTAGAACCTCACAGCCGGAACAACCCTCCGCCCCAGGTAAATAACTTGCACCGACGTGACTTTCCCTGCCGATATAAACTCTTAAGTCGGTTCCCTTTTTATACTTGGCCTTAATCTTTCTCCGTTTCCATTGTTCAGAGATTCGAGCGGCAAAAGAAGGAGGACGGACGGGATCCGGCTGCCAAATGGGGTCCAGACCGAGTCGAAGCTGACTCGGTGGACCCGGATAACGACGACAACATGCCGATCCCTGATGTCGGCACAGTTCCTGTCACCGGTAAGGCTCGCGTCCGAGATTGGTCAGATGATGATGATGACGACTGTCGGATTCTAGAGGTAGAAGATCCTCTCCCGATTTCGTTTGCTTACCCGGTGCCCTCGCCCTCAGCTGACGCGGACGACCAGGTGCTCGAGGTGGAGCCCCTCGCCACGGGACCCAAGGGCGCAGTTCGGAAGCGCCCAGCAGCTGCTTCTGCCAGTGCCGGAACATCCGGCGCTCCCGCGAAGAAGAAGCAGCGAGTAAAGACTGCGGCGAAGCGCCGCGAGCGCCCAGTCACCAAGGGGTAAGACTTCTTTCTGCCGGCATAACCTTTATACGCTTGACCACAGTTTCCTCCTTCTGACGATACCTTTTACTTCTTTGCCTTGCAGCTCCGCTCCTCTGGAGATTCCAACCGAGCCCACTGACTCGGATCCTGTCAGGACTCCGACTCCACCTCGGCCGGACGACACGAGGCTGCCGAGTCCGCCACGGACCAGCCCGGTAGCGCCTCCAACTGCTCCGGGATCCGGGACCAGAGATGCCGAGTCGGTAACGACCGACACATCCACGAATCTCGGGGCCAGCACGTCGGGCTCCGAGACAGAGAAGACTGCGGCGGAAGATTCGGCCCAACCGAGTCAGCCGCAGCAAGAACCGCCACAACCGCAACAGCCACAGCCGCAGCAACAGCAACAGCAGCAGCAACAGCAACAGCAACAGCAACAGCAGCAGCAACAGCAACAGCAACAGCCACAACAGCAACAGCAGCAACAGCAACAGCAACCGACACAACAGCAACAACAACAGCCCGCTCCGACACAACCACCACGGCCATCGCCGTCTAAGTCGAAATCCACATCGACATCCTTGGCCAAGCCGACACCGCCACCGACACAAACGACGGCCAAGCCAACACCGGCACCGGCACCTCCGCAGCCACGGCCACAAACATCCAAGGCTCCAGTTCCTGCAACTGGGGTAACAACCGGAAAGGCACTGGTGACGACGGTGTCGGCTAATCCGGAGCGACAGCTGGTGGTGCCAGCGAGCCGCGGGACACCCCCAGTGTTATTAACCAGCACACATACCACTGACTGGGTGCACGCCCCGGTACGAACCGACAGCGGGAAAAGCCTGGGCTCCCTCGAGCACTACAACGCGGAGTGGAACGCCGCCGACATGGGCGAAGTGAGCTCGAGGCCACCCGCGAGCCAAATCCTCTCAGAACATCCGGCGAGTCCGAGTCTGGTTGGCCAAAAGATGGCCGCCGTAAAATCTGCCCTTTTCGCCGCCGACCAAGCAGCCGCGGTAAGCTACGCCGAGTAAATATAACTCGGTTTGCCCTCTTTAATTATATGTTATCCATCCCCAGTCCCCGAGATTCGGGTCGAGTGACTGAAACTCGGCTGAGTAAAGATAACTCGGGCTGAATCTTTATCAATAACATTAATATTTCTTCCTTTCAGATCTGCATGACCAAGCGCACGCAGGTGCACCGCAAACTTCTACTGGCCCACAAAAGCCTCTCTGATAAGCACAAGTTGCTGCGAGCCAAGCTGGACCAAATAGCTGACTCGGCGCTTAAGGTTGAAGGCCTGGAGAAACGGATCTCGGAAACCGAGTGTAAGCCATACTTTGCCTTTTCAATTTGTACTTGCATCAGTCTGCTCCTTCTAACACTTGCTACCTCGGCACAGCCGCACATAAGGAGCGCGAGCTTGCTCACCAGGCCGAGCTAAAGGAAAATCAGGAGGAGATATCCCGGCTAAAGGCCGAGCTGGAGCTAACTCGGAGTCGAGCCGCCGAGTCGGAGAAGAGCGCTACCGAGGAAAAGCGGCTCCGAGTCGAGGAAACCCGGAAACTCCAGGAGTCGCTTGCCGAATCCAAGTCTGAGGCTACCTCGGCCAAGAGCGAGCTTCAAACTCTGCAGGCCAAGATCGCACAGTGGCTGGTGGACATCTCCAAGATAAACTCCGAGATGGACAGTAAGCTCTCTTCCCTTCTGCCTTTATTCCTTCTTTCATCTTTCTTCATCTGTAACTTATTTCGGCGCCAGCCATTCCCTACTCAGAACGCTTCCCACATACCAAGGCCACCGCGGACAAGAGCGCGAACGAGCACCGGTTCGAGAAGATCTTAGGTGGCCCTATCTCGGCCGAGTGGGATATGGACACCCACCTGGTGGCGCTGAAGGCTCGCTTGGGGCCGATGAGATTAATCGGGATGAACCTCCTCACAGCTGCTATCCGAGCTACAACGTCCTCTGGCCCGGGAGTGAAGCCCCTCTGGTTGTTGACGAGCTGGCCACGTGCCTGCTGGCCTCCGAGGCAAGGCTTGATGATTGGCGATCATCGGCCGCCCGAGTCGGCGCAGACGAGGCGATGATGTACGTGCTGTCTTGGTACGAAGGGCTCGATCTCGACAAGCTCCAGACTCTGCGCGACGGGTCAAAGTGGCTCACTGACCCGGATCACATTCGGCGTCGCCAGGAATTTGCCCATGCCCTTATCCAGTATGCCCCGGTGCACTCCTTTGTCGCTGGCGACCGAGTTCCCCAATCCGAGGAGATCCCGGTTGAAGGAGACGAAGGAGAAGACGAAGACGAGGCCGTCGACGAAGAGATCGCAGCGGACGCTCCGCCCGAGTCAGCCACCGGCACCGCTACCGGGTCCACCGCCGAGGAAACCGCAGCCGAGACTCCAGCCTCTCCTTCTGCACAAAAAACCTCGGATGCTGCTGCCTGAACTTTTCAGAAAAAACTCGACTCGTTAAATCCCCGGAATGCCGGGTGCAGATGTAATATATACCTTGCACTTTTTTATGGTTGCTACTTGACCTTTTTTACTTTGCAAGTTTTAACAAGTTTAGCCGTACGCCGGATCACATTGAACCGAGTCCCCGAGTTCAATTTCTTGTTTACTATATTTCTGCCGTCTCTGCTCTTGCCTACCATTCTTGGTGTCAGGCAGTCGAGTCACAAAACGACCGTTATACAGCATACAGTACTTAGGAACTTGGGAAAATAGCCAAGGCCATCCGACATAAAGATATTAAAAGGAAACCGAATCGCTCCTGGACCGAGTCCCCGAGTCGGTTTTCTTGTTTACTGCACCGAGTAACCTTTGCTCTTGCCTACCTTTTTCGGTGTCAGGCAGTCGAGTCACAAGATCACCAGTACGGCATACAATACTTACCAATATGGCGACACAGTTTTTAGAGCCATTCAACACGAGCGCATTATCTAAAAAAGGAAACCGAATCGCTCCTGGACCGAGTCCCCGAGTCGGTTTTCTTGTGTACTGCGCCTGGTGACCTTTGCTCTTGCCTACCTTTCTCGGTGTCAGGCAGTCGAGTCACAAGATCACAAGAACACAGCACACAATACTTACAGACTTGGTGATACGATTTTTAGAGCCATCCGACATAAGGAAATAAATACAAGGATAAAACACAGATTTGCTCAACAAGGCAGTCCCCGAGTCTCTTCTCGGGGTGCCGACATTTCATTTCTTAGTTTCGAGATACATACAGTAGGTCCTTAAGAGTAGAAGGGGCGGAGAAGAGCTACATTCCAAGGACGTTTGGTCTCCTCTCCGGATCGGTCCATCCTGTTCTTCACCTGTTTCTGAGCATCTATAAGATAGTAGGCATCATTGTTCAAAGCTTTGCTCACGATAAACGGTCCCTCCCACGGAGGTGATAGCTTATGCATCCCGGCCGTGCGCTGCACCAGCCTAAGCACGAGGTCTCCTTCTCGGAACTTGCGAGGATTCACCTTCCGACTGTGGTAACGTCGGAGATTTTGTTGATATATCGCTGACTTGGACAACGCCAACTCTCGTGCTTCTTCGAGCAAGTCGACATCGTTTTCTCGGGCTTCTCTTGCCTCTGACTCGGTATATAAAGCAACTCTCGGCGAGTCGTGCTCTATGTCGGTTGGCAGAACTGCCTCTGCTCCGTAGACCAGGAAGAATGGCGTATAGCCGGTCGAGCGATTCGGTGTAGTCCGCAGACTCCACAGTACTGCCGGGATCTCGTCCAGCCAACACCCCGGAGCACGTAACAGTGGCTCAATTAGCCGGGGTTTTATACCGGATAGGACCAGAGCGTTTGATCTTTCCACTTGCCCGTTCGATTGCGGATGGGCGACCGACGCCAGGTCGAGTCGGATTCTCTTTTCTTGGCAAAACCGAGCAAAGTCTCCCTCGGCGAAATTTGTGCCGTTATCAGTGATGATGCTGTGTGGGTGCCCATATCTCAGGATGATATCCTTTAAGAACGACACAGCTGTACGGCCATCACACTTTCTTATTGGTTTCACCTCGATCCACTTGGTGAACTTGTCCACCATCACCAGGATGTGAGTCATGTTACCTCGGGCTGGCTTGAACGGCCCCACCATGTCCAAACACCACACTGCAAATGGCCAAGTGATGGGAATAGTTTTGAGTGCCGAGGCCGGCATGTGAATCTTGTTTGCGAATCTCTGACATCCTTCACACTTCCGGACTATGTCCTCTGCCTGCTGCAGAGCACTCGGCCAGTAAAACCCATATCGGAATGCTTTGGCCACTATGGCTCGGGAAGAAGCGTGATGACCGCACTCTCCCTGATGGATATCTCGGAGGATCTTTTCTCCTTCTTCTGGTTCGACACACCGCTGGAGAACGGTGGTCACACTTCTCTTGTATAACTCTCGGTTGATGATGGTGAAAGACTTGGATCGTCTCTGTATCTGCCTGGCCGAGATCTCATCACTCGGTAGGGTGCCATCTAACATAAATGTCATGATGGGTTGGGCCCATGTCGGTACCGGTCGAGTTCCGAGTTCAGGCTCATCGACCTCCATGACTTCAACCGACATAACGACACCCGACATAGGCTGACGAGTCCCCGAGTCTTCCCAAAGGATTCCCGAGTTCCGCCAAGCAGCTTTCCAATTTTCCAACTCTGCTCTTGAGTCCGACATAACACACGAGACATCCATGGGAGTCCCCGGGTCCTGCAGAGCAGTCCCCGAGTCCAGCGGCTTGCTCCCGACGTCAACGTCCATCGGGATGACATCGGATTCCAGATTACCCGGGATGAATATTGAGTCTGACTCGGGTGAAGGCTTAATTGACGGCTTGTGAAGATGCTCCAGAGACACTCCGGGTGGAATGGCCTGTCGGTATGATCCAATCTTGGACAGCATGTCTGCACTTTCATTCTCGGTCCGCCGGATGTGGTTGAACTCGCAGCCATCAAAGAACCCCGAGATCTTTTGGACATGGAACCGGTATGCTGCCATGTTGGCATCCAGGGCGTCCCAGTTGCCCGAGGTCTGCTGAATCACCAAATCCGAGTCACCGTAACAGATTATTCGGCGAATCCCGATTTCCTTGGCCACCTTGAGTCCGTGGATCAATGCCTCATACTCGGCTACATTGTTGGATGCCGCGAAATGAACTTGCAACACATATTTCAACTGGTCTCGCTTTGGTGAGGTGAGAACCACGCCGGCACCCAGGCCTTCTTTTACCTTGGACCCGTCAAAGTGCATCCTCCAGTAATTGGGGTCCGGCAGAGATGGTTCATATTCCATCTCGGCCCAGTCCACAAGAAACTCGGCCACTGCTTGAGACTTGATGGTATCTCTTCTCGCGTATTGCGGCGCATATGCCGCCAACTCGATAGCCCACTTGGCTACTCGGCCACTTGCGTCTCGGTTGCCGATGATTTCCGAGATAGGAGCTGCACTCACCACGGTTATCGGGTGCTCCTGGAAGTAATGCTTCAATTTCTTGGCCGCCAGGTACACACCATAGGTCATCTTCTGGTAGTGTGGATAATTTTGTTTTGAGGTGGAGAGTACCTCACTCAGGTAATACACCGGCCTCTGCACGGTGGTTCCCCCTTCTTCTCTTTCTACTACCACAACGACACTGACCACACGATTGGTGGCTGCGATGTAAAGCAACATGGGCTCTCTTGGTAACGGCGAAGCCAGTATCGGCGCAGTGGCCAACACCTTTTTCAACTCATGGAATGCCGAGTCCGCTTGCGGAGTCCAGCTAAATCTATCAGATTTTTTCATTAGCTGGTACAAAGGTAGAGCCCTTTCTCCCAACCGACCTAGAAACCGACTCAGGGAGGCCAGGCAACCCGTGAATTTTTGGACATCTCGGAGGCATCTCGGTAGCCTCATATTTTCTATTGCCCGGATCTTAGTCGGATTTGCCTCGATACCTCGGCTTGACACGAGGAAACCGAGTAATTTGCCTGCCGGCACACCGAATGTACATTTATCCGGATTAAGTTTTAGTCGGAATTTTCGCAGGTTTGCGAATGTTTCTCTGAGATCATCTAACAGAGTATGCTTTTCTTTTGTTTTTATGACTATGTCGTCGACATATACTTGCACGTTTTTTCCTATCTGATCATGCAAACATTTCTGCATACAGCGCTGATACGTAGCGCCGGCATTTCTCAAACCAAAACACATGACACGATAGCAATAAGCCCCGTACGGGGTGATAAAAGCAGTTTTTATTTGATCATCCGGGTTTAACGGGATCTGGTGAAAACCAGAGTAGGCATCCACAAAAGACAACAACTGACATCCGGCCGTGGAGTCGATCACCTGATCGATCCGAGGCAACGGGAACGGGTCTTTCGGACAAGCCTTGTTCAGGTGGGTGTAGTCGATACACATGCGCCAGACAGTAGGTGCATCCAGTTCTTCCTTCTTTTTCTCTACCAGGACCGGGTTAGCTAACCAGTCCGGGTATTTCACTTCCACGACGGCATTCGACGCGAGTAACTTGGCTAACTCGTCACCCACCGCCTTCCTTCTTTCTTCGGCGAGACGCCGAGTCGGTTGCTTCACAGGCCTAGCATCTGGCCTGACATGCAAAGAGTGCTCAGCCAACTCCCTCGGAACACCCAGCAAGTCCTGACTGGACCATGCAAAGATATCCCGATTCTCACGGAGGAAGTTGATGAGCTCGCTTTCCTATTTCTTGTCCAACCCGGCACCGATGATGACGGAGCGTTCCGGGTTAGCCTCGTCGATGCCGACCTTCTTCGATTCCTTCGCCGCCTGGAAGGTTGCAGTTTGCTGCGGGTTAGCCGCACTCGGCATACCGAGTTGAGATGCCTGGGCCAAAGCCACCACCTCATGGATTCTCCTTTTCTCGGCGGCGATCACCAGTGATTCGGCCAGGGATGACCCGGCTGAGGCGCACTCCATGGAACGCTTGTAGTCTCCCGAGATGGTAATGACACCATTTGGACCCGGAAGCTTCATCTTCAGGTATGCCACATGAGTAGACGCCATGAACTTGGCGAGTGCCGGTCTGCCGAGTAAAGCATGATACGGGCTCTCGAGATCCACGACCTCGAACAGCAGACTCTCAGTCCGGCAGTTGCTTTTGTCACCAAAGGCGACATCAACCCAAATCGTGCCCATGGGTGCATGCGATACACCGGGCACAATGCCGTGAAAGGTGGTTCGGCTGGGCTGCATCATATTCTCGGTTATGCCGAGTTTCACCATGGTATCCCGGTACATGATGTTGATGCTGCTCCCGTTATCAACGAGGACCCGGGAAAACCTGACATTGATGCTAGGCCCGACGAATGTCGGATCTACCACCAGAGCATATCCTCCTGGGTTGGGCATGACCCTTGGATGGTCCCTGATGCTCCAGCTGATCTCATCCTCGGACCAGTACATGAATTTCGGCACTGCCGGCATAACGGCATTTACTTCCATCGCACGCCTGTGCTGACTCTGCTTGTCGTTGGGCTCGGTCACAAAGACCATGTAACTCTGGTGAGCCTCTCGGTACTGATTTTGCCGACTCGGGCCCGCGTTGCTGCCGGGATAGTTGTAGTTGTTGTTGGTGTTGGCCAAGTTGGCCACTTGGTTGACATCCTCAGGCCTTGCCTGGGCGTTTACCGGGATAGCGTTCGCACCCGTGAGTGATGCGGGTCGAGTTGCCGGGCCGGTGTTCTCCTGCGGGCGCCTGTTTCGGCTGCAGTTCCGGTTTGAGTGCTGAGCCGGTCTGCTGGGGTGCTTGGTGTGGTAGCTGCAGGGATCATTCGGCATCGTCCCACTGGGGCTAGCCCACTGCCTCTTGTCGCCGTTCCACGGCTTCCTCTCGCCATTCCATGGTCTTTTTTTCGCCGTCCCACGGCCTCCTTCCTTCCGAGTTCTGGCCCCATGCTGGACCGTCATTCTTTTGCCTCTGGCTGCTGCCGGCACCCGTCTGATCTTGGTCGATGGCAGCAACCTGGTCTGACCCGTACCGGTAATCCGGCCTCTCTTCCCTTCTCTTTCCTCGGTAATCCGAGCGATCACCTCGCCGACCCGATCTGTCTCTGTCGACCGGGGCCAGTAAGGGCTGTGTCGGATCACCAAGCGCATAACTGTCAGCAATTGACATTGTCTCGGCCAAGGTGGCCGGCATCTCCCTCTGGAGTCTCTGCCACAGCATGGAGCCATGTCGGCATCCTTGCGCAAACCAGGCAATGGCTTGTGACTCAATCACTCCCTCACAGGAGTTCCGGATCGTGCTCCACCGGGTTAAATATTCCCGGTCTGTTTCGTCTTCTCGCTGCCGACACATGGACAGCTGCTGAGGTCGATTCGGCCTCTTGTAGGTACTGGAGAAGTTGCTGACAAAAGCATCAGAGAAGTCAAGCCAGCAGTCAATACTGTTCTCCTCCAGGTTATTCAGCCAGATTCGGGCTGGTCCTTCAAGCATTTGCGGTACATACCGCACCGCCCATCTGCGACTTCCGCCGGCAATGTGCACAGCGGTGACATAATCTGTCAGCCAGTCCTCCGGCTTGGTGCTGCCGTCATAGGTCTTGGCACCCCGAGGCAACTGGAAATTCGGCACAGGTGCCTGCTTCATGATCCGGGGTCCAAAACATGCGGGACCCGGCGGGCCTTGCTCCTCCAGCAGCTCAGACAGATAGATTCTGTCCAGCTTGTTCCGGACATCGTGTGCCGGCAACTGGCGAGTTCCCAGCCTTGCGCCGAGTGCACCCTCGGACGCCAATTCTCGGTATCTTGTGTACCCGGCCCGCTCCATGGCCGAGTAACCATCATCATATCGGTCTGCGGCCGGCTCGACATACCCGGCACCCGCTTGACGACGAGGTGGAATGGGTACCGGATACCGAGGTGGCTGACCTTGATTCGCCGGGATAACTTGGTTCTCTTCCTGCCTGCCCTGGGCGGGTCCTGACTTTCCCCGACCGGCATTGCCTTGCTCGGCTACTCTCTTTCCGGCATAGGCCGGATCGTACGCTTGTATCTGCTTGTTCTTGCCAGAGTTCACGCTCTGGCCCCTGCTCCTGCCGACATACGGCGAGGAGGCTTGTCCCTTGGACACTCCCCCGGCTCCACCATCCGAGTGAAGGAACCGAGATCCACCCGCATCCGGGTTAGCCTTGCGATAGGCCTCGTTCTGTCGGTTAGCGACAGCCACCAACTCATTGACTCGGTCCTGCTGCCTACTGCGAGCTTCACCGGTTAAACCGGCCAACTCGGCTATGGCTGCCTCGGCCGCCCTAAGGTTCTTTCCGGGCGTGCTGTATCTCGGCTTTTCGGCCGACACATGACTAGCAGTTCTAGCAGATCTAGCTCTACCATCTCTAGCTATCTCTGCATTAAGGTCTCTACCTCGGGCACGGACCTCGTCGATGCGACTAACTGTGTTTGCTGCCGGAGTAAAACCATGAGCCGAGTTATACTCACGCATTGATATGTCGAACTCCTGCCTGACTCGGGCCACCTCCTGGGCTTCTCGGAGTATCTCCTGGCGCTGCTGCTCCAACTCCGCCTGAGTCAGAGCAACATCTGCACCCGGTGCGACTGGCGTTGCCAGCTTCTGAATCGCGTCCTGAAGAGGACTCGGCGTCACCGGCACGCTGGATGTACTGGCCTGTGCCGCACGATTCTCCGGTTTCTCCAAGGGCGGACGCCCCGTTCTTGCCGACCTGGTGCCGGGGTCAGCCTCGCCAGCCATGGCTTTGCCGGCACCGACACCCGGGGCGGTCATCATGACTTCCACGCAACTAGCGGGGCGAGCGGTACGCCGGCCGCGAGCTGCGCAGACTGCGGGTGGATCCGCTCCCAGCTGCACCCTTTCGGGGAACCTGCAAGGGACCTCGGTGGCGACGTAGACCGTGAGCGCGCCGAAGTCGATGAGGCATCCGTTCCGGGGCAGTGGCCTGCTGCCGAAACAGCCTGCGTTGTCGGTGATGACGTTGAGGGAGCCGAATCTGTGGACGAGGCCACAGACTACACGCTCACCCGACGCGATGATGGAGCCCGTCCGGATGTAAACTCCAGCCAGCGCCGCTGCTGGCCCCACGGTGGGCGCCAACTGTCGTGGTGGTGTCACGGCAGATGCCATAAATGGCTTGATTTGTGGGGCCGATGGACGCTGGAGGCACCCGGGGAGGGTTTGCGCACACTAATACGCACACGAAGAACACGGCTCAAACACACACACGGTTTTACCCAGGTTCGGGGCTCTCGTGAGGAGATAACACCCCTACTCCTGCCTATACGATCGATATATATGGACTATCACAGATTTACAAGCTTGCTCCTTGAGCTGGGATGGAAGAACAGCGCGGTCTAGGCCACGACCGAGTCTCGGGGCCGCTCGTTGGTTCTCCACTGGCTACAAAGTAAAGGCTCAAGTGTCTATGCGAGGCAAGTATCCGTGCATCCGTCCCCGTAAGAGGAGCCCCTGGTGCTCCTTATAAAGGGAAGCCCAGGGCACAAGTTAGGGCTGACATCAGTGCTGGCGTAATCCGGACTGTAGCCACGCTCAGTCCTCTGACCGCTTCCGTCATCGCGTCGTGGCACGTCCCATCTGTCTCCTCCAACGCACTGCTCCCTGGTACCGCTTCGGTCAGCGGCATGGAGGTCAGTCATACTGGTCAAGTGGCCTCGTCCCATCGTGCAAGTGGTTCTGCGTCCTGACCCGTGATTGTAGGGACAAGACCTGCGCCTTGACCATGGACCGAGTAAGTTTCCTTATTCGGCACAGGCATGCCGAATCCCCTGTAACTCGGTTTCGCCTTCCCTGCACACGAGAAGAACAAAGAACAATCCGACATATAACTTTCGTGATCCGACATAACCATATGTCGGTTAACCATGACTCGGTCGGCTCCGAGTAAGCCGGTACAGTTATGTCGGTTTCTGTAATCCGGTCAACTCCGAGTCAACACTTATATCGGCGTCTTGCCCCTATTCGGGGGTTGCCCCCCGACACACCCCCCCCTCGTGGATCGCCTTTTTAGTTTTGCAGGAAGTAAAAGAAAATGATAAAAAATTCAATAAATAAAATCCTTTGACATGTAGTTAGGTTTGAGTGTCTAGTATGTATAGAAATTTTGAAATGTGAATTTTGACCTTTTTTGCAAAAACCAATAAAAAAATGTAAAACGGCCATAACTTTTGCATACGACGTAGAAAAAATGCGTTTACTATATCAAAAAAAACTAGAGAAAAACTCGAATTCGATTTCAGCAATTCACAGATTCCTCAAATTCCAAAAGAAAAAAGTTATTTCAAACAGGCGATTTTTTTCTACAAAATCAAAAAAAAATTCAAAAATTCAAAAAAAAATTTAAAAAAAGAAAAAAATTCAAAAATTTAAAAAGTAAAAAAAAAAGTTATAACAAAGAAGATTGTTGAAATTTTTGGATTTTTTGAATTTTTTAAGTTTTTTTAAAATTAAGTTTTTTGATTTTTTTGAATTTTTTTAAAGTTTTTTTAAAAAATAAGATTTTTATTTTTTTTGGATTTTTTTGAATTTTTTAAAGTTTTTTTAAAAAAATTAAGTTTTTTGAATTTTTTTTGGATTTTTTGGATTTTTTAAAGTTTTTTCAAAAAATTAAGTTTTTTTAATTTTTAAAGTTTTTTGAATTTTTTGGATTTTTGAATTTTTAAAGTTTTTTTTGAAAATTTAAGTTTTTGAATTTTTTTGGATCTTTGAAACTTTTGAATCTCCTTTTGAAAGTTTATAAGTTTTTGAAAAATCTGAAATTTAAAAACACACATTTATAACACATACATTACATATACACATACAAGACTTAAGAGGATTCATATGATATATATATCAATAAGAACTTGAGTAGCACAAGGGTAGGTGAAGTGGGTGAAACTTAGAAGTTAAGCGTGCTAGGGTTGGAGCAATTTGAGGATGGGTGACCTACGGGAAGGTATCAGTTCAAAATGTGCAATAAATCTGAAAATAATTCAAATAATTAGGATTTTTCATATTATTTCATATTTTGATTTTTCTGAATTTTTTGAAACTTTTTATAATTTTTTTTGCATTTTTTGAATTTTTTCAGAATTCTGTGGCGCACCAGGCCAGGTGCGCCACAGAAAATATTTTTGTGGCGACAATTCTGTGGCGCACCCAGCAAACTTGGGGGTGCGCCACAGAATTGCAATTTGGTGCGCCACTGATACCCATTTCTGTGGTAGTGCATTCGGGTCCCTTCAGGTTTAAAAAAGATTATTGAGCACCGCTTAACCGTCATCACTATGTGGATGCATTTGTGGTCATATGTGTGTGTATATGATGATATTGGTCATATGTGTGTGTGTATGATGATGTTTGTCTTATGTGCGTGAATATGATGATGATGACTATATTTGTGTGGATATGGATATATATGCAGCTAGCTGTAGCTATTTGAAATTGCAGGAAACAAACAAAAAAATCGAAATAAAATGATGACGACGGCATTGCCGTCGGCACACACTCCGCCGAGTTACCAGATCGCGCCACGTGGCGCTATGCCGACGGCTACCACATTCCTAGGAACTGTGGCCATCGGCGTCTCTCGGCCGTCTATGTCTCTCGGCCGTCGGCGTTCTGAACCCTAGCTATGCCGACGGCCGCTCACAGGGCCGGCCGTCGGCATACGCGGGCGCAGCACGCATCCAAGAGCTGACACGTGGCAGGCGATGCCGATGGTCTGCCCGTCGGCACACATGACCATCTATGCCGACGGTCGAGGAGGCGAAAAGCCGTCGGCATACGCGTGCGCACCGTGTAACCCGAAGCGGCCATGTGTCGAGTTACACCAACGGCGCGGCCGTCGGCATACGGTATCCTCTATGCTGACGGCCGAGGAGGCGGACGGCCGTCGGCATACGTGCGCGCACCGTCTTCCCAGAGACTGCCGCGTGGCAGGCTATGCCGACGGAGCGGCCGTCGGCATACGGCGTGACACCGTCAGACGGCCGGCACGTTAACTTTATTGTGCCGACAGCCAAGTTTTGCCGACGGTCAAGGAATGCCGTCGACACGCTGTCGTATGCCGACGGCATTTGAATGCCGACGGCTCACAGGCTATATGCCGACTAGGTAGATGCCGACGGCTGCTGTCGGCACACAGTATGCTGACGGCATTCTGGCTTGTGCCACGGTTTTAGGCCGTCGGCATCGTATCGATTTCCGTTTTGTGCCGGTCAGTAGTTACAGGTTAGATGTAATACAATACATTACTGATTGACACTAAGGACCGGCCTGTTACCCTGAATTACAAGACAAAGAAGCACAAAGCCGGTTGTCCAACCCAACCCACATGAGTTACTAGTCTATGGCCCCCTTCTTTTCAGCTTATTTTCCAGATTCTCCCAGAAGCCACCCTCCATCAGCTTCTCCCAGAATCTCGTTTTAAAATTTGTTTAAACTTCTAAATAAGTATTGGGAAGACAAATTTAGAAGTTTAAACAAATTTAAAAAACGAGATTCTGGGAGAAGCTGATGGAGGGTAGCTTCTGGGAGAATCTGGAAAATAAGCTGAAAAGAAGGGGGCCAACCGTCAATGTAGAGCGCTGTCATGAACAAACTGGTCGATGAGCTCCATATCCACCGCAGCTACATGGTACTTGCATGCTCCATGTCGTGGAAGCAGCAGCATGGACCTCGCCAGGTATTAGAGTCGTGGATCTGCGAAAATATGAAGAGAAGGTGTGGGAGTTCGCCATGCACCTAAGGTGACTTCGGCACCGGAGCAGCGTCGACGCAGAGAAAGAATGGCACAACATCCATCGTGTGGCATTCGGCGTGCAAGTTTTACCATTGATGATGGAGCTCCATGTGCCAGTCCTGCTACCTCCAGCCAACAATCTCCTGGCCAATTGGCACCCCAGCCTCCAGCCAACCATTGACCGGCATGCTGATAACTCTCAAGTGCAGTGGATAGTGGTAGCACCTAAGGCCTATGCCAATGCAAGTTTCTTAGCACGATTTCATAGGCATTTTGATGATGTGGCATACTAGTTAATAAAGAAAGAGAGTGTGCTTGTAGCTTAACTAACATATAAGCTTTGCACGTGGCCATAGGCAAAAAAAGGTTTTAACCCAATCATATGCATGCATGAGCCACAAATCATTAAATTTAGATACAACTCATAAAAACAATGCATTGGATTAGTTATATCTTAACTTTTTATTACTTCTATGATAACGTGCTAAGAGACGGTGCATTGGCATAGGCCTAACAAATATGAAACTAAAGAATGTCGAACACAAAAGGTGGGTTCACTTAATCACTATCATAAATATGACGGCACAAAATAAATCACATGTATGACATGATAAATATAATATGCAAGTTATATGTTTATTAAAGTTATCGATACATGTGTATGGTCATCACGTCCTAATATGAAGAACACTTCAAATTCACATAGGCAGGCATTGCTTATACATGCTAGGCAATTGGATTGTTCGCACACCTAGAATTAAGTACACGTACAGAGTATTAAATTAAGTTTCGTGACATGAAGTTGAGAATCACAATACTTTCAAATATATCATCTATATCATGAAGCGGAAATCACTTTTGTTCTCTTTTTATCCTTATTAAGGTTTCACAATAAAGTTGCATCCATGCCTTAGCTATCAAAATACACTATCAACGAGCGAGAACAGACTATGACTTCCACTTCATCCAATGAACACCATTCCCTTTACTGTTGTGTCAACTAGGTGGACAATCCTAAAATGAATAAGGTAAGAAAATATGGATCTATAATATATTATAGACAAACATGGACAAGGCTACATCTGAATTTGATCAAGATACTATCACAAACCCATATAATGAACTACTCCTCCCCATGGTGGAGATACATGATGATGCAATGACAGAGGAGGATATGCAATGACAGAGGAGGATATGCGATTGGAGGTAAATACAGTTCTGATGTGCTCCACTTGTCCTCCTCCGTCGATAGCTCCTTCCGTTGCCAGCAATACAGCCACCTCTTGCAGATTCCGCTGCCGGCTTCGTCTTGATGAGTCAAAATTATACGCATTTCGTCCACAGTTAAACCATATAATTCAAATAATATCGATAATTATTTTCTAAGTTTACCACTAATCAGTAGTGAATGCAAATATTATGTAATCTCCTTTGTTATTTGTTGCAATGTAGAAATGGACACATTTATGGATAAATATGGAAAATATAAAAAGTAAACATATAAAAGTATGCAGGAATGGAGAAGGAAATAAGCGAAAGAAGATGATCGAGACAATCACAAATATGATTTGACTGTTGGAGTTGTGACACGGAGTTGGACTTAGCAAGGCCGAATCGACATATGTAATCATACATATCCATGTTGCAGTCCTTGAATCAATATGACATCTTCCATATGTATCATCCGATATGTGATTCGGTCGTGGAATTACATTAATGTTATAATATGTTTGTTCAAAATGTTCCTAGTCGACAGAGTTTTGTTCCACGGATGATCTAACTTTTCATATGGCGGACTTCTCATTGTGAATATATCATGCATATCATGTTGGCAAAAAATTGATATGACGCAATAAGTAATTATGAGAGAGGGGATCATGTATGTATCATGATATGAGATCGTATCATAACATGTATAACTAATTTTTTTAATAACAAATAGATCTACACATATTACATTGATATTTTTATTTTTACGAATTACTTCCTCCGTTCACTAATATAAGACGTTTTGGATATTTAATACGGATTACATACAGACTAAAATAAGTGAACATACAGACTAAAAATACATTTAGATACATCTAAACAAACAAAACTAAAACATTTTATATTAATGAACAAACAAAATAGTTAATATAATGAGATTATGATATTACCATATTACACTATGCATTCTAAAAATAGTATAAGTATAGTGCATAATATCATATGCATAACACTGATTTATGATACTCTCGTTGATATACCACCGTCGGACATCTGAAAGCCCGGTGCTGACCGAGCAAAATAAAAATGTGTTTTTACTTTTTAGCGGTGAGCGCTGACGACTTGTCGTAGACAGACCTCCATCGACCTCTGTACAACAAGCCGTTGGTATCCTGGTTAATTAGCGCAAATCACAAGCTTCTTGTGCCATATATGCATGTCAGTATGTCACTGGATGGCCGCCAGGTGTGATGGTGGAGGCGCCTCTCCGCCACCGCCGAGCGGCCGTTTCTGGGCAAGGTCGCTGGACTCTAGCGATGGAGAGGAGGACGTTACGCCGGCATCGCGCGGGCCAGCATATTTCCGGTATATCTGTCGCACTCCGACTGAGCAGATCGACCGCGATCTCTGCTCGGGCAAGCAGAAGGAGATCCTGCCACGGGCTAGGATGTGGGCTGCGAGGATGCTGCGGGAGTCTTCCTCGCCGGTAAGTTCTCCTTCTATCCCTGTTGGTTCCGAATTGCGGCCATCGTCGGAGATCAAGATCCCGGCAATGTCACCGTCGGTCTTCATATTGGCTGAAGATTTTGTTGCTGACGAATGGACTACAGTGCGTCACAAGTGACATACAGTCCGTTTGGGAAGAACGAAGACGGTAAGCTCATCGGCACAAGCGCCAGCGAGGTTAACTTGGCCGCCGTTCATGGCGGATCGCGTTAATCACGCTAAGTTTTCAAATTTTCGGCATAGACATTTTGGATCCAGGGACAAGGCCCAATGGACACGTCGGCCTGTCAGATGTTTGGGGGCCCACATTAATTAAAATCTGTGGCAACACGAAAAAGGCACAAGGCTCGTAGGTTTTCACACGACACAGTTCTAGGGTTACGACCCTGTCTCTCGTGATGGCTGGCAGAGGTTTCAATCACTAGTGGAAAATAGAATATAGGTAAGGTGCTTACCTGTGGCGCACCAGCCACCCGTGCACCACTAGTAAGCACCTTACCTGTGGCGCATCTAGCGTCCAATGCGCCACTGGTAAGTTCTGCCCCGAGGGCTACAGAACAGGCCATGTTACCAGTGGCGCATGTGTCACAGGTGCGCCACTGGTAAGGGAGGTACCAGTGGCGCATGTGGCCCAAGTGCGCCACTGGTACTTTTCTGCACTTTCTGCTCACATGCACACCCCACCCTCACCCCCCCCCCCCCCCCGTGGATCGCCTTTTTAGTTTTGAAATGGATGAAAGAAAATGATAAAAATTCAAAAAAATAAAATCCTTTGAGATTTAGTTATGTTATGTTCCCTACTTGGTAGGGAAATTAAGAAACATGAATTTTGATGTATTTTGCAAAAAAAAAAAAACTTTATGGAAGAGTAAAACAATGATAACTTTTGCATCCAATCCAAATCGCCTATGGCCTTTTGAGCCGTTTTTGGGCTACAGAATCCCCAAATTCGAAAGGGAACTATTTCTTTTTTGACGTTTAAGATTTCAGGGCAAAAAAATTATAAAGGGCCTCACTTACTCGTGCACACGAGATGCATGGTGCGCCATAGGTAGTTGTAATACTCGTGGCGCACCACTATGAGATGCGCCACGGGTAACCTGGGGGGCAACACCACGATCCGACGGCTCCTAGCGATCCGACGGCTCACAGCGACTTAAACTAGCACACGATCCGTGTGCTCCTTTCTTCTTGTTTCTGATTGGCCGAGAGGATAGAGGCATGGATTGGCACCTCTCCTCTCCTCCTCCTTTCCCCTCTTCCTTCTCTCATCTCTATCTCCTCCTCCTCCTCTCTTCCTCCTCTCCTCTCTATCTCCTCTCTTCCTCCTCCTCTCTATCTACTCCTCCCTCCTCCATGGCCGCAGCCCCGACCTCCCTCCTTCTCCTCCATGGCCGCCGCCCCGACCTCCCTCCTCCCTCCTCCATGGCCGCCGCCCCAACCTCCCTCCTTCTCCTCCATGGCCTCCTCCATGGCCGCCGCCCCGACCTCCCTCCTTCTCCTCCATGGCCGCCGCCCCGACCTCCCTCCTTCTCCTCCATGGCCTCCTCCATGGCCGCCGCCCCGACCTCCCTCCTTCTCCATGGGTCCCGACCTTCCTCCTCCCTCCTCCATGGCTGCCGCCCCGACCTCCCTCCGACCTGGTCGTCCCCGCTTCCTCCGGCCTCGTCCCATCCCCGTACCCGCCTCCGGCCTCCTCCGGACCCCTCCGACGAGCTCCTGCCGGCTCGCCCCGTCCCCGTCCCGGTTGCCATCCCCGTCGAGGACGAATGCGACTTTTTTTTTAATTTGGAAATTGTTACCAGTGGCGCACCAAAATAGGGTGCGCCACGGGTATATGATTTAAAAAAAACAAAATTGTTACCAGTGGCGCACCAAAATGAGGTGCGCCACGGGTAACTGAACTACCTGTGGTGCATCAGCATGGTGCGCCACTGGTAAATATTACCAGTGACGCGGTAGCCGTGGCGCACCGTGATGCGCCACTGGTAAGGAAAATAGGTGTGCCACTGGTAGGCTTTTTCCTACTAGTGAATGGGGGTTAGAACGAAGGACGGGGATCTGGTGATGGCCAGAACAATGGTCGACAACAGTTCATTTTTGGGGCAACTCGCGGTGGTGGATACGATCGGGGACAAGGCCCTGTCGGTGGAAACCAACAAGTAAATCAAGCTGGATCTCGTGGATGTAACAATGGATATAATAATCAGAGATCTGTGGGGGGTTGGGATGGAAATGATAGAGCTCAAGGTTATGGGGGACAAAATTTTCGTTCATTGAATTCTCAGTTTGAACACGGTGAAGGTAGTGGTGCAGGTGGCAACAATGGCAGTAGGGGTCCAACTTTCTTTCAGGGGCAGCAAAACCAAGGTTTTCGGAACAAATCCAACACCAATGGAGCTGGTTTCGGTGGTGAGTTTGGTGAGTTTGAAGAAGGGCGTAGAGGAGGCCACACTAATAATACCTATGGCCATACTCTGAATTATCGACGTCCAAACAACTCGGGCTATCAAGGGCGAGGGGGTGCGGAGCGGTGGAGAGTTCGCAATCATAATAATAATGTTAGAAGAACTGAACCGCAAGAGCAAGTGGGGTAGCAAACTGGGACGCCTGAAGCACCTATTACGCAAGTCAACCCGACGAAAGATGGAGGACCCAACGCGGCTGCGCAACCTGATGCGGTGGCCAAAACTAAAAAGCTGGACAAAGTGCTTTGCTTCAGATGTGATATGAGTGGTCATGTGGCAGATGATTGTACAACGATTCTTTGTGTGTATTGCGATTCTGCTACACATGTTGATGCGGATTGCCCCTTGCCAAAGATACCAAAGCCAACAGCAGTAGTTTACGGCATTGCGCGAGTGAGTCTGACTTTCTTTGAGGTTCTCAAATCTGATAACTTACGTTTGAAAAATGACATCGGCAAGGTGGGCAAGATTCACATCTCCGGGGGAGTTATGACAAGTAAGCAAGTGATCAAAGAATTGGAGTGGCTGGTTCCAGGAGATCATCAATGGGATATCACCACCCATGGTGATTGCTTTTCGGGTTGTTTTCCCTACAAAAGCGGATTTGATACGTTTGAAGAAAATAAAATTTATAGAAGTAGAGGAGAGCCATTACAAGATGCACTTCGAGGACTGGGCATCAAAGAAGTTTGATAAATGGGGTCTATATGACATTTGGGTATGTGTTTCTGGCTATCCAGAGACTATGTCAGGACTACTTGGCCCTTTTGGGGGTTGGCTCTCTCATTGGGAAGATGACGAAGGTGGACATGAAGTTTACAAGGGAGCATTGCATTGCTAGGCTTCGGATTGATTGTGCTTGTCCATAGGCCATTCCACGTAGCTTGGATCATTTGTATGATGGGGAAGGTTTTGGGATCGTGTTTGATATCGAGGCTGAAGATGGCTCGGTGGTACCAGCTAGTTCCTTTGATGTAGATGATGAGGGGGGTGATGATCAGGATAAACTCGAAGCCAAGGAATAGAAGGAGGACGAGAGAGAAAAGGAGAAGCATGACACGGATGAAGCATCCGATAATAACTCGCAGGCTAAGCCTTTGGAAACCGAGGACAAAGCCTCAGAGGAATCTGAAAAGAATGAGATGGAATTGAAGGACAATGTCGTGGGGTTGTCACGGCAAGTACTTCCTCCGGGAAGCTTAGTTGTGGGGCCATTGGTGACCAGGACATAGGAGAGGTTAGTCTCGACAAGGGGACACGGAGTTTACCTAGGTTCGGCCCCTCTGTTTAGAGGTAAAGACCTACTTCCTGCTTGTTCTTTATTGATGTGGACCAGTTCTCGATTACAAGGTTTTTACTCCTTAACTTGGGAGTCGGCGACTGCGGGTTTGGTGTTTCTTTAGAGCTTATCGTTCTAGGGTCCAGGGCCCTCCTTATAAAGGTGGTCGGGTCCCTGGACTTACAACTTATGCCGAGTTACACTTGAATACGGAGTCCTACTCTAGGCCTTCATCTTCCAAGTTGGTACTCCGGGTTGTATTTGGACTCCGGTCTCCGCCGGGTCCTTTCCTTTCTGTTGACTCGTAACGGGTTGGCCGGCTTGTTCCTTGTCCAGCCCATGTTGCTTGAAGTGTAACCCGACTTGGGCCTCCTGGGTTCTGGCGGGTCCACTTTTCGGCTCCATGGGCTACCTGGAAAGTATCCCCCCATCAGCAGCCCCCCGAATTTATCTTGGGCACAGTCTTGGCGTATACATCCGGCTCCTTTTCCTCCGGCTTCTTTTTAGAGTTCATAACTCGGAAGTCGCCTACTGCTGGCTCCAAGATGAATTCCTGCATAAACACAAATAAACCTTGATAAAAACAAGTCGGCCCTCTCCTTTACTCTGGCCTCACAATCGACCCCCACTCCCTGGTTGGTCATGTGGCTATAGCCCTTTACGAGTTGGCTAGGAGGGCAAACTTCTCCCTTATCCATACTGGGGACTCGTCTTTTAAAAACGAGTCGGCTCTTCCGAATTATTTTGTTATTTCATTTCCACACGTGTCATCTGTTGACCGTGGTCATCGGGACGCTTCAGTTTCGCCGCGTATCTTTGTAACGAATAAAATCCCACGATTCCTGTGATTCCCGCGCATCTAGCACAACGGACAACGCCGTTATTCTTTAGGGTTGACTCATCCCCTTTATTTAAGTGTGGGGACCAGATCTTCACTTTACCCTTTCTGCTTTCACTTCGTCTTCTTCTCCGTCTGCACGTGCTCTTCCTTTCTCGTGCGCGCACACCTTTCTCTCGCCATGGCACCCAAGCACTCCAAGGCTGTTAAGGGAAAGAAGACCATGGGCTCGGTGGTGGACATTGCCGCCGCCGCCGCCACTGCTGCGCCTGCATCGAAGTGGACAATCTCCGCCAACTGGGGCAGATCTCTGCTGACCCAGGACACCCTCAAAGGATACGAGGAGTCCGGGCTCATCTCCGCCAGCATCTCCTAGCGCACCGCCGGCGAAGAAACTGAACCATCGCCGGCCGTCGGGGAGGTCGTCGTCTTCGGTGAGCAACTCTTCCGCGGCTTCACTCCCCCCAGCAATCTCTTTTTCCGTCGGGTCCTCAATTTCTACAAGCTTATAATTCATGATCTTGCCCCAATTCCATCTTGAATCTCTCCAATTTCGTAACTTTGTGCGAATATTATCTTCAAACCAAGCCGGATTTGGACTTTTTATTGAACTCTTCTACTGTAATCCTCAACCCGAGCGTGCTGGTGGCCCACTTCTCCAATGTGGGGGTGTTGCTCTGCAGCGCCGCCAGGGCTCTCTTTTCCCAAAACCTATCCTGCCGAGTCATATCAAGGACTGGCAGAAATCTTACTTCTATTGCAAGGACACGTCCTCTGTGGACGAGCCCCATCTTCCCGACTTCTCTCCTGATATCCTCCAGATAAATGCCAATATGAAGGCAAAGTGCTCTGAAGATGCTCGTTCAAAAGTCGACTCCTTGATGAGACAACTCCGCACTCTTGTAGCGCATGGACTCGTGTAACACCCCGGCCACTCCCGGACCGGCGCCTGTTACGCCTGGGCAGCTCTCTAGGATCTCTAGACTGGCCCCACAGACCAACACTAGTCTTTTCTGCGTACTTTGTCCTCACTCATGCGCACCCGGAAGGACTTCCCGGTCGGTCACCCATCCTCAAATTGCTCCGGGCCAAGCACGCTTAACCTTAGAGTTCTTTTCGAATAAGCTTCCGGAAAAGAAGTTGCAACTTGTTGATATGAGTATCCTATTAATCCTATTGAGCCCTGAGCCAGGATCTCACATCCTTCCCCCCTTAGAAGACCGACGCCCTCGTCGGTCAACCCCAGTCCAGGAACGTGCCCTCTGGGCACCCATCTGTGCGTCCAGTGCCGGCACATGCTCCACATGTCCGCGCCTCTGACCCGCACACGCCCGAGTTACCGCAAGGGTCGGCTCTGATACCAATTGTAACACCCCGGCCACTCCCGGACCGGCGCCTGTTACGCCTGGCAGCTCTCTAGGATCTCTAGACTGGCCCCACAGACCAACACTAGTCTTTTCTGCGCACTTTGTCCTCACTCGTGCGCACCCAGGAAGGACTTCCCGGTCGGTCACCATCCTCAAATTGCTCCGGCCAAGCACGCTTAACCTCGGAGTTCTTTTCGAATAAGCTTCCGGAAAAGAAGTTGCAACTTGTTGATATGAGTATCCTATTAATCCTATTGAGCCCTGAGCCAGGATCTCACAACTCGGTGGAATGGACCTGGTGCTCTACTGGAAAACTTGGAGAATCCAGCCACTTAGTCCAAGGACTCGGCTAATTGTCGAGTACACCCGCTGTGTGACGGATGACCTCCGGATGACGGAGAATCAAGCCAGCACCACTGCTATTAAGCAGTTGGTGAAGAAACTAACTGGCAAGCTGGTGAAGGACCTGGAAAGCTTTGGTCTTTCACCTTTCTGTGTAACAACTCCTCCTCCAGCTGTATTTCAACTTCTTCTTTATCTGATTGAAACTTTCTGAACTTGTGCATAGCTTACTGATAGCTGGTGGTCACCCAATGACCAAGGTGCCAGCGTTGAGAGCGACGAGGGCAATGAAGAAGAAATCCGGGAGTCCTCTCCTGAGGCTCCTGATGATGATGCCAGGGGTCCTTCCGCTGGGGACCCACCAACTGTTGTGACGACTTCCTCTGGCGAGTCGTCTAGTGATAAGGACCCGGCCCCGACTCCTCGTAAGAATTTGAAGAGGAAAGAGCGAACTGGAGTCCCAAAGGTGCCCCTCTCACGTCTTTCTCCAACTCAAGCTGCTCTTACTAAAGATCACAATCAATCACAGGGCGTACTAGCCGCCAGGGAAAGGAAGCTGAGGAGTAGTGGTCCAGCTGACGCTCCAGTTGTGATTCCTACCACTCGGAAGCGCAAGTCGCCCACTGCTTCTCCTTCCTCGGCCGAGGACTCGTATGACTCCAGGGCCATGTCATCTTCTGACTCCAATGCCTCCCTGGACTTGGAGACCAATACTGGGTAAACAACTTCTTCACTTGTATTATCCCGACTTGTTTGTATTCCTTTTGCCTGCATCTTTTCATGATTTTAACCCTTCTAATTCTTCTTTTAGGGCTCGGCCTTCAACTAAAGTTGCAAAACTCTCTGCTGCAACCGACGTCACATCGGCACGCCAAGCCGATACCCCACTGTCAACTTCACTAGCACGAAGATGACTCCTTTAGTGGCTGCTTCCACTGGGGTCACTATTGCTACTATGCCACCACTGACTCCTCAAGCCGAGTTGACAACTCGGACCCAATCCTCTCCTGCCACAGAGCCACAACCCGCGGCCCAACTGTACACGCTATGACGAGTACTTCCCAAGCACCTCTCCCAAAATCTCACAAGGGACCTGCAGATCCTGCCTCCAGCCTTGTGTTGATTATAGCCGACTCCATATTGGGGAGAACAAGTCCTTCATGGATGCATGGGATGAGGCCTTCAAGTGGAATGAAGAGTCCACTAGGGTGAAGGGCGAGGAGCTGGCCAGCTTGATGGCTTTGAAGATGGTCCATACTGTAAGTTCTTCACATTTTCTTGTACAAATTATTACCTCTTACCGTACCAGTAGCCCCCAAGCACCTACTGTGGTGACTTGAGACTTAAGGTAGGTGCTTTATCCCTTACTGTCATCTCTTATAGAGAAAAATTTGAACTTTATGCCTGTAGCCCCCAAGCGCCGAGTTGTTTTTTAACTTGCAACAACTCGGAGCTTAAGACTATAAATGGCTTTAAGATTTTTATCTGTGAGTAGCCCCCAAGCGCCGGGTTGTTAACCTGCGACAACTCGGAGCTTAATAGACTCTGAAACCTCTGTCTTTGATTTTAAAATTGATCCATGAGTAGCCCCCAAGCGCCGGGTTGTTAGCCTGCGACAACTCGGAGCTACCATCTGCACTGTACTTTACTATTGAAAACTGAATTTTGAACCCTTGTAGACCCCAAGTTCCGAGTTGTTTGTTCACAACATCTTCTGACTGATAGGCCAATTTCCTCTGCTTTCACTGAAAAACCTTTAGCTGGCAAATTTGTCTTGCATTCCTTAAAGAAAAGAACTCCCTGTAGCCCCCAAGCGCCAAGTTGTACCTCTTTGACGACTTGGAGCTATCTCTAACATGTAACTCTTTGTGTTGTTGTTACAGGCCACTGTCTCTCGTATGTAGAGAGATATGCGAAAACTTGAGGAAAAGGCGGCTGCTTCCACCAAATCTGCTGAAATTGAGAAGAACCATGCTCTCCAGCTTGAGAAGGACTTGAAAAAAGTCTGTGCCGAGCTGGAAGATGAAAGAAAAACTTCTGCTCATAACAAGAAGATTGCAGAGAAAGCCATCAAGGATTTGAACGTTGGCCTTGACCGCTGCCGCACTGGCATCAAAGTGATGATCCAGCGCATCTTTGGTACTTTCTGATCTTTCTCTGTTTTGTACTTGCACTGTTAATTATTTGCCTTGCTACACTGATCTGCTGCAATTCTTTCCGGCTCAGCTTCTTCAAAAATGAAACTAGGAGTCGGCCCACAAATGAACGAGCTGTTGGATCACTGCCATGGTTTGCAGGAGGGTGCCAAAGCCATTGTCACTTATTTGTCTCCTCAGAAGAAGTGCCCTTCAGCTCCTGAGCGTCTAGTGAGAGAGTTATCCCAAGCTCCTGCTTATGTGAAGGCCTGGAAGGAGTCCTCTTTCAGGCGTGCAGCTGTCCGAGTCCTTGCCTTGACGTGGGCATATTATCCAACGACTGTGGATCCTGCAGTGTTGACCTTGGGCAAGCCGGAACAGCATGAAAATGGCTCCCCTTTCACCAAAGATGACTTTGAAAGATTGCAGAGATCGGTGAGGCCTTTTGCTTGCCAGATTGTCAGCAACATGGACTCCGAGATATGGACACATCAATACGACTCCAACAACTAGAAAATTGTCATTGCGACTCCTCCAGTTGTGGAGTTCGGCCGTCCTTCACAATTGGGTGTTGGTGCGTCCACTTCCACGGGTCCTACATCATCAACTCCTGCAGCACCTGTTCCTGCTCGAGCCCGTCCAGAGGATGCTGTCGACTCCCAGAATCCAGACGAAGGAGTCGCCCCTGTGATGAAGGATCCCTCTGCACCTGGCAGCTCTGCCAAGGTGCTGCTGCTAATGCTCCAACTTCTGCGTCTGCTCCTGCACAATCGGCTCATCCTTTAGATGATTTTTAGACTTTATCTTTAACTGATGCCGTGTTGTCCGGCTTTGGGATGTAAAACTTTTATCTTTGTAATGACATGCTTTGCATATCTTGGTTTTATGTGATGGGCTTTG
Source organism: Puccinellia tenuiflora (assembly GCA_012064385.1). Lineage (NCBI taxonomy): Eukaryota > Viridiplantae > Streptophyta > Magnoliopsida > Poales > Poaceae > Puccinellia > Puccinellia tenuiflora. The sequence goes on from QRDG01001050.1 coordinate 373,336, forward strand.
CTTTTTTGTCCAGTTTATTCAAATTGTTTGGTTCTTATAACCCATCTGAATTTATACTGATGAATAAGTAGGCCTCGCGTGACTTTTACTAACAGTTTCTCTATAACAAGTCCAACTTCTCCTAAGTCCTTTTTAGGCTTCAAAGGAGTTCAGGACGAGCCATGTCCATAGTATTTAGTCAAAATTTGACGAGTTGCATCTAGCTTACCAGATAAAATCAGGAACGAGTCGGCTTCTGTGCCGGGTTCAAGAGTCTGAAGCTTGAATTTTTTTTCTGAAAGACAAGCCCCCAAGAACCTCAAGATCAAACGTAATAAAGCACACATACTGAGTGTTTCGACAAGCAATTTCAATTTCAAATGCAGTTGGCCTTATTTCCTTTGATCAAAAATAATCATGATACAATGTATGGAGAGCTCACTGGGCTCTTTGTTAACTTGCATATCTTGCTTACAATGATTAACTATAATATGAACGCAACTGAGCTATGGTCCAGGGCCTCTTGCCTCTGCATATGGATCTAGCGTATGAGCTGTGTCAGCTCCTTTGCTTTCACTTGCCGGCTCTCGTACATCCATTAGATAGTACGACCCATTATGTAAGTTTTTGCTGATAACAAACGGTCCTTCCCATGGAGGAGATAACTTGTGCATCCCTTCCTTATTTTGGACTAGGCGAAGCACTAAGTCTCCTTCCTGGAAAGTCTGAGTTCTGATTTTGCGTGCGTGATATCGCCACAGTCCTGCTGATAAACTGCAGATCTCTCAAGGGCTAACTCCCTTGCCTCTTCTAGTACAGTCCACCGAGTCTGGCGAGCAAGCTCGTTCTCTGTCTCGATTGTAATTGGCGACTCGTGGCGAGTCGTGAAGTAAATCCACTGGGCAGGACTGCATTTGCTCCATATACCATAAGAACGGCGTGAAGTGAGTGGATCTGTAGGAGTCGTCCTTATGCTCCAGAGTACTGCTGGGAACTCCTCAACCCAGGACCCGGCGGCTCTTAACAGGGGAACTCTTATCTGGGCTTGATCCTTTGAGCAACTCCTGATTTGCATGCTCAGCTTGTCCATTGGATTGTGGGTGTGCCACCGAGGCTAGATCGAGTCGGATGTGTTTTCTCCACAAAACTTGGCCATCTCCCCAACTGACAAATTGTTCCATTGTCTTGTGATGATGCTATGTGGATATCCAAATCTTGTGGCTATCTTTTTGATGCACCTGACAGCAGATGCTGCATCAACTCGGCTGACGGGTTCAACTTCAACCCACTTGGTGAACTTGTCAACTGCAACTAGCAGGTGAGTTTTGTGACAAGGTGACTTTGAGAAAGGGCCCACCATGTCAAGCCCCCAAACTACAAACGGCCAATTTATCGGTATAGTTCTGAGCTCCTGGGCTGGCACATGATCTTGCCTGGCGTATCTCTAAAACCATCACAAACTCGAACTATCTTTTCTGGGTCCAAGTGTGCTGTCAGCCAGAAGAAACCATGTCGAAAGCTTTGGATACTAGGAACCTGTTGATGCATGGTGGTCACAATCTCCTGCGTGAATCTCTTACAAGATTGGTCTGCCCTCCTCTGGGGACACACACCGTTGGTATACTCCTGTGGTGCTTCTGTGGAATACTCTCCATTGATGACTGTATATGACTTGCAATCGCCTGACGAGTTGTCTTCTCTTGACTTCATCCTCTGGGAGTTCCCCACGTAGGAGATAAGCAAGATACGACTCTGTCCAAGCTGGGATTGCCCGAGTTACTGCTACCAATGCTGGCTCCGGGTCCGAAAAGGCGAGTTCCTCTTCTGAGGTAACTTGACTGATGGATGATGGAGTTCATCCAGGAAGACATTTGGTGGTACTTTCTCTCTTCTAGATCCCAACCTTGATAGTGCGTCTGCTGCCTCATTTTTCGACAATCAATATGCTCCACTTGGTAACCAGAAAAGAACCCGGCAATCTGGTCAACTGCTCTCCTGTAAGTTGCCATGTTGCATCCTTTGAGTCCCAAGTTCCAGATACTTGCTGGGCCACAAGATCCGAGTCTTCGAGGCACCTGATACACTTGATGTTCATCTCTTTGGCCAAACGGAGTCCATGTAGCAGTGCCTCGTACTCTGCCATATTATTGGTGCAATCAAAGTGTAGCTGAAGGACATAGGCCAACTTATCTCCCTTAGGTGAAGTCAAAACGACGCCGGCTCCTGATCCCTCGAGTTGTCTGGACCCGTCAAAGTGCATTGTCCAGTACTTGGAGCATGGAGTGTTTGGTGAGGATGTGAAATCGGTCCAGTCGTTGACGAAATCAGCCAAAGCTTGTGACTTGATCGCTGTGCATGGCTCATAGGTGATGTGGTAACGACCTAATTCGATTGCCCACTTGGCGACTCATCCGTTGCATCCCTGTTGCGAATTATATCTGCTAGTGGCGCTGAACTCACCACCTTGATAGAGTGCTCTTGAAAATAATGCTTGAGCTTCCGACTTGCTAAAAGACTCCATATACCAGCTTCTGCCACTATAGGTACCTTTGCTTGGAATCAGTGAGTACCTCACTAATGTAGTAACGGCACGCTGCACTGGGTATTCTTTTCCTTCTTCCTTCGTTCCACCACTACCACTGCGCTGACAACTCTCTCATTGGCAGCTACATATAGTAACATGGGCTCCTTATCTGTAGGAGCTGCAAGGACTGGTGCTGTTGATAAAGTTTTCTTCAACTCCTCAAAGCATTGTCAGCTTCTTTGTCCATAGGAATTTATCTGACTTTTTTAGGAGTCAGTAGAGAGGACCTGCCTTCTCTCCGAGTCGTGATATAAATCTGCTCAAAGCTGCAACACAGCCTGTGATTTGATAACCACATCGTCCACGTATGCGTGAACGTTCCTTCCAATTGCTTTTGAATACAATTCTGGATACATCTCTGGTATGTTGCTCCTGCATTCTTGAGTCCAAAAGTAATTGTTTTGTAACAATAAGCTCCAAAGAGTGTTATGAAGGAGGTTTTCAACTCGTCTTCCTCATTGAGTTTGATCTGATGGTAGCCTGAATAAGCATCCAGGAAACAAAGTAACTCGGAACCAGCTGTGGAGTCAATGATCTGGTCGATGCGTGGCAAGGAAAAGGATCTTTGGGACATGCTTTGTTCAACCCTGTGAAGTCAATGCACATACGCAACTCTCCTATTTTCTTTGGTACTAATACTGGATTGGCCACCCACTCTGGATGAAATACCTCTTGATGAAATCGACCGCAAGGAGTCGGGCCACTTCCTCTCCTATAGCTTTTCTTCTGTCATCATGAAACTTGCGAAGTCCTTGTTTACTGATCTTGCATTAGGGTTAACATGAAAGCTGTGCTCGGCGAGTTCTCTCGGGACACCTGGCATGTCAGATGGCTTCCATGCAAAGACGTCCCGGTTTCTCACGGATGAACTCGACAAGCGCACTTTCCTATTTGTTAGACAGGTGTGCCCCAATGGTGAACTGCTTGGAAGAATCAACAGGGGTGAAATCAACTTGCTTGTGTCTTGAGCCGACTTGAATTTCATTTTCTCCTCTGTTGATGGCTTCTTGAGCACTGTATATCCTCCGGGTCCACATGGGCCCTATAATAGCTGAGCTCCTCTTGAGCACAAGCTGTTTCTGCCATAGCTGCATCTCCTGCTCACACTCCAATGCCATCTGCTACTACCATTGACTATGATGACTCCTTTTGGTCCCGGCATCTTCAACTTCAGATATACATAACATGGCCTTGCCATGAACTTGAAATATGCAGGGCATCCATAAAGAGCATGATATGGGCTGTGGAGATCCACAACCTCATAGGGCAAAATCTCTGATCTATAATTCTCAAAAGTGCCAAAAGCAACCTCTAGATAAATCTTACCAATGGGTTTTGCTGATTTCCCTGGTACTATTCCATGAAAAACTGTTTCTATCGGTATGAGTTGCCTGTCTTGCAACTTCATCCTCTTGAATGTTTCGTAGTAAAGTATATTGATGCTGCTACCACCATCCATGAGTACTTTGTTAAGTGTGTAACCTCCAACTTGTGGTGCTACCACAAAGGCTAGCTACCCCGGGTCGTCAACTCTTGGAGGGTGATCTGCCCGACTCCAAGTGATAGGTTGCTCTGACCACCTTAGCCATTGTGGTACGTCGGCTCCACGGCATTGACTACGCAAACTTTCAACTTCCTTGCTAGCTTGGAGGTGCTGGTGGTGAAAAACATGATAGCTCCCTTGACTCGGGCGATGTGGCCGAGTTGCTACATAGTACTGTCCCTGGTTATCATGAAGTTGCTTAGGGTTCTGCTGAGAGCCTCCTTGATTTCCTCCACCATTGTTGGGTCATGGATTGTTTCCGGCTCCTCCGCCGTTGTTACCAGGTCCTCCATTATTACCTCTGTATCCATCGTTTCTACCTCCATTGTTGCCACAATTTGCCGGGTTGTTTCTCCACGGTTGCAGATCAACACACTGCTCTAGGGTATGCCAACATCTGCTATTCCTAGCGTGTCGAGGGCACGGACTCTGCAAGATTTCTTGAGGACTCGGCCTGCGAGCCTAAAAGCCTTGTGAGTTGTTGTCCCTACGTCTGTTCCCTGAACTGGTGTTAGCTACCAAGTCAGAGTTGTCATACGGCCGTTTAGTCCCTCCATGATTTTGGTTCTGGTTTGATTCTGGTTGTGGTTCTGACACTACCACCTTGGCCTTTTCCGACTTCTTCCTAGTCCTTGGTTTTATCCGTGGCTCGTGCTTGTTAGCTCCTACCATAATTTCTTTATGGTAATTGGTATACCTTGATTCAAACTGTCTTTCATACGCCCTAGCTTCCAACTTAACGGATTAAAGGGTGCAGTTACTCTCCATAGCCATCAACACAGAGATTGGTGGGAGTCCTTGCGAAGAATTAATGATCTCCGAGACTCGTTTCATCCAGTGCCCTGCAGATTCTCCTTTCTTCTGGACACATCTCTCTAGGTCCTCAATGGTACTCAATTTCTTGCAAGTTCCCTGGAAGTTTTGAATGAAAGCAACCTTCAACTGCTCCCACGAGTTGATTGACCTGGGGGTAGGTTTCTATCCAAGCCTGAGCTGCTCCGTCCATCATAAGATACATAAACTTTGTACACAAATTGCAAGTTGCATTGCGAATACTCATTGCCATCTCATAACTGCTGAGCCAGGAAGTCGGATCCATATTGGGCTCATAATTACTAACCTTGCGTGGCTCCTTAAAGCTGCTTGGAAAGGACTCGGCTCTAATTGCTTCTGATAAACATTCTGGACCGTCAAGGAAGGTGAACTTCTAGGCGAGTTAACTTCTATGACTGGGCGAGTCGGCTGGACTCCTGGTGCTGCTGTTGTTGCGCTGGCCCACCGACTCCTGCGGCTTCTAGGGCTCTGGCTGCGGCAGCTCTCCTGTTCCTTGCTTCATCAACTCGTCTTTGAGCTTCCGAAGCAGTGGGTACATGTGATTGATTCCTTGCCAGTTCGCGGCGTCTTGCGCTCGACGACCCGGCCGGATGAGACTCATCATGCCGACTCCTTGTTCTAGAGTTGTATGGAGTTGAATGGAGTCGGCTTGCGTCTGGGAAATTAGGGTAAAGGGCTTGTTGCTGCAATGATGTTTTCAACATGTCTATGGCGAGCCGTGCTTCCTGTCCCGTTGGATTCTCATTGAGTGGAATTCTCTCTAACACCATGGTTGCTGCGTGTACGTTATCCATTGGGTTTGAGTAATGTCCTGCTGGTGTATGAAACCTCTGCGGTGGTGGACCCATACCGCCGACTCCTCCTCCAGGTGGTGGGGGTGGTGCATTGGCTCCGGCTCCTGCCCCGACTCCTCCGTTCCCTCCTAGCGGTGGTGGTGGTGCTCCTGCTCCGGGTGTTGATCCTCCGGCTCCTGCGCCTGGACCTGTTGGCGTCTGAAACAAGTTGGTTGGATTTATGTGGACTCCTTCATGCAGTCGGCTCCGAGTCCTACGATGCTGAATTGATGTGAGCTCTTGCTGGCGATTGCGCACTGCTGCTGCTTCAGTTCTCATTCATGCTCTGACTGTATGCGGGTTTGTTCAGCTTGTATGCGTGTTTGTTCTGCTTGCAAGAGGGCTTGATCTGCCACCAATCTGCGATTTGCTTCCGCAACATCTGCAAACTGCTTCTCTATTGCTTCACGAGCCGCGATCAACTCCTCTGCACGAGCTGCCGCATTGTCTGCCGTAATTTCCTTTGTTAGCAAGTTGGGGTCGAATTGACTTCCTCCACCACGCTCTCCACCGTTTTCCGGTCCGGACATGTATACTCCAACATGATGTGGAAGTATTGGTGATTGCACGTACTCCTACTCGATTCCATATCCGAGTCGATCTTCGAATAGGCGTAAGATTGATTCTGAATCAGCATCATAGTCTGGCTCTGAAACTTGCTCTGGCATCATCTCCGGCTCCTTCTCTTCGGCGACTATGCCGACTTGTGATGTACCGACGGACTCCTCTCCATCGGACCCGATAATAGTTGTTGCTTCTGAAACAGATTCCAACTCATTAGCACAGTTACCTGTGGTGCTAACCATGCCAACGAACACGTTGATCTTGCCGAAGATGAGCTGGTAGCCTTCCTCAACTTCGTCCATCTCTGGACTCCACTCGTAGTCGTCGATCTCGGTCTCGCCTTATTGGTTGGTGTAGACCCTGCCGATGGCGAGCTTCTCCATACCTCGGCGAGCTTCTCCCATGATCTCGACCCCTTTCATCACCGGCCCCACGGTGGGCGCCAACTGTCGTGGGGTTGTCACGGCAAGTACTTCCTCCGGGAAGCTTAGTAGTGGGGCCATTGGTGACCAGGACATAGGAGAGGTTAGTCCCGACAAGGGGACACGGAGTTTACCCAGGTTCGGCCCCTCTGTTTAGAGGTAAAGACCTACTTCCTGCTTGTTCTTTATTGCTGTGGACCAGTTCTCGATTACAAGGTTTCGACTCCTTAACTCGAGAGTCGGCGACTACGAGTTTGGTGTTTCTTTAGAGCTTATCGTTCTAGGGTCCAGGGCCCTCCTTATAAAGGTGGCTGGGTCCCTGGACTTACAACTTATGCCGAGTTACACTTGAATACGGAGTCCTACTCTAGGCCTTCATCTTCCAAGTTGGTACTCCGGGTTGTATTTGGACTCCGGTCTCCGCCGGGTCCTTTCCTTTCTGGTGACTCGTAATGGGCTGGCCGGCTTGTTCCTTGTCCAGCCCATGTTGCTTGAAGTGTAACTCGACTTGGGCCTCCTGGGTTCTGGCGGGTCCACTTTCCGGCTCCATGTGCCTACCTGGAAAGTATCCCCCCATTAGACAAGGCCAACGATTCTTTCTTTAATGCTGCAGATTCTAATCGAGGATCCAAATCAGTTCCTGCAAAGAGATGGTACAAGATGGTGGAGGAGGAAAAAGAGGAGGCTGCCCGGTCTGCTCCTCCTAAGTCGATCTCTGACGCGACAGCGTTTTATCTGATTTCTCTGCCGCGGTAGGGGAGTTTGCCATCTTTGTTGCTGTCGAGCCAGGCTGCCGTTCCCGAATTTCCACCAGTTTGTCTGCCGCAACAGGAATCTGGCATGGGGGTTGATGACGGAGCTGGGGGTGCTATCACTTCGTTGTACTGTTCACCGACAGGATCCCCTATGTCAAAGCGGGTGGCTGCTACACCATACGCGCATCACCTGGTTTCTCCTCGCTCACCATTGCCTCGCCCGCGTAAAACTCTGGTTCGATCACCTCCGGGTGTGGCAAGTATAAGAGATGGGTCTCTCTCGCCCAAGTCACCAGGTAGCCTGGGTGGAACGGGAGTGTTTCTCGGTGGACGGTATTCCAAAGAAGAAGTGATCAAGTATGGTGGCTTACCTGATGCCTCGGCGCTAGGTATCCGGTCGAGTGAGCGTCTCAGGCTCAGCCCAATGCAGATGCAACAGTTATGGAACGCGCACAGTTAAAGGCATACGCACGCGATCCCGGCAACAGCTCAGGTACTTTCTCATCAAAATTTACTATTGCTTCAATCCCTAATAGTGTTGTTGTTGCTAGAGCGTCTAAATTAGGGGTGTCTTTGGGTAAATCTCCGTGTCAAGTTTCAGAATCAGTAAATATTATTAAAAAGCTTGACTTTAATCGCTCCTTAACCATTTTATCTCCGAAAAATAAAAATAGTTTACTTCAAACAGAGGGTGATCTTGGTTCTTTAGTTTTACAAGAGGCACTAGACTTAAGCAATGATTTGCTCGGTGATGATCCAAAGGATATAAATGATCACAAGGATCATAATATTCGGCCACCAAGGACCACAAGGGTCTCTAAGAAATCTGCCAAAGAAAATTCTGCGGTTAGAAGAAGTGCTAGGTTAAAGAAAAAGTAATCACCATTTTTATGCAATGAAAGGTTTGGAATAGTGGGGGTTTTAGAGATACTGCAAAACATTTATTGGCTATAGAAACTATAAGAGAACATAAATTAGACTTCTTTGCTATTTCGGAGTCAGGCAAAGCAAACTTTTCGGCACCTTTTTTAAACAAACTGTCTGGAGGATTCGACTTTCATTGGTACTGTCTACCACCACAAGGGAGGTCAGGAAGTATGTTAGTTGGGGTTAACTCCACAACTCTACTGGTAAATAATGTCTCGCATGGAGATAGCTGTGTTAAGATTAAATTTCGCTCTAAATCTGATGGTTTCGAGTGGTCCCTTGTTTCGGTCTATGGGGTGGCACAAGATGATCAAAAACATGAGTTTCTTGCGGAGTTAGCTCGTATTTGTGATAATGATTCTCAGCCTATGCTGGTCGGGGGAGACTTTAATATAATTCATAGAAAAGAGGACAAAAATCATGATAACTTTGATCCTTGGTGGCCTTTCATGTTCAATGCAATCATCGAAAGTCTAGGCTTACGGGAAATAGTTCTATCCAGTAGGCAATTTACGTGGGCTAGTCGAAGGGACAACCCGACCTACGAAAATTTGGATAGAGTGTTAGCTAGTGTCGAATGGGAGCAAAATTCCCTTTAGTGTCTGTTGTTTCTCTTACTCAGGCAGGTTCGGATCATACTCCTCTCATTCTCGATTCGGGTGAACAAGCTCACCTAGGGAATAAATCGAAGTTCTCTTTTGAACTAGCCTGGTTTTGGCATGACGGTTTTATTGAAATGGTTAAAAAAGAGTGGATGTCCATATCCCATGGGGTGTCTAGCATGGAACGTTGGCAGAATAAAATAAGACATTTGAGAAGCTATTTGAGAGGTCGGGCTAAAAAATTTGAGTAGTGTGTACAAGAAAGAAAAGGAACATCTTTTGAACCTTATTGATTTCCTTGATAAGCAGGCTGTAATTGCGCCATTAATCAAAGTTGATAGAGATAGGTTGAGGGAGGCCAATGTTTGTTTGGCGAAGTTGAGAAGGGACGAGGAATCAAAATGGGCCCAACGGGCAAAGATTAAACATGTGCAAGAGGGAGGAAATAACACGAACTATTTTCACTTAATTGCTAATGGAAAACATAGAAGGAAAAGATTTCCCAATTGGAACAAGAGGAGGGCACAATTGTTGGTCATGAAAACCTAAAAGTTTATATCTCAGAATTCTATAAAAAAAATATTTGGGGCACCGTCGGTTAATAATTTTTCGTTGATAGAATCCGAAAATCTTGATATGCCTCAGTTGTCAACACAAGAAAATGAGATACTCATGGCTAGTTTTTCAAAGGAAGATATCTATAATGCAATCATGCAAATGAAAAAAAAACAAAGCACCGGGAATAGACGGGTTCCCGGCTGAGTTTTAACAACATTGTTGGGATTTTATAAAAAATGATCTGTTGGATATGTTACGGGATTTCCAAAAAGGGGAGTTGCCTTTGTTTCATTTGAATTTCGGCACAATTATTTTATTGCCCAAAAAAAAGAATGCAACCCAGATTCAACAATATAGACCTATATGCCTACTTAATGTGAGTTTCATGATTTTCACAAAAGTTAGCACCAACCGAATCTCTGAGGTGGCTCAAACTGTTATTCGTCTGACACAAACTGCTTTCATGCCGTGTAGACATATTTTAGAAGGTGTTGTCGTTGTGCATGAAACTATCCACGAGTTACATTCCAAAAAATTAGACGGGGTTCTTTAAAAATTGATTCTGAAAGGCATACGACAAGGTGAATTGGGGTTTTCTCCAGCAAGTGATGCGCATGAAAGGTTTTGACCCAATTTGGTGTCACTAGATTAACCAGTTTGTGAGCCGTGGTAGCGTAGGTGTAAAGGTTAACGATGATATAGGACATTATTTCAAACACGTAAGGGGTTAAGACAAGGAGATCCTTTGTCTCCTATTTTATTAAACATCTTGGCTGATATGTTGGCGATCTTGATTAATCGGGCTAAGGAGGACGACCAAGTAGCTGGTCTAATTCCTCATTTAGTATATGGTGGCGTGTCCATCCTTCAATACGCAGACGATACCATCATTTTTATGGAACATGATCTAGACAAAGCTCTAAACATGAAGCTTATCTTATGTTTTTTCGAGCAGCTATCGGGGCTTAAAATTAATTTTCATAAAAGTGAACTATACTGTTTTGGGGGGTGCCAAGGAGATGGAAAGTGATTATATGTAGATGTTTGGATGTGAGCCGGGTGTTTTACCTTTTACTTACCTTGGCATTCCAATCCATTACCGTATGCTCAAGAGTAGTGATTGGAAGGTGGTGGAGGATCGGTTTGAGAAGAAATTAAGTTCTTGGATTGGGAAGCTTTTATCCTATGGGGATCGTCTCATTCTTATTAAATCAGTGTTGACTAGTCTCCCTATGTTCATGTTATCGTTTCTTGAGATTCCAAAAGGGGTTCGCAAGAGATTAGACATGTTTCGCTCGAGTTTTTTTTTGGCAAAGTGATGGCCATAAAAGAAAATATAGGTTAACAAAGTGGGAGATTATTTGTAGGCCGAAAGATCAAGGGGGGCTGGGTGTTGAAGTGTTGGCGCTGAAAAATAAATGCCTAATTAGTAAGTGGTTGTTCAAACTTTTAAATAAGGAGGGAGTGTGGCAATAATTAATTCATAACAAATATTTATACTCTAAAGCTTTATCACAAGTCACAGCCAAGCCTACGGACTCTCCGTTTTGGAAAAGTCTAATGAAAACTAAAGAGGATTTCTTTAGTAGAGGATCCTTTACCATTGGCAATGGTATGAACACAAGGTTCTGGGAAGATGTATGGGTGGGTGATACATCTTTAGCACACCAGTACCAAATGCTATATAATATTGTTCAACGTAAACAAGTTACGGTGGCCAATGTGTTGACAACCCCGACGTTGAATATCAACTTTCGTCGGTCTCTCGTGGGTAATAGATGGGATAAGTGGCTCGAGTTAGTAAACCGGCTCATGCATATCTCTCTTTCAAACACTCAGGATGTTTTTGTTTGGGGGTTAACATCATCCAGGCTTTTTTCCGTCAAATCAATGTATCTTGATCTTATAAATGACCAGCCAAAATTCAGACAAAAATTTATTTGGAAAACGAAAGTACCGCTGAAAATCAAGATTTTTATGTGGTTGCTTCGGAGGAAGGTCATTTTAACAAAGGAAATTTAGTGAAAAGAAATTGGAACGGCAATCAAAAGTGCTGCTTCTGCGATCAAGATGAAACAGTACAACATCTTTTCTTTGAATGTCACTTTGCAAGAACCATTTGGCGAATTATTCACATGTCCTTTAGTTTGGCACCACCCAAAAACATTACAAATATTTTTGGTAATTGGCTCAAGGGCATTCCAAAGGAGGTTCTCAAAAATATTAGAGTGGGGGTTTGTGTGGTTCTTTGGACTATTTGGAACATGCGTAATGATCTGGTGTTTAACAAACAAAAGTATATATCTTTTTTGCAGGTGTTGGGGTTATGCCGAACAGGTACCCTTACGAAGGAGACTAAAGCCAGCGTACCAGGGTGGCCCATAGTGGTGGTAAGCCGAATTCCGGCTTACCGGGCGGCCCAGTACGATGAAGCGCAGGAGGCCCATCCGGCTAAGGGAAGGTTCCAGAAGCCGGCCCGCACTGAGGATGACTTAACCCACAAGGCGGGGCCCAAGCCGGGTTAGAGTAGAACTCTGTGACTTAGTCGGTTAGGTTTCCTCCTGTAAGCCCTAGGACCGGACGCCTTTATAAGCCGGCCTATGGGACGCCTCAGGGCAAGCTCTAACACACCTTTTCATTGTAATTGGCATATATTGACTTATAGTGAATTATGGCAGCACGTAGGGTTTCGCCACCGTTGCGAGATCCGAAGCTGGGTAAACCCTTTGTCATCCCATCGCCGAAACGCCCCACGTCTCCAAAACCCTTTCTCTACCTAGCTCGATGGCACCCCTGCCGCGGCTAGATTCGAAAATACCAAGACAGTTGGCACCCACCGTGGGGCAAGAGATGTTCGGGGTTACGTTCCGGCCGGGATCTACTGGCGGCGTTGGCGACACCATCGCGGTCGGCTTGGTGAGCTACTTCGACGAGACGGGAGCTGGCCGTGTCTTCAACGACGGCTTTTGGACGCTTGCAAAGGAGGATCCGGCCGGTTGGTCCACGGTCTCCGTCGGTTGCTTCGACATCTTCGTCGGCTTCACCGCCTAGACTTTGGACGATCTCGGCTTCACCTCGAGCATGCCCGCCACCCACCCCGGCAACTTCGATGACGGGTCGGATCTGGACTCTAAGGAGATTGCCGATCTGGTTCTAACTTTCGATGCCGACGATGAAGATTCTGAAGATGACGCAAGTTCCACCATGGCGGCGCCGAACTTCCACTTCGTTGGCATCTTAGGAGAATCCGGCTCTAACGAGTCGATGACAGAACCTGAGTCTATCCTTCCTGATTTGCAGGCTGGGGCTGATTCAGAAGACGGATCTGGGGACACTACCCATATGGAGCAGAGCCTCGAATCTGAAGAAGAATCCGACAATTTTAGTCGGAAAGTTGCATCTTGCTTAGGACGTGTGGTGACCCAGCACACCACTGCGTGTTGTAGTGCGCAAGTTGTTGACATAACACTCACAGAAGGACTTATCTGTGAATATTACATCCCTCAGAGTAGTACAACAGAAACATAGCAGGTCCAAGGTAACACTATAGGATTACAACAATATTCAATACAAAATCTTGAGAACCTCCTTTATATAAAAGCAAGTCTCATACAAATGAAATCCAGAAAAGATCCAATTCGTATCACTAAGCTGGAGATTAACTCTAGCTCTATTTCTAATCCACTACTACTATTGTCATAGCCCTAATCTATTCCATCGGGAATATCTTTATCCAGGATTGTACTCCTCCTTCCAATAGATGTTGTCTCCTCCATTGACAGTGTGGTTTTTGTGTATGCTATTGATACTGCTGTCATTGCCCCTCCATTGCCATGGTTGACGTCATTCTTCTGTTGGTTAAGAGCGGTCAACTCCTTCCAATTTCCACCAGGTCGACTTGATTCCTTATGGGAGACCTCCGCAACATCGTGATGGATATTTAGCAACGCCCTTAATGGCTCCAAAAGTCTAAGCGGGGGGTCAAATAGGAAGGGGTGAGTAAGAGCGTTACTCAGCAAGTTCAGAATATATAGAGATAAGGTGTTTCATGCACTAGCTATTGCCAAAACCTCAGGTCTTTGGCATAGATGCAAGTTTTTGTAAACATTTCTTCAAAGGATAGATTTTATTCTGAAAACTATGTCCCAGCCTCCACCGGTCTTGTGAATCCAAATGGGACTCCATTCCGGCCTCGATCTCGTAGTTCCATTCCGGGAACACGGTTGTGATATCACAAATTTGTTGTTTGACTCTGCAGAGTTGCATCACTTTACCCAATAGTTGCCTAGCCCTTTATATGCTCTCTTTACACTCCATGAGTGTTATAGCTAAGGCTCAGGACATCCAGCCATGTGGAGCTTCTCCCAAATCAACACACATCCGCCCATTTATGATGCGGTAGGGGAATCATGTTCCACGCATACCCATCACCCCTCCCGAGCTTCCCCACCAATTACCCCATCGGGTAGGAAGAGCACGCGCTTCCACGCTGTTGTCCGCCGCAACGACCCAACCCGGTGTAGGCCAGTCGAGGATATGCGGATGAGAAAAGAAGCCTCTGACTGACCCCGCCCATACAAAGTCCGTTGGTTGATGCTTTTACTACGGCGAAAGGATCACTGGAACATGGGTTATTAATTTCCTAAGGATATATACCTTCCCATACGATGGAACACCATACATATTCATCTTACCATTGTTCCACCGCCATCCAATAGTATATACCACATCATTCGAAAATACTTTTACTTTTTGATGCAAGTGAAAGGAACGTATAAGTAACTTTGCAAGTACTTTGATAAAAATACATCAAACGGTATGCAAGAATGAACTTGCCTATGATAAAGGTGGCAATTCATGTCCTTCGGGGTTCTAGGGTTTGCGGTAAAACCCCGAGATCTGAAAATAGCAATGTAATCCTGGTAAGGACTACTGGAAACACTATCAAGATGCTATTATGCATAGATATGAGATGCATCGTAAAATCCCCAAAAATACCCAAGCTCACAAGTGTAGGCTTTATTTTACTTGATACTTTGATAACTGAAGTGATTTTAGGGGTTAAGGATTAGTTAGTGTTTATAATTTGTCGGTTGGTTAAATTACTTCGAATTGTGATGATATCTAGAATTAAGTGTTTACCACTTTTATTGATGTAAAGAATTTATTTTATTCAAGTAAATAATTTTCTCTTAGCTAGAAAAACAAGATTTGTAATTTTAAGTTATCAATTTTAATGCCTTTAAGAAAATATTCAATTAACATCATGAAGTAGGTATTTATTCAAATTTTATTTACTTTCAAATATTATCAACACAAGGGTGAATGAATTTTAGATGAATTCTTCTTTGTGTGTTTTACCTAGGATGAGTTACAGGACAGTCATTTATAGAATGTAATAAAGTTCAAATTATATATTTTGAGCTTATTACACAAATTCCTTTTCTTTTAGAAAAAATAATTGTCTTTGAAAATAGTTCAATTCATTTCCACCTAAGGATCCTTGAATTTTTGTAGATAATTCAATTCATGTCCACTTAAGGATCTTTGAATTATTCACATAAGAAATCTTTTCAAATAATTTATTTTTGAAAATAATTCAAATCATATCCACTTAAGGATCTTTGAATTTTTCACTCAAGAATTTTTTTTCAATAAATGAAATAAAATCATATTTGAAATTCTTATAAAATTTTGAGTTGGAAACATATTTTTAATTTATTTTTATGAATTTTATTTGCATTATCATTTTTGAATTGGAATTTGATCTAAATTGGAATTGTGAAGGGACCAAAATGCCCTGGGTCCAACTTGGTTGAACCAGGTCAACTGGACCGGGTTAACAACCCGACCGGCCCACTCCCCTTCTCTTTCTCACTCTCGCACCTGAGCGATGCTCGTTCCTCTCTCTCACGCTCGCGGCCGCCGCCGCCGTCGCTACCCACTGCTCTGGCCTGCTCCGGCCGCCTCCGTCGCCGCCGTTTTCCGGCGCTTCTCTGCCGCCTCCTATGCCCCCGGTTTCCCTACGGGATTCACTCCCTGCATGCTCTAATCGAGCTCGCCTACGGAAACCCTAACCCTAGTTCTCCAACAACCGGCCTGCTGCCCTGGCCCTTGCTAACCTCCTCTGGCGCCGCTGCCTGCTGGCGCCGCTCCCTCTGGTCTTCTCCTCCTCGCCGACCACGAGCTCCTGCTCGAGCATGTCTCCTCTTCGATGCTAGCGGGATGGCTCCCTGATGGGCGCAACCCGGCGTCGCCTCCTCGCCGCCTGCTCTCTGCTCTAGTCGTGCTGTGGGTGCTGCTGGTGGTCTGCTGCTACTGGATATGGTGGTGTGGTGAAGCTGTGGGTGCTGCTGCGACTCCTTCATTTCTGATGCCGGCGGGATGGTGCAGTGGCTGCAACCCCGGCATCCTCCTTCGGCTACGGTATGAGGGATATGGGTGGTGCGCTTCTCCCCTGGTCCTCCTCCATGACCACACGGGCAAAGCCCCGTCGTCATGTCGTTACGGCCTTGGGCGCACGGTATGATTCTTCTTCCTTCTCCTTTCTGCTCTCAACTCCCTCCTAGATCTTTCTTTGATAAAGCCTAGTTGCTATACTACGCATGCTCTCCCCATCGGCACTTAGTAAAATTTATGCTTATGCACTGGACATGCTCTATTGAAGATGATTTAGTTGTTTTAGACGCTTTAGTGCTTTGTTAATCAGTGTGCTGTGAATAATATATTTAGGAGAATTTTTAGATAGCAGAGATATAGAATTTTGTGTGAAAAGAAATGGATTTAGGACTTGATATCTTACTTAACTATGTACTGCCTAAAGATTTTTAGGTGAATTAGTGTGTAAATGAGCTAGGTAAATCACTTCCCTTCTAGAGAAGCTTTAGAGAATTATAGATAGAGCTAAAATGATTTTAGGAATATCTGTGGTAATTTGTTTCTTGTATTCTTGCTGTAGGATTACTTGTTGTTGCTTCCAGTAGAGCTGAAATGGTTTTTAGGCTTGAATAACTGGCTTGGCTTGCTGTGATGCCTCCCAAGGAGTTACACAGTAGCTAGCTAGGTATTTAGGGCTTGGAAATCTTTTTATGCTTTCCTGTGCTTCTTTTAGTGGACAGATATGCTATGCTCAGTTGCATCAATTTCTTGGTGCTCTGGCATGTGTGTGATTTAAATAAGAACAGATTTTGTGCTTGATTTCTTTGCTTAGCCTGTGATGCAAAGGCTGAGGCACAACTTGATAAGAACAGATACTAGTGTGTGGCTTTTAATTTCTCAGTGATGATTCAGCATAGCAACTCTATGCAGCTCTGAGGGATCCTTCTTCTATACTAGTAAACTGATAAGAACAGGTATGATGCCCCTCTCCTCTCTTTCCCTCTCATCTAAATGCTCTAGATCTCAGTAACCTGCTGTTGAAGAGAAGCTTGGTCTTCTGGAAAATGATGATAACCTGCGTCTTGTGGCTATCCTGCTCCTCCTCGCTGCTTGACCTATTTCCTAGAGTATATTTATCTAGCTGCAATCATTTTAGTGGTTGTTCTTGAGATGTTTTTTGGATTCTGGCTGAATTGGGAATATTTCTGGTATAGCCTTAGGAGCTGGTGTGATTGTGCTTAAGTGAGGAACATGTGGTGCGGTTGGCTGCTGTGGTGTTTAAATACTGCTGGCTGGTTGTTGTGGTGCTACCACACAACTAGGTGACTCCTCATTTGCATGGGTGAATAAGGTGCTTGGTTGTCAACTCCTTATGCAAAGGCATTTCTTGGGGTTCAAGTTGAGCTATATATTTTTCTTGTGGATAACTCTCCTATGTGGCAAGCTTATCCCTCTCATGCTTGGTATTATCCTCTTGTAGGATTTCTTTTTGGGCATGCCAAGTGGCTTTTGTCACTAGATGGGCTTGTGGGCTGATTCTCTTTTGTGGACTTTAAGTTATATGGGTGGTGATCATGTGGGTTTGCAGAATTCATGTTTATGGCTATCTCTTGGCTTATTTTCTTCCTTGGGAATTAATTCCATTGGAGAAAGATTTTTATATGGGCTTTCTTTTTATTAGGAACTTGACTAGGTTAGAGGGATTAATAAGTTGCCTTCTTGATAAATGGATCAATGTTGCCTCTTGTCCCTTTTCTTGTATGGATCAAATGCTGCCCCTTAACCCTATTGCCTACTTGACTCGAGATAATCCAAATGATCCAAGTCTGATCCATAGTCCCTTGTTGCCTTTGAATTGATATTGATCCCTCTAGCCATCCACTGGATCTTAGGACAAGTTCCTAATGTCCAATAGTTAAGTTCCAAACTCAAATTGCCTCACCCAAGTGGTGTGGGCTAACATTTTAATTAACAGAATTTTTTTCTTTTGTCCTTATTTAATTTTAGATGGATTTGAGTTAGTTATATGACCTCCAATTGCTTTATGCATACAAAATAATTTGTTAACAAGGTTGATCAGGCCCTGTTATCAAACTACTTCTATAATACCCAAAGCATTTGAATATCACATGATTTTGTTTACTAGAGAGGTTGATAACAGCAAATGATTGCTTTCTTTCTTTCTGCTATTCTGCCATGTTTTGTTTTGCAGAAAATGAAGAATGAGATGATAGGAAAGATTGGAAGATAAGGAGATCAAGATTTGATTAGGAATGTAATTTCCACTTTTTGTAATCTTCTTTTATTTGTTTTAGACATATGTATATATTCTGTAATTATTGTAATAATTGTTATTCTTTCAACTTCAATTTGGAAACTTTGTATCATGTCATTTCCATTGACATCACAATGTACTTTGGACATTTGTAATTGGGATGTGCTTGATGATATGAGAAGGTAATGTATTGGATGAATTGGTACTTGTTGCATCTAATTATACGTTGAACATTGGATTTCCAAATCATTTGAGTTGGTGTGTGTATGAATTGATAATATGGTGGTGTGAGATTATAGATAAATGTTGATGTATGATGTGATGATGTATGAATGAATTGGAATTTGATGAAGTGTGGAATATGTGAATTATATAATAATATGATCATATAGATGTTGTATGTTGAAGTGGTCAATTGATTTGAATTATATCTCGTCATATTATTGAATTGTTCTTAAGAGTGTCAAGAATTAGGATAGATCATGTTCAATTTGCTAGAACCTCGACAACCGACTAATTTGACCAACTAGTCTGTCGAGCAATAACTAACTGATTTCTTATTCTTGTGATTTCAATTTCATTGGGTATAAAGGTCATCTCGAAGTTTATTGCACTTGACATGATGATCTAAATCCTAACTCATCGAGTCGAGCGAAACATCGATCACTTTATATTCTTTATTTCAAAAGCGCGAAATTTTCCCGCATTTTCAGATGCATGCTATGCGAATGCACAAATTCTAAATCTACCCTTCGGGTCTTTGAACTACGGGGTATTACATCCTCTCCCCCTTAAACTAAACTTCGTCCCGAAGTTTTGATTCCTCTCAAATAGGGATAAGTAGAATGAAATTCTGCAGATATTGATTCTCTCAAATTCCTTGCTGAAGTGGACGTAGATCTAGGTGATCCCTTGTCCAACATACTTCTGTGTATTCCCTACTGATCCATACTATTCATCTGTCGATTTTCATCGATTATTTGATAAATTCCAATGATCTTATTGCTCCTTCATGTCTCACAATCATCTAATTCAGTCTCCTTGCATTACCTTGGCTTTATGGCCCTCCATGGAAGATCCTCTTCTTCCTCCTTATAAGAACTTTAGGTATGATTGTTGGTATATTTCCTTATAATCAGGAAACTACAAAGACTTCAATTCTGATAGTAAGCTCATCGCCTAAGCTCCAGATCCTCTGAAATAACTATCCTTACTGGCTATATAGGACATAATTCTTTCTAAGTGGTTTTGTTCCTCTGAATGGATTAGACACAGGTAGTCCATCCAACCATGAATATTTTATCTTACAGGTGATCCTCATGTCACTTGTAATCAGGGTATACAATCCCTTGGATGTCAATCTCCTGGTATCCTGGTATTGACACGGTATACTTTCTTTTCCTTGAACTCTAGTTCCTTTAATTCCATCTCATTTATATCCTCTAGTCATCACTCCTATAACCACTAAATTCCTTGCGACTTTCAATCCCCAAATCTCAACTACCTCTTCGACTTTAGAATTTGGTAAAGATTTCTGACAATGATCATGTCTCTCGAACAACTTCTAGGGCACAGATACTCCATTCAACACTATCTAGTCAAAGTATTCCTTCTGAACTCCGTGTTTCTTAACCCAAGTACTATGCAATACACTTGTTCACTCTCCCCCTTGGAATTTCCTAATACTTCCTCCATTATGACTCTTCTGTTGGTCAAACTTCATTCAGTCAACTCCATCCAGTCGAGCTTTGTAACTCACCTTTCTGCTTAAACTTCCACTATCTATACCTCATGGTCTCAGGAAGAACACAAGGTATATCCACCATATTGTGAATCCCCAGTATCGTCCTCCAGTAAAAAGATACTATTATCAGGTTCCCAACAATTTCCTAAAGAATATATGGTATGTCTACCATCTCAATGGTTGGCTCTAAGATGTCCATCCTCTTGATAACACATCTTTCTCCATAGTTGCTCCACCTACAAACCATGGCTTTGGTTCTTTGGCATCATATGTGTGAAGTACCTTCTTCCAAATTGGTCCACCTTCTAGGTTTATCGTCAATCCACGACAAAATATATTCTTCTCCATGGTTCGGATGTTCTCTTCAACATTAAATTTTGTAAATGCACTTCTTGACATGATTGATATGTCATTCCTAAAATATCAACGTTTCTCCATCCAAATACTTCACTTCCCGTATCTCTTATTAACTTATCATCATTTGTCAGATGTCTTTCTCATTAACTCTTTCTTGGAAACTGTCTCTGTATTCAACAAAGTTTTCTCCTTGCAGATGTCCGATCTCGAATCACAAACTCTTGCTTGGCGATTAATTCCTACGCTCCTATTTCTAATAATGCCTCAAAATAAACCATCAACTTCTCGTTTTATTCTTTAAGGGCTGAAAATATCCCTGTTCTTCTAACCTTCACTCCTTTCTCTTCAACCTTATGATACTCTTAGACATATAAGTCTAACTTACTTCCTTCTCGAACTCTATCCAAGTAGTATCAATACCTCCTTATTGCTCCAAATATAACCTCTTCCACCAAGTTACGACAAATCCATATGTATTCTGCATATTTCCTTCTTCATCCTTGAATTTGAACTTCCATGGATAGACTTCATGAATTGATATGTAAATACTTCATAACCCTCCTTCTTGATTATGTCTCCTGGTGTAGCTTTCCTTGCATCATCTTTGGTAGATCCTTGTAAAACTATTTGTAACACTCTTGGTCAAACTTACTTTGCTCCTCCATCCTTCCTTATACTAGTAAAATATATCTCCAAATCCTAATATGACGTGGAAAATGGTCTATATCCATCAGTAGTTTCACTGACTTTTGTCTTCTTTTGACTTTCTTCTCCTCGCGAGCTACCATTGCTGCATCAAATCCGACCACTCAGAACGCTCTCATACTAACCTATGTACCCTCTAGACCAGTAACATCAAGAAAGAACAAAATGTTGCAACATGCATTTGCACATCAAGTTCAAACTTCATGCCCGGATCTAGTCAATCAAAAATCCAATAAGATCCAATAAGATCCAAATACAGTTATATATCACTCATGCAACATAAGCCCATAAAATATATAGTACTTTGAGTAAAAACATCTCAAGTACCAAGGCTTAGATGCTATACACTACAAGTTAGGTATATATTACCTTATAGGCCTATTCTATATAACAACTCTTGCCTCACTGTCTTATGGGACAGGTTTATCCTTCACTCAAAGTATTTACCACAATTGACCATTCGCAATTGAGTAACTCTGACCTAGTGTCTCATTATACCTATCTCCATCTTAGTTCAAAAGGAACTAAGTCTTCTTGGCATTGATCTTCGTCTTCATACCTTGGCATACTTCCATACTTCTTCATCTCAGCAAGTGTAGCCTCACGTTCACTCGTGTGGGTACTATAGGTATACATGAATACCATAATACCTCACTTCTGGACAAGTGCACTGCTCCATAACCTTTGTGAATTGGTACCTCTGATTGTACCGGCAATCCTCTTCGATCATACCTTCCAATGGAATTGGCATACTTACCATAACTTTCATGGCTTAGTACATCCAATTCACTACTATCATACTCTTCTCTTCTTCCTCCATCATCACCTCATGATAGGGATCTACTTCATAGGATACTCTTATCAATGATACCACATAGATATCACCGACTTGGATGTAACTCTATTTGGTATAGTCATGGTATATGGCATTACCTCAAGTGGTATACCAGTTTTAGAAAGAAACAAGACACATAAGTATTATACCTGTAGAAGAATAGATAAGAATACTCTATATAAGTGCGATGTTATTATTCTCAAGTGAATAACCACCATAAGTAATAGAAAAATATAGTTTAGATAAAATAACTTCCTATAGTCTTTACCAACCAACAAGTCTCCTAAAAGGGTTTTAAACCTAAGGTCGCTTTTGCTCTGATACCATCTGCGGTGACCCAGCACACCACTGCATGTTGTAGTGCGCAAGTCGTTGACATAACACTCACAGAAGGACTTATCTGTGAATATTACATCCCTCAGAGTAGTACAACAGAAACATAGCAGGTCCAAGGTAACACTATAGGATTACAACAATATTCAATACAAAATCTTGAGAACCTCCTTTATATAAAAGCAAGTCTCATACAAATGAAATCCAGAAAAGATCCAATTCGTATCACTAAGCTGGAGATTAACTCTAACTCTATTCCTAATCCATTACTACTATTGTCATAGCCCTAATCTATTCCATCTGGAATATCTTAATCCAGGATTGTACTCCTCCTTCCAATAGATGTTGTCTCCTCCATTCGCAGTGTGGTCTTTGTGTATGCTATTGATACTGCTGTCATTGCCCCTCCATTGCCATGGTTGTCGTCATTCTTCTGTTGGTGAAGTAGCGGTCAACTCCTTCCAATTTCCACCAGGTCGACTTGATTCCTTGTGGGAGACCTCCTCAACATCGTGATGGATATTTAGCAACGCCCTTGATGGCTCCAAAAGTCTAAGTAGGGGGTCAAATAGGAAGGGGTGAGTAACAGCGTTACTCAGCAAGTTCAGAATATATAGAGATAAGGTGTTTCATGCACTAGCTACTGCCAAAACCTCAGGTCTTTGGCATAGATGCAAGTTTTTGTAAACATTTCTTCAAAGGATAGATTTTATTCTGAAAACTATGTCCCAGCCTCCACCGGTCTTGTGAATCCAAATGGGCCTCCATTCCGGCCTCGATCTCGTAGTTCCATTCCGGGAACACGGTTGTGATATCACAAATTTGTTGTTTGACTCTGCAGAGTTGGATCACTTTACCCAACAGTTGCCTGGCCCTTTATATGCTCTCTTTACACTCCACGAGTGTTATAGCTAAGGCTCAGGACATCCAGCCATGTGGAGCTTCCCCCAAATCAACACACATCCGCCCATTTATGATGCGGTAGGGGAATCATGTTCCACGCATGCCCATCACCCCTCCCGAGATTCCCCACCAATTACCCCGTCGGGCAGGAAGAGCACGCGCTTCCACGCTGTTGGCCGCCGCAACGACCCAACCCGGTGTAGGCCTGCCGAGGATATGCGGATGAGAAAAGAAGCCTCTGACTGACCCCGCCCAAACAAAGTCCGTTGGTTAATGCTTTTACTACGGCGAAAGGATCACTGGAACAGGGGTTATTAATTTCCTAAGGATATATACCTTCCCATACGATGGAACACCGTACCTATTCATCTTACCATTGTTCCACCGCCATCCAATAGTATATATCACATCATTCGAAAATACTTTTTCTTTTTGATGCAAGTGAAAGGAACGTATAAGTAACTTTGCAAGTACTTTGATAAAAATACATCAAACGGTATGCAAGAATGAACTTGCCTATGATAAAGGTGGCAATTCATGTCCTTCGGGGTTCTAGGGTTTGCAGTAAAACCCCGAGATCTGAAAATAGCAATGTAATCCTGGTAAGGACTACTGGAAACACTGTCAAGATGCTATTATGCATAGATATGAGATGCATCGTAAAATCCCCAAAAATACCCAAGCTCACAAGTGTAGGCTTTATTTTACTTGATACTTTGATAACTGAAGTGATTTTAGGGGTTAAGGATTAGTTAGTGTTAGTTGGTTAAATTACTTTGAATTGTGATGATATCTAGAATTAAGTGTTTACCACTTTTATTGATGTAAAGAATTTATTTTATTCAAGTAAATAATTTTCTCTTTGCTAGAAAAACAAGATTTGTAATTTTAAGTTATCAATTTTAATGCCTTTAAGAAAACATTCAATTAACATCATGAAGTAGGTGTTTATTCAAATTTTATTTACTTTCAAATATTATCAACACAAGGGTGAATGAATTTTAGATGAATTCTTCTTTGTGTGTTTTACCTAGGATGAGTTACAGGATAGTCATTTATAGAATGTAATAAAGTTCAAATTATATATTTTGAGCTTATTACTCAAATTCTTTTTCTTTTAGAAAAATAATTGTCTTTGAAAATAGTTCAATTCATTTCCACCTAAGGATCCTTGAATTTTTGTAGATAATTCAATTCATGTCCACTTAAGGATCTTTGAATTATTCACATAAGAAATCTTTTCAAATAATTTATTTTTGAAAATAATTCAAATCATATCCACTTAAGGATCTTTGAATTTTTCACTCAAGAAAACTTTTTCAATAAATGAAATAAAAATCATATTTGAAATTCTTATAAAATTTTGAGTTGGAAACATATTTTTAATTTATTTTTATGAATTTTATTTGCATTATCATTTTTTAATTGGAATTTGATCTAAATTGGAATTGTGAAGAGACCAAAATGCCCTGGTCCAACTTGGTTGAACCAGGTCAACTGGACTGGGTTAACAACCCGACCGGCCCACTCCCCTTATCTTTCTCACTCTCGCACCCGAGCGATGCTCGTTCCTCTCTCTCACGCTGGCGGCCGCCGCCACCGTCGCTACCCACTGCTTTGGCCTGCTCCGGCCGCCTCCGGCGCTTCTCTGCCGCCTCCTATGCCCCCAGTTTCCCTACGGGATTCACTCCCTGCATGCTCTAATCAATCTCGCCTACGGAAACCCTAACCCTAGTTCTCCAACAACCGGCCTGCTGCCCTGGTCCTTGCTAACCTCCTCCGGTGCCGCTGCCTGCTGGCGCCGCTCCCTCTGGTCTTCTCCTCCTCGCCGACCACTAGCTCCTGCTCGAGCATGTATCCTCTTCGATGCTAGCGGGATGGCTCCCTGATGGGCGCAACCCAGTGTCGCCTCCTCGCCGCCTGCTCTCTGCTCTAGTCGTGCTGTGGGTGCTGTTGGTGGTCTGCTGCTACTGGATATGGTGGTGTGGTGAAGCTGTGGGTGCTGCTGCGACTCCTTCATTTCTGATGCCGGCGGGATGGTGTAGTGGCTGTAACCCCGGCATCCTCCTTCGGCTACGGTATGAGGGATATGGGTGGTGCGCTTCTCCCCTGGTCCTCCTCCATGACCACACGGGCACTGCCCCGTCGTCATGTCGTTACGACCTTGGGCGCACGGTATGATTCTTCTTCCTCCTCCTTTCTGCTCTCAACTCCCTCCTAGATCTTTCTCTGATAAAGCCTAGTTGCTATACTACGCATGCTCTCCTCATCGGCACTTAGTAAAATTTATGCTTATGCACTGGACATGCTCTGTTGAAGATGATTTAGTTGTTTTAGATGCTTTAGTGCTTTGTTAATCAGTGTGCTGTGAATAATATATTTAGGAGAATTTTTAGATAGCAGAGATATAGAATTTTGTGTGAAAAGAAATGGATTTAGGACTTGATATCTTACTTAACTGTGTACTGCCTAAAGATTTTTAGGTGAACTAGTGTGTAAATGAGCTAGGTAAATCACTTCCCTTCTAGAGAAGCTTTAGAGAATTATAGATAGAGCTAAAATGATTTTAGGAATATCTGTGGTAATTTGTTTCTTGTATTCTTGCTGTGGGATTTCTTGCTGTTGCTTCCAGTAGAGCTGAAATGGTTTTTAGGCTTGAATAACTGGCTTGGCTTGCTGTGATGCCTCCCAAGGAGTTACACAGTAGCTAGCTAGGTATTTAGGGCTTGGAAATCTTTTTATGCTTTCCTGTGCTTCTTTTAGTGGACAGATATGCTATGCTCAGTTGAATCAATTTCTTGGTGCTCTGGATGTGTGTGATTTAAATAAGAACAGATTTTGTGCTTGATTTCTTGGCTTAGCCTGTGATGCAAAGGCTGAGGCACAACTTGATAAGAACAGATACTAGTGTGTGGCTTTTAATTTCTCAGTGATGATTTAGCATAGCAACTCTATGCAGCTCTGAGGGATCCTTCTTCTATACCAGTAAACTGAGAAGAACAGGTCTGCTGCCCCTCTCCTCTCTTTCCCTCTCATCTAAATGCTCTAGATCTTAGTAACCTGCTATTGAAGAGAAGCTTGGTCTTCTGGAAAATGATGATAACCTGCGTCTTGTGGCTATCCTGCTCCTCCTTGCTGCTTGACCTATTTCCTAGAGTATATTTATCTAGCTGCAATCATTTTAGTGGTTGTTCTTGAGATGTTTTTTGGATTCTGGCTGAATTGGGAATATTTCTGGTATAGCCTTAGGAGCTGGTGTGATTGTGCTTAAGTGAGGAACATGTGGTGCGGTTGGCTGCTGTGGTGTTTAAATATTGTTGGCTGGGTGTTGTGGTGATGCCACACAACTAGGTGACTCCTCATTTGCATGGGTGAATAAGGTGCTTGGTTGTCAACTCCTTATGCAAAGGCATTTCTTGGGGTTCAAGTTGAGCTAGATATTTTTCTTGTGGATAACTCTCCTATGTGGCAAGCTTATCCCTCTCATGCTTGGTATTATCCTCTTGTAGGATTTCTTTTTGGGCATGCCAAGTGGCTTTTGTCACTAGATGGGCTTGTGGGCTGATTCTCTTTTGTGGGCTTTAAGTTATATGGGTGGTGATCATGTGGGCTTTGCAGAATTCATGTTTATGGCTATCTCTTGGCTTATTTTCTTCCTTGGGAATTAATTCCATTGGAGAAAGATTTTTATATGGGCTTTCTTTTTATTAGGAACTTGACTAGGTTAGAGGGATTAATAAGTTGCCTTCTTGATAAATGGATCAATGTTGCCTCTTGTCCCTTTTCTTGTATGGATCAAATGCTACCCCTTAACCCTATTGCCTACTTGACTCGAGATAATCCAAATGATCCAAGTCTGATCCATAGTCCCTTATTGCCTTTGAATTATATTGATCCCTCTAACCATCCACTGGATCTTAGGACAAGTTCCTAATGTCCAATAGTTAAGTTCCAAACTCAAATTGCCTCACCCAAGTGGTGTGGGCTAACATTTTAATTAACAGAAATTTTTTCTTTTGTCCTTATTTAGTTTTAGATGGATTTGAGTTAGTTATATGACCTCCAATTGCTTTATGCATACAAAAATAATTTGTTAACAAGGTTGATCAGGCCCTATTATCAAACTACTTCTATAATACCCAAAGCATTTGAATATCACATGATTTTGTTTACTAGAGAGGTTGATAACAGCAAATGATTGCTTTCTTTCTTTCTGCTATTCTGCCATGTTTTGTTTTGCAGAAAATGAAGAATGAGATGATAGGAAAGATTGGAAGATAAGAAGATCAAGATTTGATTAGGAATGTAATTTCCACTTTTTGTAATCTTCTTTTATTTGTTTTAGGCATATGTATATATTCTGTAATTATTGTAATAATTGTTATTCTTTCAACTTCAATTTGGAAACTTTGTATCATGTCATTTCCATTGACATCACAATGTACTTTGGACATTTGTAATTGGGATGTGCTTGATGATATGAGAAGGTAATGTATTGGATGAATTGGTACTTGTTGCATCTAATTATACGTTGAACATTGGATTTACAAATCATTTGAGTTGGTGTGTGTATGAATTGATAATATGGTGGTGTGAGATTATAGATAAATGTTGATGTATGATGTGATGATGTATGAATGAATTGGAATTTGATGAAGTGTGGAATATGTGAATTATATAATAATATGATCATATAGATGTTGTATGTTGAAGTGGTCAATTGATTTGAATTATATCTCGTCATATTATTGAATTGTTCTTAAGAGTGTCAAGAATTAGGATAGATCATGTTCAATTTGCTAGAACCTCGACAACCGACTAATTTGACCAACTAGTCTGTCGAGCAATAACTAACTGATTTCTTATTCTTGTGATTTCAATTTCATTGGGTATAAAGGTCATCTCGAAGTTTATTGCACTTGACATGATGATCTAAATCCTAACTCATCGAGTCGAGCGAAACATCGATCACTTTATATTCTTTATTTCAAAAGCGCGAAATTTTCCCTCATTTTCAGATGCATGCTATGTGAATGCACAAATTCTAAATCTACCCTTCGGGTCTTTGAACTACGGGGTATTACAGGACGCCCTGTCGAGGTCTTAATGGGTGATGTCTCCGATCCAAAAGATGACCACAATACCTCGAAAACCCCCAATGGTGAAGAAAGAACTCCAGAAACCGGAAATCAAAGGGTGGACTTTGTGCCACCACTGGCTCCAATGAAGGAAACTGGTAGATTGCCGGCTGCAGGAGAAGACATTAACGCTACGGCCGGCGAAGCAATAGAGAAGGAGCACGAAGAAAGGATGCATGGCAAAGTACAAGCAACTGCTAACTCCATTTCCTCCTAACGCATCGTTAGCCAACATTGAAAAGCGCCGCGCCGAACTGGAAGAGCAAGCAGCCCAGATAGCGGAGCGCGAAGTTGAGATCACAAACAAGGAAACAGAGTTCATCCGGAAGCAGAGAGAAAAGGGGGCCGATGATGTTTTCCGTCCGGCTCGCGACAAGAATCTGCACAAGAGGTTGGATTTCCATAGCAAGTGGGAAGCCGACCATGTTAATTCAGTCTGGAGAAAGTACCACCACCGACGTGACCCGGTGACTAATTTGTGTTACTTCAACACCCCAGCCAAAAACATGGAGGCGGCCCAGGAGGTCATGTTCGACAAATCGTTGGACCGTGACGCTCGCCTCAAATATTCGGCTTATCTATTGGAGGTTGCACAGCAGCAGCAAAATGACTCGCAAGTAAAGTCTGGACGTCTTGTTTACGACTCTCGTCTTTGCAACTCGACAGCCAAGAAACCGATGGCTGCTACACCTACAGACCCAGACGATGATCCTGCCGGCTCAAGCAGCCACAACAAGGGTGGCGATAAGGACCCGAAGGACAAGCAGCCACTCCGGGGTGCGGAATCCCGAACAGGTTCTTCACACCATCGTGAGGCTGGTACAAGCCGGGAAGGACATCAGAGACGGGAACGAAGGGAGGACCCTCGTAAGGAAAAGGCGGCACCACCCCGTCAGGAGCGACGACGTGAGGGCAAAAATCCATCCCAAAGGGAGGATAACAGAGATCATATAACACCTCCACCGCCGCCTCCACCGCGCAAAGAGGGAGATAACCCTTCCAAGTACATACCCCCTCCACCACGGCAAAGGACTCCAAGCCCTCCACGTAACGCGAGTCGGGTGAGCCAAAGCTGTCACAAGGATGAACCAAGGCAAGGAAAGTCAGTTGATAAACCGCCATCAGCCAATGATGTTCGAAGCCTAATCGAGGAGAGGAAGTCGGCCAGAGATGCCCAATACCTCGGCCCCAAGTGTTTTGGCAGAACAATCAGAGAGCAAATCCTACCTCCCACTTTGTCGAACGTAACAAAGATGGTGGAGAAGAACAGCGGTACGACTAATCCTGAGACCTGGCTCTAAGATTATGTTAGTGCCTGCGCCATATATCAAGGCAGCGCCGACTCCGCAATGCGATTCTTGCCCCTGGTGTTAACCGGGACGGCATGTATGTGGATTGACGGTTTGTCGGAAAGGACAATTCATATATACCTGGAGTGACATGAAGCACGTCTTTATTTAGCACTTCCAGGGCACGTATAAGTGCCCCAAGTCGATTTTCGACTTACAGCGGTGTGCAGCAAAAGAACGAGTCCAGCCGTGAATTCGTTTCACGATGGAGTGAAATCAAAAATGCTTGTGAGGGCGTCTCCGAAACTCAAGCGATCCATGCTTTCAAGCAATCTCTGAGGAAAGGGACAACTTTTTGCTTCATGATCTACAGCGACGAGTCGGAAACTTTGGGGGCTTGGTCGTTTGTGCTAACAAGTACGCCGCTGCTGACGATGACAATAGGGAAGACGGTGAAACCCGCCGGCGCGAGTCCGGGAAAAAGAAGCTTGAAGACCAATCCGGGCCTTCTCACGAGGTTGTTGCCACCTTTGGTAAGGGCGGCTCAAGCAATAGCAAGTGGCAGGACAAAAAGTCAGCAAACAACCGACCGACCCGACCGCCAGCGGTGAAGTATGACAACATCAAGCACAACCCCTATGTTCATCATCTGAGGCTGGGTGGGACGAGCTCCCACACGCTCCAGCAATGTCACATCAATCGGGACATCGTTAAGGACCCCAAAGCCGGCAAGTCGAGAAACAAGCGCAAGTCCAGAAAGGACGACAAAGAGAAGGAGGACGCTGCTTCAGATTCGGATGACGCAGTCTCGAAAGAAGGAAAAGGCAGCAAATTCCCTGAGCATGCCGAAAGTCTCATCGTCAATCTGGCAACAGATTCCTCTCGCAAGGAAAAGGCGGCTTGGCGAGAACTCAATGCTACGGTACCTGCAGTTCCTCAATACTTGGATTGGTCTGACATTCCCATCACATATGGGATCGCACCGATCACCCGGGCAGAGTTCCTTCAACACGCACCTACGCTTTAGTCGTCAGCCCTATAGTCGACAAATACAAGTTGACAAAGGTGCTCATGGACGGAGGAAGTAGCATCAACATACTCTATGCCGCAACATTGAAGAGGATGCGTCTCTCCGAGTCACAACTCAGCCACAGCAATGTGAAGTTTCATGGGATTGTGCCGGGATGACAAGCCTCCTCAATGGGAAGGATCACCCTGAAGGTCACCTTTGGCGGCACGGACAACTTCCGGACAGAGGATGTCTCTTTTGAGGTGGTTCCCTTAAAAAGTGCATACCATGCAATCT
The DNA here is from genome assembly GCA_012064385.1 of Puccinellia tenuiflora. Classification (NCBI taxonomy): domain Eukaryota; kingdom Viridiplantae; phylum Streptophyta; class Magnoliopsida; order Poales; family Poaceae; genus Puccinellia; species Puccinellia tenuiflora. The sequence goes on from QRDG01001050.1 coordinate 404,200, forward strand.
TTGGACGTCCGGCTTTTGCCAAATTCATGGCTCGGCCTTGCTACATCTATAGAAAGATGAAAATGCCGGGACCCAACGGGATCATCACAGTCAAGGGAGACTTCAAAAAAGCAAAGGAGTGTGAAGCCGCCAATGCCGTCCATGCTGAAGAAGAAATCTGCAAGGAAGAATTGGAGGATCTCAAGAAGACAATGAGTCCCGATGAGATGCCGGCAACTGAAAAGCCGTCCTCTAAAGTTGACTCGAGTTTCAAGCCGAAGGATGACACCAAGAAAATCAAGCTCTCAAAGGACGATCCGACAAAGGAAGCCATCATCGGTGCCAGCCTTGATGACAAATAGGAAGGCGAGCTCGTCAAGTTTCTCTGTGAGAACCGGGATATCTTTGCTTGGTCACCATCAGACATGCCAGGTGTCCCGAGGAAACTTGCCGAGCACTCCTTAAAAGTCAACAAGGACGCTAAGCCGGTCAAACAAGGCCTCCGACGGCTCGGAACTGAGAAGCGCAAGGCGGTTGGAAAAGAGATCCTAAGGCTCACTGCCGCCAAGTTCATCCGTGAAGTTGTCCACACTGATTGGTTGGCAAATCCCGTTCTTTTTCCAAAGAAAAGAACCTCTGAGCTACGTATGTGCATTGATTTCGCTGGCTTAAATAAAGCCTGTCCTAAAGATCCGTTCGCCTTACCGCGTATCAATCAGGTCATTGATTCAACTGCCGGCTCAGAGATGCTATGTTTTCTGGACGCTTATTCAGGTTACCATCAGATTAAGATGAAGGAATAGGATCAAATCAAGACATCCTTCACCACGCCATATGGCAATTACTGCTATGTCACAATGCCTTTCGTCTTAAATAACGCCGGTGCTACTTACCAAAGGTGTATGCAGCGGTGTTTGGACAAGAAAATTGGCCGCAATGTTCACGTCTACGTCGATGACATAGCGGTCATGTCGAAGAAGCATGGCGATCTTATCGCTGATCTGTCGGAAACCTTTGCAAATCTAAGGGAGTACCAGATGAAGCTTAATCCGGCAAAATGCATCTTCGGAGTTCCCGCAGGCAAGCTTCTGGGCTTCATTGTTTCTCAGAGGCGATTCAGAACATCGAGAGGCCGACTTGTCTGAAGGACATACAGCGGCTTACGGGTTCCGCTGTGGCTATAAGCCGATTCATTAGCCGGCTTGGTGACAAAGCATTGCCATTATACAAGCTCCTCAAAAAATCGGACTATTTTGTTTCGACAGAGAAAGCAGAGGCAGCTTTAACACAGCTGAAGTATACATTGACACATGCCCCAATCTGTGCAGCTCTGAAGGAAAAGGAGCCGCTTCTCCTCTACATGTCGGCCACGAATTTCGTGATAAGTGCCGTCATTATAGTGGAGCGCCTGGAGCAAGGGAAGCAATGGCCAGATCAGCGCCCTGTCTATTTCATTAGCGAGGTGTTCTCAGATTCAAAGCAGCGCTACCCTCACTACCAGAAGTTAGCCTATGGCGTATTCTTTGCCGCCAGAAAACTACGACATTACTTCCAGGATCACACAATCACGGTGGTCAGCAAAGCTCCATTGAAGGATATCATCAACAATGCCGACGGAACGGGCCAAGTCGCCAAATGGGGCATCGAGTTAGCAGCTTTTGACATCCAGTATAAGCCGAGGACCGCCATCAAATCTCAAGTTCTAGCCGACTTTGTTGCAGACTGGACAGAGGCGATGGAGAGCACACCTTTGCCGGATTCTCAATACTGGATAATGCACTTTGATGGCTCAAAGATGAAGGAAGGCTCGGGGGCTGGAGTAGTGCTAAAATCGCCTAAGGGTGACAAGCTCAGTTATGTCCTCCGAATCCACTTCAACGCCACCAACAATGTAGCAGAGTATGAGGCTCTCCTCCATGGCCTTCATATGGCTAAGGAGTTGGGAGTGAAGCGCATCCTCTGCTATGGCGACTCGGATCTTGTTGTACAGCAACTAGATGGATGCTAGGACACGAAAAGTCCCACAATGGCGGAATACAGGAGAACAGTCGACGAATTCGGCAGATGCTTTGCCGGCTTAGAAGTCCGACATATCTCCCGGGATGACAATGAAGTTGCTGACGCCATGGCCAGAATAGGCTCTAGGCAAAAGGCAGTACCTCCAGACGTATTTTTCCATCATCTACACAAGCCGTCTATCAAAGGCGGCGACGAAGACTATCCCTTGTCGGCAGAATCAGTTCATGTATGCTTGGTAACCCCAGATTGGACCACGCCATACATAGATTTTCTGATTAATAAGAAACTGCCCAAGGACGACGAGGTGTTGAGCCGTCAAATTGAGCACCGAGCAAAGGCGTACACGATTATTGACGGACAACTTTACAAACGGAGCACATCCGGCATCTTCCAAAGATGCGTCTCTCTAGAAGAAGGGCGGCAAATCCTTGAGGAAATCCACTCCGGCGAATGTGGGCATCACGTGGCGGTAAAGGCGTTGGTCACTAAGGCGTTTCGGCATGAATTCTTCTGGCTAACGGCTAAGGAGGATGCTATCAACATCGTCAAGACGTGTAAAGGATGTCAACGCTATGCAAAGCAGGTTCATTTGTCGGCTCAGGAGCTCCGGACGATCCCTATAACTTGGTCGTTCGCGGTCTGGGGGCTGGACATGGTGGGACCTTTCAAGACGGCAAGAGGAGGCTTAACTCATCTGCCAGTAGCGGTCGACAAATTCACAAAGTGGGTGGAGGAAAAGCCCATCAAGAAACTCAACGGAGCTACAGCTACAAAGTTCATCGTCGAGATAACAACCCGATTCGGCATACCGCATAGCATTATCACTGACAATGGCACAAACTTTTCCGTCGGTGAGCTATAGAAGTTTTGCAGCCGATCAAAAATCCGGCTCGACGTGGCATCGGTGGCACACCCGCAATCCAATGGACAGGTAGAGCGCACTAACGGCATTATTCTGCAAGGTATTAAGCCGAGGCTTGAAACCCCATTGCATCGAGTAGCCGGCGCTTGGGTTGATGAATTGCCGCCGGTCTTATGGAGTATTCGTACTACCACAAATAGATCGACCGGCTTCACCCCTTTCTTCCTTGTCTATGGTGCAGAAGCGGTACTCCCAACCGACATGATCCACGATTCACCTCGAGTCGCAGCCTACGTCGAAGAAGGCGCAGAAGAAGCACGTCAAGACGGCTTAAACATCCTTGAAGAAGAAAGAGAGCTGGCTCCCCAACGATCTGCCATCTATCAGCAAGATCTACGTCGCTATCAAAGCCGTAGAGTGTGGAGTCGATCTTTTCGAGAAAGCGACTTAGTGCTTCGGCTTGTGCAAAGTCGGCAGCACAAATTATCCCTTCCATGGGAAGGACCTTTCGTTATCAGCAAAGCTCTGAAAAACGGGTCATACTATCTCCTCGACTTAAGGGATTCATAGAAAGATCCCAGGAAGAAAGGTCGTAAGAGGAAAAGGCATGTAGATGACGACTTAGATGGGACCAAACGTCCGTGGAATATCGCTCAGCTACGTCCCTTTTACACTTAGCAAATTCTATTGTAACCATGTCAATGTGATCATGAAATAAAAATTGGCTTCTCTCATGTGAAATTCGAGAATCTGTACCATCTTTTATTTCCCAATGATCTTATTGCTACCATCTGTTTACCCGAAATTGCCTGTGTTGCTTGTTGGTGAACTGTCTTTCATGTTGAATCCACCTTAAGGTGATGAAAAAACAACATTTTGCCAAATTAATGTTTGTCTGATAGCTTTTTGCGCCGGGTTGCTTCAAAGCGTTTCGGCACCGAAAGGCGGCACTTGTTCTGGGTCTAAACAGATTGGTCGCTACGTACCCTGTTACTCAGCAGGGTTGCTTCGCAATAGGTTTGCCGGCGCTTAAAGGCTAAGGTGTCAATGCCAGAATAAACCGAGGCATAAAAATTGCAAGTTTTGCAAATAAAAAAGCTGATTAACATACAACAAAAGGCTTAGTTATTTCTAGACATGTAAATTGTTTGGACGGCTTTACATCATGCAAATTACATTTTTAGGGATGGCCGGCTCAAGGAGCAAGTTCGGCTCATGTAGATTTCTCCGTCTCTTTGCCCTCATCGTCAGATTGGGTGGGAGTTGGCGGGCACGGCACCTCCTTGAAGAATGTGGTAAGGGAAACCATGTTGGTGATTTTGCTGGCATAACCGCAGACGGAGTGCAAGATTTTCTTCCGGTCTTGGGTGTCTAGCGGAGAGCCATCCTCTTTCTCAAGGGGAAAGCCGGATGCAACACGCCAAGCCTCCGCCTCCGGGTAGTGTGCCATCATTAGGCCCAAAGCCGTCTTGGCACCTCCACGAGCGCTGGATTGAAGCCGATCTTCAAAGGCCGACGTTGCATCGTCCAGTTCAGTTGCCAAGCTTCCAAGGTCCGTCAGTGGCTCGGGGTTGCCGGGAAAGAATTTCTCGGCAAGCTTCTTTCCCGAAGAAATGATCTTCGGGAGGAGTTCCCCTACTTCCAATATCCGGTCAAGCCGGTTTTCCGCTGTCAGTTCATGGCCATAACCCGCCGGAGCTGTAAAAGGCGAAGTTCATGTTATAAAATGGCTAAGACAGAAAGCAGTAAATTTGGGGTTTTAAGTAACTTACTCAAAAGCTGATTGTCGATTGCCACCGATTCATCGAGGCGCTTGTCAAGCCGGTCCTGGACTTCACGAAAGGCATCTTTGTGATTCTGCCTCTCCGTCTCCAGGATTTGTTCGGCTTGCGCAAGGCTCTTATTGGCTGTTTTTAGCTCCGTCGACATTAATTGGTTGAGATTTTTTAGCTCAATGTTTTCGTCGCGGAGCCGGTCGAGGATGCCGGAGCTCTCGGCAAACTCCTTGGCTGCATCTACAAGACAAAATGTTAGCAGTATAAAAATAACCCTGTCATATAAAGTTAAGTTTTCGGCATTCGTACCTTGATACTGAACGCGATCCGCCTCGAATCCGGCGATGCTGGCGTCCTTGTTGGCCAGCTCCGTTTTTAGCCGGCGCATCTCCTGATTTCGCACACCCAAAAAGTTGATCGTTTCAGCACCAATTTTGCGATGGATCTGCGTAAGGAGGTGCTAAAAGCCTAAAGCTATATTGAAGAGCAAGATTGGCTACAGGATGGCATTTCATCGCTAGGGGGCTAAACATATGCATACGCATCATCTCGGACCACTATGTCGGCTAGTTTGTAAAACTTAACCCGGCATAGTGCTCGGGGGCTACTGGGGAAGTTATTTACCTGGTAGTGTTCGCGGAGAAGCGTCATGCCAGCTTCAAAGCTTTCAGCAAAGAAATTATGCTGATCTTCAAGGATCTCTATGACATCAAAGGTGTCATAGGCCTTGGTTTGATCCGGCTCATCATCTCGGACAGTTGTTCCTTTCTTCCGGGGAAACCGAGGTGCACGCATGAACCGGCTCATGAACTCCGGCTTGATGCGCCCCTCGTCATCGAAGGCCTCCGCCTTAATCCTAGGAAAGGTTGGGGCATCATTAGCCAGAGCTTCAGCCCTTGGTGGAGAGGAAATTTCTGCCGTCTTCCCCGTCATCTCCGTCCATTGGGTGGGAGGTATAATCCCGGCTCTCCCGAGAATTGGACCTGCCGCCAGGGTTCGGGGGGAGCTCTCCTCCACCAGAGTTGGCTTCGAAGCCGAAGGAGTTGGGGGAGGAACGGCTGGAGAAGCCTTCTTACGTGTGGCGCATACCATTTGCTTTAAGGTTGCGCCTTTCTTTATCCTGCAATGCCGACGGGGTAAGAATGCAAAGATCCGGCAAAATTGCAAGAGCAAATAAGAGACGTGTTAAGCCGACTTACTTCTTGCTGGGGATGTTGAGCCCGGCAAGAGCGTCGTCATCCTCGGATGACTTAATGCCAATCGTGGTAGACTGGCTTTTCCTCTTTCGGCTCTCTGCAGTAGCCGAAGAAAAGGAGATGGGTCGCGTGGGCGCCTTGCTGGACGATGGTTTGCCAGCAGGACAAGCGGCGGAAACTCCGGGAATCTGACATATTGCATGTTAATCTGTTAAAGGCAAAATCGAATCCTTCAAAGAATTGAACTTTGGTTCGACAAAGTACCTTTGGGGGAGGGTTGGATGCCGTATACATCAGCAGCGATTCTTCATATTGCCGGCCTTCGCCAGGCCGGGCTTTGATAAGCTTGTTGAAGCGAGCCTCAAAGAGGTCTTGCTCCAGGTCCTTTTTACTGATCCGCATGGGATCAGAGTCGCTCGTGTACTCGCATAAAAGCCGAGCACGATGTTGGAGGGGCTGGATCCGTCTCTTCATCCAGCAAATTATTGTGTCCTCCCCAGTTAGGGGAGGGGTGCCGGAGGTCAGCTCTGTGATCCTGGCCTTGATGGCGGCAAGCTCCGCCGGCATTCTTGCTGCCGGCTTCTTCTTCCACGAAGGGAGTTCTGTTCCGGCCCTATCTTCAAAAGGAGCAAGTCCCTGCAGCCTGTTTGGAGGCGCTACGTCCTTGCAATAGAAGAAGGTGGACGCCCACCCCTTAGCCGAATCCACGATTGGCACCTGAGGGTACCAATCTATGTCCCGGCGGCAATTAAAGCTGATGGAGCCGGCAACTAGCAGTTCTTTCTGAACTGTCTACCTCTTGACTCCGAAGCAGTACTGAAAGAAGTCTAACCTAGGAGCTAATCCTAAGTAGCCTTCGAACAGCGCTACGAAGCCGGATATGTAGAGGAGGTTATTGGGGGTGATGTTATGAAGCTGGAGACCATAATGGTCCAGTATCTCGATCAAGAAAGCCGAGGGCGGCAAAGAGAACCCCCTGACAACGTGAGAAGAAAGAAGTACCCGTTCATCCTTGATTGGAGTTGGAGAAGGGTCACCAAAGGCGGATTGCCAAGTCGGCGCCGACTCTGAAGACGGAAGAATGGCCCCGTCAGCCATCATTCCCGTCAGCTCGACATCATCCACCACCGAGCAAGCCCAGTTGTGGGTCGGGTTGTTGGCGGCGCCTTCGTTGTCGCCGGCTTCCTCCTCCTCTTCTTCTTCAGTGGCTCGGGCCTCTTCGGCCATATCGGCGGCGGCTGCGGAAGCCGAAGCAACCGTAGCCGCGGCTTCGGCTGCAGCTTTAGCTAGGGCAACCTCGTCATGCCCAGAGACTAAGGCGGAGGGGGCTGCCAGAGCGGGGGAAGAAGCAGCGAGAGCGGCAGATGGTGCGGAGCCGGCGGCCGCGGCGGTGGTGACCAAGCCACCCACCGGTGGCGCCGAATCAAGAGGCGTAGCGTCGATGACAGGGGAGCTAGGAGTGCTGGATGCCATGGACGGAGGAGAGAAGAGCTCGAGCTCGGTAGAGATGAGATTTGGAGGAGTTGGATGCTAGGGTTCTGAATGGATTCGTGGCCGCGATGAAGGCGAGGCGACCGGTATTTATAGCGAAGCGCCGAGATACGTGCAACAGTCCGGAGTCGAGATTTTCGCCACGCGTCACAGGATCGAGCCATTGGAGACGTTTCCTTCCCTCCGACGCCTCGGTTCCAGCGCGGGAAAAACGGAAACTAGCCCCTACATTCGAAGATGCCACTCCACTCACGCTGCCGGGTCTGACAAATCCATCAAATCGGCGGACGCGTGTCAAAGTATACTCGAGTGCTTTTCGGCATGAAGAGCCGACACACCGAAGTCGACAAGACTGTTCAGCACAATTGCAGGTTTCTGGAAATGCTCCAAGACTGACGACGGATGAAAAATTTCCCGGACAACACATTGCCGGAAGATTGAAGCTTTCCGGGGGCTACTGTTGGGGTTATGCCGAACAGGTACTCTTACGAAGGAGACTAAAGCCAGCGTACCAGGGTGGCCCATAGTGGTGGTAAGCCGAATTCCGGCTTACCGGGCAGCCCAGTACGATGAAGCGCAGAAGGCCCATCCGGCTAAGGGAAGGTTCCAGAAGCCGGCCCGCACTGAGGATGACTTAGCCCACAAGGCGGGGCCCAAGCCGGGTTAGAGTAGAACTCTGTGACTTAGTCGGTTAGGTTTCCTACTGTAAGCCCTAGGACCAGACGCCTTTATAAGCCGGCCTATGGGACGCCTCAGGGCAAGCTCTAACACACCTTTTCATTGTAATTGGCGTATATTGCCTTATAGTGAATTAGAGGAGCACGTAGGGTTTCGCCACCGTTGCGAGATCCGAAGCTGGGTAAACCCTTTGTCATCACGTCGCCGAAACGCCCCACGTCTCCAAAACCCCTTTCTCTACCTAGCTCGACGGCACCCCTGCCGCGGCTAGATTCGACAATACCACGACAGCAGGTTATCCCTTTGGTTACCCACTGGATCCATACGTGGTCTTATCTCCAACCAGAGGACAAGCGCAAGGTCATGGCTTCTGGGTGCAACACTTTGGAGATGGTAGCAAAGGATTTATACAGCCAGTGCGGCTGGCGGGCTACATAAACGCTTAGCTTTCTAAATGAGTAGCAAGGCTTTTGTTTTAATATCTTCAGATGGTTGATCTTTGTATCGACATTAGCTGATCCATGAGATGTAACGTTTCTTTGAACGATGAACGATAAATAAAATAAAGCAATAAAAATCCGTATGCATCACTTTGGCTGGGTGACCCTTTTTCGAAGAAAAAAAAGTATGTCACTGGATACGCTGTCGGTTTGCTTAGCCGCGTCCATAGGTTTCCAGTCAAGCAGTCAAAGTCAGCTCTCTCTCTCTAGACTAGGCTTCGCACCGGTCAAAGTACTCGATTAGACACCTCTTCACCACACCACACAAATCTGATCTTCATCATACGAAAGTATAGCTTCATGTGCATGCCCTGGGAGGAACAGTGGGCACAAAGGCAGAAAGGCTTATTATGCCTGCAACATCTGAACTCGTGAGCAAGGGATACATAACACAAAGGTACACTGTACGCAGATAAATAAACTTTTGGGTAGCTAGCTTAGGGCGAAGATTGTGGACTTGACGACTTGTGGAGGTCTGAAAGATGAGAAACGTCTGATGCGCCGCAGTGCTAACTTCCTTTGATAGCTCTTCTTCTTTGGGGTCTGACTTCTTTTATATATAAGCGGAGTATATGCGTGACAAATCTGCAAGATGTGTATTGACTGATCGGATCCCTCCAATTGACTGAACGTACGTAGCATAATTGCATGTTGCACTAGGTGGTCGGTTCGGGGAGGTCTTTCTAGATGGTCGCTTTCATTAAAATCGGAGTCCTGCACCTTGGTTTGGAAACCTTGCCCCGAGTATGGGCGGCGGATAGACTTGACCGGAGAGGATGGCAAAATTGTGGGCTTTGCAACCAAGTTCAAGAGACGGCCGACCACCTCCTCTTCAAGTGCCGCTTCACCACCCGTATTTGGACTTCCTTGAAGAATTAGCTTGGACTCCATGATGTTACTCCGGAAGATTGGCATGTCCACAACACTGTAAAAGATTGGTGGTATCAAGCGATTCACAAGAGGGGGCCATATCGAAAGGCTCTCGCCTCTATTGTTATGCTAGTTTCTTGGGAGGTTTGGAAGGAGCGGAATGCCCGGGCTTTCCAAAACAAATCTTCGACGTCGTGCATGCTTGTTTCAAGGATCAAGGAAGAGATGGCCATGTGGTGCCTTGCCGGGGCAAAGTCGTTGAGTAACGTAATGCCGCGAGAGTGAGACTTTTCTGTATTTGTTTTAGTTATGGTCCATGGATCATAGCTAAGCTTGTAAGACCTCTAAAAACTTTCTTCTTAATCAATGAAAATGGCAAATCTTTTGTCTTGTTTCAAAAAAAAAAAAAATCGGAGTCCTGAAGGGTGAAGACGACGATATGGGCGGGCAACCTCAACGAGGACTTTCATCTTCGGTAGTGTGTGCAGTTTGTGTTGTTAGTCAGGGTGGTTGTGTGTAACCTTTTGATAGTCGTGTTTCATAACCGTCGGCGAGGGTGTCTATACCGATTTTCAGCCGGTTTAATTTCCCGTGCTAATTAACTACTTCTTCTTAACTAATATAAATAACATGTATTTTAGCTTGTTTCAATTTTTTGCATGTTTCGTCAGGGCACGTGAAACTGCTTCTATGTCCTGTTTTTGCTTGAAAGATACATGTGTCCGCGAACATAGCACACTTAATTAAGCCATGGATAATCTTTTAACTGCCTTATTGGATTCCTTAAATGTATAAGACGTTTTGACCATAAAGTTCAGATGACTATCTTGAAGGGAATGCCGTTGTGTTAGCCGTTTCATGGATTTAAACAGCGTTATTGATGGGATCGTCGAACGTGTCCACAAAATATAGCATCGTCGAATGTCAATGCCCAAACACAAGAGACGAATAGACGATTACCCTACTGCCTGCTTACATTGATAGAGTTACAGCTTGTCCATACGCCAGGCTGGGCAAAGGACACATCAATGACAAACCATGATGCACTGCCTGAATGTCCATAACTGTCGAGCTGGCAGTTTGGAGCTTATAGTTGCTCGAGTGACAGTGTGATTGTGTGAGTCTCGACACTCGGCACAGTGCTGCGCATACAAACCTAGAACATACTTTCATGAGTTGTCACCCGTGACTCGATCTCGTAGCACAGACAAGTAGACAACATGCCCATGCACGCACGCACTGCACCAGTGGCAAGGCCGCTTCAACGTAACGCATGAATATAAAACACAAAAGAAGCTTCTTATCTGTTTTACTCGTTTTTATCGATCATGCAGACGTAGGAAAATGACCATCTTTCTTGAAGAGCTGCCGAGTTGCCCACTGTAAGTGCAAGTTGGGAGGTTGCACGTTCCTAAAGGAATTGACCATGACCTTCAAAATTTGATTTCGAGTTTGTCGATAGATTGGTCAAAGGAAACCTCGGACTCGGATGCATGCGCATGGAAACTTGAAGCAACCGGAAAACATTTCAATGCTGGCGCTTTATATACTACGCTAGTTGTATCATATGTAGTCCGCACATAGCGAAGTACGTACTCAGCAATATGTTCAATTTGCAAGCCAGTAGAATAACACATTATACAACTGGAGTTTATTTTACCTGCAAATTAGTCTACACTTACTCACGCAAGAAATTCGACTTGCCCTAGCCCACTACAGGAATGGGTCTATGTGCCGACGGCCGCTTGCTACGCCGACGGCAATTTGTCGGGGCCGTCGGCGTAGCCTCCTGGCAGGCCAGCCGGTCGAGCTGGCCGTCGGCACAAAGAATACCGTCGGCGTAACCTTGCCGTCGGCGTAGGGTGGTTGTGCCGACGGCCACCGTCGGCATAGGTGGGCCGTAGGCTAGCGTATGGGGCTACGCCGACGGCAAAGCCGTCGGCACAGCTTCACAGGGCTACGCCGACGGCTTTGCCGTCGGCATACCTATTTTTTTCCTGTTTTTCGTTTAATATGAAATAATTCATATCTTTAAATCTATAAATCGAAATTTAACAAATAAATTATCTAAATCGATTAGAAAAATGAGAGGAATCCAAATATGACATCCATATCATCTTTTTCATCATGTATATGACTTTTTGCAACATATTTGTGGTACTTGCTTAATAAAAAAAGTCACTTTTGACACTTAAAAAATAGAAAATGATATTTATAATAATATTTTAAAAATTGTTTTTGGCAACAATGTTTGCCATACCAAGACGCACCTATGTGTCAAAAATGGACACTTTATCACAAATCATGGCACGGGTCCATTTTGACCATTTTTTCTAAAAAATAATAGAAAGTGGAAAAATAATCAAAAAGTGGAATCCTTTGGCATGGACACCTTTTATGTGTACTACTCCCTCCGTTCCACAATATAAGATGTTTTAGATGTTCCACATGTTGTCTAGATTCGGACTAAAAGAATGGAAAGTGGGTGAACACATACACTAAAACATGTCTAGATACATGTAGTACAAATACGAATGTGGAAAAGGCCTAAAACATCTTATATTATGGAACGGAGGGAGTAGTTGCTAGGAAAAATGATAAACCTGAGTTTTGACAAAGATACCAAAAAACTTTTTCACAAAAAGGTTAATCATCTATAAACAAGTATAAGTTTCGAGTCAAATGACGTAGATATGATCATCCTCGTGCCATAGTTTGTGATAATGTGTGCATATTTGACACATAGGTGTGTCTTGTTATGACAAACAATGTTGCAGAACTAATTTTTTCAAATTACGTTTATAAATATCATTTTTTATTTTTTAATTGTCAAAAATGACATTTTTTGTGAAGCAAGTACGACATATATGGTGCAAAATGGCACATATACAATTTTCACACAAAGTAGGCCATATTTTATTGATAATACAGAAATATTAGGAACTTTCTCGGTTCTACCTCATTTCGCCTATTTAAATGACTTTATGCCTATTTTTCGAAAGTAATTCAATTTTGAACTACAAGTGTGTGATAGTTTTCCATGAAATTTTAAAAAAATCATTTTAAGATACACCAGTAGTGGTTATATCACAGAACCAAAGATAGTTTTCAAAAATGAGACCCCTTTGGATGAACAGGCACGACGACCATTTTGACCATTTTTTGAACAAAATAAAAGAAAGTGAAAAAATACTCAATAAATTAAATCCTTTGGCATGGACTCCTTTTATGTGTACTAGTTGCTAGGAAAAATGATAAACCTGAGTTTTGACAAAGATACCAAAAAACTTCTTCACAAAAAGGTCAATCATCTATAAACAAGTATAAGTTTCGAGTCAAATGACGTAGATATGATCATCCTCGTGCCATAGTTTGTGATAATGTGTCCATATTTGACACATAGGTGTGTCTTGTTATGACAAACAATGTTGCAGAACTAATTGTTTTCAAATTACGTTTATAAATATCATTTTTTAATTGTCAAAAAATGACATTTTTTGTGAAGCAAGTACGACATATATGGTGCAAAATGGCACATATACAATTTTCACACAAAGTAGGCCATATTTTATTGATAATACAGAAATATTAGGAATTTTCTCGGTTTCTACCTCATTTCGCCTATTTAAATGACTTTATGCCTATTTTTCGAAAGTAATTCAATTTTGAACTACAAGTGTGAGATAGTTTGCCCTGAAATTTAAAAAAAAATCATTTTAAGATACACCAGTAGTGGTTATATCACAGAACCAACGATAGTTTTCAAAAATGAGACCCCTTTGGATGAATAGGCACGACGACCATTTTGACCATTTTTTGAACAAAATAAAAGAAAGTGAAAAAATACTCAATAAATTAAATCCTTTGGCATGGACTCCTTTTATGTGTACTAGTTGCTAGGAAAAATGATAAACATGAGTTTTGACAAAGATACAAAAAAACTTCTTCACAAAAAGGTCAATCATCTATAAACAAGTATAAGTTTCGAGTCAAATGACATAGATATGATCATCCTCGTGCCATAGTTTGTGATAATGTGTCCATATTTGACACATAGGTGTGTCTTGTTATGACAAACAATGTTGCAGAACTAATTGTTTTCAAATTACATTTATAAATATCATTTTTCATTTTTTAATTGTCAAAAATGACATTTTTTGTGAAGCAAGTATGATAAATATGGTGCAAAATGGCACATATACAATTTTCACACAAAGTAGGCCATATTTTATCGATAATCCAGAAATATTAGGAATTTTCTCGGTTTCTACCTCATTTCGCCTATTCAAATAACTTTATGCCTATTTTTCGAAAGTAATTCAATTTTGAACTACAAGTGTGTGATAGTTTGCTCTGAAAATTTTACAAAAATCATTTTAAGATACACCAGTAGTGGTTATATCACAGAACCATCGATAGTTTTCAAAAATGAGACCCCTTTGGATGAACAGGCACGACGACCATTTTGACCATTTTTCATTTTTTAAGTGTCAAAGTGACTTTTTTTATTAAGCAAGTACCAAAAATATGTTGCAAAAAGTCATATACATGATGAAAAAGATGATATGGATGTCATATTTGGATTCTCTCATTTTTCTAATCGATTTAGACATTTTATTTGTTAAATTTCGATTTACGGATTTAAAGATATTAATTATTCCATATTAAGTAAAAAGGAGAAAATAAAGTAAAATAAAATTTATTGTTATTTATTCAAAACATATTATTACATAATCATTGTTACTTATTCAAATAAATTTTTAAAATTTAAACAATAAAAAGTGTAACATCATGCCCCATGGGTTAATATGGTTGATAGGATACTAATATCAGTAAGTTCTAACATCTCATCTGGAAGCTAATTTGGAAGGAACTCAAAAGTTAACCGTGCTTGGGCTGGAGCAATCTGAGGATGGGTGACCGAATGGGAAGTTTGACTAAGTAAATACTTTGACCTGAGATTAAGTGTGTGGCTAAGTGGGAAATTTAAAATTTGAAAAAAAAGTTGGAAAATTCGAAATTTGAAGAAAAAAAATGGAACAAATAATTAGAAAAAAATTTGAAAAAAAAATATTTTTATTTCTAAATTTTTTTTGGAAAAAATAATTTTGGAAAATAAAATGCCGACGGAATCTCTATGCCGACGGCAAAAGGCTCTATGCCTACGGGGCAATACGCCGACGGCCACCGTCGGCACAAGCTATGTGAAAGTGCATGGTTGCCCCCATGCATGGTTTGGTAATTAATGACAATCTCTATGGACTAATATTTGTATTGAGCTTTTTGTAGGTTGTCCATTAGCTTGCTTGTTCTCCATTTGTTGGAGTCAAGGTTAAGGGAAGAAGAAAAGATTGTGTTGATCAAGGCTTTGTGCGGGTTGATCATCACTCAAGGCCAAGTGAAGATATGCCAAAGAGTGCGTCTCCCATCTTGGTGTATGGGGGAGCAAGTGGTTTAAGCGCAAGGCAAAGGTATGATCTTGATAGGGTTTCTATTTTACCGGTCTCATATTGTCTAGTGAGAGACCGGGTTATAGGATAGATAGCCTATCAAGAGGGGCTCTCGACCGAGTATTGTGATCGTATCATCATAGAGAGCACAAACCTTTGCATCAATGCTATCATCTTTATTGGTTCTTATTTGGCTCTTATCGTGGTGTGGTCTTGGTGCTTGTCATGCTTGTCATGACAAAGCCAAGTTCACCGAAAACGGTTTGCATATGCGTCTTCTATTGCGTTTTCGGTTTTGGAGATTTTGCCGGTTCATCCGTTTGGAAGGTTTCACCTTTCCAACCCTTTGCACAATCTCCCTTACTTGTTTCAATATTTTGACTTTTTGTAGTGTAAGCTCTTGTCGTCCTCTTTCCAACAAAATTGGATTCACTCGATTCGGAGCTTCCACGCAAAAGTTATTCAGTTTCTGGTTTCGGCTGTTTTTCAGTAACCGGAAGTACCGGCCACGCGGGCAGTACTACCGCTCGGAACTTCCGGAGCTACTTCCGGAGCCCAGTACCGCTTACGAAAGTTCGGTTCTGGACTCAAACGGAAGTAGCACCGAAAGTAGTACCGGAACTTCCGCTAAACCGGAAGTACCGGTCCTCCAAGAGGTACTACCGCTCGGAACTTCCGGAGCTACTTCCGGAACCCAGTACCGCTTACGAAAGTTCGGTTCTGGAGTTCAACGGAAGTAGCACCGGAAGTAGTACCGGTACTACCGCTAAACCGGAACTACCGGTCCTTTTTGCGGTACTACCGGTCCTGCGGGTTTTCGCTTCCAAAGAGAGCCGTTGGGGCTGTTTTTACTTGGGGCGGTAGTACCGCCCCTTGGGCCGGTACTACCGGCCCTGCGGGAGTCTGAGCCCAACGGCCAGATTCTCAGGGCTCTTTTTAAGTGCCCCTTCTTCCCCTTTTGGTTCAACACTTCTTCCAATCCTTTGAATCTCTTCAAGCTCTCTCTCCTCCATTGTTGCTAACCTTGTGAGCTTGATTCCTCTCAATCCCTCCAATGATTCTTGCCCAAACTTAGGGATTCAAGAGAGGAGATCTAGATCTACCATTCCACCAATCAAAATCTCCTCTAAGTGAGGGGAACCTAGTGGATCTAGATTTTGGGGTTGCTTTGTGTTCATCCCATTTGTTCTTCCTCTCTTATTCCCCCCAAAGCATTTGTTGTTTGGTTGGAATTTGAGAGTGAAGGACTTGACCACTTTGTGTGTTCTTGCCTCTTGCATTAGTTGCACCGGGTTGCTCTCCCTACGGTGATACGTGAGGATCGACGTTGAGAAGCTTGTTACTCTTGGGTGCATTGTGTTCCCAAAAGCTTTGTATCTCTTGGGTGCATTATGTACCCTAGACGGTTTGGAGGTGCCGCGAATACTTCGAGTTGTGAATCTTCGGCACAAGTTTGGGAGCCCCAATTGAGTTGTGGGCGTGTGCCCCAAGAAGAGTTGTAAAAGGCTCCGGAATCCGCCTCGAAGGATTCCGATAGTATAAGGTGAACCAATCCCTTTGGTGAGGTTCATCGGAGAATAGGGTGAGGCCTTTGTGGCATCTTGAGTAGGCCTCTTGTGGCGAGGTCACACCCCTCCAACGAGATGTACTCCCTTAACAAGGAGGACTCGGGAATACATCCTCGTCTCCGCGTGTCTCGGTTATCTCTATACCCGAACTTTTACTTATGCACTTTACATTGTGATAACCTTCGTGCTTGAAGTTTATATCTTGCTATCACCTTGTTGCTTGTCTTGCTTAGCATAAATTGTTGGTGCACATAGGTGAGCCTAGTAATTAGGTTGTTGCCTTGTTAATTTAAACACATAGTTTTATTCCGCAATTATCAAGCCCCTAATTAGAAAAAGTTTTAATCGCCTATTCACCCCCCCCCCCCCCCATCTAGGCGACATCCGGGACATCGTTTGTTCTTTCACTATGTCGACGGCAAATTAGCCTGAAAAGCCGTCGGCATAGCTAGCCGTTCCTGTAGTGAGCCCAGTAGCCCTGCTGCCCCGATTCAAATTGTCAACTTGTCGGAGCATTGCAATTTTCAAAAATTGTTCTATACAGTTTTTTAAAAATATAACAGCCTAATTATGCGGCAATCACAAATGGACCGAATTGGAAGATTTCTTAAAGAGAGACGAAAGGGTGCAGCTACGCGAAGGGCGATTCGGAGTTAGCGACAGCACTGCACGGCCAACGCGTGGCGCACAGACGGAGTAGTAGCACGTACAAGTGAGCAAATTGACCACGTCTTCTTTTTGTGAAGCCTCCGCGCGTGAGTGTGGCCGCGTCGTGTACGTCAGCCTCCGCGCGGGCGCGCGCCGAAGCCCGGGAATGTACATGCAGCTGCCTCCGCGTACATCCGCGCGTGGCGCATCTGTTCGCGAATGTACAGCTCGAAACCTGCAGCTCCGCAAGCGAAGCGTCCATGCAGCAGACGCCCTCGGATCGTTCTAAATGTACATGCATGCTAGTTCCATAGATCCAGATGTACAAAGAATAGTAAATCAGCTGCCTAGTGAGTGAGCGACGTACGCGAATTAATCGAGCGAGCGACGTACGAGCCTACCGGCCGGCCAGCTTGAGCTCTTTTCCATGGTTTTTGTTTTTCACTTTTTCTCTCATATAAACACAAGGATATAACCGTGTACGCGCGCCTGCGCCTGCCACCCGGCGCGCCCGCGCCTGTCACGTCTATAGTACACAGAATAAGTTACTACGAAGTACAAAAAAATAAAGCACGTTGTACAAATTATTCAGACAACGATGTACGAACTGTACATAATAGGGAGTACAAACTAAACAATAAATCTAAATCTCTTTTACATACCGGTATATGAATTGGGTTACTTGCCACCCCCATCCTAACCCTAAGTTATATATACAAGCTATAAGTTTTCTATGATCTAGCGCTCGGCTTCGTCCCCCGTCGCCGCTACCGCGGCGTACGGACGGACTCAGCCACGGGGCGTTAAGTACGGAGGCTTCATCGCTCGTCGACGCTATCGCATCGACGGCGACGAATCCTCCGTACCCTAACGCCTACGCTAACACGACACATACAAGTACAGAGTATATAGAAAAAAAAGTACATAGTATAGCGATAGATTGTCGATAGATTGACCATGACCTTCAAAATTTGATTTTGAGTTTGTCGATAGATTGGTCAAAGGAAACCTCGGACTCGGATGCATGCGCATGGAAACTTGAAGCAACCGGAAAACATTTCAACTTGCTGGCGCTTTATATACTACGCTAGTTGTATCATATGCAGTCCGCACATAGCGAAGTACGTACTCATCAATATGTTCAATTTGCATAGCCAGTAGAATAACTCATTATACAACTGGAGTTTATTTTACCTGCAAATTAGTCTACACTTACTCACGCAAGAAATTCGACTTGCCCTAGCCCAGTAGCCCTGCTGCCCCGATTCAAATTGTCAACTTGTCGGAGCATTGCAATTTTCAAAAATTGTTCTATACAGTTTTTTAAAAATATAATAGCCTAATTATGCGGCAATCACAAATGGGCCGAATTGGAAGATTTCTTTAAGAGAGACGAAAGGGAAGTTTGAGTTCACATCCTGTCTACTCACAAGGTCCAATGGCCCAAGAAAATGAGCCCAAGATAAAAATTGCAACTACCGCTACCGGACAGTAAAAGTAGTCCCAATCAGTACCGTCATACTGCAAAACTGTTAGTCTAAAAGGTAAGACTACAATACATTAATGTGTCTACGTTTGTACACACGCGTATAGGTTTCCCTCTAATTTTTTATTCACAAACCATAACAGTTATCTATACCTAATAATAAAAGCAATAAGGCTTCCGCGGTTTGGTTTGGTACGTCATTGAAATTGCCCTAAAAGTTGTAAATAATTACCCACTCTGCCATCCGTAAGTTAAAAAACGTTTCAACTATGATTTCCGTATTATATCTATATCAACAAAAGTCCCCATCTACGAGTTCTCTGTCTTCCGCCGACCGAAACCTCTACCGCGGGCGACAGCCCAAAGATGTACGTGTGACGTTCCTATGGCTATCCTCCTCCGGAAAGCGCAGAGTGGCCCCTTCCTCCTTCAGCAAGCACAGATGAAGAGTATAAGTCGCCGGTGATGGCTGACACAGGCGAGTACGCGACGGTCGTCGTGGGCTTCGGGCTGCCCGAGTAGATGGAGGCGATGCTTCCGGCATATAAAACCACCGACAACCCTTCCTCCCCGGATCCCCCACACCACCGAGCCCTTCCTCCCTAGTTGTCCAGCCCCGACTACGGTGACGGGCCGCGCCCCGCGCGCATCCTCCCCGCATCTTCTAGCTCGCTCCGTTTTTTACATCAGCCAACTCCCAAGCGGGGAATCTTCCACTTCGATCATGTCTCCGCCCCCGTCAGCGGCAGCCACGGTGGTCTGTGGAGAGTGGGAGGGAGATCTAGTCCTTTTTGATTTTTAGTAATAAACCAGATGTGTGATTGCGGAGGTTTCTTCCTCTTCTCATGGTGCTAGCCATGGCGGCTGGGACAGAGGCTTTGGAGGACACCGAGCCCTCAGATCCGGAGTTTGGAGACGAGATCTGATATTTTCCAGTTCATGGTGTCGACCGCTGCTGATCTGCTCTTCGATTGCATCCTCTCCGCCAACAGCTCTCGAAGATGTGCTCTCTGTTAAGATGCTGCAGGCGGCTGCTCACATGAGAGAGCATGAGGACACGTGCCGGTGTGGTCCGGACGTACAGCAGCACACATGCAGGTGAGGCTTTCGCTAAGGCAGCCATGGCGGCTTGCCCCAGTTTCAAGCTGCACATGATGTGGATGCAAGGTGAGAAAATGTGTACCGACGGGAAATATAAACTGGAAGTACATCGACTTTGGCGGCAGCATGGCGGCTTGCCCAGACTGCAGCTTGCCGACCGGCTGCCGCGGCACCTTCCCGCACTCCAGCTTCCCGGCCAGCCGCAACACGCGAAGTTGAAGCCGTCGGCGCTCCTCTACCACGGTGCCTTTCTTTAAAAATTCGTGCTCCATAGAGGCATATACTATCATCTTCAAATTCTTCTCTTCCTTGACCTCCTACCATCAATACGAATCTGGTTTGGCTCTTGCGGAGCTCCATGACCGGCCAGTGCCACACATGAGGGAAAGAAAGGGGAAAGGCCGGAAAGGGATGTGCTAGAGGAAGGACCGTGGCGGAAAAAGTAATTAAGGACTGGGCCCATGTATTATACTGAATATTACTCTCTTTTTTTAACATAAAGAGGAAGCTGCATTAAACGGAAAGACGTGGCGAGTACAATATGCAAAAAGGCCCTTTTACAACTCTTGCCCTAGAAAACCTAATATTTGAAGATAAGCCCTAGAACTAAAAGATAAAATGCAATCAAGTCCCTGGGTTGCTCCACCACAAATCACCGGGGACCTCAAGGCAGTGACGCCGAGATCAGGGAGGCAGGCGCTCGAGCACTCACTTCCGACGACGAGCAGATGACGAAGAACCAAGATCTCCACTTGATTTCCTCTGAGCTGCAGCGGGATCAACTGCCACCTTCCTGCAAAAGACGAAGAACAGATGCAACACTCCTTCCCCCCTCACCTCCACGGCCGAACAGGGGAAGAGGAAACATCAACTTCGAACTCGCAGCAGGGCAGCCATGGCCTTCTAGATCCAGAAGGCCACCTTCGAGCTTAGGAGAGAGGGAGAACTTGGAGGGTCCCCTTTCTGTATGCGCCTCCGACCGCCGGAGTTTCGCCAGAAGGAGAGGAGAAACTGCCGTCCGACGAACACGGCTCGAGCGTGTTGACGAACTCGTCCTCGACGGCATATCGCCAGTCGTCACGGAGGCAAGCCAAAAGACATAAACACAACCTAAACCTAGCCCTAACGCTACTTCTATACAGAGGAGTCCGGCCTCCCCTCCCCATCCATCTCCGGCCGGCAACGCCGCCGGATCTGTGAGGGAAAGGAGCCAGAACGCGGTGGTGGACTCTCAACGGGAGAGGAAAGGAGAGAGAAAGGGAAAGAAAGAAATGAGAGCCCCTGATACAGTATCACTCTGCTTTACTGAGGGAGTACAAGCATTGGGACTGAGGTAGACAAGATGATACGGTAGGACTCTAGCTTTGTGACTGCTCTTAATTAGCCATCAACGTTAGCTCCTTGCGTCTAAACACAGATTGGAGCGTCATGACGGCCATAGGGCAGACAAATTCTTTCCCGTTTTGATTTATTATTTTTATTTTATAATAAAACTTGAAATAAACATATAATTTTTAAAGTCGATGGAAAAAACATCCCTCGCTCGTGGCGTGCAAATAACAGTGGTAGCTCTTTTTCTAGCCCGTCTATTAGAGCGGACAAGCCATGTCGACATTACTTAGATTTATATTGTCCAGCCTCGACCAAGTTACAACGATGAACGCGCACAACGTGTTCTTGGTTGAACACATCAACAATTACAGTTAACGTTAGCTAATAAATAAAGACATCAAGGTTTTTCAAATTTCGTCCGACATAAATTTACCTACTTACCCCCCCCCCCCCCCCCCCCAACCCCCGAAATCCTATAATATGCAGAACACAAAACCAATGGACACTGGTGCCAGCCCACCACCCTGAAAGAGCATGGTTGCCCCCATGTGTTGTTTTGGTAATTAATGACAATCCCTATGGACTAATGTGTGCTTTAAGTTATATTTACAGTGTTGGTCCATAAGGAATGCTTTGACTCCATATGTTGGAGTCAAGGCTAAAAGAAGAAGACTATATGTTGATCAAGGCTAAGTGCAAGTTGATCAACGTACAAGATTAGGGCATGTGAAGAAGAAGATCATTTGTTGATCAAGATCCTATGCTGTCCATGGTGGATGGCGTCATGTGGTGATCATCAGTGTTGATCAAGATCCTATGTTGTCCATGGTGGATGGCATCACGTGGTGATCATCATCAAGATAAAGGCCAAGTGAAGATATGTCGAAGAGTGCCTCTCCCATCTTGGTGTATGGGGGAGCAATATGCGAGTCTTCACCAAGCGGAGCAAAATCAAGAAAGGTGATCCACTTGAGAGTAGATCAAGATCGTCATCATCTAGCTCAAGTGGAATGCGCAAGGCAAAAGTATGATCTTGATAGGGTTTCTATTTTACCGGTCTCGCGGTGTAGTTGTGAGACCGGGTTTTAGGATAGGTAACCGTACTATCAAGAGGGGCTCTCAAGTGAGCTTTAGCGTATCGGTCGTAGAGAGCTCAAACCTTTGCATCATCTTAATTGGTTCCTATTTGGCTCTTATCGTGGTGTGGTATTGGTGCTTTTCGTGCTTGTCATGACAAGCCCAAGGTCACCGAAAACGGTTTTCATATGTGTTCCCTATTGAGTTTTCGGTGTCGGAGATTTTGTCGGTCCATCTATGCGGAAGGTTTCACTCTTCCATTTATTAGCAAAATCCCCCTTGCTTGGTTTCAATATTTTCACTTGTTATTGGGTAGCATTTGTCGTCCTCTTTCCAACAAAGTTGGTTTTATGTCATTCGGACTTCATTTGTAAAAGATATGGTTTTCCGGTTGTCAATAGAAAGGTTTTACCTTTCATCATTTGGTTTTACCATATCTTGTTGAACAATGATGTTTCTTTGCATAATCTTGTATTGCTCGTTGTGACGATTCCAACGAGTCCACGATTATCAAAAACGGAGTTCGTATGTGGAAAATATTGCGGTTTTACCGATGAACGTTTTCTAGATAGAAAAAGAAAAGAAAGAAAAGAAAGAAAAAAGGGAGGGAGCCTGCCGGCCATCAGCCCGGCATGGCTGGCTCCATGGCTGGGCTCTCTCGGTTTGATCCCCGGCCATCATGGCCGGCCCCATGGCAGGCCAGCCCGGCCACTGCCCGGCCATCCCCCGGCCTGGCCGGCCTCCCTCCTCCAGCTGCCCGAAATGTGGCCTAACGGCCATATTTTGGAGCTACTACTTAAGGGGCTTCTTCCCCAAAGGTTTTTAGGGTTCCTAGCCACCATTTTGAGCAAGTTTCTTCCCCACCATTGTTGATCTCTTGAACTTGCCTTTCTCTCAATCCCTCCAATAGTTCTTGCTAGTTTTGAGGGAAAAGAGAGAGGAGGTCTAGATCCACGTTTCCACCGATCGGTTTCTCCTCTAAGTGAGGGGAACACCTTGGATCTAGATCTTTGGAGTTTCTTTGTGTTTCTCTTTGTTCTTCCTCTCAAATCCCTCCCAAGCATTAGTTGCTTTGGTTGGATTCGGGTTGGAAGAACTTGACCACTTAGTGTGGTCTTGCCATTGCATTAGTTGCATCGGTTTGAGTTCTCCACGGTGATTCGTGGAAAGTGAAGTTGAGAAGCTTGTTTATATTGGGTACTTTGGTGCCCTAGAGCTTGTTCCTCTAGGGCACGTTGGTACCCTAGACGGTTGTTGTTTTCTCGGAGTCTTGGTGGCTCACGGGATTTGTTGGGAGCCTCCAATTATGGAGTGTGGCTCAACCTTGTTAGCTTCGGAGCTTTGGTAGCTACGAAGACATTGCCGGGAGCCACCAATTGAGTTGTGGTGTGTGCCTCGGCCTTGGGCATCGAGTCTTGGTGGCTCGGTGCATTTGGTGAAGACCCTCCAACTTGTGGAGTGAGCTTCACCCTTGTAAAGGTTCTAGTTGTCAACCTCAACGGCAACATAGTGACAAGTGCCTCGCCACATTGGTGGTAAGACACAACGGAGATACGGTGTGCCATATCAAGACTACTCGGTGTTTCATATTGGTGAACACCGCACCGCTCCAACGGAGACTAGCTTCCATTGGGAAGTGAACTTCGGGATAAATCATCGTCTCCAAGTGCCTCGGTATTTCTATCCCGAGCTTCTTACTTATGCTATTTACTTTGTGATAGACATCGAGCTTAAAGTCATATATCTTGCTATCACCTAGTTGATCATATTGCTTAGCATAAGTTGTTGGTGCACATAGGTAAACCTAGCTAATTTAGGTTTTGGCTTGATAAATTAAACGTTAGTTTTATTCCGCATTTATTCAAGCCTCCGTAATAATTTTAAATTGCCTATTCACCCCCCCCCCCCCTCTCTAGGCGACATCCGTGTCCTTTCAATTGGTATCAGAGCGGGTTCTCTCTTTATAGGGCTTCACGGCCTTGAGATTAAAGATGTCGTCTAGTGGTTTAGTGCACAATGCTTCCTTAATATTCGATGGCACTAATTATAATGATTGGAGAAATCGCATGCTAGATTATTTTCGGGACATTAATCCATATATAGAGCAAATTCTAGATATGGGTTTTTCTCCTCTAGAGGATGAGGAAAATTCTTATCTAGATGATGGAGCTTCTAATGTGATTTTCAAGTCTTTGAGAAATGCAGTTGCTTTGTCGATCTCTCCTTATCGGAATGCTCATGAGCTATGGACCAAGCTTCAAGACAAATATGGTGTGTCCATGGATAGTGAGAATGACTGTTCTCCCTCCACCTCCGGGCGTAATGAGTTCTCAACTTCTTCTACCTCACCTACATGTGGCAAGCCACAATATAATGCAATGGTGAGTAGGGATAAATTTTGCAATAATGATAGTGAGCTTCTTTTAGATAATATTTCATCTCTATCTCATTGCAATGATTTATCTTTGGACTCAAACACATCTAGAACTATAAATGTTTCACATGCTTGTGTTAATAGTCCTTGCATATCTTCTAAATCATCAAGTAGTGATGATCATGACAATAATAATGATGATGAAGAAGATGATGCCTACTTTAATAAGAAAAGTCTAATGGTTCTTAATGCTCTTTCAAAGAATGAAAATGCTTGTGAGAACCTACATGAAATTATGAGCACCCTTATTGAACGAGGGCTTACTATTGAAAATTTGGAAGCTCGTGAAAATGAAAGTCTTAGCCGCGAACGTAATTATGCGGACACGATTGCGGATCTTGAGCAAGCTCTTGAAGAAATCCAAACCACCAAGAAATCTCTTGAGGAGACATTTACTCTAGAGTTATCTAAAGTAAATGAAACCCATGATAGAGCTCTCAAGGTGGCTAATGATTTTAAAATTAAAAATGATGAGCTTGTTGTTGAAATTGTTAGACTCCTTGAGGCTAATGTGAAATTTGAAAAGGATGTCAAGTCCTTGGAAGATTCTCTTGCACATCTCACTAAGTCTCATGATCAACTCCAAGCTCAATTATTAAAAGAGCTTCCTACTTGTTCTCCCATTGTTATTAATGTTGATGCTTGTGCTACTAACTCTATTTCTTGTGAAGCATCCATTAGGAGAATGTTGAGCTAAGGGCTCAACTTAAATTGCTAACTAGCAATTATGAGATATTGGAAGAAAGCCATGAGAAGCTCTCGAGCTCTCATGAGGATCTTCTAGTATCTCATGGTAAGCTAAAGTTAGCTCATGAGGCTATCGCTACCAAGGTAATATCTAGTGAGCCTCATGTGGACAATGGCACAACTACTACTAAAAATGCTATAATACCATGTGCTAGTCCTTGTAATTCTTCATCTCAACCTAGTGGGAAATCATATGTTGAATTACATTTCGTTCCTAGTTGATCTAACAATGAAGCTTCAACTTCCACTAGTACTTGTGTAGCTACTAACCTTGTAGGGAAGACAAAAGAGCACAAGGCACAAGCCACTACTTTGAAGAAAGATGTGGAGAAGCATCATAAAGGGAAGGCCACATTTGACAACATGTTGAGTGTGCAAAAATCCCCCAATGAAAAGAGTGGACTTGGATTCAACTCCAATATCAAGAACAAGTCCAAGAGTAGCAATAAGAAGGGTCAAGAACAAGTCAATCATTCGGCCAAGATTGTTTGCTTCAAGTGCAAAGTTGAAGGGCACCATGTTAGGGATTGCCCAATGAAGAAGAAGCCTCTTAGTGAGAAGCAACTAGGGAAGCGGCCTATTGTTCAATCTCATGCTCAATCTCGAGTTGAACAAGGGCCACCTCCTAAGAAGACTCAAGCTATTGCTCCTCAAGTCGGGGAGCCTATTAAGAAGAAAGAGAAGAGTCGATGTTGCTACTTATGCCGTGAGAAGGATCACTTGGCCTCTTCATGCACTAATGGTACCCTATCCAACCCCATAATAATTGATGATGTTTATTCTCTTAGGAAGGATAGGGTTGGCAATGTGTTTGCCAAATATGTGGGAACTCAAAGTGGTGTCAAGAAAAGAACCATTTGGGTTGCCAAGCCTATTGTGACTAACTTCTTAGGACCCAACTTGGTTGGGGACCAACAAGCTCAAACTTGATCAATAGGTTGTTGTTGGAGGGCATTGGCGACTTGGCTATCATGTGAAGAATTAAGGGATCTTCATGTTTATAATTCATCAAGCCAAGCCAATTGGATTATCATATATCTATCTCATATCCAATGCTCCTTCTTGCGGTAACTTGTGTTTAAATTATATATACATTGAAAGTTGCTTGCTCCCTTGCATGTGTTAGTTTTGTTCCTAGCATATGCTTGTATATGTTGTGCTTATTACTTACCTTGAGCAATCAAGTTTGTGTATGTTAATGTGCGCTCCATATATATGTAAACTCTGTGTTGAGTCTTTATTGGATCTTGTGTTGATTTCAATTGGCTCTTTTGAGAGATTAATGGATTATCCCATTTTGGGGGAGTGATATGCTTTGTGCACTTCACTAACCTAAAAATGTGTGTACATGAGGCACACCACCTAGTATTGATATTTCAATATTATCTAGTTACTATGTGGTATGTCATGTTCATGAGAAATTCAAATTCTACAATGTCCATTAATTTCTCTAGTTGGTTTTGTTTGCCTCTTGCTTAGATAAAATGAATTATCACATTATGGGGGAGTAATAAGCTATGTGCATATTACAATCCCACAAAATGTGAACATTTGAGGTTTGCCACGTAGATTTGATGTTGTAAATTATCTTATTCCTATATGGCATGTTTGCTCAAACAAGTTCCAATTTTTCATTTTTGTTATCCTTTGGCTCTTGTTTGTGTGAGTTTGCTTGGTATGGCTTCTCTCTAATATGCATCCCTATATATTATTTGAGAAACCATTTGCTCCATATTATTCTAACCATGGCCTTGCCGGTTGGTTTGAATGGTTGGAACTACCAACAAACCTTATTTAAATATGGTGTATTTATTTCTTATCTCTTGCCATATGGTCTATAGTGTGAGGATATTCTTGGATACATCTTATCATCGGGAAAATATTTCCAAATGGTCACTGTCCTTGGACAATCCATATTTATGTTTGTGATAGAATATCTTTGATTATCCTTACATTGGCATTGCCTTTTATTTGCCCCATCTCTTGCCAAAATATTTATTTTGACTCCCTTTGTCTTCCTTGCCTCTTGCATGGATCCTAAATTTCAAATTGGTAGTGTTTAGTGTTGTAAATAAAATATGAAGAGTAATGATCCCTTGAGCATGTATTTTGTATTCAAATGCAAATATCAAAATAATGCATGAATCTTGGGGGAGCATTCTTTTTTTTATTTAGAACACTATCCTATCTATCAATATTTGATCCTTTCAATTGGCATTTGATTTCTATCGTATGTATTATGGAAGACAAATCTTTTTCTCTTAATGCTTTGTGCCATCATGAAAAGTGTAAAGGGTGCTTGGTTTATTTAGTGTAACCTTGCTCTCTCTTGGGAGTCTTGCTTTCTCATTTCTTGTTTTATGTTTATCCTATAGAATGAGAAAACCCTTTGAGCATGTCTCTTTCTTTTATCTTATATGCTCATTGGCCTTGCCTAGGTACCTTCAATTGGAATTTAATATCTTCTTCATAGATATTTGTTTCAATTAATATTTATTGTGAGAATTTTGATACCTTATTACTTTATTTTACTTTATGATTCCGGTCAAGTATTAACCTCCTTTTGGTATCTTTTCTTCTAGTTGGTATCTTATTTTCAATTGGTGTCTTATCTCTCATGTGTTGTTTGATTTGATTCCTATTGATATCACACTTCATGTGTTGATGTATTTTGGAATCAAACATATGTTGATTTGATTTTTCCTCAATCATGTGTTGATTTGTATTTTGATATAATTTGGACAACCTTTTTGTGTCACACTTTGGTGTGCTCTCTTCTTGGTTTACTTGGTGTTTTGTCCAAATCGTATCTCATTTGGTTCTTGTAAGTCCATGCATGCATATTTACTAGTATATTTATTTTATGGCATGCTAGTCTTTCTTGATCCAATATATAGGGGATACTTCACCAAATCCTAAATCGGCTAAGATGTGCATAAAATTCAATTTCATATCTATATGCACATATTTATGTGGAGTGTTTCCTATGTATTGTAGTGTATCTAACTACTATGGAACCCAATGAGTTTGGGAACCATATTGTACTTGAATTATGTTTTAGGTACAATTGAGAAGAGTTGGATGCTTGCCTCATTCATAAGGAAGGTGGTATCACCATGTGATTTAGGAGTCAAGCTATGATGACTAACAAAGGATCATCTTCGTCATCACCAATGCATCTCGGTAACAAGTATCTATCTCATGCATATCTTTCTTGTATTCAACCTTATGTAGGTTGCCTCTTGGCATGAAAAACTTTAATGTGCAATTATTGTGGTTTTGGTTTATTTCCTTCACTTGGTATGTCTTTGTGATATTTGTGATGAAATTGCAAAAACCTTTCCTTCAATTGGTATTATTTCTTTGTGATACTTGTTGCCTATCTCAAAGCATTTCCACTATCTCTTGTTCCCTTAGTGATATGTGTGATGCATTTGATGTGTTTGAAGTTCATTTATATACAATGAGATAAGTTTGAGCTATGTGCTATGCTTTTATGCAATAATCTCCTTTTGTATATTCATGACTTCCTTTTGGTTACTATAGTCTCCTTTCTTTGACCATTTTATATGTGCAAGTTTCTTTGTCGATGAATATCATTGTCTACTTAGAAACCTATACATATGAGAGAGGTCAACTTTTATTTGGTATCCTACTTTCTTTCAAGCCACCTTGTCTTTTATCTATAATTCTTTGGTGGCTCCAAGTTTGTCTCGTGAGTGCTTGTCTTATTTCTATTCGCACCTCTTGCACACTCACATTCTATTGAAGATTTTTCTCTTCATGCTCATCACGTGAGTATGTTGATTTTTATTGCCTAAATGTTCTCACTTGCTCTTTGCTTTTTCGATTGGTTGAAATTTCCAATTGGTATCTTTGAGCTAGTGAACATTTTTTTTGAAAAATCTTCTTTGTAAGCTGTGTGTGTCAATACTTGATATATAACTTATCTCCATTTGATTAAGATTATGTGTCTTACCAAATTAATTGTCTTGTCACACACACACTCTTGGTTGGGCCTTTTTTGATAGTTTCTTTTAATTGGTATCTCCTTATGGCTCAACCACATCTCTGGTGCAAGTGCTTTGCTTTGCTTGAATTTTTACATCCTTGCACTTGGTGTGTGTTCTAGATGATTTTGGGGGAGTGAGGATTCCATATTTCTTCACTCCTCATTAGTGTATGAACATTGGGGAGCTTCTCTATTTTTATTTAGAACTCTCAGTTAGGATCTTCTTGATTGCTTTTCACCTTTGTGGAGATGTTTAGAATGGTTTCATCCTTTGCAATCTTTGGATCCTCAATATAGTTTGATTTCCTCTATTATTCGTCAATGGACATGTATATTTAATTTCACTCATATCTTGAGGAATGCATACCTGTGGAGGAACTCATATTATATTGGCCATCTAAAAATTTTCTTCCCATTTCGGCAATCGATGCCAATGGGGGAGAAGTTTTAGAGGGTTTAAGGGAATTGGTTTTATGCTTTAGTTTGGTTCTTAAGCATTTGCCTCTCATGTTCATGCATCCTTGTCTTGCAAGGTTGCTTAATTCTTTATATAAACCCTCTCAAAAGGGATTGTCATCAATTACCAAAATGGGGGAGATTGAAAGAGCATGGTTGCCCCCATGTGTTGTTTTGGTAATTAATGACAATCCCTATGGACTAATGTGTGCTTTAAGTTATATTTGCAGTGTTGGTCCATAAGGAATGCTTTGACTCCATATGTTGGAGTCAAGGCTAAAAGAAGAAGACTATATGTTGATCAAGGCTAAGTGCAAGTTGATCAACGTACAAGATTAGGGCATGTGAAGAAGAAGATCATTTGTTGATCAAGATCCTATGCTGTCCATGGTGGATGGCGTCATGTGGTGATCTTAATGACAATCCCTATGGACTAATGTGTGCTTTAAGTTATATTTGCAGTGTTGGTCCATAAGGAATGCTTTGACTCCATATGTTGGAGTCAAGGCTAAAAGAAGAAGACTATATGTTGATCAAGGCTAAGTGCAAGTTGATCAACGTACAAGATTAGGGCATGTGAAGAAGAAGATCATTTGTTGATCAAGATCCTATGTTGTCCATGGTGGATGGCGTCATGTGGTGATCATCAGTGTTGATCAAGATTCTATGTTGTCCATGGTGGATGGCGTCACGTGGTGATCATCATCAAGATAAAGGCCAAGTGAAGATATGTCGAAGAGTGCCTCTCCCATCTTGGTGTATGGGGGAGCAATATGCGAGTCTTCACCAAGCGGAGCAAAATCAAGAAAGGTGATCCACTTGAGAGTAGATCAAGATCGTCATCATCTAGCTCAAGTGGAATGCGCAAGGCAAAGGTATGATCTTGATAGGGTTTCTATTTTACCGGTCTCGCGGTGTAGTTGTGAGACCGGGTTTTAGGATAGGTAACCGTACTATCAAGAGGGGCTCTCAAGTGAGCTTTAGCGTATCGGTCGTAGAGAGCTCAAACCTTTGCATCCTTGGCATCATCTTTATTGGTTCCTATTTGGCTCTTATCGTGGTGTGGTATTGGTGCTTGTCGTGCTTGTCATGACAAGCCCAAGGTCACCAAAAACGGTTTTCATATGTGTTCCCTATTGAGTTTTCGGTGTCGGAGATTTTGTCGGTCCATCTATGCGGAAGGTTTCACTCTTCCATTTATTAGCAAAATCCCCCTTTCTTGGTTTCAATATTTTCACTTGTTATTGGGTAGCATTTGTCGTCCTCTTTCCAACAAAGTTGGTTTTATGTCATTCGGACTTCATTTGTAAAAGATATGGTTTTCCGATTGTCAATAGAAAGGTTTTACCTTTCATCATTTGGTTTTACCATATCTTGTTGAACAATGATGTTTCTCTGCATAATCTTGTAGTGCTCGTTGTGACGATTCCAACGAGTCCACGATTATCAAAAACGTAGTTCGTATGAGGAAAATATTGCGGTTTTACCGACGAACGTTTTCTAGATAGAAAAAGAAAAGAAACAAAACAAAAGAAAGAAAAAAGGGAGGGAGCCTGCTGGCCATCAGCCCGGCATGGCCGGCTCCATGGCTGGGCTCTCTCGGTTTGAGCCCCGGCCATCATGGCCGGCCCCATGGCAGGCCAGCCCGGCCACTGCCCGGCCATCCCCCAGCCTGGCCGGCCTCCCTTCTCCAGCTGCCCGAAATGTGGCCTAACGGCCATATTTTGGAGCTACTACTTAAGGGGCTTCTTCCCCAAAGGTTTTTAGGGTTCCTAGCCACCATTTTGAGCAAGTTTCTTCCCCACCATTGTTGATCTCTTGAACTTGCCTTTCTCTCAATCCCTCCAATAGTTCTTGCTAGTTTTTTAGGGAAAAGAGAGAGGAGGTCTAGATCCACGTTTCCACCGATCGGTTTCTCCTCTAAGTGAGGGGAACACCTTGGATCTAGATCTTTGGAGTTTCTTTGTGTTTCTCTTTGTTCTTCCTCTCAAATCCCTCCCAAGCATTAGTTGCTTTGGTTGGATTCGGGTTGGAAGAACTTGACCACTTAGTGTGTTCTTGCCATTGCATTAGTTGCATCGGTTTGAGTTCTCCACGGTGATTCGTGGAAAGTGAAGTTGAGAAGCTTGTTTCTCTTGGGTACTTTGGTGCCCTAGAGCTTGTTCCTCTAGGGCACGTTGGTACCCTAGACGGTTGTTGATTTCTCGGAGTCTTGGTGGCTCACGGGATTTGTTGGGAGCCTCCAATTGTGGAGTGTGGCTCAACCTTGTTAGCTTCGGAGCTTTGGTAGCTACGAAGACATTGCCGGGAGCCACCAATTGAGTTGTGGTGTGTGCCTCAGCCTTGGGCATCGAGTCTTGGTGGCTCGGTGCATTTGGTGAAGACCCTCCAACTTGTGGAGTGAGCTTCACCCTTGTAAAGGTTCTAGTTGTCAAGCTCAACGGCAACATAGTGACAAGTGCCTCGCCACATTGGTGGTAAGACACAACGGAGATACGGTGTGCCATATCAAGGCTACTCGGTGTTTCACATTGGTGAACACCGCGCCGCTCCAACGGAGACTAGCTTCCAAAACGTATCTATAATTTTTTATTATTCTCTATTATTTTATATCATTATTATATATTTTTAATACTCCCTTCGATCCAAAAAAGTGTTGCACACTTAATACAAAGTTTGTACTAACTTAGTACAAAATGAGCGACACTTTTTATGGATCGGAGGGAGTATGGTTTATATCAATTTTAGAGTATTTTATTGGAGTAATCTATTCACCCAGTGCCAAGTGTCAGTTGTTGTTTTACATATTTTTTTGGTATTGGAGTTTATCGTAATAAAATATCACAAAAAAGGAAAAAATACAACCAAGAGTAATTTTTTAGATGGTGGCGGAGAGCCAGGGGGTTCGATACAGAACCGCCACCATCACGGAAACCAGTTTGGACCCTATTCTGCCACTCTGTCGGAGAGGGGGGGTGGGGGTGGGGGATCATCGTCGGAGGCATGTACACCACCACTGCCGCCTTCATGATGATGTGTAAGTAGTTTATCTTTGGACTACGGGTTCATAACAGTAGCTAGAAGGTTATCTCTCCTCCATGTTCGTCAAACACAAATGTCTCGTGAGCTGCCTAACATGATTGAGATCCATATGATTAATTGTTGTTACGTGTTATGTGATATTATGATCACATTGTGCATGTTATTTATATGATGTTACTGTTATCGTGCTACTGTTTTATTTACATTGTTACATGCTCTCCGATTTATGTGTTTACTCTGGCCAAGTTTATGTAAAAATCTCCAAGAGGGGAGCGGGTGTTCGATAGTGGGTTCAGCCTCACTTTTGTATGCTCGAGTGACAGAAACATGTAAGGGGGTGATGTGTTGTTGCTGCTAAAGATAAACCAATGGTTTTTATCACACTCAGATGATATTTTTTACGGATTACATTATACACTATGTTTAAAGCAATAATATGTCGTTCTCAACTTAAAACTGAGAGATGCATGTTGGATAGCGGTCTCGAGGGTGACGTGTAAAGGTTACATGAGTATTGCCATTAACTATCGTGTCATCATAATTAACTAAATCCAACTCTATCAATGGCATAGTTGTTATTTGTTAACCCAATAGTGCCTTATTATTTATGGAGAGATAGCACTAGTGAAACAATAGCCCCTGGTCCGGTCTTTTACATTGATTACAATCTTGTTCTTTGCTGGTCCATTTTACTATTATTTAGATTTTGCTATATCTTCCATACTATGCACGTTTAATCTCTTGGGTTTGGCGAGTCGGGATGCTTGACAACCTTTCTGGAATGTTGGAGACAAGGTGTTTTGTGTGTTGTGTGTAGGTCCTATTTAAAACTTTGTTTAGTGTTGTATTCCTACGGGTTCAATAAACGTTGGTTCTTCTTTGAGGGAAATACATCATAATATCTTCCACTTGGGTTTTCGTAACGGTTGTTATCTACACCATTGGGTCCAACCAATGAATGTTGGATCGTGGGTTTTCACCTTGAAGATCAAGTCCAAACAAAATCCAAGCAAAACCTTTAAAAAGGTAACGACACAACATGCCGCCATTGTTAGGCATGACCAACTCGGGTCAAACCTAGGGTACTCACCCTAGAGTTTGAGACCAGGTACGAGAGAAGCACCACCAAATTGAAGTCATCTTGTTGTTGCCTCCACTTTCTGCAATCCTAGCAACTACATACGCGCATGGTCATGACGTGAGATCAAGCAAGTGAGGACCGTATCCGCGGAAGCATGCAATCAAGTCGGGACAAAAGTTGATTGCCACATAAAGTACCAAATGATGAAGCCATTGAAGTGGGTGGGGGGAGGTCACCAGGCCAAAATCCCAATTTGGACCTTATGTAGTCCCGTACCGTCCTGCCAAATGGAAACCGGTGGTAGATATGTATAATATAACAGCACCACACGCATGACGCATCCACTTGCTCTTTCGTCCTCGCCTGTGGCAGCAAATCACCGAGCTACCTGCATACCAAGGAGGAGGAATCTCCGGTATGGTCGGAAGATACCTGCATGCTATTTTCGATGTTGTTGCCTTTTCAGCCTTCGCCACTGCCTCAAATTGTTGCACACAGATCGCCTCTCGTCGTCGTGCAGCAGACACAAGACAACTTGATGAAGGTCGTCGACAGCCGCAGATCTGGAGCATACTAGGGCGAGCATCACCCAATTGGGAAGCACTAAGTGCTCAATCCAAGGTACACGCCATAGATCAATGACGGTGTTTGATGCAGCCTACAAGATTAGGGGTTCGGGAAGGGAGAGAAACGTGAGTAGGGTCGCCTCCTGCGGCCAGCCCCGACGGTCTCCTCCAACGTGACTAGGGGCATGGCAGCGACGATGAGGACTTTTTAGCTGGCGCCGGCTAGGGCGGTTTGGTCGTACTTTTTTCTTCAAATTGTCAACTTCTCGGTACATTACAATTTTGAAATTTATTTTTTAGGGAACCATTTTGAACTTTTAAGTATCCAGCAGCCTAATTTTGGTGCAATCACAAATGGACCCGAATTGGAAGATTTTTTGAGAGGGCCGAATTGGAAGATTGAGTTCACAGCATCTCTACATACACACAAGGTCCACGGGCCCGACAAAAGGAGCCCAAGATAGAACTGCAACTACCGGACAGTAGTCCCAATCAGTACCGTCACCTCTTGTACTCAAAAAAAAAAAGTACCGTCACCTCTTTATGTGCTGCAAAACTGTTGCGTCCTATGTTCCCACTTACTGTAGTACATCATTCAGGGTCAGTATTAGTTATGTTGAGCTGTTAGTGTTTGGACACTTATCCGTACTGTACAAAATATGTGGGCATGGACCATGGAGTCATGGACCATGTGGAAAGTTTTTTTTTTTCCAGATCGGACTTTTTAGACTTATCCTGCTCTGTCGATATGTCTGTATCAAATCAAGTCATGACCCCATTATCCACCGGTGTTTGTTCCTTTGTCCCTCTCTGTCAATATGGGATCACACTTGCCCGCAAAAAAAATATGGGATCACACAGTTGCGAGGTCTGCCAAAACCAAATCATGAATAGATCTTGGAATCCGATGTTGTGCAACGGCAAGTATTATTCGGTTTACTGGACACAACGCTTGCAAGAGGATTGCACAACGGCCAGTACTATGCTGTGCCTAAACTGCATCTTATATAAACTCACAAACAACAATTCTATTTACCACTTGACGCAATTTAGCCATCAAGTGACAATCGTTGCATACAAATCATGTCCTGCTTTACAGCTTACCAGAGAGAAATTTCCTATATTAAAAGAAAGAGCACACAGAGATAGAAATGGCGACCCAATTGCGAGATCTCCTGAGCAATGTGCGTATCACTTATCAGCATGTACTATTGCTATCTGTCTTGGTCCTTGGCAGTCCAATACGTCTTGACGACCAGGAGGAGCTTCTCCCTGACGAGCGGGCCGTCTTCGTGGTCGACGATCTGGCTGTCCCACCTCATCCCGTCGGCGACGCTCTTGATCTTCACCAGCATGTCCACGTCGTCTCTGATGATCACCGTGCCCTCGGGCCTCAGGATCCTGTCCATCTCCAGGAGAATGGTGTCCATCTCACACCTTGCAGAGTTGCAGCTCGGTCAGACAGGGTGAAACTTGTTTTTACATTCTAAATTACAGGGTATTTCTGATGCAAACCTGTTCTTGTACAGCGTGAACACTGAATCCGCGTGGATGAGATCGTAGGTCCGCGGGTACGTGGACGTGCCCTCGCACCTGCGGCGAATCAATGCAACCAGATCAGAAACCTCTCCCGAAAAACATGGCCACCGACGCACCGCTGTGATCACTGTGACATAATAGATCGAAGGACCATGTACTATGTACGATGGTTGGTGCCGGGTACGAGAGGACGACGACGAACCAGTCCTGGTAGCTTCCGATGAGCCCGCGCTCGTAGACCACGCCGAGCGCGCTGCTGGAGTTCCCCACGGTCGGGACCATGTTCATGACCCACAGAGGGTAGCTCGCCAGCGCCGCCGCGAAGCCGCCGATGCGGGCGTTCATGTCGAGGACGTTGCGGTACCGTCCCTTCTGCTCGAACTGGTTGATCACCGCCCGGTAGTGGCGGACCCGCTTCTTCCACAGCTCGGTGTCCTGCAGGAACGCCTTGGCGGTGACGCCCTTCACGGTGCCCGCGGCGATCCTGGGCGGCACGGCGGTGAGCCTCTTCGGCCATTTCTGCACCGCGCCGCCGGCCACCTCGCTCGCGTCCGACACCTCCGGGAGCGGCGTCACGCACGCCTCCATCTTGTCGTACCTAAGCGTGATAAATCAGTTACAGCAATGCAACCTGTAAGCCAGCCGATTCAACCGTTGGTCGATGATGATTGGCTCGATCGATCCGTGTAGTGCTGTAGTAGTAATTACCACGCCGCGTCGGGGTTTTGGCGGGAGCAGAAAGGCGGGGGCGACGACTTGGCGGCGGCGGCCTTCTTCCGGGAGGCCTTGCAGGCGACGTGGTTGGCGGGTTTCTGCCAGACGGCGATGTCGCCGGCCTCCTTGATCTTGGTCCAGCAGAGGCTCCGGGCCACCGCCTCGATGGCCTCCTGCTCGGCGTTCAGGTCCTCCTTGCTCCTCTCCCACCCTTTCCAGTACTTCTTCCAGTTGATGGGCGGCCCGGACAGGATCCAGTACCCGCCGGGGCGCAGCACCCGGTCAACCTCGATCAGATACAGCCCATCTGCACGTTCGTTCACAGTGTATGTATGCCATGCCTGAGTCAGTGTCCAGATCGATCGAGATGGAATTATTATGTCTGGAAGATGATGGATTGATGGGTGGTGTACCGTAGAGGTGCCAGGGGATGAGGCAGCGAGAGCAGTGCGCCATGTCGAAGGCGCGCGCCGGGTAGGTCAGGCGGTTGGACGCGAGGACGCCGATCATGGCCGGCACGCCGCGCTCCAGCGCGAACTGCACCTGCGCCTCGTGCGAGTCCCGTGGCGCGAAGGACATGGCCAGGATGTCCCGGGACAGCAGGTACGCGCCCCAGCTCGCCACCTGCACCACGCCCCGTCAGTTCAGCACACATTTCTTTCCTACTAAATCAATCCAGAGTTCAGACAACTAGAGTACTAAAGTTCAGCTGTGTGCGGATGATCGGTGAATGTGCGTGAGGGCAGGCAGTAGATATTACAATTACAAGTGCAGTCGGTCAGTTGTGGTACACAGAAATCAGATATTTGCTTGTTTGTTAGAGGGAAACTGTCTATGCCAGATGGTAGCAAGTCATTGTTAACATTACTGAGAATAGGATCTACTTCACACTTGAATGGTGACACAGTTGCTGACTGGCCAGTGCCTATGATTGTGCCACTATGCATTCGTTGAAAAAAGGTCACACTTCTTTGTCAACAACTTTATAGCACCGAATGACAGGGACAAGACAAGT
Source organism: Puccinellia tenuiflora (assembly GCA_012064385.1). NCBI lineage: Eukaryota > Viridiplantae > Streptophyta > Magnoliopsida > Poales > Poaceae > Puccinellia > Puccinellia tenuiflora. Next base: position 441,838 of record QRDG01001050.1, read on the forward strand.
GACAAGCAGATTTTACAGTTCACTTGTGCTGTTTCAATTGAGAAAAACCATCAACACCCAAATTTGTTAACTGGTACGTACGCTGTAGACCAAAGTTGCATAATTCACAGGCTTATATAAGGTGGAAATATCACCAATTCAGTAACATGTCTATCCTTAGGGAATGTGCATTGTAAGATCATTTCTAAATTTTGCAATGTGATAAATCCTGCCATATAATCCTGCAGTTTATACTCTGTAGTGATACTACCAGTCGGACCCTTTTGACCCCGGTTGACCAAGAATATCCCCATTTCTCAAGAATCCATGTCCCAAATTAAAAAAAAAAAATAGCATCACACGAGGCAGTGTGAAGCAGTTCAATCGAATCTTTGGTTATTGGAGACTTACCCCGCAGCCGGTGTCGAGCGCGGTCCGGATGGAGCCGTCGTGGAGCGGGATGAGCTTCCCAATGTCGTCGATGTACGCATCTGCGCCGTGGGGGAACATGGTCCCGCCGCCGGGGAAGCGGAGCTTGTCCCCGTCGACGCGGATCCAGTTCTGGACCGCCTTCTCGACGGTGAGCTCCTTGTGCGGCACGTTGGCGAACCACGCGACGTCGCGGCTGGCGGGCCACGGGAACGGGTTGCGGTACCCGGCCGGCGCCGGCACGAGGCAGCGCAGCCGGTCGCGGCCCGAGGGGCAGTGCCGCTCACGGTACACCAGCCGGTCCCGCGGGTAGCGCAGCGACCGCTTCACGTCCTCGCACGGCGTGTACTCGGAGTACTCGGCGGGGCACGCCGGGTACCTCCGCGGCGCCGCGGAGGAGAACGCGGACGAGGCGGCCTTGGCCGCGGCGGCGTCGGCAGCCGCCGCGTGGTGCGGGGAGAAGTCGAGGGACGGGGTACTGGAGGTGGAGGGCGTGACGGTGCTGGTGGTGGTGGTGCAGGTGATGTCGGTGGCGATGGAGACGGAGGGGGAGCTGCGGGAGGAGAAGGGGAGGCCGCCGCCGTGCTGCCAGGCGCCCAGGAGGTAGGAGGCGGAGCAGAGGAGGGCGACGGCGGCGAGGGGCAGGAAGAGGGAGCGCCGGGCGGCGGAGTGGGCCGGGGATATGTGCAGCTTCGTGGCCGAGCGGACCCCCATTGCCGCCTCCGTCGTCCTGCTCCCACCCGAAGCCCGGAGGAGGAGGAGTGTGCTGCGCTCACTGCTCAGTGTTCTTGGTCAGTGTGGGTCACTGTCTCACTGAGCTGGTAGTAGAGTAGCCTGCCGTTAGGTGGTGAGGCGGGGATTGAATGCATGGCGCGTTTGATTAGCTCGATGGCGTGTGTTTGATTAGGGAGTGATTACGTGAGGATTAACCGGATTAGCCCTTGACAACCACGCCATCTTCCTATTTTCACAGCTCTCTGACGTCACGTACCCCAACCCGAACGTGTGTGTAACTTTAGAGGTGTGGTGTACTTTCGTCTAATTCTAGTTCTAAGTCTGTACTTCTCTGAAGAATGTTTAAGCCCGTGATGAAGGCATTGGATCTGGATGCTCATGCCACTTGCTTGCTGCACACCATCGTGGCCTTATGTTATTTGTCCTTACTAGGTATCTGGTTTGTATGCAAGTGCTGATGACTCTAGCTTGGAAACATTTGCTGAGCTCAAGAATATATATACAGATGGCTACATTAGGCTAGCGAGGATAATTGTAAATTAAGCTAGCGTTACCCCTACAGACGTGAGGAATGGGTTCACACACGTGCTCCTGTCACTGGACGGTGACACGCATCGTGCACCACCCCGCCGTAGTAGTACAAGGTACCTGCAACTGCAGGTTGTACCGGTCAGATCTACTACGAGCTGAGCAGTAATTCTGGAAGCAGAGTAGATCAGTACTGCCGTGACATTAACCACTGAGCGAGTGGCCAGTGACGGGAGACACAATCACACGAGACAAAAGTTTGGGGTTTTGATCGGTGTATCATATGTTAATGCAGCTTTTTTTCCTGTGTTCTCAGTTGATTCATGTATCGACGCTTTCTAATCCGTGATGTAATTTGCTATATCAACTGATTTTCAATAAAGCAATAAAAGTTGTATGCATTAATGGATGCAGAGGCTGGGACTCCCCTTTTCGAAAAAAAAAAACAAGACAAAAGCTGGAATCGGACGGTAGCCTACGAGCCAGTATTTGTCCATTTTAGAGAAAAGTCATGTCGAGTTTAACAACCAAGTGCACAGGTCCCGACCGATACTGGATGAGTACGAAATGAGAGTAGGCTGTTGAGTCACTTGAGTGGATGTACAATACTTCGTGGAGCACTTTTCCAAAAGATATATGATTACCATTTCCATCACGTTACTCTACATATATGTCTTGTTGTTTTTAATATTACTAGCAAATATGACAGATGTCTGTAAATGTTTGTACCAAGTGCGATGTCTGTGGTTTTCCATAGCAGCCACATTTATCTCGCGCTTTTCCTCTTAGTATGCACAATTTTGTTCTTTTATCAGTCCGTGTTGATCTACCTTCTCTTTTTGCATCTTCACATTCCTCCAAGGACCAAGATTTTAAAGAGACTTAAGTCGCCCGCTCCAATAGATGAGAAGTTAATATCGTTGAATGTGTTGTGATTGGGAACACGCCCGGTACCACGGGGATTGTGAAACCGTTGATTGACCCTGTACTGTGTGAGAAGAACTTTGCGAGCAACAAAGAATAAAACACGAGAAAAGTTGACAACACCATTGCTATCACCACTGCCAAGTCCGGTGGAAACGCCACAGGATAAATCCTAGCTTTGTGCTTTTTTACGGTGCCCTATACTGATTCGGTGGGTGTAGTTTAGACATTTCCCGTACTTAAAATTAGTTAAGATTTGTTGCTTCGGAACCTTGTTCTAGCCGTGCCGCCGACCTCGTCAACCTCGCCGTTGCAGGCCTCTCTATTGGCATGCTCCTGCCTGGTGCTACGACCTAGATGGTCTCATGCTCGTCGACGCCGCCTCTCCATTTCCCCTGCCGAGGCACACATCACCCCCTCGCACGCACCATGACAAATGAATCTAAATGTATTGTGAAGGCATGAAGCTACGAAGCTAGATATCGTTTTAGAATTCCTGATCCATCTATGCACATGGTTGTTAAACAAATGAAACCTAGAGAAACTCCATTACCAAGCTTACACTAGTAGAAAACCCCCATTTAGTCCCGGTTCGTTTGAGCCATTAGTCCCGGTTCCCGGGACTAGTAAATCGGGACTAATGCTAGTCCCGGTTAGGCCACGAACCGGGACTAATGGTCCCTCCACGTGGGCGCGTTCGGACGCTGGGGCTGGAGGACCTTTAGGGCCCCTTTGATTTGTAGGATTGGCACAGGATTTTTACGGGATTGTAATCCTATGGATTTTTTCCTACCAGCGCTGTTTGATTCGAAGGAATAGAATCCGTAGGATTCTTTCCTATGGAACTTCGCCTAGTCTATTTCGTAGGAAAATTTCCATTAGGTTGGAGCTCTGGAAAAAATCCTGCGGGAAGGAAACAGCTAGCTAGTGAGTAACGGATGCTTGTTTGAATGCACAAACTTTAAATAATAATATTATTACGTTTCAGAGTTCCTGTGATTTTCCTATGTGCTATCAAACACAAACTTGTGCCAATTCCCATAGTTTTCATTCCCATAGGATTCCAGCGAGCATGCGACACCAATCCTTCACTTTTCCTATCCCTCCATTTTTCCTATCCTACGAATCAAATGAGCCCTTAGTCCCAGTTGGTGTTACCAACCGGGACTAAAGGCCTTTTTTTTTATTTTTTTAGAATTTTTTTTGATTTTTTTCAATATTTTGAATCTTTGAATTATTTGTCAGTTTAATCTCGAATCACCCATAATCTCACTGCTCCATCCATTCTCACACTTCTAGTCAAACTTCCCCACCGGTCACCCATCCTCACACTGCTCCAATCCAGCACGCTTAACTTTTGAGTTCCTTCCCAACTCGCTTCCAAGATTGCATTGAGTACATCTCGATAATACTATGCTATCAATCTTATTATCCACTACACTTTGATGGCACATGATATTATTTTTTGAATTCCAAATCTATATTAACATAAACAACAATTATTAAGTAATACTAATCTTTATGTAGAAATCAATTATTAATTCCAAAAAAATAAAAAATAATTTTAATTTCCAGCAAAAACTTAAATCTTATTATTTTTTGAATTCCAAACCTATATTAACATAAACAACAATGATTAATTAATACTAATCTTAATGTAGAAATCAATTATTAATTTCAAAAATTAAAAATAATAATTTGAATTTCCAGCAAAAACTTAAATCTTCCTGCACGATGGCACATGATATTATTTTTTGAATTCCAAACCTATATTAACATAAACAACAATGATTAATTAATACTAATCTTAATGAAGAAATCAATAATTAATTCTAAAAAAATTAAAAATTAAAATAATTTGAATTTCTGGCAAAAATCTTCCTGCTTTCATAGTTCCCTTTGAAATTTTGAAAATCTAAAAAAATTCCAAACGGGTAAACCCGGTTGCGAGCGGATGTGGATTTTGGCGCTGAACGTTTTGATATATTAAAAAAAAATCCGAGCTCGTACGCAAAAGTTATTGCAATTTTACGAAGAAATTGCAAAAAAATGAAAATTCAAAGCTTTCAATTTTCTTACAAGTAGGTTGCGTGAGGTACATGCATGTCAAATGATTTTAAAATTTGAAGTTTTTATCATTACCGTTTATTCGTTTTGGACGTTTATCCTTAATTCTTTAGTCCCGGATGGTATCTCCAACCGATATCTTTAGTCCCGGTTGAAGATACCAACTGGGACTAAATGCGCCACCTCTTCATTGACGTCGACGTAAATTCTGAAATTTTTCCAAAAGTAAAAAAAACTTTAGTCCCGGTTTGTATCTCTAAGCGGGACTAAAGATGGACCTTTAGTCCCGCTTAGAGATACAAACCGGACTAAAGTTTTTTACTTTATCACTAAGGTCACATCTGATTATAGAGAAACAAATGCTTGAACAAGTATTACATTCAGATTCCACAACAAGAAGATCAGGTGCGACGAAAGAGGAGGCCAGAGCACAGAGGTGTAGCAGATGATGCTTTGGAGCTTCAAACGCCGGATTCCAGCCTTCCGGGCGTTCGCGATGTCGCCGAGGCTTCGGGGAAGGACCAAGATGAGCGAGCAGTGATGGCCATACTGCTGGCACGATTCTAGCGGTACAGGTCCGCATGCATCGTTAGATTTATACAAATGGACAGTCGGTATACATTATAGGGTACCATAAAAGATCTCCTAGCTTTCGAGCTGGCGATCTACGGGAACAAAACAACCCTCCTCAATGTCAACAGTGCCAGCCACAAACGACAACACCTAGATGGAGATAGAGTCACGGGGAGTGATTTGTGATCTTAGAGCAACTCGAGGAAAAGAGCGAGAGCGCTCGCGTCGCCCCCCGCAGGCGGCCGAGCGCCCGAACCCTAGCGCGCCTCCCCCGTTCCTCTCCCCCTTCTCCTCCACCGTCGTGCGGGTGCAGGCCGGATCCGGGCCAGGCGGGCCCAGATCTGGTGGCGTCCTCGATGGTTTCGTCTAGGGTTCGTCGGGGGCAGTAGTTTCTAAGGTTCTCCATTGTTGGTTAGGGGGCAGGTACGCCGGGGTGGCGGACCCGGAAGGAGAGGCTGCACGGGTGCTTTCCGGCAGGCAACGTGGCAGCGGTGGTGGCCTTCCCTTTGGCTATGTGGATGGCGAGGGGTTTGGTAGCGGGTGATCCTGGTGTCGGCGTGGCTCTGGAGGCGGTGACCCCCTAGCCAAGATCTGGAGACCTCGTGTTGGCAAGGCGTTGCCTTGGTTTCCTGGATGACACGGGTGAGGATCCGAGCGAAAGCTCTGCGCTTTGGCGCCGGCGATGGTGGCGCCTTTGGGTGTCATTACCTCCTTGGGGGCGTCGTTGTGGTATCCTATCCGTGATTGGGTTCCGGGTGAAAACCCTAGCTCCTTGTGGGCTCGGCAGCGGCGGCGCAGCGCATCGCGTCGTTACCCTCTTGGGGGCGTTGTCACGGAGCCCAAGTCTCACCCGGGTGCAGCACGACGGAGTCATCATCCTGCCGTGAAGCTTCTTCGACTTCGGCATAGAGTGCTTTCATTGGCCTCCTATCTTTTACACGTGCACTTGGTGTCACCATCCCCGGTTCTCACTATCTGTTGGCAGGATCGGCGCTCCACGGCCCAGAGCGAGAGGGCAGGCAGCCCTCTCCGAGGATAGCTTGATGAGGTTGGTGCATCGGGACCCGGTGGTCTTCCAAGGCGGCGCGTTCTTGCTCTTGTTTGGTAGTCTAGGTCGCTTCTAGTTAGTTGTGGCATCTCCTGTTTTTCTTGTTCGGCTTCGAGTTGGTGGCTTGCCTCCATCTCTTTTGTCGTTTTTATTTTTGGCTTGCTTGTATGGGGATCTCCCACCACTTTATATCGGTTTGGCCGGTTGGGCTTTACTTATAAAGCGGGGAGAAAGCCTATTTCGAGAGATAGAGTCACGGAACACTTATTATCTACGATGTCAAATTGTCCGTCTACCGATACACAAACCCATTGAACAAATTAAAACTATTTCACAGAAAAAAGAATAAAATGAAAGCTACAAAGTAGAAGTAGATCATGAGACGCTAGCTGAGACTATGCGGACTTCTCCTCCAAATGTGACATTCTGGCGAGATTTAACCGGACCCAGATTTGCAGCATGGGAAGCTCTATTAGAGCGATTAACCATGATTCAGCTCTCAACGGGGTCAGATGTTTTTAGATGGAATCTGAATGAGAACGGTCATTTCTCAGTGGAGTCCATGTACAGAGCACTAATCCAAAGCGACGTGCCGATGGTTAAGTGTGAGAAACTTTGGAACATGAAAATACCATTAAAGATAAAAAAAATTCTCATGGTATGCTCGTCGAGGTGTTATTCTCACAAAGGATAACCTTGTTAAGCGTAACTGGAAAGGAAGTATGAAGTGTGCCTTTTGTCTTCATGATGAGACGATAAAGCACCTCTTCTTCGAATGTAAGATTGCACGTTCTATATGGTCAACTATCCAAATGGCTTCTAATTTGTATCCTCCTAAATCAGTTGTGAATATTTTCGGAAACTGGTTGCATTGAATTGATCATAAGTTTAGAAACATAATAAGGGTGGGAACGATAGCTGTTGTCTAGTCGCTTTGGCTTTGTAGAAATGATAAGGTTTTTAATGATAAAAATATTTCTCTCTTGCAGGTAATATACCGGTGCACAAGTTTGCTCCGTTCGTGGTCCATGTTACAACGCGTGGAGTTTCGAGACCTCTTTATGGAGGTTTCTGCGCGACTGGAGACTACGGCGAGGGACATTTTTACTCAACATGGGTGGCGTAATGATCTTCGCATCGGACCACCACCATAGGCGTAGTGCATGATCTTATGATTTGTAACGAGGCTTATGTTTTTAGCTCTTTATTTGTGACTGTCGGCTGTGTGTATTTTTGTTACGCAGAGGCCGGGTGTAATGCTTAAACCTTTTAAGTAATAAAACTCTTTATAAAAAAAAAGTACATCATGAGTTTCCAGGCGATCTAGGCGACTGTGTAGGCGTATTTTTGTTCTTTTAGCAACGCAGTCGTAAATGGGCCGTTACAATCAAGACTTTGATTAGTACTGATTTGGTCCGATTTAACTGTCACGAAAACTCTATTGCTACAAGCCCACAGAACATTTCCAAGATGTACCAAAAATCTGTGAGTTCCATAGGCCCCCAGCATAATCTCAGCCCAAATCCTTTTTTTTTTTGAGATGTCAGCCCGCCCAAATACTTAAAGTGACTACAAACTGATACAGTGCCCTAGCTCAAACGAAACACAATAACTCCGTCGGACGTTTCCTATCTGACGGTCCTTTTTCATCTCTCGTCTAAATTTGGTTGTCTATATTTTCATATCAACAATTGTGTAAAATGATTTATTCACGAAATTTCAATTTTTCTATTATCTCTGTTGTAAAATATAAAACGTTTTGTTAAACAAAAATACCATACCAAAGGTTTGATGTTTTCAAAATGAGGTCGTAGTAGATTGTCAATATTCTCTCCCGTATGTTATAAAAGTGTATTATAAGAGGTTGTCAATCGGTGACGCTTTGTAGCTGGAGGTTGTGGAAGAACCGAAATGCCTGGGTCTTCGGTAACACCTAGCAACAAGCCAACAATGGAGTGTAGAGAGTATCACGTGCAGTATATGTGACAGAGTTCGGTGGGTGGACAGTGCCTAGGCAAAGGGCGAATGGCATTTTTAGCGTGAGAGTAGGAATAGGCTAAGGAGTTTGAGTGGTGTGTTGGAATAAGTTTGCTGTTGGCCACATCCAGGGCAAACTATCTTGTATATCTTTTTTCTATATAGAAGTAAGGTACGCCTAGGCTACTCTCGAAAAAAGACGTTGTCAAAAAAAGTGCATTGTAAGAGCATCTCCAGTCACGACGCCAATAGAGCATACGGACAAACGTCCGGAGCAGCTGTATTGGTGCCATCCGGATGAATTAAAGCGTATTACGGGCGGCTCTTCCGTGCCCCCGGTATAATGGCAAAGCAATGCAAAAAGTAGGCTGCATGCATGCATTTGTAAGAGATAATGAGGAGAGAGAAGAGTGGACCCGCATGCACGGCGTGGAGGGTGGCGTGGAGGAGAAAAGAAAGGAGAGAGAAAAAGATTTTTTGCATGCGGACATGTAGCCAAACATGTGGCTGTGGCACATGCAATTTTGTCCGGCACACTCAAATCACTCCCACTGCATAGGGTGTGGCTTGGCGCTGCCAGACGAGTTATTGGCGCCGCGGGGAAGAAATTTGGCTATTGGGACGCCACTGGGCGTCATTTTCGTCCGAAAAGGCCAATCGAGACGTCCGGACATTAGTGAGGTGGTGGAGGGGTAGCCAGGCGCTCCCGACGGCTTCCGCGAGGGAGAGAGAGCACCAGAAGTGGGGGAGAAGCTAGGGTTTGGATCGCCCCCGGGTCGCCCGCACGGGAGCGACACGCGAACTAGAGAGAGTCCGTGTTTAGTTCCTTCGCTGGATTTGTGAATGTATTTGTCCAGTGCAGGTCTAAGAGCATTTGTCTAGCTAGAGCGCCATTTTTTGACTAATCCACTGGAGATGCTCTAAGAGAGTGGATATTCTGCACCTAGGAATCTACCCCGTTTTAAAGGAATAGATTTTAAACGTGATCTAAGATATCAAAAAAATCAGAACAAAAATTCATGTTTATCGTGAAATATGTGCGCGGCGGAAAGTTGTGCGAAATAATCTTTTATTTTTCCTTATCAAAAAAGACAATTTTTGGTGCTGGAAAAAACTTTTCATGAGATATTCTTTTGTTAGTTTTACATAGGTCGAAAAATTATAGTTTTTCAAAAGAAAACTTTCTACGTGCACATAACACTGGATACGTACACATGCAGTTTTTTATTTTTCGCAGTTAGAAATACGTTTTTCAAAAACAGGACAAATGTCCTCATGTTTAAGATGTATTTTCCTATATTATAACTATCAATTCAACTACTATTTCAAAACTTATAGTTTGTACAGTTTATAATCCTAACGAGTATAATCCTAGAGGTTTATGAGAGGACCACAAACGGATCAATGCGCAGTCAGAAACGGTGGCGAACCTAGAATTTTAGCACAGGGTATGCCACACACAAATTTTACGGGCCTATTGACAACGGTATTATCTTAGAAAGTAAAGAAAGAAATGATGAATATGCAATACAACAAATAAATAAATAGGGATTTTTCATTATAATCAGAAAAGGTAAATTGTTGGACACACGCACCGATGACATGGCGTTAACTAAATTTTTGTCGTTGCACACAACCCTAAATTTTCAAAGTATTCAACTGCGAGATAGTCATTTAGGGGACATTGAAATGCAATCAGATTGTACTGAAATGATCAACAAAAATATGTAAAAAAAGATGTTACAAAATGCTACATCGGGACATATAAAAATTAATCATATACTCCCTCCGTTCCTTAATATAAGATGTTTTAGGTTTTCTCACTTCTCTAGATTTGTATGCAGCTAGACGGTTTTTAGTGTCTATATTCACTCATTTTACTATGTATGTAGCCTATAGTGAAATAGCTAAAATATCTTATATTAGGGAAACGGAGGGAGTACTTGACTACCGAAGACTAATCAGTTGACTATGGTACGCAGCTAGCACATAACGCAGTGTAGAGTCGCTCCAAGGTACAGTAGCTAGGTATATATTTCCTTTGATTACTGATTAGACCTCAAAACTCGTGAAATTTACCATATTTAACCCTTTTTAAAAAGATTTTACAAAATGGACTCAAATTCAAATTAATTCACGATCTGACCCTTTTTCATGGCGCCCGGCCCTGAGGCGCCATACCAAACTGCACGACGCCTCGAGAAAAGGCGTCATAAATCCGGCCACGTCAGACTGGATGGGGTCCACGTCGATAGCATGGCGCCTTGGTCCGGGGCGCCATGCCTACTACCATGGCGCCTTAAGCCGGGGCGTCGTGCTTTTTTTTTTTTTGCTCTTTGGGCAACTCGGGAACAGAACAAAGAGACTATAGATATAGGTTCAGTACATGATACATGCTCTAGCCTAGCGGTTTGTGTCCTGTTGTGTGCTCGGCATATGTGAGGTCCTGAGTTCAAGTCTATGTATTGCAACAATTATTTTCCGATATTTTTTTGTTTTTTTTACTCAATCCCCATATGCAGTATGTCATGTAAAACATAAAGTTATTACTTTTATTATTTTTGTTTTTCACTTAAATGGGTAAAGCTGCAAATCCTTATGTTCAAGCACACATACACATACGATATATATAGTTTTACGGGCAGAAATGATTAGGCCACTCCATGGTGGACGTCCAGCCACTCCATGGTGCATGAGTTTGATAGTACTATTCCATTCATCAATCGCGAGCTAGCCAGCTGATTGCGAGGTTGATCACATCTTCGCTAGTCGTGTCATGGCTCACCGCTCTGATGCCCTTGCTCGATCTGCTAAAAAATTCTCTAGCTTCTGCTATATGTTCTGATGGGCAGTATATGTTCATGTGTCCAATCAGTTTTGTGTACTGATGGACAATGGTAGCTCACCCATCATTTGATAGCTCTGTCATATAACAATGGAATGCCTTTTTAATCCATTGTATGAATTATTATCATGTGTACTTGGAACGTTGTGTTGTATCCGTTTGGCAGTTACAAGAAATCAATAAATACAAATTGATAAAGTTTGGAGAGTGAGAATTTGAAAATTAGTTTGGCAGTTACAAGAAATCAATAAATATAAATTGGTAAAATTTGGAGAGTGAGAATTTGAGAATCCATCGAAATGAAATGACAGTGTAAACTGAAGATAAAAACTTTTTAGAGAGGCTCTCTAAGTTGACATAGATAGTCAAATACTCAAATGTGACACTTCCTTAGACTTCACCTCCACGTTATTTGTTGGAGGAGATAATAGAAAAAGGGCGAATTGAAATTCCATTTTGTGTGATTTTTTTATCAATTTTTTTTATTTTGTTCTTCTCCCGTTGCAGCGCACAAGCATATTACGTAGTGTAACAAATAGAAACAATGTACGAAGTTTATATATTGTACATGTGCTTATATATAGGTATTTGTAACTTTGCATATTTAAGTGAAAAACAAAAAACAATAAAAAAAAAATTTTATCTTTTATATGACATACTGCATATGTAGACTGAGTAAAAAAATAAAAAATAATTAAAAAACATTATTTATATTGCAATACCTAGACTTGAACTCAAGACCTCGCATATGCAAAGCAAACAGCACGCACAAACCACTAGGCTAGAGCACGTGTCATGTGCTAAACATAGATCTAGACTCTCTTTGTTCTGTTCACGATTTGCCCAAGGAGCAAAAAAAAAAAAAAAAAAAAAAAAAAACGACGCCCCGGCTTAAGGCGCCATGGTACTAGGCATGACGCCCCGGACCAAGGCGCCATGCTATCGACGTGGACCCCATCCAGTCTGACGTGGCCGGATTCTCGAGGCGTCGTGCAGTTTGGTATGGCGCCTCAGGGCCGGGCGCCATGAAAAAGGGTCAGATCGTGAATTAATTTGGATTTGAGTCCATTTTGTAAAATCTTTTTAAAAAAGGGTTAAATATGGTAAATTTCACTCAAAACTCATCATAGCTAGTCAGATCAAATCCATTGCCAAATACGTGCATGCATGGCGCATGACCATATATAGCTAGCCTGCAGGCTAACTGTATTAGCTCAGCTTGATTGATCGGTACATAGGTCAATTAACTATCAAATCTAATCAACCCTGTCCCTGAATAAGACATAAATGACCGCAAGCTGTATGTATTAGCTCAGCATGATTAATTATATGCTTGCACGGCTCGGCCGCAGGGTATGCCGTGGTATAGCAGGCATACCCTGTAGGTCTGTCACTGGTCAGAGGGATAACCTGCAAAAAAAAAAAAGCTTTCGATCTTATAAAAACAAAGTCGTTGTGGACACGCCATATGGCCCAGCGTAAAGCAGAAACAACCACTTAAATTTTGAGTTTTATCTTTTCTTGCCAAACCATTCAACCAATTACCAAATAGATTAGTGATGTGGCGGGTGGATATATATATGTTAAATGTCATATGCACAATTCGCCATTTTTTTTTGCCAAAGGGCAAACGAATGTTGTACTATTTCTCCTTTCTCTACTACTCGTGTACTGAAGGTCTGAAGCGTCACCTGCCAATAGGCATTGCAGTTCAAAATTCCAAACAAACGAAACATACTGATATGACTTACTACAGTTTGCCTTCACTTGCCCACGACATAAATAAGATTACGATTTTTATCTGTGATGTCGTGTTCATACTCAGCTTCATACTTACAACTCCGATATAGAAAGAGCTCTCGAAGGAGGATTTGGTGTCTGGAGGAATATGTGATGCAGTATCCGTCAAATGAAAAATTCATTACTTTGGGAGACGGGGAGTCGAAAAAGCTCAACGCAGATGCTTGCTATGAAGAGTGATATACCAATTTGATCATCAGAAGAAGTAGCTAATGCAAATTTGCTAGTACTAACCTGTGAAATTGATCTTGGATTTACCCATAGACTAACCTCATAAAATTCACATCTGAGCAAATTTTTTTTTGATAAAGGGCTTTATTAATTAAAAATTAAGTATTACACCCGGCCTCTGGATAACAAAAATGCACACAGCCGACAGTCACAAATAAAGAGCTAAAAACATAGTCTTCGTTACAAATCATGAGATCGTGCACTACGCCTATGGTGGTGGTCCGATGCGAAGATCATTACGCCACCCATGTTGAGTAAAAATGTCCCTCGCCGTAGTCTCCAGTCGCGCAGAAACCTCCATAAAGAGGTCTCGAAACTCCACGCGTTGTAACATGGACCACAAACGGAGCAAACTTGTGCACCGGTATATTACCTGTAAGAGAGAAACATTTTTATCATTAAAAACCTTGTCAATCCTACAAAGCCAAAGCGACCAGACTGAGCAATATATCATACAAACCGACTATACATTACCCAAAGCAGAGCAGAAGCAACGGCTGAAAGTGTGAACCTCTCTACCCAATGCCCGCACGGTCCATCTTATTAATTGTGGATTTGTATGGTAAATATATTAACAAACAGGTATTTCCAATGACAGATAAGTGAACATTATCTTCTATATATGTAGCAAATAATCATTTTACTAAAATTTGTTGTAGAAAAGACACCAAAGGCATCTTATTATTTCTAATATATATCAACTAAAATAATAGCTAGTACAAAAGAGAAACAATTCGACACAAAACAAAACGACAAATACAAACAAAAATACACTGAAGACCATACTGACCGTCTTCTTCATTCCATTGTGGAATGACTCCGGAGCATGAAACTTGCACTGAACAAGAAGATAAAAAAAATACCAAAACACATGCAAACAGGATCGCCAACCAAGGCTTTGAAGATATTCTCTGAACGAACACCATCTAGCTAGGGAAACATCCCAAGTAACACATGCTTCCAATGCTTCACCATCAATCCAGAGGATTGAAAAACTGGACCTTGCTATAAACCCAACCGAATGAAGAGAAGATTCCCCAACACAAACCAGTTACTTCCACGACACACCAACAACAAAGATCCAAATAGAGCTAACTGATTAGGAAACACCTAATCTCACCGGCCCTTCACCGACATATGATCGAACGTTGGCGTGATAAGGAGAGGAAGGAGAGACCTTATTCCAACGCACCATCACCTCCACCACCTCACTGATGTTGCTAGGAAGATCAAAACCTAATGGCTACGAGGATATGCAAGACTTATAACAGGAACTAATGGGTCTCCACCCCTCTTTACACTGACCAAACTGCCGAACGAAAGATGGGAGGGGGGCTAAGACAGTGGCACTAGGGAATCCCTAGTTTGGTAGGGAAAGAGGATATTCAAACAAAACGTTGTGATCTACTCCCTCCGTATCAAAATATAAGATGTTTTAGACTTTTGCTTTCCATCCGTATCTAGACATGTGCAAAACATGTCTAGATACGGATGGAAAGCAAAAGTACAAAACATCTTATATTTCGATACGGAGGGAGTATATTATTTTCTAGGATTAAACAAAACAATTCACAATAAAAAGGATAGTGACACAATTAATCCATAAATTGTTAATGCTTCCATAAAAGTTAGAATTTAAAAAGGATACTAAGCAATAAAGTAGATTTTTTTTTGCAGAAAACAATTCGGATTTAGAAGGAAAAAAAACTGCACCTGTTCTTGGGCCATGTATAATGTGGCCCATATATCAAATCCTTTAGGCGAAGAGGCCCCTATTGCACGCTATGTAAGAAATTTCAGATCTTATACTGGATCACCAAATTCACGGGCCCATGATTGCCCTGTATAGCTACGTTGATATAGACTTCAACTTAGACACGTGTCTAGGGGAAATTCACCTCGTCACATGGTAGCATATGCTTCTGCTACCGAAAAACATTTTAAATTGTCAAAAAGTTCTAAAGAAAAAAAATTGACGCATACATTTGGAAATTCTACGGAGTGAACGAAAGGGTCAGTCAAAGCAAGCTTCATTTTATAATTAAGTTGGACCTTCATGTTCAACTCCAGCCGACCTTTGCGTCGATCATTCGGACCGTCAAACATGTGCAAACGAAAATGTGTTATTTATGAACATGTGTGGCTCAGCAGCCACACGGTCTTATGCACACTGGCATCATATGATTTCGGTGCAAATAGATTAACAAATCGCATGCGCATGATCATATATATAGTCAGAGTAGATGTTGATGCGTGTTCTCATTCTTGGACTTGCACCACGTTAAGGTATGGCCGGGTGGCCACTTACCCTTCGCATTATGAATAAAGTATCGCTGCGTGCCCAACGTGCTTAGTTGTATAGGAGTATATCGTTCGCCAATCGCCATCCAGAGATCTCATTCGCGCCGATCTCGATCTTGGTTTCCTGTGGTCCAAGGCAGCCATCATCGGCGAGGTCATTATCTAACAGGTAATCATCTAACGACATTTTGTTATATTTTGGAGGATCATTGCATGTATCGCCCATAAAGCCTCCTGTCATCGCTCTGTCTGTTTGAATGCACACGAATTGTGCGACGGGTATACAGTATCAACTGATCGAAGAGTCCCAAAATGATAACCCCAGCCCAACTCTTCAGTTTCTGCCATCCGAAAATGAGATGTACTCCGTTGTGTAGCTATAACAACTGTGCATTTGTGCCGCAAGCTCGTCAAGAGAGAGAGCAAGAGAGAGGGGTTGCCGGCCAAGGACACGTGGAGTCATGTGTCCAACGGATCTCCTACATTCGATCGGTTCTCGAGTTTATTGATGTGGTTGTAGTTCCGACTCTTCGGACTTAGAGTTCTAATCATGGGTGTTGCTTTGTCGTGTTGGTTCTAAACCTTCCCCGTAAAAAATGAAAAAAAATAAGGGGATCATGGAGTGTCGGCGGGAGGGATTTATCACAAAACAATGCTATCCACAATGAGAATAATTTAGGCTATTCACAATAAGAGTAACTTAGATAGTAGCATGCATCCAGTTAAGCAGAAAAGGTGAAGTGACACTTAAATAATAAAGATATAGACAAATAGAATAACATAGCTACTCACATAGCGGTTTCCAAGACAAGATGAGTCAACAAGTTTTAATAAATGATACCATCTAATTTACTTGCTTTATGTTAATTTGTAATATGAAAGTAGTAACATATACATGATACTAGTTTAATTTATTCTTCAATGTGACCGGTCTAAGTTCCGCATATAGGAATTGCGCGTCCATCCACGGCCGATTCCATAGTTCGTGTAGCAACAGACATCCAGCCGCTAAGAAGATTAGCATATTCCCATATATATACTCCCTCTGTTTCAAATATAAAATATTTTAGATATTTCAACAAAGTCTATATACATATCAAAATCAGTGAATCTACACGCTAAACACGTTTCGATACATATGTATCACGTACTCTTTATTATCAAAAACTAAAACATCTTACATTTAGAAAACAAAGAGAGTATGCATGTCAGAGACAGAAAAATTACAGTTCTAATTAAAACCGAGCCAAAGAACTTTCCCGTAAAAAAGGAAAACGGGGTCGTCATGGAGTGTCGGCGGGAGGGATAAGTTACCACCGAATAAGTTCAGACCGGCCGGGTAAACCTCGCATTCATCCATACTTGTCCGTTTGTCCCTGACAGGACATCCCACGAATCACAGATCGATCGACGTCCCGATCTATCCCGGCCGGCCGCTACCTCTGGAAGCACGCACAAGACTAGATTAGCTAGCCGTTTGTACGTCCCGGCAAATTGACAACCCGGCGTACGTCCTCCCGCCATATCGATCACCAATCAGCATGCAGTGGCCGGCTGGCCGTGGCCGCCCCCACGTCGTCCCAAGCGCGCGCCTCCTCATGGCCTCGATTTTCTTTTCCGCACGTGTCGCGCGCGACCAACCACGTAGGAGTAAGTATCTTCACCGATACTCCGGAAATATATCCGGCACCCTCCACCAAACGGCCAATCAAATTTTGAATCTCGATGCAATAAATTTGAATAGAGCTCTATTCAACTAAATATAAATTTTACAACCTCGACGAAATTAAAACTAAACGCTAAACCTATACCTCTTTAGATCTACTCCAATATTCCAATCTTGGAGCACTCCTTGGCCGGGGCATGCACCACATAACTAAATCCTAGATCTACGGCGATTCAGATGCACTGCTCGAGCTACGACCCACAAATGTCAATGACGGAAGAGGCCGGCGACAATCTCATCGGTCGGCCGGAACTTAGCCAACGTCGATGGTGATGACCGACGTAGGCGTAGTAGAAAGCTTTCCTGGAGCAAAATCTTGAAGGTCGTGAGTCTAGTCGGAGCCGATGTCAATGATGGAAGGTGGTGCAAACGATGCACCCAATCCGTCTCGTCCTCCTCTTCTTCCTCCTCCTCCACTACAGAGCTGCTCGACGAGTTCGCATGTCGTAGCTCCGAGTGTGGCATGTTGGGTGAGTATTGGAGGGGTTGGGCTGAAGGCGGTGTGGCATGTTGGGGGTAGAAGCGGGGTTAAATAGACGGGCGCACATGCATGTCGTGGCGTGTGCGTCTAGCCTGGGCTCTCTTGTGTGGCGTGCATGCTGATCAGTTGTTACATGCATGCTCGTCGATGCGCCGCCTGCCTCATTGCTCATCGCATCATCGTGCAGGGTGGTGCATGCATATTCACTCGTGTCTATGATATGCGGGACCGACCTGTTGGAGGTGTTGTCCAACTTCCCAAGCTGACCCCCAAATTTGGAGGCCCATTCGAGGTGCCGAACAGAAATCGAATCGGACAGAACCCTTGAAGTGCCGATCATAGTGGCAGTGCATCGACCGAGCATTTGAGATGGACTGGATCCCATGCACGGGGAGCAGAGAGCGCTTGATCCTGACCACTGACTGACATCGAGCTACACTACAGGAATGAGTCTATGTGCCGACGGCCGCTTGCTACGCCGACGGCAATTTGTCGGGGCCGTCGGCGTAGCCTCCTGGCAGGCCAGCCGGTCGAGCTGGCCGTCGGCACAAAAAATGTCGTCGGCGTAGTCAAATTAGGACCGACGGTCACCGTCGGCGTAACCTTGCCGTCGGCGCAGGGTGGTTGTGCCGACGGCCACCGTCGGCATAGGTGGGCCGTAGGCTAGCGTATGGGGCTACGCCGACGGCAAAGCCGTCGGCACAGCTTCACAGGGGTACGCCGACGGTTTTGCCGTCGGCATACCTATTTTTTTCCTGTTTTCCATTGAGTTTGAAATAATTCATATCTTTAAATCTGTAAAGCGAAATTTAACAAAGAAAATGTCTAAATTGATTAGAAAAATTAGAGGAATACAAATATGACGTCCATATAATCTTTTTAACCATGCATATGACTTTTTGTAACATATTTTTGTACTTGGTTACTTAAAAAGTCATTTTTGGCACTTAAAAAATGGAAAATCATATTCAACGAAAAATGAAAAATGGGTTTTTTATTCAACGAAAACCCTAAACCCCTTAGTCAATACTATTCTACAACCAAGATACACCAGTGTGTCAAATATTGCCTCATTCCGACATTTTTTACTATGTTAAATGTCATACCCTAGCTTATTTCAGTCGAAAACCATACATCTTTGTATCTCGTAGCTCATTTCTGTGAAGTTTTTTTTATAAAAACCTTCATAACTCATGTTTATAATTTTTTCCAGGTGGTAGGTCATATAAAAGGATGCCATGTGAAGGTTTTCCATTTTTTTGATTTTTTTCAATTAGTTATGTCTAACCCTAACCCGAAACCGAGACCGTAAACCCTAATGATAAACCTAAACCTAACCGTAACTTCGATCCAACAAAAACCGTCAAAGATCTCTAAAGAAAGTATACATTGTGGATCTAAAAGTGATTTTTTCAAAAAATCATGACCAAACTATGTGGCACTCGTAGTTCAAATCAGACCCACTTCTAGCGAAATCGGCAGGAACTTATCTGAATTGTTTGGAATACCTAAGTATGTTTTTATATCCAAACCCAGGGTTAAATGAACTTATAAGGTGGTCTACTATTTTCTATCTATTTGGATGTTCCTCTTTCGGTGAGTCGTTTTGGTAGCTGCTTCACAAAAAAAGACTGTTTTGACACTAAAAAAAATGAAAAATGGGTTTTTTATTCAACGAAAACCCTAAACCCCTTAGTCAATACTATTTTACAACCAATATACACCAGTGTGTCAAATATTTTCTCATTCCGACATTTTTTTGCTATGTTAAATGTCATACCCTAGCTCATTTCAGTCGAAAACCATACATCTTTGTACCTCGTAACTCATTTTTGTGAAGTTTTTTTTAGAAAAACCTGCATAACTCATGTTTATAATTTTTTCCATGTGGTAGGTCACATAAAAGGATGTCATGTGAACGTTTTCCATTTTTTTTGATTTAGTTATGTCTAACCCTAGCCCGAAACGGAGACCGTAAACCCTAACGATAAACCTAAACCTAACCGTAACTTCGATCCAGCTAAAACCGTCAAAGATCTCTAAAGAAAGTATACATTGTGGATCTAAAAGTGATTTTTTCAAAAAATCATGACCAAACTATGTGGCACTCGTAATTCAAATCAGACCCACTTCCAACGAAATCGACAGAAACTTATCTGAATTGTTTGGAATACATAAATATGTTTTTTTATATCCAAACCCAGGGTTAAATGCACTTATAAGGTGGTCTACTATTTTCTATCTATTTGAATGTTTCTCTTTCGGTGAGCCGTTTTGGTAGCTGCTTCACAAAAAAAGACTGTTTTGATAATAAAAAAAATAAAAAATAGGTTTTTTATTTAACGAAAACCCTAAACCCCTTAGTCAATACTATTCTACAACCAAGATACACCAGTGTGTCAAATATTGCCACATTCCGACATTTTTTGCTATGTTAAATGTCATACCCTAACTCATTTCAGTCGAAAACCATACATCTTTGTACCTCGTAGCTCATTTCTGTGAAGTTTTTTTTATTAAAACCCATTTTTGAGTATTTACCTAATTTTCTAAAACTATCAAGGTTTTTGTGATGCAAAAGATGATATGGATGAAATATTTGAATTCCTCTCATTTTTCTAATCGATTTAGACATTTTATTTGTCAAATTTCGATTTACGGATTTAAAGATATAAGATATTCTATATTAAATGTAGAAAGGGAAAAAAATTAAAATTCATTTTATTGTTATTTATTCAAAAATATTATTACTTAATAATTGCTATTTATTCAAATAAATTTTCAAAATTTAAGTTATAAAAAAAGTAACATCGTGACCTAGGGGTTAATATGATTGATATGATAGTTATATCAGTAAGTTCTAATTTCTCATTTAGAAGCTAATTTGGATGGAATTCAGAAGTTAAGCGTGCTTGGGCTGGAGGATGTGTGCCCGAATGAAAAGTTTGACCAGGGTAAGCAGTTTTACTTGGGATTATGAGTGGAATTAGAGTTTAAATGTGTGACTAAGTAAGAAATTTCAGAATAGAAATAAAAATAGAATTAAAAAATATAAGTAAATTTAAAAAAAATGATGAAAAAATGAGGGAAAAAATATGCTGACGGTACTATGCCGACGGCTTTCGCTATGCCGACGACATTTTTAGCTATGCCTACGGGCTGATACGCCGACGACCATACGCCGACGGCAGCTGTCGGCGTAGATCTATGTCGATGGTAATTTGACCTATGCCGACGGCTTTTGGCCGTCGGCATATCCGCAGTTTGCTGTAGTGCTAGTTGTTTCAAAAACGTGACGACGAAAATACGGCCGTACGTATATACAGCGCCCTACTAGCTAGAATACGGCCGGCCGACCGATCTGATCCACTGACGTTCCTCTTCTGAGCGCAACCGCTGATTCCGTTTGACGTGAAGCGAAATGGACACGAGCGTACACACTTCAGCTATCGAATCTTACACGAGCGCGTACGTAGTATATACAAACGAAGAATCTTTAGTTTCTCGATCGTCTTGCAGGATATATATATACAGTATATGTTAAAGCAAGAATTTTGTGTGATCTTGGCGAGTTCGATCTTGACGGCCGGGAAGAATCAAGCAACAAGCTGGCGCGACAGGGGCAGAGATTCCGGAAGTTCTGTGGTTCGAGTTCGAGACATGCACACTCCGTACGTAGTACACTGCATGTTTCAAGTCGATGAGCGGCCAGCATTTCACCCACAAAATCCGCATGCCATCCAGCTCGACGCAATTGCATTAGTCTACCAAATGATTAACCTATGCGTGAGTTGGATAGACTAACATGCATATGTCCCTCCAAAGGAATTCGCTTTCAGTTCTTCTGTTCGATGTCGATGCACATGGCGGAGGTACACCCTCGTGCGAATAGAGTTTCAGTTCCCTGTCGATGAGCGTTGAAAGTTTGCAGCACGTAGAGGTGAAGCCGAACCAAATCTCCAACCAAACTAGCTGGCGGTAGCAAACACGTTCTAGCTACACGTTTAGTTGGATTCCTTTGCATAAAAAATGGAAAAGTATAGTAATCATCCGGGGGATCGCATCGTCCGGGTCGACAGCGACAGCGCGACTTGCGTCTCCCCACGCGCCACTCCTTGCGGGCCCGCCGCCGCCGCCCTCGGCCACCCTCCTCCGCGTCGCCGACGACCTCGGCCACCCTCCCCCGCGCCCGCCGCGCCCGCCCTCGGCCACCCTCCCCCGCGCCCCGCCGCCGCCGCCCTCGGCCACCCTCCCCCGCGCCCGTCGCCGCCGCCCTCGGCCACCCTCCCCCGCGCCCGCCGCCGCCCTCGGCCACCCTCCTCCGCGTCGCCGACGACCTCGCCCTGATCCGCTCCTCCCTCCTCTCCCTCGCCTCCTCCTCCAACGCCGTCTCCCGCCATTCCTCTGCAACGGTGGGCGGTGATGCTCCCATGGCACTACGGCGTTGCTGCCGTGGTGGTGACGCGGTGCTCCCATGGCACGGCGGCGCTGCTGCCGTGGTGGTGGTGTGGTGCTCTCATGGCTCGGGAGGCGCTGCTACCATGGCATGGCGGGCGATGCTACCAACGGCGGCGGACACTGCTACCTATGGCTACGGCGGCCGGTGATGCTACCAACATTCCCCGGCGAGGCTGCGGCGGCGTTTTTCCGGATGCTGCAATACAATATTTTTTTTTGCTATTATAGTTATGTGGTTTTGGTACAATAGTATAAAGTTTTTGCTACAATGTCTCCGGCGAAGTCTCCAGCGTCCGGCAACATCTCCGGCGAGTTCTCTGTCCAACTGTTCTGTTTTTCTATTTTATGTGTCGAATCGTTTTTTGCTACAATAGCATTTTTTTTCTACCGCGGGACCGTTATTTGCTACCTAGTAGCAAAAGCGGGATTTAAAAAAATAAAAGAGACACGTGTCGCTCAGGCGACCCGGGGGATGGAAACATCCGATCCCCCGGGGGACGCCTAGTCCTGTCCATAAAAAATATCATCCATTCATACCTCTCGAAAAAAATCATTTGACTCTTCACTAGTGCAATCGAACAAAATTTTATGAAAATCCCGTGTTTTTAGAATCATTCGAAACAAAGAGTCCCTTATGGAATGACTTATGATCTATAATAAAACTGGATTACTCGAATGAAAATGGTATCATTATTTTTTCAGAATAATATTGTTAACATATATCGAACTATAGGTCTTTGAAATGTGAACCCATAACTAAAACTACGAAAATAACAAGATCCGTTACACACAACTAAAACTGGGGAAAAAGGTGTGTGTGTGTGGGGGGGGGGGGGGGGGGGGGGGCAACGAGCTGGAGCAGTAGTAGGAACCCGGTGAGAGTGTTGCTTACGCCGACATTGAGTTGATTGGCACAGGAAAACAAAATGTGATCGGGTTCGAATCACATATATTTTCTCACCGTTCTGCTTCACACTCCAACAAGACGAATATATGTTGCACCTCTTGCTGTGCGCCGGTCTTTGCCGTGTGCTATCTCTTGCCTTTGACGTGTGTCGAACTTTGATGTGTGTTTTATGTGCTACAACACCGTACTTTATTTCCTTGGGCTACACGCGGCAAAGAATACTTGTGCCGTGTGCCCGATATCCAGCATACGACAAAGACAGGTGGTACACGACAAAGGTACGTTCTCCCGTAGTGTCTCCTTTATATTTTATCCCAGAATGAAACTGTTCCTTTTCTACCGACTGCCTCCGTGGCGACTTGCTCTTCTTGAGCGTCTTCTCTGTAGATCCCCTCGCCGGCCTCCCCCCGCCAGTGGCCATGGTGGCCGGTGACGAGTGGGAGGGGGGTCTGGATGCTTGTAGTGTTAGGTTTCCTTTCTTCTAGTTTCTCCCAGGCAAATAAAGTGGTGACCAGATCCAAAACCATCTACATCTTCCATTGTCTTCCTATCCCACAGCTCAACGAGATGGAAGGATAGAGTGATGGTGGGGGTGGTTCTCATGCCGGCACCTTCCAGCCAGACCCATGGCAAGGATCTGCTTCGGTTGTCCTTGATCCCTCGACACAGCCCCTTCGTGTTATAATAATGTAAATATGAGTGGATGGTGCTTTCTATTCCCCTTCCTTCTTGCTCATGGTGGTCGAGAAGAAGGTGACCAAAGAGATCCATTTCCTCGGATTTGTGGAGTGATGTGTGTTGACCAGTGTTGGCGCCTCCCCGTCCTGCTGTTTTTCCCCTCCCGTGCTTTCATCTCCAGCGCTACCATGTAGGTAGTAGGAAGGAAAGTAAAGTGTGGTTGGCAACTGGAGATGGTGTATTCGCCCGCAAGCTATGGTGCGCTCCCGTTGGCTGCGCTGGATTTGTTTTCCCAGCATATTGAGCTCATCATCGACAATGTTCAAGGCGAAGCTTCGACTCGTCACTTCACCGGTTCTTCTGGTCGAAGGGCGACTATTTGGAGAATGAAGGTTTAGTTTGATGCATTGGAGGAAAACTTGGTGAATTATCAGATGGCTGCGATACTTGTTGGCGAGGAGAAGCACAACGATCGTGGACTTTGCTGTATTTGGATCAAAAATGGGTTTGAAGATGCTTCAGGTGAGATGTTAGAGCCTCTTCATTCGGGATGTTTCACCGATGGTTGGTGAGAGCGCCGTCGTTGTTGGACCTCAGATTTAATGAAGGGTACAAGTTATAGCTGAGCTCGGTGAAGCGTACAACAAATCTTCAGCTCGGCTCATTTCAACCTCAAGTGCACAAGCCTATCAGAACTCTGGGAGAGCCGCCAAACCAGGTTACTATAGGCAAGCACATGGTCTCAGGCCCTTGAAGACTGTGGTTGTGGTTGCGCGTCGGAGTTCTCGTCTGATCCGCCATCAGGCTTCTTCTGCAGTCTTCACTCGTTCTCCTTTGGAGCACTTCTTAGACCTTATCATTTGTATGTTGCAAAGTTCTGTTTTGTATAACTTGGCTTGTCGAAGTTCCTCACCTTGTATATGTGCTATAATATGATATATCCTTTTCAGTTCAAAAGAAAAAATATCTCATTTTTATTTCTTGAACACCACTGTCTGCGTCCACGACCTTAGCCACCTCCACTTGCTTCTTAGGGTGTGTTTGGTTGGGTGGCTAGCCACCAAGTGGTTGTGGGTAGCCATTTTTTAAGTGGTTAGCCCATGTTTGGTTTGTGGTGTCGGGTGTGTTGGGGTAGCCAAATTTTAGGCATATTCCCTCAAAAAAGTGGTTGAGCTCAACCACTATAAAAGTGGTGGTTGAGGCCAACCACCCGTGGGCGAGTCCCTGCCATCACCTGCGAAACATTTTACGACATATTCATCGTACTAAAAAATAGAAAATTTACCCTGTTTTAATATTTGAAAAAGCTTTTCATTATTAAATATATTAAGACATTTTACCCATTTATATATGTGAAAAAACTTTCACTTATTATATAAATATTAAGAAAAGTTGACAGATTTCCCTTTTAAATATTAACCAAACATTTACCTTTTAAATATTAGAATAAAATTACCGTTTTATATATTAAAAATATTGGAATAAACTTTTTCCTTTAAATATAATAACAAATTTACCCTTCTAAAATAGCTTCTAAAATAGTTAAAAACACATTTTTTTATATTAACAATATTTGAAGAAACTTTTATATTTTAATTATTTGAACAAAATATTCACTTTTAAATATTTAAACAAACTTTTCTTGATTTATACATTAATAATATTGGAATAAACATTTCCCTTTAATATAATAAGTAATTTTACGCTTTTAAATATTTGAAAACATTTTACTATTATATATTAAGAATATTTGAAGAAACGTTCCCTTGTAATTATTTGAACAAAATATTCACTTTTAAATATTTGAACTAACTCTTTCCTTTTAAATATTTGAGCAAAGTTATTTCAGATGCTGATATTTTACCTCAACACATTAAGAAATTTCCCTCTCTAAATTACTGTATAGTATAGATATTTAAACAAACTTTTCCCTTTTATAAATATATTACGGGGTTTCCTCAGCATCTTAAAAATAATTGATCATATCACTCTAAGCATTTCTAATCCCTCAAAATAAACACAAATATGGCCATCCTTAACCACTTTTTATCACTTCAACCAAACAGAAAACATGGCTAGCCAACACACACAACCAAACATGAAAAATGGTTACCACCAACCACGTGGTTAGGGGTGCCCCAACCACATTTTCATAGCCAATGAACCAAACACACCCTTAGTACTACTGACATCACCACTTCCTGTGCATACGGGGCCTCTACTCCTTCTCCAACGTCATGCACCAGAGCACGAAATTAAGCCGTTCCTATTGTCACCGATCCGTGGGACCAGATCTGCATGTAGTTCTATTCTACCGGAGGGTAGAGCAGATATTTTTTTTAAAAAAAATTCTACGTATATTAAACCAGCAAAGAGTACACGATTACATCGATTATAAAAACAAAATTAAAAGAGACTAGCAAATATATGAGATCTTTAACCTCTTTTTTCATCCATGACACAATCTTGTACTTTTCTGAAAGCTGCCGTATAACAACGTCAATCCCATCAAACCACGGACCTGTGAATATCACCGAAAGTTCTCCCATTTTAATTTTGCGACGAGATTTGGAAAACAAAAATACTCCTCCTGGCTTCCATCTTCTTTTCCGCACGTGTCGGGCGCGGCCGACCACGTAGTACGTCCCGAGACCCGAGACCCGACACCCGAGCACCCGGGCCGGTTTGGTGTGGCACAGCCTGGGAGGCCGATCGAGAGGGCCGGGGTCGTACAACGTACATGTCTCGTCCTGCTTGATGTTTGTTGCGAGTTCGAGCTGGATCCCATATACGGTACGGGGAGCAGCAGAGAGCGCTTGATCCCGACCACTGACTGACATCGATATCGAGTTGTTTCGACGTGACGACGAGAATACGCCCGTACGTACATACAGTGCCCTACTAGAATACAGAATACGGCCTATCTGATCCACTCACGTCACGTCCCTCGTTTGAGCGCAACCGCTGGGTGCAACTATCTGAGCTCGTTCGGCGTGGGGCGGTATGGACACGAGCGTACGTACTCAGCTAGCGAATCCTACCAGCGAGCTTATTTATTCATACTATCTCTGTTTCTAAATACAAAATGTTTTATCATTTCTATTTTCATCCGTATCTAGACACGTAGCTTTTTTTATTTTCACACGTTTTCTATTCTATGAATCAAATGACCTCTCAAAGAATTTGCGTAAGGCTGAAATCATATGGAAATTTCTCTGAAAGCCGTAGAATCATATCACATAGCAAATGATGTCATAGGAATCTTGTAGTGTAAATTTCATAGAAAAACAATGTTACGTTAGACCTCATGGAAAATTCTTCACCGCACTCGAAACAATTTTATCTTACCATAGGATCCAAGTAGAGATGGCATCTCAATCTTATAGGTACGTTTACTCTATTCATACTTTTTTTCTATCCTATAAATCAAATGACCCCTACATGCATATATGTACGACCTAGTAGAGTAATAGTAGCGCTACACAAGGAATCTCTAGTTTCTGGCGTGACCTGGGCAAGTTCGATATTGATGGGAACCAACTAAGGCTGGTGCCAGTGGGGGCGATAGCACAAGCGGTACCGCCCGCCGCCGGGCGAGAGAGAGGCGAGAGGGAGGCGAGACGGGAGCGGGGGGCGACGGATCCGTCGCCGGGCGGGAGCGGGCGCTACCGCCCCACTACAGCCCGCATTGGCACCATGGCGCGGGCGAGAGGGAGGCGAGAGGCGGGCGAGAGCGGGGCGACGCGCTGGCGGCTGCAGGCGAGAGGGAGGCGAGAGGCGGGCGTGAGAGGCTGACGTGTGGGTCCGGCTGGAAGAAAAGGAAAAAGAATTAAAAGGTGAAGTGAAAAAAGGGAAGCAAAAAATGTGACGTGGCTATAGCCTGAAACTACAGCCCATACACTGGCACCGTGAGGTGAGAGTGGGGTGAGAGTGCAGGTAAAAGCTAACGTGGCCTCGCTATCACGGACGGTGCACTGGCACCAGCCTAACAAGCTGGCGCGACAGGGGCAAATTGTGCCAAGTTCTGTGGTCCGAGACACACTCCGTACGTGCACTGCATGCTTGAACACGATCGGTCGATGTGGCCAGCATTTCGCCCAGAAAATCAGGCCGCATGCCATCCAGCTCGATGCTAGTATAGGCTGGCTGGTGTTGCAAATAGCATTATTAACCTATGCGTGAGTAGACTAACATGCATATGCCACTCCAAAGGAATTCGCTTTCAGTTCTTCTGTTTAATTTCTGGTCGATGCACATGGCAGAGGTACACCTCGTGCGAATAGACTTTCAGTTCCCTGTCGATGGGCGTTGAAAATTTGCAGCTTACTCACCAGCTGGCATGGAACATGCACGAACCACGTAATCAGGAGAGCAAACATGCTTTCCCTGGAAACGAGGTGAAGCCGAACCGAACCTCCAACCAAACTGGTGGCAGGCTGGCAGCAAACACGTTCTAGATACACGTTTGGTTGGATTCCTTTGCATTACGTTTTGTTGAACAGAAAATCCATCCATTCATACGTCTTGAAATAATTCTTTGTTTTTTTTTTCTCTGGTGCAATCAAACAAACTTTTATGAAAATCCTTGTTAGAATCCTTCGAAACAAAGATGCTCCTATGTCCAAACAAAAAAGCTCTTAAGAGGGGGTGGAGTTTTGGCTCCCGGGCACAAATGCACCCTATATTTAAAATCTATTTTTAAAAAGTTTCAAAATGTCAAAAAAATTTGGAAAAAATATTCGTGCATAGATCTTAACATGCTTTCCGTCCCGAAGTCGTTTCACAGAAAACCGACATTTTTTGTTGCCTATATAAAAAAGACACATGAAAGTGCTAAAATAAGCCTTTTCATGTGATATTTTTTTTTGTCTTTCTTGCACAAGTCACAAAAAATATTGATTTTTCACAAAACGACTTTATGAACACATACAATGTGAAGATGTATCTACGAAATTTTGTTTCGAAATTTTTCGACATTTCAATATTTGGTGCCAAAGTGGATTTCTCTTATGTAATCTTATATTTACTAATTGTAGCCTCCCTACAAGACACCACATTAATCCTGATGATTAAAGACGTTTAGCCATCTGATCTACCAATGTTCATATGCAGAATGTACGTACCCCTCCAGCTGTACGAGGCGCATCTCTCCTTTTTCCTGTCTCTCCTTCTGTAAAAACTTAATAAGAAAAAGTATCCAATCCAATCACCGTATCGCCATTGATAATACAATTGGATTACTCGAATGAAATTAAATGACATCATTATTTTTTCACAATAATATCGTTAGCGATTTTTTTAATATTTTCTACCGCATTTCTAAAAGAAGTCAAACAAAAAGTCTCCTTAGAACTCTTAACTTTGGTATTTGTTATGCTATTATATTAATGACCTCATCCATGCAATTAACGTCCCACTGCTCGCCACATTTGTATGTTTACATTAGTGATAGTTGAAAGGACATTGTCCGTTAATCTTGTTTTGACGTTTGATTACAACACTTGGAAGTATTTAACATACTCTCTAGTATCAACAGGAAATATGACTGTCTACATCAAAAGGATACTAGTGTATGTCTATGTATGCAAAAAGGAAGAAATGCCGTATTGTCGGAAATGGAACAGGAAGGAAAAGCAGTTCTGCAGGCTGGCCGGCCCCCAGACCGGCCTAGGCCGGGCTCCAGGCCGGGTGGGTCTGGTGGGTGACCGGCCCCCAGACCGGCCTTGGCCGGGTTCCAGGCCGGGTGGGTCTGGTGGGTGACCGGCCCCAGACCGGCCCCCAGACCGGCCTTGGCCGGGCTCTAGGCCGGGCTTCTCTGGTGGGTAACCGGCCCCCAAGCCGGCCCTGGCCGGGCTCTAGGCCGGGCGCGTCTGGTGGGTGGCCGGCCCCCAGGCCGGCCCAGGCCGGGCTCCAGGCCGGCGGCCCAGTTTGTTTCTGCATGATGATATGTGGCCGGCCCCCAGGCCGGCCCGGGCCATCCTCCAGACCGGGCATCCACCTGCATCCAACGGCTTGATTTCGGGGAGGGGTGCTTATACCCCTCCATCTACCTCGAGACAACTACCACGACCAAAAGAAGAACACCTCCATTGTTTGAAAGCTTCAAATCAATAGATCTCCCTCTCTAGCCACTCAATCATTTAGCCCTTTGGGGATTTGAGAGAGGAGACCTAGATCTACACTTCAACCAAACCAATTTGATTTCCCCCTTGATTTGTGAGAGGGGTCTTGCTACTCTTGGTGTTCATTGGAACCCTAAGAGGTTGTGATCCTTCGGAGCTTTGGGAGCTACGAAGACATTGCCGGGAGCCACCAATTGAGTTGTGGTGTGTGCCCCAGCCTTGAGCATCGAGTCTTGGCGGCTCGGTGCATATGGTGGAGACCCTCCAACTTGTGGAGTGAGATTCATCCTTGTAAAGGTTCTACTTGTCAACCTCAACGGCAACATAGTGACAAGTGCCTCGCCACATCGGTGGTAAGTCACAACGGAGATACGGTGTGCCATATCAAGGCTACCCGGTGTTTCACTTTAGTGAACACCGCGCCGCTCCAACGGAGATTAGCTTCCATTGGGAAGTGAACTTCGGGATAAATCTTCGTGTCATCTTGTTGCTTATCTTTTCACTTACCTTTACTTGTTATCACTAGCTTACTATATCTATATCTTGTGCTAGTGAACTTTTGCTCATCATATAAGTTTGTTCACCTAGTTGCATATTCTAGAAAACTTATATTTGAGCAATATCCTTTTAAAACGAAAAAGAAGTAAAATTTGTAGTTAACCTATTCACCCCCCCTCTAGTTAACCTCATCGATCCTTTCAATTGGTATCAGAGCCTCGTCTCTTGATTAAAGGCTTCACCGCCTAAAGAGGAGGATGGGGGATCCCACTCCCATGGAATTGCTTCAAAAGCAAGTCGAGTCCATGGGGGAAAGATCCGATAAGAGGATGGATAGGTTAGAGGAACTACTAATGAAACTTGCCTCTACATCTAGCAATGCAAATGAAAGTCCCTCTCTAGATGAAAATGGTAATCCCATATCCCATTCAAAAGAAAGTGACGAACACTCATCTAAAAATGAAAACCCAAATCAATTTGGACATATTTATAACAATGCTCTTAATGTTCAACATCCACATGTGAACAATCTTGGTAATCCACCTTTAGTAGATAGGGCCCATTTTACTAATTGGAAAGCTTCTATGAAATCTTATGTGTGTAGCTCTTCAATGCAAATATGGAGAATCATTGAGAGGGGATACTATCCTAAGGATATCAATAATTTGACCTCAAGTGAGATCATTGATGAACAACTCAATGCACATGCTATGCACATGCTTGAGAAGGCAATGGTCAATGAAGGTGTTGAGCACATCCGGTCTCTCCGAAACGCGAAGGAAGCTTGGGGGTATCTACTCGCCATGTATGATGGCAATGTGAGCATGCAACGCTCAAAGAAAACACTTCTTCAACGGCAAGTTGATCACTTCATCATGAAGGATGGAGAAGTTCCGGAGGATGTATATCGAAGACTCAAGGCTCTAGTTGTGGACATGAAGGATGTTGGATTCAAGGATTGCGATGATGATTGGTTCAAGGGGAAATTTCTTCAAATCTTGATTCCATACAATGAGAACATGGTAATGAATGTTCAATCAAGAGCGGACTACATGGAACTAACTCCCAATGATGTTTTGGGTACCTTTGTCACCATGAAGATGTTCTAGCTCGTGTGAATGGAATGAAGAAAGTATCTCTTGCCTTGAAGGCAACAACTTATGATGAGGAAGAATCAAGTGATGAAGGTGGATCCACCTATGTGCCATCCGAGAAGGAAAAGAGGGTGTCACACAATGAGTGTTTGGCGCTTGCCAACCATAATTGGTGGAAGAAGGGGGATTTTAGATCAAATGCAACGAAGAACAAGGGAAGAGAAGGCTCGAGTAAAAAGAAAGCAAGAACTTGTTTCAATTGTGGAGATAGTGAGCACTTCGTCGCGGATTGTCCTTACAAGAGTAGAATTGAGAATGAAGAAAAGCTCGTCAAGAAAACCAACTTTGTTCCTAAAAACAAGAACTTCATGAAGAAGGTATCTAAAAGGGCAATGGTGACAAATGAGCAAGAATACATATCCGGAGGTGAAGAAAGTGAAGATGAAGAAGAACAAGTTGGCATGGCGGCCATGGCAATTGGAGTTATTCCTCCTTCTTTAGATTCTCTCTTTTCAACTCCGAATGACAAGAAAGGTCCAACCAAACACAAGTGCCTTATGGCCAAGGGTACATCACCAAAGGTAACCCACTCACTAAAACCCTCAATTTCCTCTACTCCATCATTGTTAAATTGTGTTGAGGAACTTGATGATGAGAATGCNAGCCGCAGGAGATCGACATCAACATCGCCCTCATGTGCTGCTGATCAACTCACCGATCAAGGCGTGAGAAGGACTCGGCGACAGCAAATAGAAAAAAAAAAGGAAACAACGACGCCGAGCCGTACTGGAGTTGGACTCGGCTTCATGTGTCCATACGTTGAGTGGTCAAAGCAAGTAGCATGAATCCAACACAGATAGATCAAGTATCAGCATCAGCTCCAAAGTCTGCAACTAGTACTACCTTGACGCACATGGATCGAGGCAAAGGTCAAAAGGAAAAAAAGGCAATTCAATGTTTGCTGCTACTCACGTAAGGCATAAAAGAAAAAAAAAAAAGGAAAGAGATCCGTGTGCTACTAGGACTCGTGAGAGTCAGCGAAAGAAAGAAAAAAACAAGAGCCATCCAGCCAGTACATACGTACGCCGCTCCACCATCTCCGACTTCAGAAAAGTCGACTCCCCATCCGACTTCAGGAAAGCCGACTCCCGTCTGCACCTGCACCGACGTCAACGAGTCAAATTCGACGGTCTACAGGCCTTCTTCGCGTCATCAACACAGAAGAATAAACAGCTAAGTCATTCTTTATATTTAAATTCTATATTTTTATTTTCAGTCAGTTAAAATAAATCCGCTACCTTTGAGTCAATCTCGGGGGCTATTAATTCTTCTGAGTTATGGTTGCCAAAGAGGACAAGCTGCCAGTTGCGCGGTCCAAACATAGGTATCCTGGCTCAGGAGATGGACGTCCGTTTCTTTGCTAAGTCAGATGCGAAACGCAATAGACCAAGTAGTGCGTATGAACAAAGCCAGATCGACTCTGAAGCACAGAGGCCTTTGTCGACAGAGCAAATCATATTGCATGAAAAAAAGTCGCCGCGAAAGCCTACTTAGACAAGTCGGACGATTAATCACTTGAACACAAATAAATCAAATCGTTGTGATATCTATTTAATTCTTTTCATACATCGCGAACGGTATAATGCATACACAATTTTATTTCAGGTACCTCAAAAGGAGTCCCGAGTTGCTGCAGGCGAACAACCCGGCACTCGGGGGCTAGACCGTTCAAAGCTCAAAAACATGAGTTATACACCAAGGAGTCCCGAGTCGTCGCAGGCAAACGACCCGGCACTCGGGGCTACATATATACCGGTGTATATAAATTCAAGCAAAGTCACACAACTCGTCAAAAGGACTCGAAAAAAAAATTCCGAGTCACTTCAAACAAGTCGGCAGAAGAAGCCGGCATTAACAAGTCGGCAGGAGAAGCCGGCATTGACAAGTCGACAACTCGACCGGAGAAGTCGACATCGACGACTCGACCGGAGAAGCCGGCATCGACGACTCGACCGGAGAAGTCGACATCGACGACTCGACCGGAGAAGTCGGCATCGACGACTCGACAACATCTTCACCAACAACTCGGCAAACGACGACTCGACAACATCTTCGTCAACAACCCGGCAAAGTCTACATCGACAACCCGGCAAATGCAGCGTCGGGTGCCGCGACATCATCGACATCGACAAGCCGGCAGACAACCCGGCATGGACTCCGTGTCCCAAGAAGACAATCAAGACCTTCCGCATGACTCTGCGAGTCACCCGAAAGCTCGGGGGCTACTGTCGGGGATATGGGACACGGGTACCCGCAAGGAGGATCAACGAGGCCCACCAGGAGGAAGCCCAGCAGGCCGACTCTAGTTAGAATAGGAAAAGGACTCACCTTTCCAACTTGTAATAGATTAGCCGAGTCCTAAGAGGACTCTACTTGTAAGCCGGCCTCCTCCACCTTTATAAGGAGGGGCAAGGCGCCCCAAAGAGGGCACGACCCAACAGAATCAGACAGACCTAGACAAGAGGAGCCGCCTCATCGGCGACTTCCACCATGAGAGGAATACAACCTAGCCACAAACAGCACGTAGGGATATTACCGGATGATGTTTCCCGGGTCCCGAAGCTGTATAAATCCTTTCTCCCGTGTCGTTCATCTACTAACCCACATCGACGATGCCCGCGCGTACATAGTCCCGTATCTTCACCGTTGATCTAATCCATCGACAACTAGTCTCTTGCATCCAAGGAGAAAAGAACCTCAATAATCTTTTGAAATCAAAGGAGAGTTGTGGGTAAGGAAGGACTTGGATTTGGAGTCTCATCCAAGAAGACTAATGAGAAGAAGAAATCAACTCCCTCCACTAATGCTATTGTTTTTGTGAAGGAGGGGGAGTTGGCTAACGATGAAGATGAATTTGATATCCTGCTAAAAGCATTGCTCCTAAGAACATATCTTCTCACAACAATTTTGCAGGAAAATATAACCCATCATATGTGCTTTTGAAATCTAATGATGGACATGTTTATGCAAAATATGTTGGAACTTCATATGGTAGTGATTATCATGTTTCTATTTGGGTTCCCAAGACCCTTGTGACTAACAACAAAGGACCCATCAAAACATGGGTACCTAAATCAAGGACTTAATTCTATGTAGGTATGTGCTTCCGGGGATCATCATGGCTTATTGATAGCGGTTGCTCCGCACATATGACCGGAAGCAAAGAAGTGTTAAGTGACTTAATGCATCAACTTCTCAAGGTATCTCATGTTCCGAACTCAAGGTATTGGGGCATGGCAAGGTGGTCATTTCTCCAGACACATCCATTGAGAAAGTCCTCCTTGTTGAGTCCCTTGGTTATAATTTACTTTCCGTTTTGCAACTTTGCGAGTGCAACTTTACCGTTGTCTTTGGACGGTATCACGTGCTTATCCTTCACACAATTTCTCTTAAAGTAGCCTTTGTTGGATTTGTGGAAAACCGTATGTATGTAGTGGATTTCTCGAAAGAAACTACACATATTGCCACAAGTCTAATGGCTAAATCCAACGTGGGTTGGCTTTGGCATCGCCGATTGGGCCACGTCGGTATGAGAAACTTGCAAACACTTGTGAAGGGTGAGCATGTGGAAGGACTAACAAAAGTGAATTTTTCCAAAGATCGTCCTTGTAGCTCTTGTGTTGCCGGAAAGATGCATGAGAAGAACCATCCCAAAGTGACAACAATCAATACAACGAGGCCCTTCCAACTCATTCATATGGATTTGTTTGGACCTCCTACTTATGAAAGCCTTGGTGGCAAGAAATATTGCTTGGTGATTGTTGATGATTATACAAGATACACTTGGACCTTCTATATCAAGAAAAAGAGTGAAACTCAAAAGGAATTCATTGATTGGGCTACTCAAGTACAACGCCAATATGATACAACCATCTTGGCCATAAGAAGTGACAATGGAACCGAATTCAAGAATTACACCATGGATGAATTCTTGAGTGATGAGGGTATTAAACACCAATATTCCGCTGCGTATACCCCTCAACAAAATGGTGTTGCGGAAAGAAAGAACCGTACACTTATTGATATGGCAAGAACTATGATGGCTGAATTCAAGTCTCCATATATTTTTTGGGCCGAAGCCATCAACACTGCTTGTCATCTATCCAACCGGCTCTATCTCCGCCCATTCACTAACAAGACTCCTTATGAACTTCTTTGTGGTAAAAAGCCCAACCTCTCTTATATTAAAGTTTTTGGTTGCAAATGTCAAGTTTACATTAAAGGTTCTAAATTGCCTAAATTTGAGCCTAGAACTTTTGAAGGCATATTTGTTGGTTACGCCAAGGATTCCCACACTTATAGAGTCTACAACATATCCACCGGGTGTGTTGAAGAATCTATGAATGTGGTGTTCCATGAGGATAATGGCTCCCAAGTGGGGAAAGTTGATCTTGATGATGTAGGTGATGAGCCCTCCTCCATCGACATAGGAAGAATGGGTATAGGTCATCTTATACCCATTGAGGAACCCCTTGTGGCAACGGAGTTGGACTCAAGCTAGACGCAAGTGGAGCCCTCTACATCAACCATCGATCAAGCGGCAAACCAAGAACAAGCTCAAGATCTACAAGATGATACCAACCATCATGATAATGATCAAGATCCACCCAATGATAATGGTGGTCAAGATTTTGGTGATCTCTCACCAAGAACTCCAACCCACTCTCGGATTAATCAAAATCAAGATGAAGGAGATGATGAAGATGCACCTCCAAATGAGAGACCCTCAGATGCCCTTGCTCGTCGAGTGGCTAGCAAGGCTGTGGCATTACATAAAAAATCTCTCTATCAAAAGAACATCATTGGTGGTCTTGGAAGGAGTGTGTCCACTCGGAGGCAACTATTACTCTTTTGTGGCGTTCATGCTCATATATCACATTTTGAACCTACCAAGGTGTATGAAGCTCTTGAAGATGAAGATTGGGTCCATGCTATGCACGAAGAGCTCCATAACTTTGAGAGAAACAAAGTATGGTCCCTAGTGGAAAGACCCATGAACCATAATGTGATTGGAACCAAATGGGTGTTCAAGAACAAGCAAGATAATCATGGACAAGTGATTCGTAACAAAGCTCGTTTGGTTGCTCAAGGCTACTCTCAAGTCGAAGGACTTGACTACGGTGAAACTTTCGCTCCCGTAGCTAGACTTGAATCCATTCGTATATTGCTTGCATTTGCTTCTAGTTATAAATTCACTTTATATCAAATGGATGTTAAAAGTGCATTTCTAAATGGTCCACTTAATGAGATGGTATATGTTAAACAACCTCCGGGGTTCGAAGATCCCAAGTGTCCTAACCATGTCTACTTACTCCACAAGGCTTTGTATGGCCTCAAACAAGCCCCACGTGCTTGGTACGATCACTTAAAGGAGTTCCTAGTAGACCGTGGTTTTGCACTTGGGGTAATCGATCCCACACTCTTCACCAAGAGTGTAAATGGAGAATTCTTTGTATGCCAAGTATATGTTGATGATATTATATTTGGTTCTACTAATGTCTCTTTTGTAGAACAATTTGCTAAGCTAATGACAAGTGAATTTGAGATGTCTATGATGGGTGAATTAAAGTTTTTCCTTGGTTTTGAAATTGAGCAATATGACGAAGGAACATTTATTTGCCAAGCTAAATATATTCAAGACATGCTCAAGAAGTTTGATATGTCAAATGCAAGCCCATTGAGATTTCCAATGGCAACAAATGTGAATCTAACACTAGATCACGAAGGTATTCCGGTTGACCAAAAGCTTTATCGTTCTATGATTGGTTCTTTGCTTTATCTTTGTGCATCTAGACCGAATATCATGTTTAGTGTGGGTTTGTGTGCAAGATTTCAATCTAACCCTAAGGAAAGCCATATGACCGCCGTCAAAAAGAATTCTTAGGTACTTGGTGGATACCTCTAATCATGGCCTTTGGTATCCTTCAAATACAAGCTTTGATCTTGTGGGGTATTCGGATGCGGATTGGGCCGGTGACAAAGTGAGTAGGAAATCAACCTCGGGTGCTTGCCAATTTCTTGGTAGGTCACTTGTGTGTTGGTCTTTGAAGAAACAAAATTGCATATCTACTTCCTCCACGGAAGCTGAGTATATTGCCGCCGCAAGTTGTTGCTCTCAACTATTATGGATGAGAAAATGTCTTGAGGATTTCGGAATTAAGAAAAAGACATTGCCTCTTTTATGTGATAACGAAAGTGCTATAAGAATTGCTCACAATCCCGTGCTCCATGGCAAGATGAAGCATATTGAAATACGGTATCATTTTATCCGTGAACATGTGGCCAATGGAGATATCTCCCTCTCTTATATCAATACCAAAGATCAACTCGCCGATATATTCACAAAGCCACTTGATGAAAAGAGATTCAAGGAATTGAGGGGACAAATAAATGTCGTATGTGCAAGCAATTTTAGTTGATTAAAAAATCTTGCATACACACCTCCACTAGATTTTCATTTGGATTCTAGATGTAGGCATGGATTTAGGGGGAGTGTTGTCCTAATTCATTGGACTCTCCCTCCCCCCATTATGTCAATAGCAATGTTTTCATTGATGTCTCAATAATTTTCATATATGAGCTTAAATGATGAGTTTTGGTTATGCACCCAAGATATATCTTCGCGGTGGCATGCCATACACTCATATATGGTGGTCTAGGCCACCGACCTTTTTGTTCTCAAGAAGTTGGCTCTTATTTGAGATTCTACTATATACATATTGTTTTTCTTTCCAATTATGTCCAATGTTGCTTAATTCGGATATTTTCTATCCATTGGACATATGACGAAATCATTATGCTTGCATTGCATCTCCCCATGTCACTCAACATGACCACATGATTTTATTAAAGAGAGTTAAAAAAAAGGGATAAGGGACTATAAAGGAAAGGGGGAGAATGCATCTCAGCCTTGAAGGAAGAAATATGGAAGAAATCTGGGGGGCCAGCCTCCCTTCACTGCCCGGCCGGCAAGGCTGGCTCCTTCGGGCTGGTGGCCGGCCCTCGACAACACGCACCCCGGCCTTGGCTGGCCTCGAGGCCGGCCTGCCCGGCCTGCCAGGCTACGCGCGCCCCGGCCTCGGCCGGCTCCAGGGCTGGCTCCCTCGGGCTAGTGCCCAGTTTTTCCCGTCGCGCTCCCCGGCCTCGGCCGGCTCCAGGGCTGGCTCCCTCGGGCTGGTGGCCAGCCTCCCTCGTCGCGTGCCCCAGCCTCGGCCGGATCTGGGGCTGGCCACTTCGGCCTCTGCCCCAGCCCCCCCTCCAACGCGCGGCCAGCAAGGCCGGCCCCGAGGCTGACTTCCCAGACTGCACAAAGGGGGCGGGGGTACCTCTTCGAGCCCTTCTCTTTCCTCTCCCCAATCCGCACCCACCTCTCCATTAGAGCATCTCCTTGCTCCTCCTTGCTCCACCTCCACCCTCTCCTCCCCATTAGAACATCTCCCGCATCCCCTCCTACCTCAGATCTAAGAAAGCCTCTCCAGATCTTCATTCCTATCCAAGAGATTTCTTCATCCTTCAAGATTGTGGGGAGTCCTTCTCCATTGTTGGTGGCTCTCAAGATTGCTTTGTTCCCGGTGAATCTCTAGCAAGGATGGCCACTGATCCGGACTATGATGACCTAGAAGACCTTGATGATACCCCCCTTTCGGTGCTCAAAGGCAAGAACAAGGTTGGGGCTTCATCATCAACTACCTCCAAGAAAAGGAAGGTAACCTCCAAGCAAGCCAAGCAAGCCCTTCCCGTTAATCCCGAAGAACTAGTTCGTACAACTTGGGTAAAGATTCCTGCTGATGAGTTTGAGCGTGACCGCTTAGAGTTCAATCCATATGCTTTTGGGGAACGCACTTGTAGTGATAGGTGTTTCTATTGCAAGATGCATCAACAAGTTTATGAATTTCTATATATCGAAAGAACACTCATGTCCCTCAGCATTACTTTGACTTGACAAAGGCTTGGGATGTATGGCCGGAGGTGATGGAGCTTATGGAGTTTCATGGCATTAGCTCTCTCATGAAGTGTGAAACACCTTTTTCTCCAGTGTTGCTTAGGGAATTTTATGCCACAGTTTATTTCTCTCGTGAAGGACCTAGGAAAATGACTTGGATGAGTGCCGGTATCAAATGTGAAGCCTCTCTTGCTGAATTCGGAGCCCTGTTTGAGATTGAGGAGTTACCCTTTGCACCTATGTCTTATGTTCGTATTCATGCGGGAAACAAGCTTATGAGTGCTCAAGACGGCCTCCATCACTGCTACCCTCCTGGCACAGGGCTTAGTGTAATCCCCAAGGCCACTCACATGTCTCTTTTTTGGAAAGTTATCCATTCTATTTTAAGGAACACTATTGCTGTCAAATTTGGTGAGAAGGGTGTGGTCCGCAAGTGGTTGGTCAATCTTCTCTTTCACATTGTTAGTGCTAAGGAGAGGGGCAAGAAAATTGATGTTCTTGATTACATGTGGCAAGAAATGAACTCTGTGGTACTTGAGAATAAGGTCCCCATCTATGGTCAGTACCTTCAGACACATTTTGATAGGAAGTTGCCTCCCACTCTTCTTGCTGCATATGAGATGACTGTACCACCCTATCTATCTCTGCCTGCTCCTGAGAATGTTGCTCCTATCCCGTCTCAAGATGATGTTGAGGAAGAAGCTCATGTTGAGGCCCCTAAGAAGAAACGTTATGGTTTAAAGTCTATTCTTCATAAAATGAATTGTTTCTTTGCGGAGAAGGAAGACAAGGACTACAAGGCCTATCACAAGGCAAAGGTCTCTAGTCGAAATCAGCGAGCTATCATGACTAAGCTTGAACTACCCTATCCTGAGAGCTCCGATGAACTTTCGGAGGCTGCCTACAAGTCCAAGAACAGATATTGGTTTGGTGATGATGCATCCTCCCTTGGTCCATATTGGCCTGGAAATGCTGCTGCTTCAAGCTCCGGTCCAGCTGATGGTGAAGATGATGACGAGGGGCATGACGACATCGAGTGATCAGTTGGCTTCCCACCTCGCTCTTCCTTTTTGGTGTCTTGATGCCAAAGGGGGAGAGAAGATCTCTGGGGATTTGCATTGCATTGCATTCATCCATTTGCGTGTTTGTTTCCATTCGCATTGCTACCACTTTAGTTCAACTCTATCTGCTTATTTGCTTTAAGGTTCGTGGAACTTGGCTATCTTTATTGTATGCAGTGGTTGAATTATTGTATATGACTATGGATCTCGGTACTCGGGCTTATGTATGCAATGGTTAAATTATTGTATGTGACTATGGATTTCGGTATTCGGTTTACTATGAGTTTCGGTATTCGGTTTTATCTATAGTTGAGACTACACAAGGTATGACCCTCATCTCATCTCTAATCTCTAAAATACCAACCAAGTTGGATGTGTCTCATACTATGCGATGATATATCATGTTTGATTACATAGTCTTGGGAATACTTTCTCTCTTATGTGTATTTGTATTCAAAGACAAACAAACTATATGCACATCTTTAGGGGGAGTTTGTTCCATCCCGTCAAAAACATGATCTAGCTGTGAAATTATATCGCAAATCCTAGTGTTGTCATCTAACACCAAAAAGGGGGAGATTGAAAGAACATTTCTTAATCCCTTATGTTTTGTGTGTTAGTTAACAACACTAGCGATAATCTAATATGGTGCTAAGTGTTGCAGGCCTTGAAATATATTTAGTTAAATATGTCTCGCACCAAAAAGTCTGCAAAAAGGTCGTCAAGGATACCCATATCGTCATCAGACAGAAAATCCTGTCTGGCCGGCCTCTGTGCCGGCAAGTCCAGGCTCAAGGCCGGCTGGGTCGGCCTCCATGCCAGCCTCCTGTGCTGGTGTGGCCGGCCTAGGCCGGGGTCAAGGCCGGCTGGCTCGGCCTCCATGCCAGCCCCTTGTGCTGGTGTGGCCGGCCTAGGCCGGGGTCAAGGCCGGCTGGCTCGGCCTCCATGCCAGCCCCCTGTGCTGGTGTGGCCGGCCTAGGCCGGGGTCAAGGCCGGCTGGCTCGGCCTCCATGCCAGCCTCCCGTGCTGGCTTGGCCGGCCTAGGCCGGGCTCAAGGCCGGCCTGTCTGCGCCTGAAGGATTCCACGCCGGCCTTGAGGCCGGCCTCTCTGCACAAGTGAAAAAAACCCTTCAAACGGCTAGTAAGTGGAGTGGGGTATAAATATCCCTTCTCCTACCTTGGAAAGGTTACCACGACCAGAAGAAGAAGAACACCATTGTTGCAAGGCTCAAAATCAATAGATCTCCCTCTCTAGCCACTCAATCACTTAGCCCTTTGGGGATTTGAGAGAGGAGACCTAGATCTACACTTCCACCAAACCGATTCGTTTTCCCCCTTGATTTGTGAGAGGGGGCTTGCTACTCTTTGAGTTCATTGGAACCCTAAGAGGTTGTGGTCCTTCGGAGCTTTGGGAGCTACGAAGACTTTGCCGGGAGCCACCAATTGAGTTGTGGTGTGTGCCCCGGCCTTGGGCATCGAGTCTTGGCGGCTCGGTGCATTTGGTGGAGACCCTCCAACTTGTGGAGTGTGCTTCATCCTTGTAAAGGTTCTAGTTGTCAACCTCAACGGCAACATAGTGACAAGTGTCTCGCCACATCGGTGGTAAGACACAACGGAGATACGGTGTGCCATATCAAGGCTACTCGGTGTTTCACTTTGGTGAACACCGCGCCGCTCCAACGGAGATTAGCTTCCATTGGGAAGTGAACTTCGGGATAAATCTCCGCGTCAACTTGTTGGTTATTCCTCAACTTTCCTTTACTTGTTGCTACTAGCTTACTCATATATATATATATATCTCGTGCTAGTAGTCTTTTGCTCAACATATAGGGTTGTTCATCTAGTTGCATAATCTAGAGAACTTATATTTGAGCAATATCAACCTAAGTTAACCTATTCACCCCCCCCCCCCCCTCTAGTTAACCTCATCGATCCTTTCAGTGTGCTTGACAAAGTATGGGTTGAATGTCTCATGCCCCGTGAATATGAGTTCCTACACCACGGTGTTACTCAATTTGGGACAAAAAGCAAGTTCAAGTTAAGGTCATTGTAAGTAATATAATAGCGTCGTCAAGAGCGTCAACTGGGGTACCTTTTGCCTCAGGACATGGAACAAGCCCATGTCAAAATGACAAGACAAACAAACAAAATGAACAATCTGCACACCCTTTTTATTTACTATTGGTATAGCTTTTTATTGTGGGGTTCATCACTGAAGGTTCACCATAGCATGTAAGTAAATTTCCACCATGAATGATGCATGACTTAGATTAGCGTCCCAGGCGTCTCTCTAGCCATTTATACAAACTCATTAAACTCACTAAGTTTGCACATTTATTTGGCACTATGATAGGCATCCATAAACAAAAGTACATGATATCAACAAAATATAAAGAGCACGTTGAAAGCTTGCCATGTGACAACACATATGAGCTAACTCCCAACCAAGACTCTTGTAAAGCTCACAACTTCATAATTTTAATCACAATGGGTCATGTTTATTAAGTGGAATAAAAGTAAGGTATGCATCAAGTTCGTGAGAGCTTTTTAACCAACTTTTCCCATAACAATCAATAACATAAGCATTTTAATTCAGAAGTATAGATAATACAAAATAACATGATAAACATACTCGGAATAGCATAAAGCTAATAGATAGATATTGGTGGACTCACTGGAAAATCTTTGGTTGAAGGTGTTGGAAAACAAGTTTTTACTTGTTGGAATTTTTAGGCTAGCAAAAGGGAGAAAGTTGACCGTCTAAATGCATGCATAAGTGTCCATAGAACTAACCAATCCATTGTCTAATCAAATACGAATACCATCTTATTGATTTAGTCAGCTTGAAACAAAGTAAAGTAACATTCAGCATCAAAACATGAATAAAAGATAGTTCTTGATAAAACACTTGCAAATTAATATTCATTAAAAGCATATGAGGCATGCAACTATATGTATCTTTTTGAATCAACTCAAACATACCTTTCCCAATCTTTTTAATAGCATCCAACTTAATTCAACCAAAATTTCCAATAGCTCTCTCATATATAAACGATAGTGTTGGTCTCAAGACAAACAAAAATCAAACCGAAATAAAAAGCAAATAAAAGACGCTCCAATGCA
The DNA here is from genome assembly GCA_012064385.1 of Puccinellia tenuiflora. NCBI lineage: Eukaryota > Viridiplantae > Streptophyta > Magnoliopsida > Poales > Poaceae > Puccinellia > Puccinellia tenuiflora. The sequence goes on from QRDG01001050.1 coordinate 485,425, forward strand.
AGTTTAAGCGATAGAGTGCATTGATCGAAAAACAGAAGTTAGACGTGTGCAAACCAAGAGTGTGTTGGTCCAGTGGGGTTGTCTTCACATATCCAATCTTATGGTCTTCACCATCCTTGGATAGATCTTGGTGCATCTCCTCTAATCCCTGTGAAAAAACTTCAAAATATTGTATCTCCCATTTCTTTTCTGTGGGGTGACATTAGTAGTGATAGACAAATGAATTACTTGCTGCATTGAATACTTAGACAAAAATTCATATTAATGTCCAGAGAGTGTATAATGTTGTATGCCTACTTATAAACTTAATTGGATCAAAAAGATTCAAGTTAACAGTTCAAAGAATGCATCAAACAAAATGGGACAGAATCTGTCCAGAAAATTAGCAGCAGCGAAACGCATTTTTCTACCCGACTTAAACATGTCTAAAAATTCTGAAAAAATTCAGGCATACATAGGATGAAAATTTGTAGTTACAGTAAAAATATGAGCTCATTCGGAGTTAAATATTAATAATGAAAAATTATACCGTGCACAGATTCGTGCTGGAATAAAATCTCCGAATGCAAATAGCAACTTTTTCATACCAAAATAGGTAAAACTTGGCACTTTATTAATAATTCCATAAACTAAACTAAAAACTAAGTCTCTTGTTACAGCAAGAGGACACAAAGAAAATCAAAAATAAAAACAACCGGGTTGCCTCCCGTAAAGCGCTTTCTTTATAGCCATATAGCTAGGCATGATAATTTTGATGATGCTCTCATATGTATAAGAGTTGAATATGAAAGAGCATCGAGAAGAAAATATCAAACACACTTAAGTCTAACCCACTTCCGATGCAAAGGAATCTTGTAAGAAAATAAATCAATAAAGCACAAAGTGACTAGCATAGGAAGGCAAAACAAGTGGAAATTCAAAAGTTTCAACATAAAGAGAGAAGACTTAATATTATTGAGATATATGAAGTCTTGTATCCTTCTCTCATAAAAACTTTCAGTAGCATCATTGGTAAAACCCACAATATAGCTATCACATGAAACATTCTTACCATGATCCATATGCATAAGAGTATCAATATTTTCCACATAAGCAAAGTTCTTCTTATTAATAACAATGGGAGCAGGATCATCATAAAGAACTCGAACATGATAGAAAAGTTGTATATTAGAGGAATGGTCTTGGTCAATCCCTCTATAATTATCACAAGTTTCATGAGGATGAATGTAATTATAGCCTATGTCATAGTATTCTTTATAATTATCAAAGACTGGAGGCATAGTATCATCATAAGCAATGGAATAGTTATCTTCCAAAGTGTGTTCATTTGTAAACATATCATCATCATTTTTACTAGAAGGAGAGGTTTCAAATATATAATCATCAGTAGCAAAAGGATTTTCAAACACCTCATCCCCAGCTTAGAGCTTTCCATATCATCATTGGAAGGAACATGGATAGTACTAATAGTATAGCAATTAATAACATCATCATTTTTAGAATTGGTACCAAAAAGATTTTCAATATCAAAAGTAGTGTGCTTTTCCCAATCATGATCACTACTATAAGTAACAGGCATAGGATCATCATCGAATTCAGACTCATCAGCAGCAACTATAATAGGAGCAACATGCTTAGCGGAAGATACCGTTTCCTCTCTCCTTTTACTCTTCTTCTTCTTCTTCTTCTTCTTCTTCTTCTTCTTCTTTCCCTCGTTAGGAGGGAGAGGCTTGAAAAGAGGCTTCTCCACATACACTGGTTTATTGTTAGAAACAATAGAAGAAACTCGGGAGGATTCCTCCTTTTCATTAACAAGAGTAAAACAAACATTAGTCCTTTCATATTTTGGTAAAGCGCATGGCAATTATTAACATAATAGAGATAACATCCATGCAACACGCTATTATATCAAAAGCACTCATATCTAACGAAGAAGTTTCTCTTGATAACTCTTCACACCCAAAAATAATGTAAGTTCATCATGCTGATTAGGAGTGATCATGTTATCACAAAAGTCTCTCGCAGCACTCATATTAGAACCTGAGCATTGGAATTTGAAATGACCCTCTTCATTGCAAAGTTCACAAATAAAAGGATAGAGGGCACAAACTTTTTCAGCAAGATCACTTAGAGCTCTGTACCATGTTGTAGTTTTTTCATTCCTATGATTAACATGCTTATAATTGTAGCAATATTCCTCTTCGATTTTATTCTTTTCACAAGGTCTAAGTGCTCCACAAAAATTAACATGCTTATAAGAAATAGTATTTTCAGAAGTTCGAGCATGTTTATTGCAATCATTAGTAACAATTTCGGTTTCCAAGCAAGTGTCTTTAAAAGGTTCATGATACATGTCCCAATTCTCTTTAGGAATATTAATATGAGAAGCAAAGGTTTTACAGCAATCAACAATAATTTGAGAATCGAGACCAAATTTAGCACTAAGCCCATGAAAAATAGCAGTTTCAGCGAAAGACTTAATGCAATCATACTCATAGTTTATACCTGATTCTTTACCTTTGTCGTTCTCCCAATTTTCAGTATTGCGTTGAATTGTTTCAAGAAGATCCCATTTTAGCTTCAACCTTCTTTCTTGTGAAAGAACCCTCTGAACAGGCATCTAGATAATCTATACTATTAAATTGCAATGCGCGGTGATGGTACGTCGCCCCGTGGTACGTCGTACGTCTCGTTAAAAAAACCGGAGAGTCCAATTAGCCCTCGGAACGAGAAAACCAGTACCATAAAAATCGGATCGGGAAGAGCGTATTGCTACCCCTGCCGCCCTGCGTGCTATTCCCCTTCCCTACCGCACGAGAAACCGTATCTGTAGAGCGCTCGTGTGCCCTAGCCGGCGTCTCGGCCATCGTCGGCGCCGTAGCTAGAGCTGCCAACAACCTCCGACACCTCCCCGAACACGTCCGCGCTGTCATGGTGATCGTCCCAACTGTATCGAGCGGATATGCCCTAGGCCGAGCGAATCGAGATCTTCTTCTCAGACTCCGGCCAACATCGATTAAATCGTCTCCATCTAATCTGAGCACGCGTGAGCTGCTGCATATTTCAATTTTCACGTGGAGGAGATGGAATCGATCCGGTTGCGGCCGGTCGGAAACTCGGAAGGCATCAGTTTTTTTGTGAGGATGCTGGAGAGTTTGGCCTCGGCATGTCGGCAGTAGCTGGACGGCGTCGTGCTTGGGGCGCAGAAGCACGACTGGCCGGAGGAGCGGACTGTGTCGCATGCACTGGAGCGAAGTTAAGACCAGGAGGCGTTTTCTTTCTTTCCCATTTGAACTAATTCTGCTATGTTTCAACAATTTTAATCCTGCCTAAAATCACCGATCGTGAAGGCACGGGACCTGCCAATGAAGAACATCACCGACTAACTGGACCCGTACGTATAGGTAAACTCGACAGCTTGAAGTTCGTGATGCGGCACCTAGAGAAGAATGCCAATCCGTTGTGCTGGGCTGGTGGCAGACCTTCGCCTTCTCCGGCACACCTCCAGTCCGGCCAGCTCGATGTCATCGTCAAGGGCCAGACTTGTTTCACGATAACTTATCGGTTGCTTGACATGTCCGACGTCCTTAGCACTTAGCACTCAGCAGGCTAACGACAAGAACCTCCGACACGGCAACCACAATGGCTTGGGCGAGACCATGCATATGCTGGCCGTTTGAGGAGTTCCCAGAGGTGTACCACTCCGAGACGCACTGGTTTAGAATTTTAGCCGTAGTTTAGAATTATTATATGCTAATCATACTTTTTTGAACTGTAGTTTAGAATTTTGCCGTGACACATGATTTGGTAGGATATTCGTGTATTTGTTGGAATGGTTACAATATACTTCGAGTCCATCTTCTTATTTTAAATGTTTTGTTATTTTAGAGATGTGAGGATAAGAATAAGAGATAGATAGGAAGATTACACATAAAAATTATACGAAGTTGTGTTGTGTGATTTTGTAGTTACAAGAAATCAATATATACAAGTTGACGAAATTTTAAGAGTGATAATTCGAGAGTCCATCGAAAAGATGGTGCGAACCGAAGAAACAAAAAAAATATAGAGAGGCTCTACAATTGACATATATATATATATATATAGAGAGAGAGAGAGAGTCAAATTTGACACTTTTCGTTGGACTTAGCCACCACTTGTGCTTTGTCGGATGAGATAATATAAAAGGAGTGAACCGGGGGCAGGGTTACACGGGTCGATAAACTTTCAACAAAATTTGGGTCGCGTCGATTTTTTCGATCGAAATCATGATATTTTTCCTCGCCCGTTGCAACGCACGGGCATTCTGCTAGTCCTTGTAATGACCTGAAAGCCTTGCATAAAAATTAGTAACAATTATTTTCTCAGGAAGCTCATGGTTAGGACATTTGAGTATTAATGTTTTCAGTCTTCCCAAGCTTGAGCAATGCTTTCTCTATCATGAGGATAAAAATTGAAAATGTAACTCCTAGCTAGATGCACTTCATGAAGAGGATAAAATTTAGAGTAAAAGAGAGATTCAAGCTGTTTCCAATTCGAACGACGATCATCCATCATCCTATACCACTTCTTTGCTTTGTCCTTAAGTGAAAATGGAAATAATTTCCTCATGACATCTTCTCTTGATAAACCTGCAACCTTAAACAACTCACAAAGTTCTGTAAGTTTCAACAAGTGATCATGTGGATGGACTGTTCCATCCCCTGCATAACGTTCATTCATAACCATTTCAACAATTTTTATAGGTATTTCAAAAGGAATACTTTCAGTAGCTGGATTTAGAACATCACAAGCATCATTAGAATTATCACATATGGGAGACAAAGCATTATCAAAGCAAAAAAATTCCTTCAAAGCTGGGGAACTAAAAAGATCATTTTCATATAAACTAGCTTCCCCAAGCTTAGACTTTTCCATAGCATTAGGAATAATGGTGTTCAAAGAATTCATGCTAATAGCATTGCTATCACTATTATGCAAACAAACCTCTTCAAAAGCATCATGTCCTAATTCAATATAGAGTTCATAAAGATCTCTAATTTTTTTGTTGTTTTCCATTAAGCCTAACTAGTAAAACAAGAAACAAAAAGAAATAACTGCGGGATCTAAAGGAGATACCTTCCAGCACTTACCCCCCCCCCCCCCCCCCCCCCCCGGCAACGGCGCCAGAAAATAGCTTGATGTCTACATACGCTTCTATTCTTGTAGACAGTGTTGGGCCTACAAGTGCAGAGGTTTGTAGAACAGCAGCAAGTTTCTCTTAAGTGAGTCACCCAAGGTTTATCGAACTCAGGGAGGTAGAGGTCAAAGATATCCCTCTCAAGCAACCCTGCAATTAAGATACAATAAGTCTCTTGTGTCCCCAACACACCTAATACACTTGTCAGATGTATAGGTGCACTAGTTCGGCGAAGAGATAGTGAAATGCAAGTAATATGGATGATTATAAGTGGTAATTGCAATCTGAAATAAAAATGGCAGCAAGCAAACATGCAGCAGAACTGAGAGTAAACGGTGTTTCAATGCTTGGAAATAAGGCCTAGGGATCATATTTTCACTAGTGGACACTCTCAACAATAATAATATAGTTGAATACATAGATATTTCCTCTTCACTATGCTACCCCGAACTATCCCCCGGTTGGATAACGAACACCAATCCATTGTGTAGGGCTATGAAAGCACACCCTAAAGTCCGTGTTCCAAGCCGGAAGACGCATGCCACGCATGGAAGGAAGCTCGATCAAACGGAAGAGGGTAGAGGCCACCACGACTTCTACCTTGTAGGATGATGTTCCTCGTGACCTTGTCCTTTACAAGAATAAAGTGTTTATGAAATTCGACAAATATATCATTGTCAGAAACAAGGCGATACACGGAAAGCAAATTTTTGCTAATATCGGGAACATGAAGAATATTTTTCAAGACAAGTGATCGCGAAGAACCCGCTAAATTTGAATGACCAACATGCGCAATAGACAAACCTGTACCATTGGCGACCTGGACTTGATCCTTGCCATGGTAGCGCTCGTGGATGCTCATGCGTTCCATGTCGTTGGTGTAGTGGTCGGTTGCTCCGGAGTCCATGATCCACAGACGCTCATCATGGAAGGAGGAAGAGGCGGAGTTGCCCGACCGCTATTCATCAGCTTGATAGACGTGGTTGAAGCGTTGGCGGCACGTGAGGGCTTCATGCCCCCCAAATCTTGCAGATTTGGCATTGGGGACGAGATCGGCCACGGCCACCATTGCTGTTTCGGCCTCCCCCATTGTCGTTTGTGTTGCCGCCACCATAGCCATGGGCACCGCCACCATTGCGGTTGCCACGGTTTCCTTGCTGGCCACCACCACCGTATGTGTTGCCACTGCCATCACCATAGTGGTTGCCGCCACCACCAGGCTGCTGCTGTGGTCCTCCGCTTGGACGACCACCAAAGCGGCCGTTGTTGTTGGGGGCGTTGTCGAACGGACACCCACCACCATGGCCCTAATCACCGCGGCGAGCTGCAGAATTGGCCGAGGAGGTGAAGTCTTCGGCCTGAGAGTTTTACTCGTGGATAGCCTCGCACGAAAGCAGCATGTTGTAGAAGTCGGAAACGGAGAGTGTCTGGCCGGTGTTGTTGAGGACGGTGAGGGAAGACTGCAATCCCTCAAACTGCGAGCCGAGTCCAACGACCCATGTAGTCGATCAGCTCGTCGTCGGAGATGGGGCTGCCAACCATGGCCAAGGTGTCGGCGAACCCTTTCATCTTGTTGAAGTAGTCGGTGGCGGTCATGTCTTTCTTCTTCATCGTCGTCAGCTGGCGACGGATCTGGCGGATGCCTGCCCGGTTCTGGGCGGAAAACATGGTGGTGACGGTGCTCCAGACGGCGGCGGCAGTAGTCCTACCGACCATCTGGCCGAGCATTTCCTCGGTCATCGATCCAAGCAAGATGCTAAGGACCCGTTGGTCTGTATACCACCAGATGGCATAGCCCGGTTGACCTGCGTGATGGCGGCGGTTCCCTCGCCCATCATAACGTGGGCATCCTATTTCATCTACGAGAATGACTGAAGACTAGTGTGAAAAATAAACTAATATGGTGCGAAATTGTGATGGTAGTAGGAGCAATTACAGTAACTGTAATGGAAATTGAAAACTGCAGATAGAGGCAGACTTACAATTTCTTGTGTGTGGGAGGCCTGAGTAGAGAACACTCTTCTTCCGCAGATTGGGCTCGGGCCTCGGAGGCCTCCGACGAGGCACCGCAGGTGCACGTCATGGCGCACCCCTCCACGCCACTGCATCCCTTCACGACGAAGGCGTAGTAGAGGTAGAGCGCGGGCAGTGTCTCGCCAGCCCGCTCCTGCCCCTCGTCGGACGCCGCGCACCCGGCCTCGACGCATGCCTGCTCCTGCCCTCCTCGCACTGCGCACTGCTCGCTCCTGCCCTCGTCGAATCCGAACCCCAGATCGATGTAGCCGCACAACTCGTCGAGGTCGTCGTTGCCGAGCAGCCGGCCTCCGTTCCCGCAGGCGATGGGAGAAACATGTCTGGCAGATCCAATCCCGCAGGAAGATGCCGGCGGCTCCAATACACCTTGCTGAGGAGGCCGGCGGCGCCGCTGAGGGACAGACAGGACAAGGCCGGCGGCGCCGCAGATAGTGGATCGAGGGTGGGAGCAGGACTAGAACTGTTCATCTGTTCGTGAACAAATGACCATAATACCCCCAACTAATTATACTTAATTTTTTGTTTTAATGGTTGGACGGCTGATATAATTTAGGTGGGTAGATTCAAATCAAACGACTGAAATAATTAAAGATGGAAGCTACCTGAAACTATCAGAGGTAGTTTTCCAACCACCGTAAAAGAGCTCTAGACATATGAAGGAACTAAGTTTCTCTAAAAAACAAAGATTAAGTGGGGTGTGGCCGTTTGGATGGACCATGTCTAAAAACTGATCGTGGAAAATGTAACACATAATCGACACATCTTTCTTTTCCGACGCGCGTTGATTTTCTCGAGGAAGAACGAAACTGCAAGCCGTGGTTAGCACGTGACTAATCTTCTTATCAATCTAATTTTTCTTCTCTATGTGTTGTGTGTGTCGTGCGCGGCTTCGTGCGCTCCTTCCGAGACGAGAGCTCAAGACGATCCGTTGTCGGCCCTCAATGGCAAATACGAAAACCTAACCGTCGCCGATAATAGACAGGCCTGCAAATGTCATGGCAGAAAATAAACCGAAACCTCATCTGGACTATGTGCCACACACGGTGTCGTATATATGGATTACTGCTAGTATAGTGTCGGGAACTACTGCTCTTATTCCTCGAATCCTCGTGCGTCCTGGTTGCGAAAACTCGACTGATGCTCCCGTACAAGCTCTTAGTGTCGGGATGGGTCACTAAATCTTCTACCTTAGCGCTCGATAATTTCTCGACTGATTTGATGCAGAGTTGCATCTGAAGGGGAGGAGAGCATCTGAAGGGGAGGAGATGATCATGGTGAGAGAAAGTAGAAACTTTTTTCTTGCGAGAAAGAGGAAAAGAAACTACATGCGCAAAAATCCGGGAGGACATCCCAGATGTACTAATTCAGATTTTGTGTGTGTATATTATCGAATGGAGTATCATAATTGGTTTATCAGTACTGAAAACAGTAGAAACATCCACTTTACATAGTTACTAATTGGTGGTTCTCTGGATATTTTGACATAATCAAACTTTCAAATCTCAATCATCCAATTAATTCCATAACTTGGATTGATCGAAACTGAAATGAATGCAAGTAAAGTAGCTCTGATTAGATCATCTAACAAAGCGAACTGAGCTGAGCTCTGCTGGTTAGATCATCTAACAGGATTTAACTGGCGATGTTATTTCAATGGTACGTGACTTCGTCAAATTCAAGATATGTCAGACCCAGTATTTCGGAGATGCTTATAGGGGTAAGATGTGCGTGTGTATATTCGTAGGGGCGAGTGTGCGTGTGTATTTGTGAGCGTTTACGATGTACTGTGTTTCTCAAAAAAAAAATGTGACAGAAGGGACCATCCAATTGTGTGGCAGTTCAAACCAGAACCAAATTCCACAAAGTTGATTACACGCTCCAAACAAGGGAGCAAGATATATTTCTTCGGGTAATTCTTAACTAATCACCGAACTCGCTTAAAACTAATAATACTACAAATATCACTAGTGTATTTCTTAAGGGAAGCAAGTTTGGCAATGATATATTTGAGAACTGGACGCATCATGTAGCATCAGGGAAGCAAGATAGGGATTTATATTTTTGAAAACAGAATTGCATCATGTAGCTAGACTGTCCAAGCCACCCACTGTCCTGCTTTTGTACTGAAACTGCCATCTGAAATAAACAAAAAGCCTCATATCGTTACTGAGTGTGAAAAAGACAGTGCAAAACATTATAGTATGATAAACCGAGGAGAGATTTACACGATGCATCCAGTAAACTGTCTTTCTAGCACATCATGAATCATACATCGAACAGTAACAAGACAACAAGACTGCAACCTAGAACACAGATTTCAGAGTAGTATCTATAAGGTGTACAGAATACTGAGAACTGAGCGCTGGCTCAGTGGCAGTGGCTGCATGTGTGCGCCCAGCCCACCCGAGTTCGAGTCGCCGTTGAAACGCTCGGACTAACGGGGTGCTATCTGCGATCAAAAAATCGCCAGGAGAGGTCTCATCTATTCTAACAACATATACCCAAGGGAGGGATCCTTCCCCCGTTGGTCAACATTTAGGTGTACAGAATACTAACCGTTTTGTTGATTTTAGGAAGCAAACTTGGCAATGAGCTCCTTTACAAGAGAGGGGCAGGTTTTTTTTTGTTTTGAAACGAAGGTAAAAGCTTTGCCTTATCTATTAATTAAGAAGAAGGTGCCCGGTTTATTAGCGGGAGAAACCGGGCGAAAACCATACAACGGACACCACAGAGAGAAGCCCACACCACCACAAAGAGCAACACCTAAAGCGAGCAACAACGACAAGCAAACAACTACTCACCCAACCTACGACAACAGCGAATCAAAAACACGACAACCGCAAATTGGCTCAACAATCAAGAAAAGGCGGAAGCTTTCCTTGCGAAGCCAAGCTTCTTTCGTGCCCTCCTTCTGAGAGACTTCTCCACCTTCATGACAACACCGTCGGAGGCTGTCCCTGCCAAGACACAAGCAATATCCTTGCCATATCCAGGGCAAGCCGCCTCTAAATTGACAAGCAAGTCGCAAATCTCTTTGCCAAATAGAGCCTCAGAGTTAGGCGCCAACACAGCTGTCTCATCAACTCGGTCGCACCGGGATGAGAAAGTGACATAACCAACCAAACCTCCACTATCCACAGAGGAGGCCAGCTGACAGGACTCAGACGGAGGTGGGGGTGGCGCCATGTCCACCACCAAAGACTCCACAGACCCCGGCTCAAACGGAAGCACCATAGGTGATTCCCTACAAGGATCCTGCAGCTCAGGCAAGATCTCCACAACACTATCAAGGGAAGGCGGCGTCGCATGTAGAGCACGGGGAGAAAATTCTCCAAACAAGCATTCAGTCCCCTCATCAACGGAGCCAATCTGGACCTCGGGCGGCAAAGGCACAACTGATGCAACCTGAAACTTGGCAAGAGCGTCGTGGAGCTCACAACGAAGCAGCTCAACCTTCTGAAGAAGCTCCATGCGCAACAGGGCAAGGTGAGATTCCAAAGTGGAAACCAAAAATGTGTCGGCATTGGAATCCTTGGAACACCCAGCAGGGGATCTTGGAGGCACCGACACACGCAGCAGCGAAGGACAAGTCTGGGCGGATGGAGAGTGGTTTCGCTTGTCAGGAGCGCGAGTGACCGGAGAGCAACCATGAGCAGCTGGAGAGCGATCACGAGCAATCGGAGAGCGAGCACGGCAGAACCTCTCCCGATGACCAGGGCGACGGCAACGAATGCATCTGAAAGGCCCACGACAAGCGCTAACTTGGTGACCACGCTCGAGGCAACGAAAGCATCTTCCCCGAGCCCAACACTTGAAGGCGAGGCTCCGCTCCAGACCTTCTCTCGATGACATGGGAGGAGAGCCCCGGCCGGCATGACGCCCACGACCCACATGCTCCCAGCTCTCCTCAACATCAAGAGAGGCAACCACAGAAGGGCGACCCACGCGCTCGACGCATGGCGGCACCGAAGATGGACCAAGCAGAGGAGCCACCAACTTTTCTGGCGTCCTGACATCACGCCCATCGTCATCGCCGTCCTCAACGGAGCTCACCTCAACGGATACCGAGGCAGCCGACGGCAGCGACAAGGACCCGAGACCCTCAAACACAACGGCAGGGTCAGAGCCCAGCCCCCCATGCGACATAGGAGCTTCGGGTATCGGGGCCAGCAACTCATCGTCCTCCTCGTCGTTGTCCTCATCAGCAGCAGAGGCCCACGAAACAGGCAGCGGCGCGAGGGACAGGTCCGGCGGAGTCGGGGCAGCCAACATAGTGGAGATGTGAGCAACCAGCTTGCTCAGGAGGACCTCCAGCCGAGGGGCAGGTTCTGATTATGTCGTCCAAGCCGTCAGCCGCCGCTATCTCTTTCAAATTAGCAGGAGTCTTGACGAACTCGAGGCATATCTCCTTCAATCCACAACAGTTATGCCGCTCAGCTAGAGTAAGAATAGTCGTCACCGTGCTCACGTTTATGTGTTCACATAGCTTTTGTTCACACAGTGATTTCAGCCTTTGGAGATCGTATCTATCCGAAGCTGCAAGCAAGTGCTGCAGCCACAACGCTTCTTGGACTTCTTCCCCTTCTTCCACCATGCCTATCTCCATCTTTGGTAGCGTGTCAGTGTATACAAAGCCAAGCGCTTCTTGGACTTCTTCCCCTTCTTCCACCATGCCTATCTCCATCTTTGGTAGCGTGTCAGTGTATACAAAGCCAAGCACGGTCTTAAACACACTTGCTTCCATGTCTTCCACATGTATTATACTTGCTATTGTGCCCTCTTTCATGGGGCCAAAGAGTTCTGCCTTGAAGACCGCAGATCGAGCTGCAAGCACGCACCGGTGGGCGACGAACGTCTCATCGCCAACCTTGAACGTAACGTCAGTTCTCTCCTTGGACAACAGGAGGTCGCTGATATGCTGTTGGATCCTAGAAGCAGGTACCTTGATGAAGAGATCAACGGGGGTGGGGACAGCAATGTACAAGACACGTAGAATAGGTTGTGTTGTGTTGTTGTATTGATCACCAAAGGGTACAAGTATATATAGAAGAGAGGTCGGTGGAGGCTAAACCCTAAACCTAGCCGTATACAAATACAACTCTCAACACCCCCCCGCAGTCGAAACCGGGTGAGGAACAACGTTGAGACTGGTTCGAAATTCTTGAAACACGGCAGTGTTGAGAAATTCCCCGCCGTTGTCGCATTGGAGACAACGGATGGTGGTGTGAAATTGGGTGTTGACAAAAGAAAAGAAACGAAGTAGTGTATCACATGTGTCAGATTTAGCTCGTATAGGAAAGACCCAAGAAAAGTGAGAGAAATCGTCTAGGACGACAAGATAATATTTATAGCCAGAACAACTAGTAACGGGGGAGGTCCACAGATCACAATGAATAAGATCAAAAGGTGATAAAGCTCGAGAATTCGATACAGGAAAAGGTAATTTGGTATGTTTCCCTAACTGACAGGCATCGCATAGTGTTTGAGTGCTTGTACTGTCATTACAATGAGAAAGAAAATCTAATGGTAAATGAGCTAAGGCGGCGGTGCTGGGATGGCCAAGACGGCGATGCCACAGGTCGTTGGTGACGGCAAAGGCTGTGGAGGTGGAGTAGCTGTGATCTCCAAAGAAGGGGTAGAGGTCGCCGGAGCTATTCGACCTCATGATAACTTTCCTGGTGTGAAGATCCTTCAGAGAAAAACCAAATGGGTCAAATTCAATGGAGCAGTTGTTGTCACGGACAAATTTTCGAGTGGAACAAAGGTTTTGGATTAGGGTTGGAGAGACAAGAACATTGTTAAGTAAAAAAGGTCGGGATGTTAGATGGGCAGTACCGGTAGCTATGACAGGAAGACGAGACCCATTGCCAACAACAATATGATGAGAATTGACATCTAAAACAGGATGAGACGAGGTCAATATACCTTGGTTGCCGGTGACATGAGAGGTGGCGCCGGAGTCCATGATCCAGCTGCCGCTTGATGGAGGGAAGGCGTTGCCGTAGCTTGGAGCGTTCTGGTAGAGGGCGGTGTAATCCCATGATGGAGATGGCGATGGCGGTGCTGAAGCCGGTGGGTGGTGCATCACCGGGTATGCATGTGTCGGCGCGCCGGGGCGGGGTCCAAGCACACCAGAGGCATTGGGTGGGATCCAAGGAGAGCGTGGGGGGAAAGGAGTCCCCATAGGAGCAAAGTAGCCTAGCCAGGGCTGCGGGTTGCTGCCACGGCCTCCTCCTTGGTGACCACGATCACCGTTATCGTGGTGCCCACGACCTCCGCCGTGTCCACGTCCGCGTCCGCCTCCACCAGAGAACGAGGGAGAACCACGACCACCGCTTGCGTTCTGGTTAGGGTGCACGAACCCGGGGATCGGATTTTTGCCCTTGTAGTTGGGGCTGACGCCGGTGGGACGCGAGGGACCGCTGTAGGCGGCGGTGTTGCGGCTGCCAGCCTGCACAACCATGGCCTGAGCGCCGGCCTGTTGCTGCTGGGAGGCGTCGTCGACTTCGGCGAGTTGGAGTCGGGAGCACGCATCCGAGAACGTGGGGACGGCGGTCTTCATGATCTCAGCTTGGAGCTTGAATTTGGGGCCAAGACCGTCGATGAATTGGAGCGTCAGATCGCGATCGTCGACAGGACGACCGATCGCGGCCAGATCATCGGCAATGCGCTGAAGCTTGCTGGCGTAGGTGGAGATGTCGAGATCGCCGCGAGGGGTGGAGCGGAAGGCCTTGCTGAGGAAGAGGTATCGGGAGGCCTCGTTGTTGATGAAGAAGCGCATGAGTCGGGACCAAGTGGAGCAGGCACGGCCATCAGCGCCCGACACGAGCCGGTGGAGGTCGTCGCTCAGGGTCCCCATAAACCACAAGGATATGTGGATGTCCACGGCCATCCAGAGATCGTCGGGAACCAGAGGAGCCGCACCTTCGGTGATGTGATCCAGCACCTTGTACATGGTGAGAAGGAAGGTGACGATCTGCCGCCACTTGGAAAAGTTTTTGCCGGCGGCGGTGACCTGAAACTTGACATAGTTGGCGATGTGGACGTTGAGGATGGGGTGGGTGGCGGGTATTGGCTGGTGGTAGATGAGCGGCGGCGCGGATGATGTATTGGAGAGTTGTAGATTGGTTGTGAGACTACGAAGGTCTAGGGCATCTGTGGCAAAGGGGAGGGTTTGGTTCGAGGTAGAGAGGTTCTGGAGGCCATCGGAGGTAAGAGATGCAGCAGAGGCATTGGGAGATGCAGCGGAGGCATTGGGTGGTGCAGGTTGGGTAGCGGTAGGGAGGGAGGAGCTCGTCATCATGGTGGCGCGCGGAGGGTTGCGCGGCGGCGAGGGAGGCTCTGATACCAACAAGACACGTAGAATAGGTTGTGTTGTGTTGTTGTATTGATCACCAAAGGGTACAAGTATATATAGAAGAGAGGTCGGTGGAGGCTAAACCCTAAACCTAGCCGTATACAAATACAACTCTCAACAAATGTCACACCGGATGGTGAAACAATCGGACTTCAGATGGATTGATTTCTCGAGATCTTCTCTTTTTATGAAATTCGGATACCCCCAAGATGATCCGCTGTTGGGGAATTCGTCTGGCACTGTTGCACGAATATAAGCTGTTTCCTGCTTCTCAAGCTCGTCGACGAAGCTAAATCCAGACTGCACCTTCAGAGGCCCGGTAACATCTTTATCAACAAGCCGCAAATAGAGAGACAAATAGTCGGCGCTCTCTGAGTCGTTGCCCTTAGGATAGTATTCGATGCGCCAACGATGGCCTCCCACCATGAAATTGAGAGACTTGATCGCCGTGCCATTAGGTGAAACGCCTTTGGAGTACCCGTTAACCACAAGGAGGTGGTAGCCACTGGCCGTGGCGACGTTGATGGCATGGCCGACGACCTTGCCTTCGCCGACGATAGACACGCCGGCAAATGACATGAAGATTTGCAAAATAGAACTGAATCTCGTATGGAGTTTGTGCAGGGGTGTGGAAAAGCGTACCAGACTGGTAGCGATCCATCAGACTCTTAAGCTGTTGGTATATATATGGAGGTACTAGTGCGTGAAGAAGGTAAGAAGATGACCGCTTTTCCACTTCCAGGGAGATGAACAGATGACCGCTTTGACCAGTAAGATGACGATGGCCTAATTGATTGCGTCTGGGCTTTAGATAACATGGAAAAGAATGTTAACAGTCGTCTCAACGATTCCTAGGTGTGCCAAGTAATGGTGATCGGCGGCAGGCGCGCCGACGGCCGGACGCCTACGTTCAGATTCAGCAACTGGGATATGGGCCAACGGCCCAACGTGGAGACCGGGCTAAGTTCCTCGTTCCAGGGGGCTCCTATACCCCGCGGCGCGCGGGGATAGTGCCGCGCCGCGCACCCCCGCAGGGAAACGGGCCGGCCCAAATACGCAGGTACTCTTGTTTTTTTTTTTACTTTTCGGTTTTATTTACTGTTTTTATTTTTCGTTTCTTTTTTATACTAACAATAAAATGTGTTTATATTTGTGGGAAAAAGAATAAAAAATTGTAATAAAAAATATTTATATATGTAGAAAATAGATAAAATATATATCTATTTTATCTGAACTATTATCACACATGAAAAAATATGTTATTTGAACGAAAATTTCAAATATGAAAACAATTTTTTAATAAATTTTTTTATCTTATTTGAACGATTTTCAAAACATGAACAATTATGCTATTTGAACGAATTTTCAACGAAATCATTTATCTTATTTGAACGATTTTAAAAACATGAATAATTATGATATTTGAACGAATTTTCAAGAAAGCATTTATCTTATTTGAACGATTTTAAAAACATTCAAAAATTATGTTATTTGAACGAATTTTTAATAAAACATTTATCTTATTTGAACGATTTTAAAAAGTGAACAGAAAATGCCGGTGAACGGAAACTATTTTGAACGATTTTAAAAGTGAACAGAAAAGGTTTGTGAACAAAATCTAATTTTGAACGATTTTAAAAAGTGAACAGAAAAAGTCTCTGAACAGAAATTATTTTTTAACGATTTTTAAAAAGTGAACAAAATAGGTATTTGAACGGAAACTATTTTTAAACATTTTTATGTTATTGAAAAATTCAGAACATTTATGTTATTTAATAGAAAGAAAACTACTTAGTTTTTCCACAACATAAACATTTATTTAATATAAACTAAAAAAGTACAAAATACAGAAAAAGAAAACTGAAAATAAACATAAAAAGAAATAAGAAAAAACGAAAAAAGATGCAAAGAAGAAAAACGTAAAAAGAAAAGAAACAGGAAAACTAAAAAAAGAGAAAAACGTAAATAGAAAAAAAAGAAACCAAAAAATGTTAAATAAAGTAAAATAAGTAAAATAGAAATAGAAAGAAAAATAAGACAAAAAACGAAACAGAAAAAAGAAAAGTGAGAAAGAAATAGAAAAACAATAAGCTAAACAGAGAAAAAATCGGAATCATCCTTAATGGGCCGGCCCGTACACGGGGTATAGGTTCGCCCTCGTTCCAGGCTAAAGTGGCAGGGAGGTTGGGAGAGGCTTGAGTCCGTGCGGTCAGGCCTCCCCTTACTTGGACCCAGCCCAGTTCTGTTTCTAGCTTCTTTTTTGTTTACCGATTTCCTTTTTTATAATCATTTCCTTTTTTCAGATTTATATTCCTCTTCTCCTATAATAGGTAATTCATGTATGTGATTTTGTAAAATGTTTCACGAAATATCTATTTTTATGGGTTTATTTTTTTTCCATGCAACTTCTTTTGAAGAAATACAAATTGACACATTTGGGGTATTTTTAACATTATCGTACTAAATTCCTGTAGAGAGTTACATTATTTAACACACATGAATGTGTTTCACGGAAAAAGATCCATTCGAAAAAAATCATTGGCGGATAATATTAAAATTCACATGAACATTTCTTTAACATTATTTTTCAGAGCGGTGAAACGTATAAAAAAACCTCAGCATATTAGAAGCTCAAAGGGGTAGAGAAAAACAAGATTAAAAAACCTAGCTTCATGCCGAAGAAGACCCCATTTTATAAGGAAAGATGGAATCGGCACATTAGGTCCATAAATGCACACCTACAGTCTTCGGGGGGGGGGGGGGGGGGTGATCCCGGATTCTCTAGCCTAGACCCGAGAGTAGGCAAATAAACATCCGGAGTCTCCGACCTAAAATAGCAAAAACCGGTCATACGAAAAAATGATATTTTTCTCATATGAACCCCGCTTTCGATGAACTTTAGTTACTTGAAAGTTCACAATTTATAGTTCTTCAAGCAGAGAAACACCAAAGATCAACAAAAGAGGATAATTCCACAAATTAAATGTTTGAACTAACACAAGAAACGCGATATTTTTTTCATACGATTTTTTTTACGAGCTTCAGCTTGTCTTGAAGATGAAATCAAACTCTACACTAACATATAAAAAACAAATATAACCAAAAAGGGGATGTCAAGAATGCAAAGGTTTGAACTCAGTATGAGCAATGTGATCGAGGTACTTAGCCCAAAAGTTGTTATTGCTAGTACGTCTAATAAACCTATAACTCAGTCTCCTGCCAAGCACCCCTGATACTGGTAAAATTAGAAACACCTAAAAAACGCATACCTCCTTACAATTCCATTTGCAGATCTTGATGATGACGTTCATGTTTTCCTCAAGTTGGAACACATTTCTTGATCACACGCGCTAACTTGGTGAAGAATCGTAAATGGGTTCCCCATATTCAGTATGGGAATATGATACGTCTCAAACGTATCTATAATTTTTGAGTGATCCATGCTAGTTTTGTGATATTGTCACATGTTTTTACTGTCATTTATATCATTTTTATGTATTTTGTCGGACTAACCTATTGACAAGATGCCCAGTGCCAGTTCTCTGTTTTTGCTGTCTTTTTGTTTCAGAAATTTACTTCTGGAAATATTCTCGGAACGCGCTGGAAATTTTTGAGGATTTTTTATTTGCCACGACGAAGTACCAGTCCGAAGGAGAGCCGGAGGGGAGGCCCACAGGGCAGAGGCGGCCCCCTGCCGTGGCCTAGGGGTGACCCGTGGGTGGGGCCCGCCCCTGCTCCTGGGACCTCACCTCGCGGCCCTCCGACGCCTATAAAATCCCTAAAAACCTAAAAACGTCGGGGCGGCCATTATTTTCCAGAAACTCGACCCCGACGCGCCGTCACCGAAAACCCTAGTTCGGGGTCCAATCTGAAGCTGATCCCGACACTCTGCCGGAGGGGAGATCGATCCCGGAGGGCTCTTCATCACCATGCCTTCCTCCGGGATGATTTGTGAGTAGTCTCACCTTGGACTACGGGTCCATGGCAGTAGCTAGTTGGTAGTCTCTCTCTTGTGCTTCATGTCTTATGATCTTGTGAGCTGCCTAACATGATCAAGATCGATTATTGTAATGCTATGTGATGTGTTTGCTGGGATCCAATGGATTATGAAGTTATGTTCAGATTGTGCATGATTCTTATATGAGTAATTTATGTTCTTGCATGCTCTCCGATGTGCGTAGTTACTTTGGCCAAGTGATTGTGTGTATCTCCAAGAGAGGGTATTTATGCTAGATAGTGGGTTCATGCCCCCTTTTGTTCCTGGGCACGAGTGACAGAAACGTCTAAGGGCGAGGGTGTGATGTTGCTACTAAGGGTAAAACAGCGGTGTTAATGTCTATTTTGATATTAGTATTGCTTACTTCATGCACTTTATTTAATGCAATTGTCTGTTGCTTGCAACTTAATACCGTTGGGTGACAGGCTGGATAGCGATCTCACGGTGGACTTTTTAGACAAAGACGCAGTTGGACTCAACGGTCTTTGTTCCTTGTCGTGATGCCTCCATAAATATTATCATGTCCTTTTTGTCATATCTAAATTGGGTTTGTGTCATGATCTTGTCAATTGTCTAGCTGTAATTCGTTCACCCATCACATGCATATTTTATTTACTTGAGAGACTCCACTAGTGAATCCATGGCCCCCCGGTCTATCTTTTTACATTGTTTACAACCTCATTTACTTGCTTTTAATCATCATTACTCCTCTGGTCACTTTTCATATTTTATTTATTTCATCATACAATTAACCGCTTTGTTTTCTGTGAGACCGGAAAGATTGACAACCTTTCCGCCGTTGGGGGCAAAGTATTTTGGTTGAGTATGTGCAGGTCCACGTCTGTTGAAGGTTAAGCGCCAGAGATCTTCAACATTCACCTCGTTGTTGATTTCAAAGTCCTACTGGTTCGATAAACCTTGGTTCGTTAACCGAGGGAAAACTGCTACTAGCTACAATTCCGCCTTCGCTTGGGGCACTACCCAACTTATCAATATCTACCATCAGAATACTCACTTGGGCACATCTTCACATGTCCGTTATCCTCAAATGAACAACAAGTTTACAGTATATGATTCCCTTGAAGTTCTTATTTTGAACTTGCATTTCTCAACTTGAGAATTATTCACTTGATGTCAGCCTCCTATGGACTATAAGAAATCCTTCATTTTTTGCAAGCCCATGAGTTGCACCTAAACTCACATATAAATATCAAACACATAGATCATGTGTTAGTTCATCAAGCACAATGTACAACTGCTTACCATGCCACTAGATCACTTGATCTGACGTGCAGTACTTCATTAATCCAATCTTTACACTCCATCTCGATGAACATTTATATTTGCTTCACTTTCCATCTTGATGGTATCTTGAATGTAGTACTGAACTCTTCACTTAACCTTTAATTGCTCTAAGACTTGATTGTAAAACGCTCAGAACTATGACCATTCTTGGATTTGACCATGAATCATCAATTTGGTCATCATCTTATCTTGTCCGTGCTCTATCACAATCTCTTAAGAAATATAATGAATTATTTGCATGAATAATTGCTTCAAGACTTAGTCAATCATTACTCAACTCATGAGAAAACCATAACCTTGTCATCAAGCCATATCTTGAAGAATTGATCCTCCATGGCTAAAAATCTAGTTGCCAAAATAACACACCCGGAGTATCTGGGCAAAAAGTTTGGAGGCTCAGGGTCAGCTGTAGCGGCTGAGCTAGAGCTAGAAAAAAGAGCAATTGCGATCATCAACATTAGGACCGAAGACTCCAACTCGAATGCCCATAGACGGGAACGAACACGGGAGCAGCAAGAGGATGAGTCGGAGGCTCTAGCTAGGGCATGACCCCACTGCCAAATGGACAACGGGAAACAGGGCACCTGGACACTCCGGAATGAACAAGAGAGTACCAAGAAAATGTCTCGGATGCACTGGGTGTACAACAACCCGACTTTGGTTGCAAGAGCCTTCTCGTGTATTCCGACCAAAATGTCCTCGACACTCTAGCCTTGGCAAAAGCTAGGAAAACATCCTTGAATACACCAAATGGTCTTCATGCGTTGCTTAGGGAATAATACCTTCATATAAAATTTGATGAAACCATTTGATACATACAGATTGTAATTAATCACCAAAACCATATAGGGACTTCAGGCACTTTGAGGCAAAAAAAATACGGTGTTATTTCTATATTTTATTAGTAAGGAGTTGTGGTGTTACAATATGAAAATTTATTTATAGGTGGTTAAATTTTAGTTTTTATAACCCAAAGTAAACGAGCTACACCCACTGTAACTAATATATCTTTGTTAGTGAATTTCGTGTGCCAATTTAAACACAAATATGTAAGAGAATCAGGTTTCGATCACATGCCCATCGAGCAACCTACCGCACTTAAAATTTTTAGATTGGCACGTAAAGAATATGTCATTCTAATATACCAGAATCACCACAAAACTCACATTTTTGTCCTTTCGACCCCTTTTTGGACATAATAAAATTTAACTAGTATTTTGTCTTCAATTACCAATCAAAGAGACGCTTTGATCTTATGAGGAAATCTCAACCTCCACGTCTTAAGGAAAATTCACTCTTTCCATAATCAAATTGGTATATAAAGATTTAACTGGAGCAAAAACCTAGACTTCGTTAACAACCATCTCATTCTTTCAGGTTCATCTGACAGAATAACCTGACCACACATACCCAACTGGCATCACATGCTTAAAGTGCCTTCTCCCAAATATCCCATAAATTTAATGCATTCAAAATCCAAAGAAAAAAATCTTAGTACTAATAAAATTAAGGTTGCATATAAATTGCATAATTTTGGAAACAATTCACAAATAAACGACCTATTTGCATTGCAAATAGTACCCTTTATCAGGTACTTGGCTTTAATCAATCTCTTTTTTCGACGAACACTTGGATTTAATCATATCCTGCCAAAATCACCCTCTTCATCCTTTAATCTCCATAGCTATTTGCATGATCTTCAAACTATATATACTAGCACAATACCCGTGCGTTGCAACGGGTCAACAATGATAGACGTGTTCAATTGTCAAATCAAGACCTTTGTCTCTCTATATATAATGTTCCCTTGTTCCCATATAGATTTCAGTATCTTTTCAATAGAAAAATTGCCGGGCAATAAATGCAAGACACGAGAAAATCTGTGTATGAAATGAGGCTACTAAAGTGAACCACACTTCCATTTCAAACTCGATAGTATACATGTCAGTGTGCTGGTCGAACAACTTTCTAGCAGAAATAATGTTGAAATCTCAAACCCCACTCATGAAAACACATCCTATGTGCATAATTTATTTGTTTTTCGTAGTAGAAATGATGCTGAAATGGAACACTATGAGATGCCAACATTAAAAACACACCCTATGTGCGTAGTTCTGCATTTTTTTGCCTTCAATACTCATTTGAACAAATCCATCGCTCACATTGGGACAATTAGGTTTAGCTCCAAAAGTTCCACCAATTCCCTCTGCCATGGCTATCCCTCGGCCATGCAATATCCTTCGTATAGACAAAATAGGCGCGTACGAAAAATGCGGAAGTAGTACGCTGTAGTGAATGGAAATACACTTCTGAATAGGTCATAACCAGAACACAATTTTCAATTCCCAGTGCTCACTTATGGTAATGTACGGCTGGAACAAATATATGCGGATTCTGACTGTTACTCTGCTAGCTATGTCCAAAGAGATACACTACCAATTCAACTTGAGATGCACCTGACTTCGGATTTTTAAATATTCTGAACTTCTGCAGTATATCCATGCTTATATACAAAAAAGTTTGATGTTGAACATCCAGAACAGCTACCAACACCAAGTAGCAAATCAATCAGCATAAGAAAATACATAGCAACAAATCTCAACGGATTTTACTCTCCTTGCTGCTGTAAGGATGTGGAAATCCAGTAGCGATTCAGAGTTCAGTGTGCGGTGGACATAGAGTCCTCCAGCTAGATGACAGTATCCCTCACACAATTTCATACCATAGCAACACCGATCTGAAGCAGAAGAGGAGGTTCTCCAGAGGAGGCGTCCTCGCATAACGGAGAGAGCAGGACGCACATATGTGGTGTTCTTCGTCAAAGCGTACATGGTTTCATTTAAGTTTAGTATGATATGATAGCACAAAGTAATTTAGACTGAACATGGCAAAAATTAACTATTCATCTTGATACATCGTCCCAATTCTCTTAGGTAGACTATTTGATCGATCAACAACGTCTTGGCAAGGGCCTGCACATTACAAAGAGAGCCACTGGCTAATGTCCCGTGCAGTGCCAAAAGCCTAATGCCCGGCTCTGGTTGGCATGACCGGGACGGCAATCGCTGCGCAGTGATTTGTAGGCGGCTGGGCGGCGCCGTGTGCAACTCCGAACTGCTTCTTCCGTTGTAAAAAGAAATAGCACCGTCTCTACACTGACAACGAACTCCTCTGTGAGGTGGAACCTAACTGGTGGAGGGGCGCTGCAATTGGTCGCCGGTAGTACGGCAACGTTGGTCCTCGTCGGCCATTTGGAGCACCAGATCCATAAGAGATCGAGCTGGGCAGATCCGTTAAGGCAAACCCTCTCCATTGCCGACCCAAAAAAAATCCCAAACACAACAGCGAACCTTCGATCCTGCTCACCAATCCAATCTTCCTCTGCCAAACGGTTGGGAGGCGGTGGCCTGAGCTGGTAAGGGACGGAAGTGGCAGGTCGGGCGGCAGCGTTGACACTTCGATTCGCACCGATCGGAGCAGAGAACTCGGAGAATTGGCGTCTTGGGATAGGATAATTCGAGGTCCAGGGCGAGGTTTTCGTGGGCGGGGTCCCGTTCCTCCCGCCGACAGGAGGGCGGCAAGCCGGTCCCCAGGCATCGAGCGGGTGGCGGCCAGGTTTGGGGAGGAGCTCTGTTCGCTCGGCCCCAGAGAAAAGTGTGGCCAAAGACCTGCCGTGAACCGGTACTTTCACTTATCGGTGGTAGCAGCGTAATTTTCCTACAAACCGCGATGTACCAGATATCAAGTGACGTACCATCACCACCTATTGCAATATTATAGTATAGAAGATTTAAACTTAGACCATCATGACAAAAATTAACCAAACAAGAAAGTAAGTAGATATTGTGTGAGTGTGTCTTATACGTTTAGTACTAGAGGTTTTTGGAACACAAAACTAGAACGCAATAGAGAAAACAGAACAAGGCGACAATAGGCAGATTCGCCATACCGAAATGCGGCAACGGCCAGCGATCCCCACACCTTCACAGATCACGATCGACCGATCGATATCCGGTACGACTACTTATTCCCAGACTGGCCTTTAGCTACCGCAAACAATATCCGGTATCAAGGCAGCGAAAGAGAACAAAGGGGAGAGAAACTAAAAAACAGATGAAATCCAGATGGGGCACCGATCATGTGCCAGTCAGTCGTCTAATCCCCGGTCTTCACGACAAACACAACACATAGACGTTGGAACTTGGGAGAGCCCCTCTGTACAGCAAGGCCATGCATTGGCCCCCTCCCACGTTCCTCAGAATCCAATCAGACATGGTTTAGTGGAGGTCACATTATTATTTCCAGGTTCTCCAGTTGTACACTCCAATCTTCGGCCGATTAGGCCCCGTTCGGAAACAAGGAATTGCAAAGGAATTATACATGTTTTCTTTCCTATGGATTCTTTTCCTTTGGTGGCGTTCGGTACAAAGGAAAGTGCGGCATCCATTCCTCAGGAAAGGTTTATTTCCTACGTTTTTGAGCTTATTTCATAGGAATCTAAACATCCGCTTGGACCTCTTGGATTCGCGGATGCCCGAGGCAAGAGAGCTCTGCCCATTGCCAGATAGCCAATTTAAAAAGTTGCTGTGCATGGTGGACCATGCAATGAGAGCAGAATTGTGATTATATCGAATAAAATATTGTTAAGCAATGCTTTATTACAGCTCCTAGTCTGCACCCGAACTAAGGAATCCTTTGTTCCGAACAGCACCAGATGTTTTCATTCCGTTGTTTTAGAAGCCTGCAGTTTCACACTTTTCACTCCATTCTATTCCTATACGGTTTCCTATTCCTGTGTTTCAGATTCCCACGTTCCGAACAGGGCCTGGTAGGCCTGGGGCTCTGGCGAAGAGAAGGAAGGAAGAAACATGGGAGTAGGATATACTAGTAATATGATGATGATGATGATGATGATGCCGTCGTCAGATAATCAGGTAGGTTGTCTGATTGTCTTGTCGCTCCCAGCCTTGCACAAGCTGGAGATTACACGTACATGGCCTGATAATTCCCTCCAAACACACTGGCCTGTGTTTTCTAATCGTCGTTGCCGTCGCAATCAGTCCTCCTAACGTCTTGATTCCAGCGTTGTTTTATCCCCTGATCAATCATGTGCCCCTCATTTCCGCTAATCGGTCTCGCAAATTGGACTTTAATTTGCAGAGGCTTGCACCGGAAATTAATCATGTGGTGTTGGATTACCGTACCATGAGGCCATTGTTTGATTAGGGTTAGGGCCATGATGTAGTACTGCAGGGAGTACTTTGATGGGTACCAATGGTGTTTATATGCATGTGTGTGCGGTAAACCCCACAAGATGATGGATTAGCACTCTAAATTAGGTGTTGTATTTTGCTTTTGGTGGTACGTCATGGACCATGAATGAATTTCAGGTAACCATTTTTGGGGCGGATGATTGAGTTAGTGGAATGCATGCTTGCACAACAGTATCTTGGATATGATTGTGTGAAGCTGTCAGCCAGCTGATGGTTGCATAAAAGCAGGGAATGCATGGTGGCCCTCTCCTTCAATCACACGTCGGAAGGTAGTTCCGGTTTCGGTTTGATGGGTTGTCACCAAGATTCCTGTTTGTTTAGATTTGTCAAATATGCTACCAACATTATTCTTCTTCTTCTCTCAGTCTAGGGTTTATCTCAGAGCAAATTTAGCATTGACAGAGATGATGTTTGAACGTCCCTGTCTGAAATCTTGTATGGCATATTTTCGTGACATTTGACAGAGAAGAGAGCCTCACAGGTTCTGACGCCACAATAATAATACTGTAGATGGTTAAAACCGCGACATGGTTTAATTAGCATTTCATCCAGTGGATCAACAGAAAATGACCATGTGAAACTCAGCGAGATACTCGGACATCCTCCAACGTCTAGATGCTTCACATCAGCATTTAGCGACGGCCTCACATTGGATACCCATGCCAACCGGAACCTCCTCACATGATGCGCGCATGGCTGGTGTCTGTATCTGAATTTTTCAGTTCACCTGCACAACTAGCTGCCAATCTGCCTGATGGACGTATGCCTGCTCGGCTGCTGCTCCGAGCCGGTGGTGCTAGTATTTCTGAGTGAAAACAGGAGCAGTGTGTTTCGAAACAAAACACACAGCAGGAGCTGATGTTATTTTAGACTTTTGGTGCCGCTAAAAATGGTGCTAAACGCCACATCAACAACAGCCGTTCTTACGTGGAGACTGTCACGTCGATCTCACCTGAGACCTGCTTGAGTTGTCAGCATATGTGCCAACACGTGGACGCGAGAGAGAACCTGCGGCCGTGTGCTGCCAGTTTGGCATCAGCAATGGCATAGGATGCTTGTATGCTGCACGCCATGGTATTACTTGTGTTTTTTCATTGGGAGAAGCGTTAACGGAATGTTAGAGTAAACTGAGGGTTTTAGGGTTCGAGGCGTTGTCTGCGGCGTTAGTTTTGGGTTTTCTGAATCGGTCAATGGAAACCTTGACATAAACAGGCTGCAGCCTGTATTTTAATGCCGACATCAACAGCCTGAATCCTTGCAAACACCCGTTGATTTCGATTGAATTTTAATCTAAAACGTCTCCTAGTTTCCCCCAACACGTCCCAAGCTTCGTGTCCTCCTCATTATCCCGAAAGTCTGCGTGTACAGCGACTAATAACACCTGATGGTTTCGCGTTAAAATATCGGCTTATTGGGGACACCTATTCGGAAGAAAGCTACCACTGGGATCTTAGGGAAGAATCCAAGCAGCTTTACAAGACGCTAATCACATGCCAACAAAACACCACCACCGTGCAACGATAATAATAATCATAAGATAACAAAATACCACCGCACCTTTTCTTACTGGAATCCATCGGCGTCCTCGCGCAACGGACAGAGGCGACGGAGCAACGGAGTGTGTGATGTGTAACAAGGTTTTGGATACTGGATGTAAAAAAATCCCGAGGGGGGTCGGGATTTCCGGTTACCGCGGTTACCGGACGAATTTGAAAACTAAAATTCAGAAATTAAAAAAAAAAGGTTAAATTTTGGTAATTGTTTTGTCAAAATATGTTAAAATTCAAAAAATTTACAATTTTCGGGATTTTTTGTCCGGTATGACCATTTCCCGGGGGTGCTCGGGATTTGCAGTTACCGACCGGTAACCGGAAATCCCGCCCGGTTACCCAAACCATGTGTGTGACCCTGCAAGGCTGGCCAACGACGGCCACCTGCTTGGTAACTTCGCTTTAGTTTTCGTGCTTCCAAAATCTTGCTCAGTAAAGTAATGTTTGGACATACGGAAATTCAGAACGGCCACGAGATCATATGGTCATCGTATAGTATGAAATTCAAAAAGGAATATTAAAATATTTCCCAAAAAAGTATGAAAAAGTGTCAACAAACATATCCAAATGTTTTTTTATACGTGTAACGTTTCATGATGAATAATTTTTGTGATGCTCTGTGAAATAAAAAAATCAAGACCAACATGGGATTTAAAAATATGCTTTTATTGATTTTTTTTCGTACAAAGAGCTTCACAAATGTCATTTTATTACGAAGCTTTGACAAAATCCTGTGGCGTCTAGCTTCGCTAATCTATTTCTTCTGTTGATGTTGTTGTTAAGTGAATGTCTATTCTCCTCCTATGTGTTGTAGCGTTATTTTGGCTTTCATGCTTTTGTAAGAAACCTAGATGGTGTTACTTTGGTTGCATTTGTTAAAATGAAATCAGGTGTGCCTCCTTTTATCTAAAGAAAAGATGACAAACAAAATCGATAGGCCAATCCGACACTGGAAGTATCCGCCGTGTAGATATGATTGTGGAAGTACCAATGAAGAGAAGATCTTGCACTTTGGTTTCGCCCACGAGTTCCATATCTTTGGATTATTTTGATAATTCGAGGTGTTCGCTGGTGATAGATATTGTGAAATGTAAATAGTGAGAATGTAAGATGATGAATAAAAAATGACGTGGGGAATAACTAGGCCGACTCAGGTTCTCGACTACATGGATCCGTTTGTAGAGTGCCATTAGATCCTCCAATTTGGGTCTGCCGTCGAGTTTCAGGTTTCTATGGATTAATTTAGGTCTCCACACGTGGTAAGTACTGTGAAATGTATGTAGCGGTGAAAAGCTATGGTCCCGTCCTCGCCGTCCATTTTTCTTATTCGGACGCATCCTCGCCGTCCATTTTCCATTTCCAGCACGGCATGAAAGCTCAACCATCCGTGGAATGGAAGAAAGAAATCACCCATTAACCCCGCCATTAATTGGAACAAATCCGTTGCATGATGCGGGGCCCACCGAGCGGCGCCGGCGCCACCTTCCTTGCTCTGTTTCCGTTCTCTTCCAGCCAGCTCAAGAGAGAGCAGCAGCAAAGCTGGCCTTCCCCACTCTGACAGCCTTGCTCTCCCCGCTCCTCCCCCCTCCCCGCCCTATATCTCTCCTCCCCAAACCCTAGTCCCAGTACACCACCACCCAAGCTTTCTCTCTCTCCCTCTCTCTCGTGCTCTCTCCCTCTTCTCCCCACCTTCTGTATCCCCTCCAGCGCACAGGCTTAAAACAGCTAACGGAGATGGCAGAGGAGCCGCAGCCACAGGCAGCCGCCGCTGCCCCCGCCGCCGAAGCCGCCACGGAGGTGGTCGTCGCCGAGAAGGCGCCGGCGGAGGTGGAGAAGAAGGTGGAGAAGCCTGCGGCGGAGGCCGAGGCAGAGGAGTCCGCCGCGGTCGCCGACGATGGCGGTGCCGTCGAGGCGACCGGCTCTTTCAAGGAGGAGAGCAATCTTGTGGCTGATCTGCCTGACCCGGAGCAGAAGGCGCTCGGCGAGTTCAAGGAGCTGATCGTTGCCGCGCTCGCCGCCGGCGAGTTCAACCTGCCCCCTCCTCCGCCACCACCGAAGGCCAAGACCGAGGCCGCCGCCGAGGAGGCCAAGACTGAGGAGCCCGCCAAGGACGAGGCCAAAACTGAGGAGCCGGCCAAGGAGGAGGTCAAGACCGAGGAGCCGGCCAAGGAGGAGCCCAAGGCTGAGGTCGTCGCCGAGGCAGCAGCTGCAGAGCCAGCCAAGGTGGAGCCCAAGGCTGAGGTCGTTGCCGAGGCAGCAGCTGCCGAGCCAGCCAAGGCTGAGCCCAAGGCTGAGCCCAAGGCTGAGGAGGCCAAGTCGGCCGAGCCGAAGACAGAGGAGGTGGCCGCCGTGGTCGCCGAGGAGGGCACCAAGAAGGCGGAAGCGGTCGAGGAAACCGCCGCCGCCACCACCTCAGAGGAGGCACCTGCGCCCGAAGCGGAGGCAGCCGCGCCCGAGCCCGTGTTCATCTGGGGCGTGCCGCTCGTGGGCGACGACGAGCGGACGGACGCGGTGCTGCTCAAGTTCCTGCGCGCGCGCGAGTTCAAGGTGAAGGAGTCGATGGCGATGCTCAAGTCCGCGGTGCTGTGGCGGAAGCGCTTCGGCATCGATTCACTCCTCGACGCCGACCTCGCCTTCCCGGAGCTGGAGAAGGTGGTGTTCTACCGCGGCGCCGACCGCGAGAGCCACCCGGTGTGCTACAACGTCTACGGCGAGTTCCAGGACAAGGAGCTGTACGAGAAGGCCTTCGGCGACGAGGAGAAGCGGGTGCGCTTCCTCAAGTGGCGCATCCAGCTGCTGGAGCGCGGCATCCAGTCGCAGCTGGACTTCGCGCCCAGCGGCATCTGCTCCATGGTGCAGGTCACCGACCTCAAGAACTCGCCGCCCATGCTCGGCAAGCACCGCGCCGTCACCCGCCAGGCCGTCGCGCTGCTCCAGGACAACTACCCCGAGTTCATCGCCAAGAAGGTAACGCCTCTCTCTGGCATTGAATTGCTCAATTGGAATATTGTGATTCAACATTGTGACAGTGCAGTTCAAAATTTAGCTGTATCTGATTGATTGTGCCAACGATTCAATTTCTATGCGTTCACAGTTTAACGTTGTGAGTGAATGATTGGGCCCAAAGCATGTTGTCTGGGCACTCTGGTAAAGGGTAGTAGTCCTTTATGGTGTCAAATTTGAGTCCTGGTTTGAGTTGACTGCTGTCTTTTCGCGTGGTCTTTGGGTAATCATAGCGCAAATTGGGGATCTTTACCTTTTGTTCATGCTTTAACCATTTTCTGATATGACCAGGAATGGCCTAGTTGAAATATATTGCTATATATTATACCAATTTGTACAGCTGATTTATAGTAATTCTTCAACACAATGGGATCATAAGTTTGACTGTATCATGGTATGCAGGTGTTCATCAACGTGCCATGGTGGTATCTCGCTGCCAACAAAATGATGAGCCCCTTCCTCACACAGCGCACCAAGAGCAAGTTCGTCTTCGCCAGCCAGGCCAAGTCACCTGAGACCCTCTTCAGGTAGTGCACGCAATACATTTAGCAATTTCCGCTTTTATTGTTAGATTGTTAGATCCACAGGGAATAATTCTCAATTTTATTGTTCATCCTCTGTACCAAAATTCAGATACATTGCGCCGGAGCAAGTCCCTGTCCAATTTGGAGGCCTCTTCAAGGAAGATGATACTGACTTCACCACCTCTGACTCTGTCACCGAGCTCACCGTCAAAGCCTCATCCAAAGAAACCATCGAGATCCCTGTCACTGAGGTTGGCCTTTCTGTACATCCTAAATCGCTGCTTCCTTGTGAATTCTTCAGGTTCATATACTTATAATTCATCCTGTACCTCTACAGAACTCGACAATCGTATGGGAGCTCCGGGTGCTCGGCTGGGAAGTCAGCTACGGCGCGGAGTTCACCCCCGACGCCGAGGGCGGATACACCGTCATCGTGCAGAAAACAAGGAAGGTCCCCGCGAACGAGGAGCCAATCATGAGGGGCAGCTTCAAGGTGAGCGAGGCCGGCAAGATCGCGCTAACGATCAACAACCCTGCATCGAAGAAGAAGAAGCTCCTCTACAGGTCCAAGGTGAAGAGCACCAGCGAGTCGGTTTGAGTCTTCCCTACAGTTTATGATCATAGCACCACCACCATTGGAGCATGTTCCCTGATAGAAGAAGATAAAGCCTTTTTTTCGTTTTGTTCTTTAATTTTTTTTGTGGTTTCTTTGGTTCGCATTCCGCATTTGTTTAATTAAAAAAAAAAAACCCAAAGTGAGCTTGATTTTGTGATAGTTGGGAGAGGAGGAGGTTGATGTAATGACACCTTGATGGGTTGTTGTTGAGGGGGGGAGAGCAGAGGAGGAAGAGGAAGAAACGTGGAGCAAGGACCGAAGAACATATATCTGCTGCTCTGTAAATGTGTCTGTACATTGCATCTCTGGATCTTTCATTGATATGTTATATTTAGAAGTACTTGTCATCATTCATTCATCAATCCCATATGTCACTCCATATGTTGGTCTCTCGGTTTCCATTTCCTCTCATCAGAGAAAGCGGTTGTGCCCTCTCCATGTACCCTAGGATCTGCTTTGCTCATTTCTAGCAAGCAGGGATCTCTTGAGGATCATTTGCAAAGGTTATCGGTGTGACCATGGATGGAGCCATGGTCGCGCGCTGATAGCAGCATTTCTCGTTGTGAAACGGAAACCGTATTATTTTAACACGCCTAACCAGACTCTACCTGACTAGCTTGGCATCAGAGAACAAACGAACGGCAAGAGGACAAGGCTGCAGGCCGAAGCCAGATTAGTACTAACAAGAAAGCGTTCGGTGCTGCTAAACTAATGATGGGCGTAAACTAAGCGTGGGTGGAGAAGAAGGAAGGAACATCCAGCCAGCCGTGTCCCGTTCCAACCAAGGCTGGCTGTCACCGTGTGTCGTGTCGTGTGGTGCCTCTCCCCGAAAACACAGTCCGCGGAAACCGAAGGAAAAAAAGCGACGGCGGCCGAACCCCAGCTGTGTCGCGGATAAACAAGGGCGAAAGAACGGTGCCGCACTGTGCCGCCAGTCGCCTTTCTCTTTGACCACAACGGCAGGGGCGAGTAAAATAAAAATGAGGAGCAAAAGGGCGTAGCCTGCTCATGTCATGTCCGTCCAGGTCGGCCATGTGCCCCGCCTTGTATGCTCGAAATTTCCTGCTGGAGTAACTTTCATCGAAGGACGGGATGGAGAGCTTTGTGTAGACATTTTTCTGGCACTGACACGCTGTGTGTGTGTGTTTCTTTTGGGTGCAAAAGAAAAGGATTTGGGGGAACAAAGGGTGCGGGCGGCTTTAAATGGCGGGCAGGGGAAAGAGGAGGCTGGCCCGCCTACCTGATGATCGTAGCTGGACGGAACATGCGCCGTTGTCGTGTTTGACGTTTGCCTGCCCCCCGTTCAATGCTACTGCTGCTCGTATATCGAATTCACTTCGACCTCGTGTTCTCGATGCTGCCCGCCCGGTGTCGTCTCGTTTGGTTGGTCGCCTTTCCTTTGTTACTATGGTGCTGAACTGAAGACATACTACACATGCTTGTCGTTGTCAGAAGCCACGAGAGCTTCCTTGACTGTGGGAGCGAGACCGCCGTGATCGCACTTCTTCCAAAGGACAAATGGAGAGGGATACAGTAGTCGGAGGAGCAGTAAAATATTGAATGGCGCATGCGGTGGAGCACGCCCAGGCCCCAGGATCGCCGGCGAGAGCTGTTACCTGGAATTATTAGTTCAGAGCAACTCCAGCCATGGTAGCTGCACCGGCTCTCTCCAAACTCCGACGGAGCAGAATCGGGGACGTGCATCTCAGCAGAGTCTTGGAGGCCTCCTTGCTTGAATTGATCGCCGTGCGTTGCGTTGCGTTCGGGGTCTATTAAATTGGAGGGACGGTTGCTCGTTGCATTGCACGCGGGCGATCGATCCACCAATCAAGGCGATGAGGAGGAAGCAGGTGCATCGATCATTCGCGTGTGCAGTTGGACCAGTCCGGACTC
The DNA here is from genome assembly GCA_012064385.1 of Puccinellia tenuiflora. NCBI lineage: Eukaryota > Viridiplantae > Streptophyta > Magnoliopsida > Poales > Poaceae > Puccinellia > Puccinellia tenuiflora. Next base: position 518,156 of record QRDG01001050.1, read on the forward strand.
ACTGGGCTTCTTCTTCTTTCTTCCGGTGGGTGCCCGGGACCAACCGCAACCGGGTCCATCGCCCATCCATCCGCCACACCGGTGGTCGTTCACACCACCGTTGCAGGCAGCGTGGCGTGCGACGAGAAATGGCTTCCCGTTGCGCTTGTCATTTCCCCGTTCGTTTCGTCGTGGGAGCGGCGCTTGTTGTATTTTGTGCCGAATATGTGTTATGCTACAGTTGGATTTAGATACGTGTTATGTTGTGGTGTTGTAGTCGAACACTGTAATCAGGGCCTAGTATATAAAGGCATCGTGGGTAGTCAAAATAGATTATGACAAGAAACCTAGGTTAGACATAAGATCGAGTTTAGAGGACGGTCCGGCGCCCGTGGCAGGGGTGCCAGACCGGCGTGGCGTCTGAAGATCTGTATTGTCTGTATACCGAGGCGGGCTTGTCGTCAACGGTACTTTGATTAGTACATGGGGAGGAGCGCCCGTTAAGCATGCCCCGCAGATGTAGGCGTTGATCGCTGAACTGCGTTACCAAACGTCGTCTCTCCTCTACATTATGCAATGGTCTTTCTGCGTATTTTATAACAAGTGGTATCAGAGCAAGGTTGCAGACTGGATCATGGTGCGGATGATCTAGAGGGGAGCGGATGGAGTGATGTTTGTTCTGGAGGGGAGGCGAGCTTCTGCCGAAGCGGAGCGGAGGTTCCCAACAGCGGAGCGAGGCTGAAGCCGCCCATGTGGCCGACGACGACACGGGGGGTGCGGGAGGGTGTCCCCCCGCCGACGGTACGAGTTGTTGACGGCAGAAGAACATCATCAACAATCACGGCATAGATCGCGGGCGCGACGGCGCAAGGCGGTTTGTCGTGGAAGCAGATCCGATCGGCAGGCACCGTCGGTTGGATTAGCTTGGCGCGCAAGCTGGGGAAGAGCGTATTGGCTGATGCGGCGCAACGGGTTTGGGCGGCCAGACCGGCCGGTTCAACCGGAGAGACTGGTCAGACGTGAAGAGACCAGGTGCAATACGGTTGGTTCTTTGACGCGCGTAAAGTGCGTGTATGTCTCTCAAGATTCGGATGTATCTGGTGAGAGTCATACGATTCGATTCGACAATGGCGTGGACCGACTCAGATATTTGTGTGCACACGGGAACAAAGGAAGGCCGAGTTGGATGACGCAAGGTGACTTGGAGTTCAAGACAGTCATGCGGGGTTCGAATTGAATGTGGAGATAGATCCGAACTATCTCGAATCAGGATACGTGTCCTGGTTGGTGGTCGAGTCCTACCCGGGTACGACTTGTAAGTCGGTTGGAGGGGTAGGCACCCACGAGGTCTTTAATGGGGGGAGGGCTGAGGGGACAACGGATCGAAGAACTCACGAGTTGTCTAGCCCTAATTTCGAGCACGGAAGTTTCGGAAGCAAGGCGGCGCGCGAGGAGGCTTTGCTGAACCGGAAGAGGAGCTCAGGTCGGGTTCGATCGTTCTAACCTAATCGATCTGATCGACAGCTGTTCAAGGTGAGCAGCGGGTGGACAAGATGTCTGCTACAACCAGATTTGAGGTGACAAAGTTCGATGGTACGGGTAACTTCATGCTATGGCAGTCGAGAGTCAAGGACTTGCTCGGACAGCAAGGGTGCCTGAGGACGATCAAGGCCGACAGTACGAAGCCTACCAAGATGGATCCTGAAGACTAGGAGGAGATGAAAATCAAGGCAGCCAGAACCATCCGGTTGTGTCTGTCTGATCAGGTTCTGTACCATGTGATCGATCTGGAATGACCGAATGAAATCTGGGGGAAGTTGGAAGCGCAGTTTTTGGATAAGACCGCGCCCAATAAGTTGTATCTAAAACAGGAACTGTATGGCCTGAAGATGCAAGAAGGGGCGGACCTTACTGAACATGTCAATACCTTCAACCGGGTGATTTCAGACCTAGCACGTATTGAGGTCAAGGTGGAGGACGAGGACAGGGCTATTCTTATGCTTACTTCATTGCCTAAGTCCTACAAGGGCTTGGTTGTTACTCTGACGTACGGCAAGACCAGTATTACTGCAAGCGAAGTCAATACATCGTTGTTATCATATGATCAACGGGAGAAGAAAGCTTCTGTAGATGGCTCTGCTGGTGTGGTTGATGGTCGGGCAGTGATGATTGAAAACAACAGTGGTGGCAAGTCGAAGGGAAAAGATAAGAAGAAGGTCCAGTGTTTCAGTTCTAAGGAGTGGGGTCATATCAGTAGGAACTGTCCAATGTGGAAGAAGGCTGATGAAACCGCAAATGTTGTTGTTAACTCCGATGATAGCGAACTTATGGCTCTGGAAAGCGAATTGTTTGATGAAGTGTGGATTTTGGATTCAGGGAGCTCTTTTCACGTGACGTCTAACAAGAAGTGATTCTCATCCTATAAGTCTAGTGATTTTGGAGTAGTCTACCAAGTTGATGGTGTGTCTAAACGTATCGAGGGCATGGAAGATATCAAGATCAAGACTCAAGAGGAAGGCGAACTGGTGCTTCGAGATGTTAGATATGTGCCAAGTGCTCGGAGGAATCTAACCTCGCTTGGGGAACTTCATGGTAATGGTTATCTCTATCGTGTGGATAGGGATAAATTAACCATGAAGATCAAGAAGAACAAGGAGCTGGTGATGAAGGGCAGAAGGGCTGTGAACAACTTGTACAAGGTGTAAGTGTGCATTGTTCTAGGTGGAGCTAAGCAAGACGAGGCGGTGACAGGAGCAGTCGGGGCAACCGAGTCCGGTGAGATTCGGATGCGGGCTCATGTAAGTGAGCAAAAACAAGACCAAGTTCAATATACACAGGTGTTCGAGCGGAAACGGCGATCTCAAGTTGGCGGCATATTCGTCAAGGTGGAGTTTGTTGTATTTTGTGCCAAATATGTGTTAGGCTACAGTTGGACTTGGATACGCGGTAGGTTGTAGTGTTGGAGTCGAACACTGTAACCAGGACCTAGTATATAAAGGCACCATGGGTAGCCAAAATAGACTATGACAAGAAAGCTAGGTTAGACATAAGAACGAGTTTAGAGGACGGTCCGGCGCCCGTGGCAGGGGTGCCAGACCGGCGTGGCATCTGAAGATCTGTATTGTCTGTATACCAAGGCGAGCTTGTCATCAAGTACTTTGATTAGTACATGGGAGGAGCGCCCGTTAAACATGCCCCGTAAATGTAGGCGTTGATCGCTGAACTACGTTACCAAACGTCGTCTCTTCTATACATTATTGCAATGTTTTTTCTGAGTATTTTATAACAGCGCTCACGCGGCATGTGGTCACCCTCGTCCCGACCGCGTCGCCTTCGTCCGGATCCCCGCCGGCTGCGCCCTGCAAGTTGCGTTGCGGCGCCGTACGTCTTCGGATGATCGGCGCCGATCAGCAGGTCCGGCCAAAAGCCATGTCATCGCGCGCCGATCCGATCCGATGTGGCGCCGCGGTGTGCGTAGGGGAACAGTGGAGTGGAGCACGAACCACATGGCGAACATGCAGGTGCGAGCACAGGCTGCTCGGCCCGGTGCAGTGAGCTAACTCCATCGGATTCCTTCCGTCGATCGGGACCGGGCAAAACGGAAGGAACAGTAGTTCACGGTAAACTCAGGTTTAACCAGCCGCCAATCTGCAATTTTTTAGTACAGTATCATCTACTGCGTGGATTCATGACGGAGAACATAGCACATGCCGAGGAGTGAATGCAAGCGTACCCAATTTCCAATTATTATTACTAGTAGTAGGCCGAGCACGTTTCAATCAATCAATAGCCAAATCTGTCCTGTGCCGTCAGGATCTAGAGGAGCATGGTGCTGCTACTCCCAGCTAAGCGACCGTGATTAGGCTACTGGCAGCAAAGGACGCTGTAAAAACAAGAACCTACTACCACTACTACTACTCCAGTGAGGAGATTGAAGAAAGAGATTAGGGAAAGGTGAAAAATCTAAAGCGCGACGCCATGTTTTGGGGAGCCTCTCTTACCCTGCAGATTTGCGCCATGGTTTGCGTAGACTCGTAGAGGACGGGGTAGGATCTGAGCTGAAGGTGTTTGGGACCTTGGATTCCGTCTCGATTGCAACGGTCGCAAGGCTCTGCTGGCCCAGCTGCCTTTTGGAGCTTTGCACGAGCTTGCGCGCGACCGAGTCTCCCAGATTTTCAGGTCCGGGACATGCTTCTCGAGATCGAGGCAGCAAGATAGATGCTCTTTCCGGTACCCATTCTTCTGGTTCTGGGCCCAATCGTGAAGCTTTCCTTTGCCCAGCTGGATTATAACGAAAGAAAAAGCTAGAAACAGATCATGGTTTTGCTCATCACATTCACCGTACAGAACCAGGCCAATTGGTCATCCATTCTACAAAGCCTCAGCGAGATCTGGAACCGGGAGGACTAGCACACAGTATTCAATTCGCAGCGAGTAATAGCATCCGAGGATAGATCAGATCTGTCGGCACGACGTGCTCTGCAGGATGCTCTCTTCTTGAATCTTTGTAGGTTCCCCTGAGATATGCTGCTAGCAGCATGACAATTGACAAACGATGATGACTCACGCTGACTCTGCACGTACTAGGCTGCTCCTTGACTGGAGGACCACATCTCTGCATTCTGTAGCCAGCAGCAACACCTGCTTGTTCAACCAGATGAGAAAGTGCGTGGGCTGGTTAGATACTGCATCAGTGCCGCTGTTCATTTCCAGTTCTGAACCTAGAATGGCTATTATTAACACACACTGAGTAATGCTACTTGCTACTATATCAGTCATCTTCAGATGCATGAATGCCTAGTTCGCTTTTACAGACAATGGAATGAAGACCCTTCCAGTTGATACAGCAACTGACGGCTACCAGAACAAGGTAGTATAGAATCTTTTCCAGACAAAGAATTTCGTACTCAGCTGATCTATCATTGTACTACGTTTAGTTTACCCAGGAGATCAACTACAATGAAAAGACACTTCCAGGCCTCTTTTGCCTTGTTCGATCTCTTCGCGTACACCCTCCTAGGCCTGTTACTTGGGTTTGCCCACGTTAGTGCGTTTACATGAGCAGCCCATGTTAAAAAATTATAGAGAAACTCTTACTTGGGTTTGGCCCACGCGAGAAAAACATCCGCCGGCCGGACCGCTAGGAAAATTAGAGTACAGAAGCACAGTAAAAAACGTAGCGACCAAAAGAGTCCTAATCGGTATCGTACACCACGAGCAATAAAAAAACTTGCGATCGGTCCCAAATCCATCACCCAAACGACAAAAAAATAGTGGTCACCAGACTTAGCAGTGTTAATGTGGGGCGACGCTGGCCTATTTCGGTTTCGGACAGCCCGCCCGCGCCGTTAGGACAGCCACCATAAGCGCACTGCCGCCACCATCGGTCGAGCCGCCTGCTTTGCTGACCGCGGCCAACGGTGTTACCGTGCCCGTCTCGCCAATGCGTCCTCTCAGATCTCCTCCTCCACCGGTCCGTCGCCACCCCCTGTTCCATCCATCTAAACCTCCACTTCTTCTCCGGCTCCGACGCCCCACCCGTACTCCCCAAGTTAAGTATTGCTCGGCTTCGCCTTGTATGTCCATCCTCGACGACGTCTTCTCCGCCGTGGCTCCCTGTCGATCGTGGCGACGTCGTTGCCTCGTTGGCGCCGTCTCGGTTCAGTTGGGGATTGAGGGATGTTGGAAAGAAGAATGGGAAGGAAAGAGGTGATCGTGGGCGGGACCCACCTGCGTGTCGCGTTGACGCGGTCGTTGTAAAGCAGTCTCGGTTAATGTGACGATATCAACCTCGTCGCCCTCCATGACCGAGCGGGCGATCCTCCGTGTCCGATTGCCATATAACATATCTTTTATTCACCCGTTGCAACGCACGGACATTTAGCTAGTCATTGTACTACGTTTAGTTTACCCAGGAGATCAACTACAATGAAAAGACACTTCCAGGCCTCTTTTTGCAGCCAAGTTAAGCCAAGATCCTTGTGATTATACGAGAATTTTTTTTATAATACAAATAACGATCAGTGACAAAAACTCTCTAATCAAGCAAAACATTATAGTCACCTTGTTAAGAGACCACGCCTCAGTTAACTATTGAATCCTGTTTTTTTTACTGATACATAGAAATTATGAGGAAGAAATAAAACTGGTCCTACATTTTATTTTACCCGCCATTTAGCTTCTTCCTTCATTGAATTTAAGGATGAAATTAGATAATACACTCGTGTCGTTGCAAGTGTCCCTCGTGGATAACCATCTCTCGTCAAGTTGAACATTTACATCCCTGCGCACAGAGAAAGAATACGTCAATTTTGCACACACCATGAAAAATTCACTTCACTATTACTATAAATGCATATCTGCAGCCATACTTCTACTAGTATACTGATATATTTACACATTCCTGTGTAGTAATGGAAATATAAAATGCAGTGCAAGTTGCATAGCTTAATAGCACAGTAAGCTATCTACATTGACTCAACAATGCAGAGATCAAGCATATATTTGCAAGGTATGGGCATGAGCAGATCAAAATTTTGTGTGTTTATATATCAGAGGAAATTGATACCTCTTCAAGCTAAGAACTTCGTAGTTTTTCCGCAAGTAATCTGCATGCTTGACGAGAACATCCTGGGCATACTCCTTGCCAACAGTTCTTACAGCAGCTGTCTTAAGCAAGTTTTCTAATGAACCGTGTTTGTTAAGTAGTTTCACTGCAGTCTTGCGACCAAAACCAGGAGCCAGATGCTGGATTCCAGGAACTCCATCTGCTTCATCGCCCATAAAGCATCCTATGTAGCATTAACTTCTAATTCATCAGTTGAATAGATAGAACCAGAGTGCAAATGATGATAGAAAAACTGAATGGTTGCGGATCAACAGACAAACTATACACTCACTGAGGCTTAAATCTGCAGTTGGATCGCACTTGTACTGTGCAACATAATGCCTCAGTGTATAAAAGGACCATCGGCCAATCTCAGGAATGGGCATAACTAACTGAACATCTTCAGATATCAGCTGCTTGAAATCTTTATCCGGTGAACCAATGACAACTCTATAGCCTTTCTGTAATACTGCTCTGTCAAGGTAGCCACTACATCGTCTGCCTCATATCCATCTACTTGCACAATCTGAGTTTGCCGTTTACAGAAAGTTAGCATCAGAACTGTACCAAGGAGAGCATTGTGGAATGTGCAATTCAATACAACTATGTTTGCCATCTCTGGTTCACTCACTGACTCACCGGAACATTGCACTCGCGGAGCACGTCTACCACGCGCGAATCTGCACCGGTGCCTACGCCGCGAGTCCGGTGCGCTTTGTAGGACGGCATGAGCCGCCTCCGGTACTCGTTCCCGCCCGCCCCGTCGAATACCTAGCAGAATGAGAGAGAAATTAAGAACTCAATATAAGGAGGACGCAGATATCCTTCGTAGGTTCTGAGAGGGTGTTCGTACGGCGACTACGGGGTCGCGGAGGCTGACGTGCGCGAAGAAGAGCGAAAGCCAGCGCGCGAAGGCGCCGAGGCTGCGTTGAGAGCCGCGGAAGCAGATCGGGTTGACGTCGAGGAAGAACACCCTGTCCTTGGAGGGCCTCGCCGGGGCGTCGCCTCTGCCCGACAGATGCTTGCGAGAATGCCTCGCGGACGGCGGGGGGCGCGGGCTGGAGACCGCCGAGGTCGAAGGAGAGTATGCGGTGGAAGGAGATGCGCGGATTCGTACGGTACGATATCTAACAGGAATAGCGGCCGGGACGGCGGTGGCCGGAGCTAGCGGCGCCGCAGTGACCGTGCCCACTGCGGGCAGCGGCAGTGGCATGGCGCTGAGTTTGGTCGCGAGCGGAGATGGAGAGTTGTGGATATGGATAAGGGGCCGAAACAAAGAGAAAGAGTTGCTCCAGTTCTACGAAGCCCATTAATATATGGGCTAAGAGCGTGCGTTGCAGTATCAAATGTAATGGGCTCGAATGTTCCAAAATCTCTCCACCGAGAAAAAAATAGAGTTCCCCTAAAAAACAAAAGGAGAAAACAAAAGAGTGCTCTGAAGTTTTGTACTGTACGAAACAATTCAAGACAGACTTGCAGGGATTAGGAAAAAATATCTTCTGATCAGGAAAACGAAAAATTTGGCTGCGAAGTTTCTGTTATTTGTAAAGAAACCAATTGCTCTGATACACGTTATTGCTTTTTCAAGAGATTCGATGTGGAAGCACCCCTAGACCCTGGTGGCCTAGTCTCGAGAGCTTTCAGTGCATGGAGCTTTTTCTCTTCACCTTTTGAGCTGGTTGAACGAGCACCGAATCGTACAATGTTGACACCTGAATTGGTGTCTTTTTCTTTGGATTAATTAGTAAAGCTGGGATGCCAATCATAGTTTAGTCAGTTTAGTCTCGTTGTTTGAGAAAGTGACGCTCCACTACAAAACACCCTGGACCAATTCGCCGCCATGTTTTGCTCCTTTTCTTAACGATTCGCGAGTGTTACATCATCAGATTATTTATAATTAAGCGTTCGCCAATTGTCATCCGGTGGTGAGAACGACCGGAGGATCGGAGATGACTCATGATCTTGGAGAAGAGCAACGAATATATCCATTTTTTATAAGAAATCCGCCGACCAGTGATAATATGTTTATTTGATTAATTCCCTCGTACATATTGACTTCTCTTTAGCCTTTATTAGAGTATAAAAATGATTTGTAAGCTTGTCATCAAAAGCAGACTAAGGCATAGCCTAGTGGTTGGAAGGGGATGATGACTTCTAGCCCACCCGGTTTCGAGTGCTCTTACTCGCAATTTGATGATATTGCACCTTTTTTCTATCAAAAACTGCCATAAGTCCCTCCTCCTGATCAATCAGCTTGCCATCAAATATCATGCACCATCTGTCAAGGAAAAAAAATCAAGCACTACCAGTCTGCAATTGGATCGCTGAAAACCCTGAAGATACATCCACACATACGGCTTGGCACTTTTTTTGTTCGCCGAAAGTGCACATGAGTTCACATCCATTTAACCAAAAAAACATTCCACAGCATTTGCCCTGGTTTAACCACATCATCGGCCCTCTCCCTCCTCTGGACTCTATATAATACTCAGGCCAGGGTGGTGACGTTGGAGTTGGAGACGCATCCATTATTCTAGGACGTACTAGGATTCCAAATGAGTGTGCTTGCGTAATACAGAACCCAGGGAGACATCAAAATTATAGATCTCACGTCACATGGCAGCCGTGTTTAGTACATTAAGCTACCTGGCAAGCAACACTAGTTCAGCTTTGTGTTTCGTGGGTCCAGTGTATTATTTTATGGTGATCCAAATCCGTTTTTATAAGTGAGAAGGCTAACGACGGAGCGAAGCGAGGCCCGTCGCCGGTAGGCTTGGGCCGAATCGAAGCAGAGGCGTTAGCCCACCGCGATGCCCTGAGACAAGAGGTCTGCGGGGGGGGGGGGGGGGGGGGTGCGGGGGCGCTGCTCCCGCGGTACGGTACAAGTTGTAACCGACCTGGACACCGATTGTTACCGACCTAGATTAGGTCAGGACCACTATAAATACGTCTTGTAAGCCGCCGCCGGAGATAAGCCACACATTGTAAATCCCGACGCGTTTGTAACCTCATCCCGAAATAGTAAAGTATTGCTGGCTGGCGCCCGTGGTTTTTCTCTTCCTTATTAGAAGGGTTTTCCACGTTAAAATCTCGTGTCCCGTTGGTTTGATCTTGATTAATTTCATCGTTGTTTTGCTATCGTGTGTAACACAGTGGAGAATGTTTCCCTGACTTTTGCAGCCTGGACTCGTGCTGGGCGGCCGTCGAGATTCGGTAACTTTCCACGTTGTAACTAGCCTCCTTCCATTCACTTTTTATTTTCGATCCGTCGGATGAGATTGACTCAAAATTTAAACTTGAAATTTAAATATTTTAGAAAAATTAAAAAAATCCAGTAAGTCGGTTATGCTTCATTGTGTATTCTGAGAAAATTTTGTGTCATTTAGATCAATCGTTTATGATTTAATGGCCTTTTTAAGATAAACTATATAAGATATTTAATGATAAACCAATTGTCCAAACTAAGCGAAACTTTTTCTAACTACATCTCGTCGCTATGACTTTAGAGTGGTGGATCTTGTTGAGCCTACATGTGGTCCAGGTTTGGTGGCAGGAGATTCAAATCGATTTAACGTTTAATAGCGACGGTTTTGGCTCTGGGACACTCGTCCTTTAAGGGCATATGCACGAAGACTTAGCGACTATCATCAACAAAGTCAGCCCGACTCTGGTGCGAGAGGCGACAACCAAGTGTAGGTGGTTCCAGGATATCGATGTAAATTTTATTGTGTTTAGGGTGTTTTGTAGTTCCGATACACTTTTGTAATAGATCTGATTCTTCCTCACAAAAAAAAAATTTTGCATAAACAATGTGAACTTATTCCCAACATGAAAATAATAATCATAACCACATAACACATGATGGTTAGAAAATATATTATAATTTATAAGAGTTACTAAATTCATAATATACATTTCACACAATCAATATTTCTATAAAACAATCAAAACCATACCATTAGAGGATGGAAAGCATAAGACTGTCACTCCGTTGTTTTCAACTTAATACTTGGGAAGCATGCTGGATAGCGGTCTCGAAATAGAGTACTAGTTATACATGTGGTTCTGGAGTGCGTTCTATATATGTTTGACGTAACGTCCACATGAATATTTCTATAAATGTTTTGTCATATTTATTTACAATTTTTTCAATTCTCTAGCTGTAATTTGTTTACCCAACAGTGCTTTATTTTATGTAGAGACACCTCTAGTAAACTATGGCCCCCGGTCCATTCTTTTATTGATTACAATCTTGTTTGCTTGCTTTGTACTATTGCTATCTGTTTCTACTTTAGTTGCTTGCACAATATTTTCCATACCATATATTTAATCTCTTGTGTTTAGCGAGACGAGAATCCTGATAAACTTAATGGTATGTTGGGGACAAGGAGTGGTGTGTGTGCATGTACCAATATGCTTTGCTGCAAACTGGATATTCTAACCGGTTCGATAATCTTAGTTCTTAACTGAGCGAAATTTGTTGTTGTTCTGCATCGTCACTTTCACATGAGGGTTCCCAACAAGGCAACAACTGGTGACACAGTTGCTCACATAGTTTATCACATCCATATGTTGTGCATGTAGTAGTAAATGAATGTATGTACCCAATGGATCTTTCTTAGCTACCGCTGGAGCAATAATTGAAGTTACTAGAGAAAAAATAAATTTAACTCTGAAAGAACTATAAAAGAAATGTATTGACGCCCAGATTTAAATGTAATTGATATGTTGAAGAACAAACTATGCCTAGATGTCGCCTAGAGGAGGGGGGGATGAATAGGCGATTAACACTTTTTCTATTTAAGGGCTTGATAATTGCGGAATAAAACTATGTGTTTAAATTAACCAACCTAATATACTAGGTTTACCTATGTGCACCAACAACTTATGCTAAGCAAGGCAAGCAACATGGTGATAGCTAGATAAAGAACTTCAAGCACGAAGGCTATCACAATGTAAATTGCATAAGTAATGCTCGGGTATAGAAATAACTGAGGCACACGGAGACGAGGATGTATTCCCGAGTTCCTCCTTGTTAAGGGAGTACGTCTCGTTGGAGAGGTGTGAGCTCGCCACAAGAGGCCTACTCAAGATGCCACAAAGGCCTCAACCTATTCTCCGATGAACCGCACCCAAGGGTTTGGTTCACCTTCCACTATCGGAATCCTTCGAGGCGGAATCCGGAGCCTTTACAACTTTTGGGGCACACACCCACAACTCAATTGGGGGCTCCCAAATCTTGCCGAAGCTTCACAAGTCGAAGTTTTCACGGCACCACCACCATCTAGGGTACACAATGCACTCAAGAGGCACAAAGCTCTTGGGAACACAATGCACCCAAGAGTAACAAGCTTCTCAACCTTCAACTTCACGTATCACCGTGGAGAGAGCAACCCGATGCAACTAATGCAAAGGCAAGAACACACAAAGTGGTCAAATCCTTCACTCTCAAATTCCAACCAAGCAACAAATGCTTTGGGGGGAATAAGAGAGGAATAACAAAGGGATGAACACAAAGCAACCCTAAAATCTAGATCCACTAGATTTCCCTCACTTAGAGGAGATTTTGATTGGTGGAATGGTAGATCTAGATCTCCTCTCTTAAATCCCTAAATTTGGTCAAGAATCATCGGAGGGATTGAGAGGAATCAAGCTCACAAGTTTGCAACAAAGGAGGAGAGAAAGTGAGTGAGCTGAGCAAAGTGAGCAGCCAGCTCTTAGGGAAGAAGGGGGCTATTTATAGCCCCTCCCGAAAAACTAGCCGTTGGAAAAACGAGGGGCCGGAAATTCCGGGGTTATGAACCGGAACTTCCGGCCGGGGGCCGGATATTCCGGTGCGTAAGCCGGAATATCCGGTGATCCGTAAATTTCCGGAGCAAAACCTCCGGTGCAAAAATCCGGACCCCCTCCAGAGATAAAACGCGAAAACGACTTAGCCAAATATTTCCTGGGCCGGAACTTCCGGTCCGAGGACCGGAAATTTGCGGGTCCAGGACCAACTTCCGGGGCAAAATTCCGGACCCCCTACAGAGAGAAACGTCAAAACGACTTAGAAAAAATCTCAGATGAAAAATAGGGCCGGAACTTCCGGGGGCCGGAATTTCCGCCCCTCAGAAAAACTGCAGAATGAGCATAACAAAAACGGACATATCTTTTGCATCCGGACTCCGTTTTCGATGATCTTGGGCTCGTTGGACTCGCAACAAAAAGCTATACAAGATCATACAGAGAAACATCATTGTCCATCATGTGAGGAGGAGGTCACAAGGAGATAGTTTGACCTCTCTAAAAGGACACGCCGGGAAAACCTCCTATTTGACAACCGGAAATGCCGTATCTTTTGCAATTGAAGTCCGAACAACGTGAAACCAATTTTGTTGAAAAGGGGACGACAAAAGCTACCCTTGGAAATGGCAAACAAGCAATGGAGATTTTGCAAAGAAATGGAAGAGATAAATCTTCCGCACGGATGAACCGGCAAAATCTTTAACACCGAAAACGCAATAGAAGACGCATATGAAAACCGTTTTCGGTGAACTTAGCCTTGTCATGACGAGCACGACAAGCACCAAGATCACACCATGATAAGAGGCAAATAAGAACCAATAGAGATGATTGCATGGATGCAAAGGTTTGTGCTCTCTACGACGATACGATCACGATACTCGGTCGAGAGCCCCTCTTGATAGTACGGCTATCTATCCTATAACCCGGTCTCTCAACTAACAACATGTGACCGGTAAAATAGATACCCTATCAAGATCATACATTTGCTTGCACATTAATCCACTTGATGTCGATAAAGACGATCTTTATCTCCTCAAGATGCACCACCTTCCTCGATTGCGCTTCGGTGAAGATTCACATGTTGCTCCCCCATACACCAAGATGGGAGAAGCACCTCTTCGGCATATCTTCACTTGGACTTGAGTGTTGATCAACACGCACTTAGCCTTGATCAACACATACTTTTTCTTCCCTTAGCCTTGACTCCAACAAATGGAGATCAAGCAACGCAAATGGACACTCCTACACATATAGCTCAATACAAACATTAGTCCATAGAGATTGTCATTAATTACCAAAACCATGCATGGGGGCAACCATGCACTTTAAATCTGCCCCATTTTGGTAATTGATGACAATCCCTTATTAAGAGGGTTTATATAATGAATAAAGCATCCTTGCAAGACAAACGAGCAAGGATGCAAGCGCACGTGTGGCAAATGCAACAAAAGCATAAAACCTAAATTCCCTTAAACCCTCTAAACTTCTCCCCCATTGACATCGATTGCCGAAATGGGAAGAAAAATTTAGAATGCCAATATAATATGAGATACTCTATAAAGTGTGCATTTCTCAAGATATGAGTGAAATCAAATGCACTTATTCATTGACGAATAATGAGAGGAAATCAAACTATATTGAGGATCCAAAGATTTCAAAAAGATGAAATCATTTTTTTTAAATCTCCACAAAGGAGATAGGCAATCAAAAAGATCCAAAGCGAAAGTTCAAAATAAAAACGGAGACGCTCCCCAATGTTCATGCACTATGGAGAAGTGCGCAAAAATGGCATCCTCGCTCCCCCAAAATCATCTAGAACACGCAACAAGTGCAAGTGTGCATAAAGCAAAAGCAAAACATAGCACTTGCACTTGCACCAAAGATATGATTGAGCCATAAGAAGGTACCAATTTTTAAAGATTCAAATATAAGATAGGCCCAACCAATATACAAAGATCTTTAGAAAGTATGTTTACAAGCTTAGGGATACCAATTGGAAACTAAAACCAATTGAAAATGCCAAAAGCTAGTGAAAGCATTTAACCAATAAAATTCAACATGCTCACCATGGTAAGCATGAGGTAAAAGATCCTCAACAAATACATGAGTGTGCAAAGATGCAAATAAAAAAGAAACAAGCACTCACGAGACAAATTTGGGGCCACCAAAGAATTATAGATGAAAAACAAGGTGACTTGAAAGAAATAGGATACCAACTAAAAGATGACCTCTCTCACATGTATAGGTTTCTAAGTAGACAAATCATTGATGATATACATCCACAAAGTAACTTGCACATATGAAATGGTCGATGAAAGAGAGACCACGGTATCCAAAAGGGAAGTCATGAATGTACAAAAGAGATTATTGCTTAAAAGCATAGCACATAGCTCAAATTTATCTTATTGTATATAGATGAACTTCAAAAATATCAAAGACATCACACATATCACTAAGGGAACAAGAGATAGTGAAGATGCTTTGAGATAGGCAACAAGTATCACAAAAAAAAATACCAATTGAAGAAAAAGGTTTTTGCAATTTCATCACAAATATCACAAAGATATACCAAGTGAAGTAAATAAGCCAAAACCAAAACAATTGCACATAAAAGCTATCATGCCAAGAACCAACCCACACAAGGTTGAGACTAGAAAAGTATGCATGTGATAGATACTTGTTACCGAGATGCATTGACGATGAAGATGATGAGAGTTGGTTTGACATCAAAGCTTGACTCCGACAATCACACGATGAGAACACCTTCCTTATGAATGAGGCAAGCATCCAATGCATCTCCATTGTACCTAAAACAAAATTAGAGTACAAAATGGTTACCAAACTCATTGGGTCCCATAGTAGTTAGATGAACTACAATATATATGACGTACTCCACATAAATATGTACATATAGATATGAAATTGAATTTCATGTACATCTTAGCCGATTTAGGATTCGATGGAGTATACCCTATATATTGGATCAAGAAAGACTAGCATGTCATAAAATATATATACTAGTAAATATGCATGCATAGACTTACAAGAACCAAACGTGATACAATTTGGACAAAACACCAAGTAAACCAAGAAGAGAGCACACCAAAGTGTGACACAAAAGGTTGTCCAAATTATATCAAAATCCAAACCAACACATGGTTGAGGAAAAATCAAACCAACATATGATTGATTCCAAAACACATCAACACATGAAGTGTGATATCAAAAGGAATCAAATCAACACAACAAATGATCGATAAGACACCAATTGAAAATAAGATACCAATTAAAACAAAAAATATCAACTAGGAGAAAAGATACCAAGAAGAGGGTGATACTTGACCGAAATCAAGTACAGTAAAATAAGGCAAAAATGTATCAAGACTCCCACAATAAATATCAATTGTAACAAATATAAATGGAGGAGATATTAAATTCCAATTAATACCAATTGAATGTACCAACACATAAGATAAAAAATCAAATACCAATTGAAAGAATCAAATATTGATAGATAGGATAGTGTTCTAAATAAAAAGGAATGCTCCCCCAAGATTGATGCATTATCTTAGATATTTGCATTTGAATACAAAATGCACACACAAGGGATCATTACTCTCCATATTTTATCTAAAACACTAAACACTACCGATTGAAAAAAAAGGATCCTTGCAAGAGGCAAAGATGGCAATAAATAGGGCAAATGAAAGCAAGAGCCAATGTGAAGATGATCTACAAAATCCACCACAATTACAAGAATCACTTGTCATGGACAAGGAGTATTTAGAGAAATTTCTAGGTGGTATATAGGAATGATGATCAAGACCAACTTCACAACAAAAAGCATATGGCAAGAGATAAGAAATAAAACGCCATATTTTCAAAAAGGTTTGTTGGTAGTTTCAATTATTCGAACCAACCGGCAAAGCCATGGTTAAAATAAGAAGAAACAAATGGTTTCTCACATAATATATGGAAATGTATATTAGAGAAAAACCACACCAAACAAACTCACACAAACAAGAACCAACGGGTAACCACAAAGGAAAAAATGGAACTTGTTTGAGCACACATGCCACATAGGAAAAAGATAATTTACAATATCAAATATAAGTGGCAAACCTCAAATGTTCACATTTTGTGGGATTGTAATATGCACATAGCTAGATTACTCCCCCATAATGTGATAATTCATTTTATTTAAACAAGAGGCAAATAAAACCAACTAGAGACATTAATGGACATTTTAGAATTTGAATTTCTCATGAATATGACATACCACATAGTAGCTAGATAATATTGAAATATCAATACTAGGTGGTGTGCCTCATGTACACGCATTTTTAGTTTTGTGAAGTGCACAAAGCATATCACTCCCCCAAAATGGGATAGTCCATTAATATCTCAAAGAGCCAATTGAAATCCACACAAGATTCAATAAAGCTCAACACACGAATTACACATATATGATACACAACTATCATACACAACCTTGAATAACAAGACAAGTAGGAAAGTAGCATATCATATACAAACACATGCTAGGAACAAAACTAACACGTGCAAGGTAGCAAGCAACTTTCAATGTAAATATGAATTAAATACAAGTTACCGCAAGGAGGAAGCATTTGATATGAGATAGATATTTGATAATCCAATTGACTTGGCTTGAGGAAATATACCCATGAAGATCCCTTAATTCTTCAAAAGTAGCCAAGTCACCAATGTCCTCCAACCACACCTATTGATCAAGTTGAATCTTGTTGGTCCCCAACCAAGTTGGGTCCTAAGAGGTTAGTCACAATAGGCTTGGGAACCCAAATGGTGCTTTTATTGACACCACTTTGAGCTCCCACATACTTGGCAAACACATTGCCAAGTCTATCCTTCCTAAGAGAATATACATCATCAATTATGATAGGAGAGGAAGAGGTACCATTAGTGCATGAGGAAGCAAAGTGACCCTTGCCACGGCAAAGGTAGCAACATCGACTCTTCTTCTTCTTAGGCTCCTCAACATGAGGAGCATTGACTTGAGTCTTCTTAGGAGGTGGCTTTTATTCAACTCGTGGTTGAGCACGAGATTGAACAAGAGGTCGCTTCCCTAGTTGCTTCTCACTAAGAAGCTTCTTCTTCTTTATTAGGCAATCACGAACATGGTGCCCTTCTAGCTTGCATTTGAAGCAAGTGATCTTGGCCGGGTTCTTGACTTGAACTTGGCCCTTCTTATTGTTGTACTTGGACTTGTTCTTGTTGTTGGAGTTGAATACAAGTCCACTCTTGTCATTTGGGGATTGTTGCACACTCAACATGTTGTTAAGTGCACTCTTTCCTTCATGACGCTTTTCCAAGCCTTTCTTCAAGGAAGCGACTTGAGCCTTGAGGTATTTTATTTCCTCTACATGGTTAGTAGCAACAAAAGCACTAGAGGAAGTAGAAGCTTCATTGTTAGAGCAACAAGGCAAAGAAAGTAATTCATCACATGATGTTCCAACATTTTGAGTGGATGAACTACTAGGACTAGCACATGGAAATATAGCATTTTTAGTTATAGTTGTGCTATTATCCACATGAGGCTCACAAGATGTTACCTTTGTAATGATGGCCTCATGAGCTAACTTTAAACTAGCATAGTATGCTAGAAGATCATCATTAGAGCTAGATAGATTTTCATGACTTTCTTCCAACTTCCTATACTTGCTTGTTAGCAACTCAAGTTGAGCCCTTAGCTCAACATTCTCCTTCAAAGTAGATGCTTGACAAGAAGTGGAGTTAGTAGCACAAGCATCATTTACATTAGGAATATAAGAAGAAAACTTAGCAAGCTCTTCATTTAATCTAGCATTTTCCTTTTCGTGACTTCATATTTAGCATGAGCATGGTCACGTTCTTTAATGATTTTAGAAATTATTTCATTATGAGACTCCTCAGTAGATTCTAATTTCTCCTCAAGAGAAGCCCGAGTCTCTTGCTCTTCCTCAAGAGCATCTTCTAACGATGCTTTCTCCATAGCATCATCTCTTTCAATCTTACCCTTTTCTTCAAGGCTTGCTTCCAAAGCCTCAATAGTTTCCCCGCGCTCAACAAGGGAGCTCATGATTTCATAGAGGTTATCACAAGCAATTTTATTCTTTGAAAAAGACTTAAGAATCATTAAACCTTTATCATGGAGGAGAGCATCATTATTTTCTTCATCATCTTTTTCATCATTATTATCATTATCATTACCATTGCTAGAAAAAGATTTAGCCATAAGGCAATGAGAGGTGGATGAAGAGGAACAATTAATTTTTGAACTACTCAAGTTCACATCTTGTTGCATAGCAAATTGGGTTTCCTCTACATTATTATTCATGCAAGAGTTAGAGGGAACACAATAATTTTTATCATGGCAACAAGATAAAGCAAGCATATCATAAAGAGATTTATCCAAGCAATTTTTTGATGATATGCAAGGACTATCAACACTAGCATGTAAATCATTTATAGTGCTATGTGTGTTTAGGTCCAAAGATGAAGCATTGCAACAAGATAGAGATAAATGATCATCAATAATGAGCTCACTATCAATGTTGCAAAACCTATCACTACTCACCATTACATTGGTTTGTGGCTTACCACATTTTGGTGAAGTAGACGAAGACGAGAACTCGTCATGGCCGGAGGTGGAGGGAGAGCAATCCTCCTCAATAGCGTTGGACACTCCATATTTATCTTGAAGCTTGGTCCAAAGCTCATGAGCATTCCGTAGAGGCAAGATTGACTCAAAAACTACAGCACTCACAAATTTGCAAAACTCATTAGAAGCTAGAGCATCTAGATATAAGTTTTTCTCGTCCTCTAAAGTCATACTTTCATAATCCTTTGGAGGAGAAAAACCTATATCTAAGATACGCTCGATATTAGGGTCCAAGACCCGTAATTGACTAAGCATATGAGTTTTCAAAACATTAAAATTTGTGCCATTGAATATAATAGTGTGATCATGCACTAATTCTCTAAACGACATCTTTACTCTCTAGGCGGTAAAGCCAAACAAGAGAGACGAGGCTCTGATACCAATTGAAAGAACAAACTATGCCTAGATGTCGCCTAGAGGGGGGGTGAATAGGCGATTAACACTTTTTCTATTTAAGGGCTTGATAATTGCGGAATAAAACTATGTGTTTAAATTAACAAGCCAACAACCTAATATACTAGGTTTACCTATGTGCACCAACAACTTATGCTAAGCAAGGCAAGCAACAAGGTGATAGCAAGATAAAGAACTTCAAACATGAAGGCTATCACAATGTGAATTGCATAAGTAAAGCTCGGGTATAGAAATAACCGAGGCACGCGGAGACGAGGATGTATTCACGAGTTCCTCCTTGTTAAGGGAGTACGTCTCGTTGGAGGGGTGTGAGCTCGCCACAAGAGGCCTACTCAAGATGCCACAAAGGCCTCACCCTATTATTCGATGAACCGCACCCAAGGATTTGGTTCACCTTCCACTATCGAAATCCTTCGAGGCGAAAACCGAAGCCTTTACAACTTTTGGGGCACACACCCACAACTCAATTGGGGGCTCTCAAATCTTGCCGAAGCTTCACAAGTCGAAGTCTTCACGGCACCACCACCGTCTAGTGTACACAATGGACCCAAAAGGCACAAAGCTCTTGGGAACACAATGCACCCAAGAGTAACAAGCTTCTCAACCTTCAACTTCATGTATCACCGTGGAGAGAGCAACCCGATGCAACTAATGCAAAGGCAAGAACACACAAAGTGGTCAAATCCTTCACTCTCAAATTCCAACCAAGCAACAAATGCTTTGGGGGGAATAAGAGAGGAATAACAAAGGGGATGAATACAAAGCAACCCCAAAATCTAGATCCACTAGGTTCCCATCACTTAGAGGAGATTTTGATTGGTGTAATGGTAGATCTAGATCTCCTCTCTTGAATCCCTAAATTTGGGCAAGAATCATCGGAGGGATTGAGAGGAATCAAGCTCACAAGTTTGCAACAATGGAGGAGAGAGAGTGAGTGAGCTGAGAAAAGTGAGCAGCCAGCTCTTGGGGAAGAAGGGGGCTATTTATAGCCCCTCCCCAAAAACTAGCCGTTGGAAAAACGAGGGGCCGGAAATTCCGGGGTTATGAACCGGAACTTACGGCCGGGGGACGGATATTCCGGTGCGTAAGCCGGAATATCTGGTGGTCCGGAAATTTCCGGAGCAAAACCTCCGGTGCAAAAATTCGGACCCCCTTCCAGAGATAAAACGCGAAAACGACTTAGCCAAATATTTCCTGGGCCGGAACTTGCGGACCGAGGACCGGAATTTTCGGGACCCCGGAAATTTCTGGGACCAACTTCCGGGGCAAAATTCCGGACCCCCTCCAGAGAGAAACATCAAACGACTTAGAAAAAATCTCAGATGAAAAATAGGGCCGGAACTTCCGGGGGCCGGAATTTCCGCCCCTCAGAAAAACTGCAGAATGAGCATAACGAAAACAGGCATATCTTTTGCATCCGGACTCCGTTTTCGATGATCTTGGACTCGTTGGACTCGCAACGAAAAGCTCTACAAGATCATGTAGAGAAACATCATTGTCCATCATGTGAGGAGGAGGTCACAAGGAGAAAGTTTGACCTCTCTAAAAGGACACGCCGGGAAAACTTCCTTTTTGAAAACCAGAAATGCCGTATCTTTTGCAATTGAAGTCCGAACAACGTGAAACCAATTTTGTTGGAAAGGGGATGACAAAAGCTACCCTTGGAAATGGAAAACAAGAAATGGAGATTTTGCAAAGAAATGGAATAGATAAATCTTCCACACGGATGAACGGGTAAAATCTCCAATACCGAAAACACAATAGAAGACGCATATGAAAACCGTTTTCGGTGAACTTAGCCTTGTCATGACGAGCACGACAAGCACCACGATAAGAGGAAAATAAGAACCAATAGAGATGATTGCATGGATGCAAAGGTTTGTGCTCTCTACGACGATACGATCACGATACTCGGTCGAGAGCCCCTCTTGATAGTACGGCTATCTATCCTATAAACCGGTCTCTCAACTAACAACATGAGACCGATAAAATAGAAACCCTATCAAGATCATACATTTGCCTTGCACATTAATTCACTTAAGGTCAATGAAGACGATCTTCATCTCCTCAAGACGCACCACGTTCCTCGATTGCGCTTCGGTGAATATTCACATGTTGCTCCCCCCATACACCAATATGGTAGAAGCACCTCTTAGGCATATCTTCACTTGGACTTGAGTGTTGATCAACACGCACTTAGCCTTGATCAACACATACTTTTTCTTCCCTTAGCCTTGACTCCAACAAATGGAGATCAAGCAACGCAAATGGACACTCCTACACATATAGCTCAATACAAACATTAGTCCATAGAGATTGTCATTAATTACCAAAATCATGCATGGGGGCAACCATGCACTTTCATATGTGTGTTAAAATATGTCAATAGGATGAGGAGAACTAATTGCTGAAACAAGGTGATTCATATATGTTACCAGATTCAAGTGGAGACATACATTGCATCAGAAAGGGACTATGCATGCATATGAGGATTCATGAGGAACGAACGAAAAGATATTGGAGCTGAAAGAAGTAGCAAAACATTTGAAATATGACTATATGAACATTAATGAAAAAAATCAAGTGATTGTCAGTGCAATTCAAGCAGATGAACAAGGATTTTCTATTGACTACACTGAGAAAGATACATATCGGTTATGGGGTACTCAATTAAAGATATGAAAGGAAGAGATCTTGCTCACATAGAATTTTTATTGTAGAAGTAAGTAAGCCTACTCAAGAACATCAAATAAGACTAAATCCACATTTGCAAGAAGTTGTTAACAAAGAAATATTAAAGCTTGTATATACGTATAAAAGAAGAACATTCTCACACAGTGAGTGGGCCAGTCCAATGAAAATGATGCAAAAAAGGTGGCATGACAGTAGTGGAGAATGAAAAAGGTCAGGTTCTACCTAACAAAACCACTATTGGTTGGAGGATGTTTACCGTTATTGGGGAGTTGAATAAAGTAAAAGAAAATATCATTTTCCTCTACCATTTATTGATCATCTGCTAAAGAAATTAGTAGTGAATGAATAGTTTTGTTACCTTGATGGATATTCAAGATTTTTACAAGTTCCAATCCATCCCATATACAAGATAAATCACATTCACGTGTCCTCATGGAACATTTGCTTAAAGAAGATTTCCCTTTGGACTTTATAATGCAACTGACACCTCTCAAAGATGTGTAATATCACTATTCTCATATTTAATTGGAAGAATAATGGAGGTATTCATGAGTGACACTGAATGGAGATTTTTTTTTTAGAATTGCTTGCAAAAATTGAAAAGTGTTTTGAAAAGGAGCATGGAGAATAATTAGTGTTTAATTAGAAAAAATGTAATTCCTAGTTAAAAAAAGGGATGGGTTCTTGGACATTTAGTTTCACCAAGAGGAATGGAAGTTGATAAATCCAATGTTTAAGTAATAGGTAAGCTACCGCCACCTCTGAATGTCATGGGGTTAGAAGTATAGTGAGTCTTGCATAATTCATAGAAGATTCATGAAATATTTTTATAAAATTGCAAAGCCATTGATAAAATTTCCGAATGGTGGCATGCCTCTCAATTTTGATGAAAATTGCATCGTAACATTTAGTCAAATTAAATGAAGCTTTAGTAACTGCATGAGTAGTGCAACCATCAAAATGGAAATTGCAATTTGAATTGATGTGATGCAAGTGAAATAGCGGTCAAGCTTAAAGTAGGCCCCTTGCTAGTTCAAAGAATAATTTTCATAATACTACTATATATCTAATACTTACTATGATACACAATACGTTAATTGGGCCTATACCTGGCCATGGGCAGCCTGACCTGTCCCGAGAATCCTGGGTCGGGCTGGGCTCGGGCCTGTATTTCGGACCGACAGTTCGGCCGGGCTTGAGCCTGAGTTTTGAGGGTCGGGATTTTTTAGGCCCGGCCAGGCCCGAAGCCCGACCGGCCTGACTTTTGGCCACCTATAATTGGGCGTACTCAACTCTCATTCATACTCTTTTGGCCTCTTCTGAGCATGCTAGAGCTCCCCCACTACTTTTACCATGACACGCCTTACCTAGGAAGCTGAAAATCGCCTGCGCATCACGACAAAAAGCAAATCTCCTCCAAACTTCATTGTGGCACCTTGACAAACATTGGCTGGAACATCGCTGTTACAAACGACAAACGACGTCAGAACCTACATCTCCATATAAACCGCCATATACAACACACATGAGGAGACTATGAGAGAGGAGGAGGGATGGTCATGGACGCATAGGAAGGTGTGACTGCTATACGAAATATCTATAATGATGTGATAATTGCACGCTAGCGCTATAAACCTTAGAAAGTATTGTGGATTTCTTGGTCCCCGGCTGGCGACAATAATGAGGAAATCTTTAACACGATAATACGCATTGTCAGTTTCTTGAACCTGATCACCGGCGACAATATTAAGTAAATATTGTGCACGAGGATATACAATTTAGTGCTACAACAATAACAACAAAGCCTTTCAGTCCCAAACAAGTTGGGGTAGGCTAGAGTTGAAACCCATAAGATCTCGAAGCCAGGTCATGGCTCTGGCACGTGGATAGCTAACTTCCACGCACCTCTATCCATGGCTAGTTCTTTGGTGATGTTCCAAACCTTCAGGTCTCTCTTAACGGACTCCTCCCATATCAAGTTTGGTCTACCATGACCCCTCTTAACATTCTCAGCCCGTTTTATCCTGCCGATATGCACTGGCGCTTCTGGAGGCCTACGTTGTATATGTCCAAAACATCTTAGACGGTGTTGGATAAGCTTCTCTTCAATCAGTGCTACGCCAACTCTTTCACGTATATCATCATTCCGGACCCGGTCCTTTCTTGTGTGGCCACATATCCATCTCAACATGCGCATCTCTGCTACACCTAGTTTTTGGATATGTCGGCTCTTGGTTGGTCAACATTCTGCACCATAGAACATCGCAGGACGGATCGCCGTCTGATCCATGCTAGTTTTGTGATATTGTCACATGTTTTTACTGTTATTTATATCATTTTTATGCATTTTGTCGGACTAACCTATTGACAAGATGCCCAGTGCCAGTTCCCTGTTTTTGCTGCCTTTTTTGTTTCAGAAATTTACTTATGGAAATATTCTCGGAATTGGATGAAAATTTACGGAGATTATTTTTACGCCAAGACGAAGACGGGGTCCGAAGGGCAGCCTCGGAGGTGACCCACAGGGCACACGCGGGTGGCAGCCGCGGCCCAGGGGTGACCCGCAGGTGGGGCCCGCCCCTGCCATGTGGGCACTTCCTCGGCCCCCTCCGACTCCTATAAAATCACAATTAACTTAAAAACGTTGAGGCGGCGATTATTTTCCAGAAACTCGACCCCGACGCGCCGTCACCGAAAACCCTAGTTCGGAGTCCAATCTGAAGCTGATCCCGGCACTCTGCCGGAGGGGAGATCGATCCCGGAGGGCTCTTCATCGACATGCCTTCCTCCGGGATGATTTGTGAGTAGTCTCACCTTGGACTACGGGTCCATGGCAGTAGCTAGATGGTAGTCTCTCTCTTGTGTTTCATGTCTTATGATCTTGTGAGCTGTCTAACATGATCAAGATCGACTATTGTAATGCTATGTGATGTGTTTGCTGGGATCCGATGGATTATGAAGTTATGTTCAGATTGTGCATGATTCTTATATGAGTAATTTATGTTCTTGCATGCTCTCCAATGGGCGTAGTTACTTTGGCCAAGTGATTGTGTGTATCTCCAAGAGAGGGTATTTATGCTAGATAGTGGGTTCATGTCCCCTTTTGTTTCTGGGCACGAGTGACAGAAACGTCTAAGGGCGAGGGTGTGCTGTTGCTACTAAGGGTAAAACAGCGGTGTTAATGTCTATTTTGATATTAGTATTGTTTACATCATGCACTTTACCTAATGCAATTGTCTGTTGCTTGCAACTTAATACCGTTGGGTGACAGGCTGGATAGCGATCCCACGATGGACTATTTAGACAAAGACGCGGTTGGAATCAACGGTCTTTGTTCCTTGTCGTGATGCCTCCATAAATATTATCATTTCCTTTTTGTCATAGCTAAATTGGGTTTGTGTCATGATCTTGTCAATTGCCTAGCTGTAATTCGTTCACCCATCACATGCATATTTTATCTACTTGAGAGACTCCACTAGTGAACCCATGGCCCCCGGTCCATCTTTTTACATTGTTTTCAACCTCATTTACTTGCTTTTAATTATCATTACTCCTCTGGTCACTTTTCATATTTTATCTATTTCATCATACAATTAGCCGCTTTGTGTTCTGCGAGACCGGAGAGATTGACAACCTCTCCATCGTTGGGGGCAAAGTATTTTGGTTGAGTGTGTGCAGGTCCACGTCTGTTGAAGGTTAAGCGCCAGATATCTTCAACATTCACCTCGTTGTTGATTTCAAAGTCCTACTAGTTCGATAAACCTCGGTTCTTTAATTGAGGGAAAACTGCTACTAGCTACAATTCCGCCTTCGCTTGGGCACCACCCAACTTATTAATATCCACCATCACCGTCCTATAGAACCTGCCTTTTAGCTTTTGTGGCACTCTCCTGTCACAGAGGACGCCAGAAGCTTGGCGCCACTTCATCCAACCAGCCTTGAACCGATGGCTCACATATTCATCGATATCACCATCCTTCTGCAACATAGACCCCAAATATCGAAAGGTGTCTTTCTTAGGTACCACCTGCCCATCAAGACTAACCTTTTCCTCTTCCTCCTCCTCCTGCATAGTAGAACTAAAACTGCATCTCATGTACTCAGTTTTAGTTCTATTAAGCCTAAACCCTTTCGATTCCAGAGTCTGCCTCCACAACGCTAACTTTCTATTAGCCCCCGCCCAGCTATCATCGACAAGCACCACATCATCTGCAAAGAGCATACACCGTGGGATATCTCCTTGTATATCTCCTGTGACCTCATCCATCACCAAAGTAAAAAGATAAGGGCTCAAAGTTGAACCTTGGTGCAGTCCTATTTTTATTGGAAAGTCCCTGGTGTCGCCATCACTTGTTCGAACACTTGTCACAACATTATCGTACATATCCCTAATGAGGGTGATGTACTTTGTTGGGACTTTGTGTTTCTCCAAGGCCCACCACATGACATTCCGTGGTATCCTATCATAGGCCTTCTCCAAGTCAATGAACACCATATGGAGGTCCTTCTTTTGCTCCCTGTATCTCTCCATAAGTTGTCGTACCAAGAAGATGGCTTCCATGGTAGACCTTTCAGGCATCAAACCAAATTGATTTTTGGTCACACTTGTCAATCTTCTTAAGCGATGCTTAATAACTCTCTCCCATAGCTTCATTGTATGTCTCATCAGCTTGAGTCCACGGTAATTAGTACAACTTTGAACATCTCCCTTGTTCTTGAAGATTGGCACTAATGTACTCCTCCTCCATTCTTCGGGCATCTTGTTTGACCGAAAAATGAGGTTGAAAAGCTTAGTTAGCCATACTATCGCTATGTCTCCGAGGCCTCTCCACATCTCAATGGGAATACCATCAGGACCCATCGCCTTTCCTCCTTTCATCCTCTTCAATGCCTCCCTGACCTCAGACTCCTGGATATGTCGGACAAAGCGTCTACTGGTATCATCAAAGGAGTCATCTAGCTGGAAGGTAGAGCTCTCATTCTCTCCATTGAAGAGGTTGTCGAAGTAATCTCGCCATCTACGCTTGATCTCTTCATCCTTCACGAGAAGTTGATCTGCTCCATCCTTGATGCATTTGACTTGGTTAACATCCCTCGTCTTCCTCTCCCGAATCTTGGCCATCTTATAGATGTCCCTTTCGTCTTCCTTCGTGCTTAAACGCTGGTAGAGGTCCTCATACGCCCGACCCCTTGCCTCGCTCACCGCTCGCTTTGCGGCCTTCTTTGCCCCCTTGTACTTCTCCATGTTGGCTGCACTCCTATCCAGATATAAGCATCTGAAACAGTCCTTCTTCTCCTTAATAACTCATTCAAGAAAATAAATTATTACATATTTTAGGGAAAGGACAACATCCTTTGGCTAGAAATCTTTGAATATTAAAGATCCATTCTTTGTAAAAGGGAGACTAATTCACAATGTAAAAAAATAAATAGAAGACCTAAATCCACCTGTCCCATTTAAAAATAATAATCAAAACAGATAATACATCGCATTAGGCATCCATGACAGGTACATGAAACCACCAAATAGCTGCCAAATGTGTACCCGGTAGCTTGGGCGAACAGTGCTCCGTGAGAGCTCTAATTCAAATTGGCGCTTGAAATCACACGGCTGCCCCCCAAAATATGCTCTTTCGTGCGCCTGTAAGCAATCTCTAGCCGTCGACGCTATCACCCCGATCGACCCAGTTCATACGCGGCGAGACCACTTCGCGACCCCGTGCGGACTCCGCTCGGACGACGCCTGCCTGCCATGTCACCCGACCATTAACACCTCCGACGTATTCGTATGTGTATATATACGGGCACAGCTCACCCGATCCCACCTCTTCTTCCCTGTTTCCTTCCCCAATCTCTCCTCCCGTTGCAAACCATTCGTAATAATCGATAATCCCCAGATCGAGAGTCCGAGAGATTCCGCGGCGGCGCTTCCGCCCTCTTCCGTCGCTCGCCGACCACTCGCCGTCCGCCGGTTGGCGGCCGCGCGCGCGCGCGTTCTGCGGGTTTTTGTGCGTGCGTGCGTGTGTCTGACGGATTCGTTCGCGGGGTGGATTTCCATCCAGGATGCCTTCTCCGCGCACGCACGTAAGCTTTCTGATACCTTGCGCTTTCCCTAATCGGGTGGGTTTTTCCCGGGTGCCTATATGACGACGCGAAGCAATCGCGCGCCTGTCGATTTCCGAGAGGAGCTCGTCGGCGATCGCGAGGGGTCGTTTGGTTGTTTTGTCTTTTCCGCTGTCCGCGAGTTGGCTTGCGCCGCCCGCCGTCCGTGCGTGCTCTCCCATCGTCGGGCTCCGCCTCGGCAGTCGGCACCCGCCACCTTCGTCCTGCTCTGCCGTTGCGTCGTCTGCCCCTGCCTCGTCCGCAGTCGTCGGGCGCTGCTCAGGCTGCTGCCTGCCTGCCGCCGCCGCCGGCTTAGTTTGTGAGTACAGTTGCGTGTAATGTGTCGGGAGGGGCCGAGTAGTTGGTAAATTTGTCGTCTGAAGAATATTATAACTTTTTTGGACTTTGCACAAGTTATGATGGGTATGAACTACTTGTGGACCTGGTGCTCTCTGCTGTATTAATTATGAGGCGCCTGCTGCTGGCATAATCTGTTTCCTTCAGTGAACTCCTGTTTCTGTAGCCTTTCAGTTTAGTTGCTCATGTTCCTAGTATTATTATTTTGTGGAGTGCCTGATTTACCGATTACGCCATTTAAACTTAACAGCTTGAAATTATAAGTCAATTAACAACTGGACATGCTCAACTAGATTAACCGGAGATTCTTGTTGCCCTGACCTGGACCTTTGTAAAATCCTTATGTTGCCGTGATGAATATCTGATGAGTAGTCTCTTCAGTTTTGAGACTAGCAGTCAAGATGATTCAGGGTTATTTTGTTTGCAGGTGGTCATATTTTTCTCTCAGTAATCTGGTAGATCTGTGTCATGAGTAAAATGTGTCATGCAGCTGAATCAGAAGAGGCGAACATGGATGGGATCAATAACGTCCCTACCTGTAGTGATTCTTGCGGAGAGAACTGTGCTCATGGTAATAAATTATCAGTCGTAAAGGATGAGGTTGAACAGCTGAGGATCCAAGCAAGCCCTCGCGGCACTCCTTATGGCACTCCTCTTTTTAGTCGAGAAAGTTCTTTCTCCAGCTTTGCTAGTTGCTTTTCAAGATTTGGTAGGTTTTTTGTGCACTATTCTCTCATAGCTACCACTTCTTTCATCATGATTATTTTCTTTCTTAAGACTAATTTTACCTATGTTTTGCATCTCTGTCAGATCACTCCCGCGCGGATACTGACTCTGAAGAGGAAATTGAGCTCCTAGATACCGGTCAACTTCATCCTGATATCTTCGTCAGTGATGAATTTATGGAGCAAGGAAAAGGGAATCTAGTAGAAGAGGAAGAATGCCAACTCAATCATACTGCCGTATTCAACGATGTTGCTAATATACCCATTTCCACAGATCAAGGTATTTTATCTGGTCAACCGCAACTGGACACTGATCAAGGTGTCACCAAGGAAAATTTTGATGCCTCTAATGTTATCTTGGACACAAATGTATCTTCCGAGCCTGATGTTCTGTCCAGTGACCAACTTACAGGAATGCAACATGATGTATCATTGGAAGATAATGATCTTAAGCAATCCAGTTCGACATACGTTGAAGAGGTTACTAGCCTTCCCATGCCAGGAGGTGAAATAATTCCGTTGAATGAGCAAGTTATGGATCAACTTGACAGTACCAAGGAAAACACTATAGTGTATAATAATTTGTTGAATACCGAGTCAGGCATGAAATCAGATGCCGAATTTGACAGTGGAGTCGACTATCTTTACCCACTAGTGTCGCCCAGTTTTGACGTGGACCCTCTCATTTGGTTACCACCAGAACCAGCAAATAAGGAAGATGATATTGATACCCTCACTAATGATGAGGATGATAGTGGCGGCAATGATACTAGGTGGGTTAAGTCAAGTTTAAATCTTAGCTTTGACAAGGAGAAAAACAAGAATAGCCGTGAAGACCAATTGCAGAAAGCAATGTCAGAAGTTATGAATGGGCAATTCAAGATCCTTGTTAGTCGTTTTTTGGCTGCTGAAGGGTTCTCTTTGTCTGATGGTGGAACCGATAATACCTGGCTTGATATTGTTGCTTCTTTATCATGGCATGCTGCCTTACTCATCAAGCCTGATGAAAATGTGGGAAATGCCATGGATCCATGGTCGTATGTAAGAGTGAGATGCATAGCTTCAGGATCTTGCCAGCAGAGGTAACGTGCGGACCTTCCTCGTTGTGCAGCTACTTCTATTGTCTTATTATGCCTCAACTCCTTGTACTCACTCTCTTTCTTTGATAGTGAAGTGATCAACGGTCTTGTTTTTAAGAAGAGCGCTGCACATAAGCAGATGAGGGCCAACATTAAACATCCTAAACTGTTAATTCTTCAGGGTGCCATCGGCAACTTTTCCACAGGGCTATCGTCAATGAATTCTATGAAACAGGTGTGCATGCATGCTCGTACTCAAATTTATTTGCATTCCAGTGACAATATTTGATGATATAAAAGATTTACACCATTTCTGTTTGTCACCATTGACCAGGAAAGCGAGCAGTTGGAGAAAACTCTCAGTGACGTGATAGGCAAATGCCAGCCTGGTGTTATATTAGTGGAGAAAGCGGTTTCACGTAATGTAAATGAGTACGTGCAGAAACAGGGAGTTACCTTGGTTAGTGACATGAATATCCGTCGGCTGGAAAGAATTGCTCGTTGCACTGGTTCTCCAATTATCTCGTTGCAGGATATTCATACGAAAACCAACCTTAAGCAGTGTGAATCTATCCATTTTGAAAAGTTTGTTGAGGAGCATAATCTAACTGTAGAAGACGGAAAAAGGTCATCCAAAACATTTTTATTTCTAGAGGGTTTTCCAAAACCTCAGGGATGCACAGTATGTTTTCTTCTCATTTTTCCTTATTTCCGCATTTAGCGCATTGTTTAAATTTATAATTGGATTGGTCAGGCTTCTCTCATTATATATATATTTTTTCTGTTATGCTCTTTTTGACAGAAAAATGCTTTCGCGCATGTTAGAAAATACTGCAGTACTTCGTCGTTTGTTAAATACGAATCTGATCATATAATTTCACCGGCGGGATACATAATCCTATTATTAGCTTGCCTTGTGTGGTGTG
The DNA here is from genome assembly GCA_012064385.1 of Puccinellia tenuiflora. Lineage (NCBI taxonomy): Eukaryota > Viridiplantae > Streptophyta > Magnoliopsida > Poales > Poaceae > Puccinellia > Puccinellia tenuiflora. Next base: position 549,505 of record QRDG01001050.1, read on the forward strand.
GCTGAGTCAAATTATGTTTATGATAGTCAACCATTTTCTGAACGCTCATGATGATGCTGGTAACACCATTATGCTGTTTTTGTATGTATTATTGAGTTGGAAGTTTGGAATGCATAAGCAAGGGTTATTTACGCTTTAGTGAACTTTATATATAGCACAAGTGCACAACATACACATTGTTACACCTTGGTTGTGCTAACATTGCCATTTATTTTCAGTATCCTACGTAGTATGATTTTTTCGTTTGCTATTTCTCATTGCTTGAAATTGTTTTGTAGATATTGCTAAAAGGATCAGCAAGCGAAATCCTGAAGAAGATTAAGCGAGTCCTTCGATTCACTGTCTTTGCAGCTTACCATTTGATCCTTGAAACGTCATTCTTTGATGATCAAAGATCATTTATAACAGAAAAACATGCCATGCAGAAAGAGGACTGTTTAAAAACCGATCCGCGATTGCTTTTTCCTTCTAGTAATTCTGATGGGCAGTATGCTAATAGGGAAGAGTTAGCTAACACTAAAAGTTCAATGTCGCAGCATCTTCATGATTCTGAAACTAAGAGTTCCAGGGATCCTGACAGCCAAGGCATTCTGTCTAATTCATCATTGTCTGATATAGATCGCTCGACAAATATTGGTGACACATTATGTTCCAACTTTGCGGAGTCAACCACATGTGATAGGTTTTATGGATCAACCTTTACTGGTACTTCAGAAAAAGTAAGTATACAGAAGAAAGAAGCATCTGGCAAAAATTCTCAAGAAATTTTGGATGATGAAACTCATGTGGAGACTAGGACTTCTAATCCTCGGACCATATTAATTTCGATGTCCAGCCAACACATCAGGAATAAATCAGTTTGTGAGCAGAGTCATCTTTCCAGGATAACTTACTATGGGTATTTTGACACATCTCTGGGGATATATCTGCAAGATACTTTACTTAGTGAGGTCATACATCTTAATTATTTTTTTAATCTAACAAATTATTCATTGGCTTTATTTATGTTTAACTGACAAGTACTTTACTTGCAGAAACACAATTGCTTATCATGTGGTGAGCCTCCAGAAGGTCACATGTACTCTTACACCCACCATGATGGTACTCTCACTGTTCTTGTGAAAAGCCTTCCGTTGGAGGCAACACTTTCTGGTCAGGGTCAAGGAAGAATTTGGATGTGGACCAGGTGCTTGAGATGTAGTGGTAAGCCCACAGAGAGGGTTATAATATCTTCCTCTGCACGTAATCTCTCGTTTGGGAAGTTCCTGGAACTCAGTTTCTCGACACATGCTTCTGCTAAGAAGCTATCAACATGTGGGCATTTGCTGCATAGGGACTGTCTACGTTTCTTTGGGTAACTGCCAGCACAATGTTCCTACGTATATATGTTTATTTTCAACATGATATCACTAAAAAATATTGCTCATCTCATGACATGCAGATTGGGATCTAAAGTTGCTATGTTCAGATACTCATCTATTGAAATATATTCTGCTTTTAAGCCACCAATGACTTTGCAGTTTCATAACCCAAACAGAAAAGAGTGGCTTGATGTTGAAGTTAAGAATGTGCGTATCTACAAATATTTTGCTGCATCCGTACATTTTATTTTAGCTCCATCATTCTTGCATCTTAACATACTTCTATTCTTGAAGGTTCTTGCTAAATGGAAGCTACTCTTCTCTGAAGTTGAGAACATAATACAAGGCTTGAAATCAAGATATTGTTCGGCATATGAGGGATTATTTTTGGATGTCAGTCGTATGCTCGCGCAAGAGAAAGACGAATTTGAGGTAAGCCTATTTTTTTCTCCCTATATTCTTCTCCTGGCCAAAGGGGTGGGAGTTATTTTTGATGTGTTAAGTTAACATATCCTCTGTGTGCAAGGCTTCTCTGAATTCATTTGACCACATTGCTAAACCTGAGGGTTGTGCTTACGAGATCCTTAGCTTGAACTGGCTGTATCAACAACTTCTTCTTGGATTTTATATTTGGGATATCCGCCTTCATCATCTTCTTCAGTACAGTAAAATCAATGCTGCATCTTCAGACAAATCTACCCACAAAAGCATAGCGGAGAGTGAGCTGAGTAGTTCTAATTTTTTTGCTGTACCTGGGGACACAGTATCTGTCACGAATATTGGAATGGAAAGACAGGAAGCAACTATAAAATCTTCTGGCTGTTTTGATAATTCTTGTAGCAGCATAATTTCAGAGAAGTATCAGCTTACCGAGAACAAAGAGCAAGAGTCTTCTCCAGGTGTTGTTGATGAAAATGGTTCACATCAAATCGACTCCTATGTTCAGAATGTTAACCATATTTCCTTAGAGAAAGCAAGTGTTTTACCAATCAATAATGATGAACACCCTTCACCAGCCAGCGGCAATGAAATTCACCCTGTTGCCATGCCAAGTAAATATTTGCATGTATTGTGTAACCTGTTGGATTTCACAAGTGATGACACAGGAGAATGGGTCTGGAATAAGTTCAGTCACTTGGAAAGGGGGTACAAGAAAGAAATACAAATTGGTTCTTTGGATAAATTTCATCTCATCAACAAATATACCCCGTCTTCTTCATCACTGACACAGCTCAAATATAAAATGGACTTGATGCATTTTATAGTTGGCCCATGTGGTAATATCTTGTCAATTGTTGAGGAAGAGGTATCTAGCATTATTGCTTATGCACTAGCTATATCTGAACAACAAGGAATTTATTCTGAAGCTGCATTTGAAAAGGATGAACTTCTATCTAGAAAAAAGCTTGATAAAGTAGAACCCAGCAACTTGGCCAGAGGTACCTCTATGCCGGCATCAGTTGTATCTACAAATAAGTCTTCAGAAAAGGATCATAATATGTTAAGCAATGCATCTTCATTATCATATGAGGAATCAACATCTGGATTTTATGATTCATTTCTGTCAGCACTAAAAGATATGCATCCTGAAATTTGTCTGAATAGTGAAAAGCTAGCTTTGAAGAGCAAATACACTATTGTTTCTATATATGCAAAGCAATTCTATGAGCTTCGGAAGATATGTTGCCCGTCGGAACTTGCTTATATTTCATCCATAAGCCGTTGTAAAATATGGAATGCACAAGGTGGTAAGAGCAAGGCTTTTTTTGCGAAATCAATGGATGACAGATTTATTATAAAAGAGATCAAGAAGACAGAGTTTGACTCATTCTTAAAATTTGGCCTTGAATACTTCAAGCATTTTGGTGTATCTCGGGTCTCAAGTAACCCTACTTGCCTTGCCAAAATATTGGGAATATATCAGGTCCAGAATTAAATCTTCCTCAAAGCTCTGTACTGATAAAGTGATAATTACTCGTGCTATCTTATGTTCATGTTCTAATTCTCTCTAACTATTGCAGGTCAAGGAAATTAGGAATGGTAAGGAGACAAGGACTAATTTCATGGTTATGGAGAATCTTTTATTTGGCCGTGACATACTACGTAAATATGATCTGAAGGGTGCTCTTTTCTCACGATATGTTGCTGATTCAAAAAATCCTGAGAGTGTACTGTTGGATCAAAACTTTATTGAAGACATGCGAACCATGCCTATCTACATTGATGGAAAAACGAAAAACCTCATGGAACGTGCTATTTGGAACGATACATCTTTTCTATGTGTAAGTATGTTTGTCGCTGCAAATAATTTTTTATCGTGTATATGCTTGTTTTTTCATAAAAGGGTATACGGTCCATTACGTTGGCTCTGAAGCTTACAAGTTGCATTCTTTATGTTTTCAGCACATGAATGTCATGGATTACTCCTTGTTTGTTGGAGTGGACAAACAGAAGAAGGAGCTTGTGTTTGGTATTATAGATTATCTGAGGCAGTATACCTGGGACAAACAACTGGAATCTTGGGTGAAGACATCGCTTGTTGTTCCCAAGAATCTATCTCCCACAGTAATCTCGCCAAAGGAGTACAAATTAAGATTCAGAGTATTCATGTCTCAATACTTCCTATCGGTTCCAGATGCTTGAGTCTTGGAAGCATGATCATTTGTGAGGGTGGTGGCTGACCTTATCTTGAGTATGGTTCATGCTGACATGGTCCTTGTTTTACTGGAAAACATAGTTGAGCTGTGTGCCTATGACGTCTTGTGTGTTCAATTAAATTTCATTTCATTCTTATTTGTGGCGTGTGTATCTTTGTCCATAATTTGCTTCTCAATTGTTGTACATAGTATTAGAAGATTTAGGGCATCGGATTCCACAGGGAACTGCAAAAAGCAAATCTATGGTGATTGACATACACATACCCAAAGAAATATTCTTTATTTTGATTGTGAGGGTGGATATGGAATGTAGGCGAGGCATTTAGTGTAATCTAATTTTTGATTTTGGGAATAAATTGCTTGATATAAACCTGTACTGCCGAAAAAGATTTCCAACGTAGAAGAGTTGCACAACTTTTCCATATTGTGATTTTTCGAGTCGTATATGCTTTATCAACCTGAAGTAATGGTTGTTACTACTCCCTCCGTAACATAATATAAGATTGTTTAGGGGGGCGGCGTTTCTGCACCCGGGTGCACCAGCTCCCCTTATTTTCGAGCAATTTTTAAAAATAGTAAAACATTATAAAAAAATCTGAAAAAAATTGGTGACATACATATATGAGTTTACCACACTCGTGCAAAATTTAGGAATGAAATGACAATTTATGTGCCCTGTACAAAAAAGACAAATACAGTTGTCAGAATGATATCTAAAAACACGAATTTGAAAACACTGATTTTGTCTTTTTTGTACAGAGCACAGAAATTGTCATTTCATTCCGAAATTTTTCACGAGTGTGGGAAACTCATATATGTGTGTCACTAATTTTTTTCAGATTTTTCATAATGTTTTACTATTTTTTAAAATTGCTCGAAGAAAACAGGTGCATATGAGCTCGGGTGCATAGATGAATTTCCGAATGTTTAGCTATTTGCATGCGAACTACATACGGAACAAAATGAGTGAATCTACATACTAATTACGTCTATATACATATGTATGTAGTTCGTATTCAAATAGCTAAAACATTTTATATTATATGATACGGAGGGAGTAGTATTTGCTAACGAATGTATGCCTTCCATAAAGCAAATCTCCATTAACATTCATCGATAATACTATATATTTACATGCATTCTTTTTTACAACCAATTATCCATGTTATCTTCTTTATCCGCCCGATTAATGAGAGGACGACAGTTAGTTTCATCCTCAATCATTTCAGTCTGTCAATCTTTTTTTATTATGTGTGTTTAATAATTAAACGGTTAATCTATTAAAATGACGTGCCCCACAAAACTAAATCGTCCGGCGTGGAAGTGTTAGCTTCCGGCCCTATAAGGGCAGAGCGCACATGCATCCAAGTAATCTTTCTACGATTGAAAATTTTAAAATAAATTATCTCTTAAACCGTTAATCTAAATGACGACCTGTCTTCACCGTTGAGTTCGTTTCGACAAGAATTTTAAAATAAATTATCTCTTAATATGTTTTGACGAACTTTTTTTCAATCATCAGTTGCCAGGTTATTGTACAGTAGCTACCATATTACTAAAGATTTATACAAGGCAAGTTGATTTCAGGGTTCTAGAAAAGTTCGGGATTTTTTCGGCAGAGTGTCGGAATGTCCTAGAAGGTTCCAGAGGGTCCCACTGTGGGGCCCACCTGTCCCGGACGACCAAGGGTGGCCCACTGTTCCATGTGACCAGCCCTCCTTGGTCCATGTGGCCATTTAATGGCAGCCCTTTAAAAAGGGGGTTACCACCTTTTAAAGAAGGAGGTTACCACTTTTTAAAAGAGGGTGTTACCACTTGGGACATGAAGTGGATGCCCTCCTTGCCTATATAAAGAGAGGTGGAGCATTGGAGAGTGGGCTGAACACAGACTACCTATCTCTATCTCTCTCTTGTTGCCGCCTCCCTCCTCCAGTTCTCCCCTGCACCGACTTGGCGAAGCCCTGCAGGAATTTCTCCACCACCACCACACCGTTGTGCTGCAGGGATTCCCGGAGGATCTACTACATCTGTTGCCTCCTGGAACGGGGAGAGGACATCATCAACAACCGTACGTGTGCCCGAGTATGGAGGTGCTGCCCTCTTGCAGCGCCGGAACGATCGTCCACGCGATCTTGAGATCGGCAAGTGAACGACTACATCACCCACGAGATTCGATCTCGTTAACATTTTTGGTCTTTGAGGGTTAGTTCTCGTAGAACTTCTTGTTGCCCGTTGCTTGCATCTTCTAGATTAGATCTTGGCACCTTGGTTGTTCTTACCGTAGGAAATTTTTTGTTTTCTATGCTACGAACCCATCGGCTACATCCACACCTTCGCTTGGGGTACCATCAACGTTGTTAACTACGCCATCAAGTCTTCTGGCGCCCACTCTTTCACCACCAATCAGTACCGCACCACCCGGCCCCAACCCCCCACCTTCTTCCTCTGGCAGCATACCGCATCCCGGTGCCGCCTCCACCCCCCACAGCAGCACCGATCCACACCCAACCATCTCCCGCACACTGGCAATTCGCTCGGCCCGGATAAGTCAAGGTAGAGGTCACACCGTCCATCACATGCGTTTGTTGCTCTGTGTTGGCGGCAACTGCCTAAGCTTGTACGAGGCTTGGAGGTCGAAATCAAGGGCGGTAGGAAGGTTAGATCCAACCCGGGGCGCATCATCACTAAAATGGTTTCAGGGAAGGTCCGCTGTAGGTCCGGTAGGATGGAGGGCAACTCCCTTTCCATGTGCGTCCGTCACCCAGCTTCCTCTTCGCCCACGATGGATGATCTAGTGAGGCGAGGAATTGCACTCTGGGAGAGCTCATCGTCGCTGAGATCGATGACGACTTTGAGGAGCTTGCCACGGTGACTGTAGGTGCTAGAATCAGCCGAATCGGAGCAAGAATCGATGTGATGGTGGGATAACCGTGGTGACGACATGCAGGAGGTGGGGGCGGTTGGCGGGTTGCTATTGGCCTCTTTGTTTTTCGATAACGACCACAGGGTGTGGATCCAATGTGCATCTTGCGTCGAGCCTGGCACGAGTGATTTTGCATTGCTAGTTAATGACCCACAAGTGTAGGGGATCACAACAGTCTTCGAGGAAAGTAAAACCCAAATTTATTAATTCGACACAAAGGGAGCCAAAGAATATTTATAGGGATAATTCTCAGGCTGCCCTTAGTTGTGTCCAGGACCTCAGTTTTACCCTCAGTGGCGATACATGCTCAGTTTTGCCCTTAGTCTGTCCGCATGGACTCATTCCGTGACTCCTGCCGTCTCCGTTAGCTGCTGACCGGTGGGCCCGAGAAGAACTCATTTGACTTGGCGTTTGCGCAGTTGACCAGACCGTTGCCTGTTGGACCCAGTTGTGGGACCTGGTAGACGACCGTTGCTCGCACGGCAATTAAAAGGCGGAGCGTGTCGCCGGATCTCGCTGAGGTGAGCACAAATTAGCAGAGGTGGGAGACGGGGCTGGAGGCGGGGTTGGAGGCGGCCACTCGCAGAGGTGGGAAACGACCCATTTGGCAGTAAGGAGCCGCGCGGGCGTGCGAGAAGACGCCGTCGACGGGGAGCGCCGGCGACGGGGAAGATTCCAGTGGAGGGCGGAGCCGTCTGCTACAGATCCAGGGGCCGTGTGCGGAGGCGTTGAGTTGCGTTTCGGCTCCGGGAGGTGGTTAATCGAGCTCCATGTCGTCTTCTAGCTCCCGCGCCACCTCGCGGATCGAGATTCCGACGATGCCGATCTTTCTCTGTCCGGGGTGTCGGGCGGGCCTTGATCGGAAGATTTCGCGCACATCGAGGAACACGAATCGCCCGTACTACGTGTGCAGCCAGAAAGGGGTAAGAATCGGGGCAATTTCACTATTTTAGTGGTCGGGATCATTGAGCAAATAGCACTAATCTTTCTCTGTTTGATCTGTTTTGGGTGCAGGTTTCTTGTTACTTCCTTTGGGTCGATGTTCTGGCGCAGACGCTGATGAAGGAGCTGCAAGCAGAGCACAGAGAATGGTTGCCCATGCAGCCACAGACCACGGCGGCCGCAGCGCGAGCTCCGGAAGAACAGACGGAGGGCGGAGCACTTGCTGACAGAGAGGTAGCTGTCGAGATAAGGAAGCTGAATCGGAAGATTGCGAAGCTTGAAGATCAAGCCCAAACACCAATTTGCAATTACATTTGGGCAGTTGCTTTTTTTGTAATCGTACTAGTTGAAATGTTGAAGTTGTATGCAAAAGCATGAATTTGGGAGGGATTTGTAAGTTTCAAATTGTATGCAGAACAGTTGGAAGAAGGGAAAAGAGATGGGAAATTCAGAGAAGTTGATCAATGAAAATGAAAATACAGCTCTTTGCTCTGACTTTTCGAGGTGGTTTCTTTCTGAAGAAAAAAAAGTTTGGAAAATGAAATAAAAAGGTGGGCGGTTGGGACTCGAACCCATGACCGCATGGAATGGTCCAGTGAAGCACGGCGCTAGTAACCAGTGGGGAGAGTAGAAGGATCTTGAGTTGAACAGGGAAGAAACGTAGCTATTCTTATTGAGTTGGATGATTTTGTGTAGTTTTATCTTTTTTTTGAAAACCCACGTATATTCAACAAAGTACCACATACAGAGTACACAGTACAAATACGACGTACAGAGGGGCACACATAAATTTTACATTTTGGCACGTTTGGTTTGATATTTGGGCAGGTTGCTTAACCACTTTGACAATGCTTCGATTTTGATCTTTGTTTTTTTGCGAGCCCCTATTTTTTCAGCTAGATCTTTCTTTGTTTTTATTCTCTCAACAACAAACAGATCGAGAAAAGGAAAAGAAGCAGCAAAGTGAGACATACAATGACCTTTGGGCACGCACATTTTTTAACACACACAATGACTTATATAAATAAGTGGCAAACAAGTACCACACCGTTACATAGATAAGTCCACAGGGATGACACGACACGACACAGAAAAACAAAGATAAAACTAAAAAGAAAGGTTCACACGACACGACACGACAGAGAAGAACATAGGCTTCACGAACATCTGCATCGTCTTCTTCCACCTTGGCCGCCCACCTTGGCCGCCCGTTCACCCCCGGCCGTCTTCAACTTCAGTGCCCCTCGTAGGGGAGGGTGTGCATATGGCCTGGGTGGGGGAAGATGCTCTCGTAGTTGGTGAAGATGTTGTAGGTGGTGAAGAAGATCGACTCCATGCCGCACCAGAAAACTTGGCCGAGGAGATCGAACGCATCGAAGGAATTGGTGAAGGTGACGGTGATCATCTTGACGCCTCCCCCGGCGCGGTCACGAAGCACGTTGAGCTCGTACATCACCGGCGAGCCCGGTGGGAGGTGGGCAAAGCCGGCGTCGAGGAAGTCGCGGGCGAGCCCTTCGGACCCCCTCCACCTAGACGATGCCCACACACGGAGCGTGGACTCCACCTGGACGCCCGCCGGGTAGAGCCGCTCCGGCACGGTAGGCGGCCGGCGGAAGGTTGGTCTGTTGTAAATTTGAAATAACCACAAAATATTCAAAAATAATCAAAAAATTTAAAAACCAACGCACATAGTCTTCATTTGTCATATGCTAACGACCCAAGTTGAAAAACATGGTCTACATACATTCAAATGGGCAGGGCAGAAATCACTTGTGATATCCCAAAACTCAAACTACAAGGTCTAAGGTTGGAGAGAAGTGGTTTTGGAATGACAACATGAAATTTTCAAAAACCTCAAAAAAGCTTCATTTTGGAGTGACTAAGAAGGATCCAAGCTTAGTTTTTCATTTTTCATGTAAAAAACTTGTTTAAATGTTGGTCAAACATAGGTTTGACCAAATTTGAAATAACCATAAAATATTCAAAAATAATCAAAAAATTTAAAAACCAACGCACATAGTCTTCATTTGTCATATGCTAACGACCCAAGTTGAATGCAAAATGGTGGCAGCTACATAGTTTTGGTGCGGCATACTGAATGCAAAATGGTGGCAGCTACAACTAACTGAACCTGTCGACAGCATCTGAAATGCTACAGTGAAAAACGACAGCTTCAGACTTATTCAGAAAACGAGCACGAGCAGAAGGTTTGAAACAACATCTACCACATGTTTCAACCGAAATACAACATAAATAGTTCAAACATATGTCCCACATCATTAAACTGAAATACAACAGCATCCATTATGTTTCATAGAAAAAGAAGATCATTCATCATGTTTTTTGGTGCTTCTTGCCACCATTTTTCTTCTTGTTATCCTTGTGCTACCTACCACCATTTTGCTCCTTGTCATCCTTGTGAACATTGCTTCTTCTCTTCTCCTCTTGGTTGTCGGTACCTTGACCATCTTCTTCGAACAGACCACACAGCTGTACAAAACATTAAAGGAACATCATGTCAGGTGAGCTGTACAAAACACTAGCATTGGAACATCATTTGCAAGATTTACATACCTAGCAGTATTCACAATCACAGAAGGTTGGTCACCATCATTTTCAGCATCTTTTTGGAGCATCACAGAATCATCCGGCTGCTGACCAAGAATTTGATAAGTGTCATTTTGATCAGTGTCAGAATCATGTGGCAGCTGGCCAAGATTTTGATCCATGTCATTTTGATTACTGTCATTTTGATCCATGTCATTTTGATCCATGTCATTTTGATCAGTGTCATTTTGATCATCATCAGAATCATGTGACTGCTGCCCATCGTTTTCATCATCTGTTGCATCCGGCTGCTGACCAAGATTTTGATCGAAAGACTCTCCGAAAGCTGGATCTACTGCATTATCACAGTACTTACCGAAATGACCTGTCCCACCACACCTTGTGCACTTACGCACCCTCGCTCCAAGTCCAGCTCCTTCACTGCGACGTCTGAACCGACTCTTCCTTGGTCTACCTGCTGCTCTCTTCAGAACTGGAGCACAAAGCTTGAATCCAGGGTCCACTTTGTCCCATTGCTGTTTTCCCTCCAAAGCAGGCAAGGCATGTGCATATGTGGCTTTGAACATTGCAACGGAGTAGTACTCATGCACATACTGTTGTATGTTCCCTGCTGGACCTGAGAGAGAAGTGATGAAAAACAATGCATGAATGCATGGCAACCCAGTTATCTGCCATTGCCTACAACTGCAAGTTCTAGCTTCTAAATCCACTGGATATCTCCAGTCTCTCTTCTCTTTATCCATTACTGATACCTCTGCTTTGGTACCCGAGCATTGAGCCATGTTCATCAACAAGCCTCCTGTTTTCTGCTTCAGTTCATTCATCACGGCAGGGATGATAATGTGGCCCATGAATTTTGCCTCAGCTATTCCTACACGAAAATGAAACTTCTGGGCATATTCTATCCTTATCCTGTCAAGCAAATCCACCAAATAAAGATCCTTTAGTTTCCTGATGGTTGAGTTGAAAGACTCTGCAAGATTATTGTGCACATAGTCAACTTTGCTCAGTTCACTAAATTGGCTTCTGGCCCATAACTTGGAGTGGTGTGTTTCCAAGTATTCCTTCACTTTGGGATTGGTGTATAACTGCCTCATGTGGAAGTTATGCTTCCTCACACTGCAAGTCAAAGATGCTGGCCACAAATTGTCGGTATATATCTTTCCTTTGAATTTCTTCACAAAATTTGCAGCCAAGTGACGCATGCACTCCCTATGCTCTACACCAGGGAACACATTGTCCACAGCCACTTCTAAACCCTTGCAGGCATCTGTATGAATTACCAAGCCATTGGGATGTGCAATAGCCCGGTGCAGATTCTGCAAAAACCAAGTCCAGCTCTCTTCAGACTCTGTCTCCAGCACACCATATGCAACTGGAAATACAAAATTGTGAGCATCAACTGCACAAGCTGCTACTAACTGTCCTTTAAACCTCCCTGTGAGAAAAGTAGCATCAATAGCCAAATATGGCCTGCAGCCTTCCAAAAAACCCAGGCGACAAGCCTCAAAGCACACAAAAGCCCTTCTAAAGCATTCCTTGGTCCTTGTCTCTCCCTTCATTGTGTACTCCACGGTGTGGTGATCAATTTCCACAATACTACCTGGGCTGGTCCTCTCCACTTCAGCTTTGAATGAATACAACAATTGAAAACTTTCATGCCAATTACCATAGATAGATTCCATAGCTTTTTGTTTACCATTGAACACCCTCATGTACGGTAAATCTATCTTGAACTTTTCTCTGATGTTTTTCTGCAATTCCTTTGTACCCACTTGATAGTTTTCTGTCACCCACTTCTTTACTTCTTCAGCCACCCATCTTGACTTGGCTCTGCTGATTGTTTCCTTCCTAAGAGTTGATTCCTGGCATGTGTGACTGAAAGGGTTCACTTTGACCTGAATATTCATGCTCTTTCGCATTTTAGATGCATGCATCCTCCATGGACAACCCTCAGTCGAACAATGCACTGTGTAACGTGCTTTATCGCTCTTGTCAACTTCGAACGCACGTTCTGCCTTGATGCAGTAGGTCACAAGTGCATTTCTACACTCAGTCATGGATGAAAAAATGGAACCTTCTTGCATATGAGGGTTCTCAGGGTCCCATTGAACAGGTGGAAGGTCTTCATTCTCATCTTCTTGCTCACTGTCAGTCTCATCTTGGATTTCAGGCTGATATGTGCGTCGCAAATTCTGAACAACATCTGCATATAGCCTCTCTTCATCATCCCCAGAAATGTAAGCATCAGGCTCCACTTCAACAGGGATCCTTCTGCCGGTGCCCACGCTCGTCGAGCCACGACTTCGCTTTGGATGAGCTGAACTGTTCTGGCTAGATTTGGCATTACAGCGAGATGGTTCTGCCCGAGAAGATGAACCCGAGATCCTAGGTCCCATTGTTGGCACAACAACATCATTTTGCAGCTTTATATGAAATATCTCTTTCTCCTTATGCTTAGCAAACATGATAGCAAGTTCTTCATCATTGCTAATTTTCACCCAATGCTTCCCCCCATCGTAGTATCTGAACTCTACTGCATCATGCAAACCCCAAGGATATGGGCTACAAATTACCTCTCCAAACTGTCTGAAACTCCAATTGCAATCCATTGGCAAGGAATAGTCGAATCCTCCTTGGAATTTCTTCTTATGATCTACATCCTCGATGTACCGCTCCCTTCTAATGTTCACCAAGAAAGCAAACCGCAACTCCATCCTACAACCCACGAAATTCAGAAACGCAATCAGCACACCAATTGAAGAATCAACCGCAGATCAATGAAGCCCTATATCAAATCGACTGTTCAAATGCACAGACAAGCTCAATTGGAAGAATCCTTACCCCTTGGGAGCCCAATCGTGGACGCGGCGGGTCTGCCGCCCGACGCCGGCATCGTCAACTACTCCGGGGTTGCTGCCGCTCGCCATTTCATCCTGGGGTTCACCCTCCGACATCCTAGCTGTGCACCAGCCCCCCACCTATCAGCGCTCCGGCCAGGCGCACACAAGCATCCACCGCCGCGGGTCGAGCAGGTGCCACGCGCAGTGGCAGAACGAGCGGCCACGCGTGGCTTCGCAGGACGGTGGAGGCAGAGCAGGTGGCGGTGGATCAGGTGGCGGTGGAGCAGGTGGTCACGCTTGACGGACGCGGCGGGTGGTGGTGGCGGCGGATGGTGGCGGCAGAACGGCCGGTCGGCAGCAGCGTCGGCGCACGGTCAGATTCGGGGGGAGGAGTGGGCTGTGTGCCCCCGTGTCCGATTCTTTTTTTTGTCAGGTCGTAGGGCGGTCCCACGTGTAAGCTCGGACCCACCTTTCACTAACGCTAACAGATGGAATGGACTCCAAACTTGACGTTGGGCCGCTTTCTAGTACCTGGGCCAAAAGTAAGGGCAAAACTGAGCATGATTCGACACTAGGGGCAAAACTGAGTAGTGAGAAGCCTCTAAGGGCAATCCATTAAATGACCCATATTTATAAGCCTTAGCAGTTGAGTTGTCAATTCAACCACACCTGAAAATAAACTCACTCGGTGCAATTTATCAGTGGTAACAGTGATATGGTAGTGGTAGTGGAACAGTAGCAGCATCAGTAAAATTGTAGTAACAATGGTGACGGTAAAAGTAATGGTTATGAACAGCAGGATTAAAAACACCGTAGGCATAGAGACGGATAGACGGGCGTTGCATGAATAAGATAACTCATATAATCCTATATAACTAAGTAGATCACCCCCACTATTGAAAGTGCATGGTTGATCCCATGCATGGTTTTGGTAATTAATGACAATCTCTATGGACTAATGTGTGTATTGAGCTACATTTGTAGGTGTGTCCATTTGAGTTGCTTGATCTCCATTCGTTGGAATCAAGGTTAAGGGAAGAAAATATGTGTGTTGATCAAGGCTTTGTGCGGGTTGATCAACCCTCAAGCCCAAGTGAAGATATGCCGAAGAGGTGCTTCTCCCATCTTGGTGTATGGGGGAGCCATGTGTGAATCTACACCAAGCGAAGCACAATGAAGAAAGGTGAGGGGTTGACGATCGTCTTCATCGACCTCAAGTGGTTTAAGCGCAAGGCAAAGGTATGATCTTGATAGGGTTTCTATGTTACCGGTCTCATTATGTTTAGTGAGAGACCGGGTTATAGGATAGATAGCCGTACTATCAATAGGGGCTCTCGACCAAGTTTCGTGATCGTATCGTTCGTGGAGAGCTCAAACCTTTGCATCCATGCAATCATCTTTATTGGTTCTTATTTGTCTTTTATCCATGTGAGAATTTAGAGCTTGTGTTCATCTCCATACCAAGCTCTAGTTCATCAAAAACGGATCTCATGAATATCTTCTTGCGTTTTTGATATCGGAGGTTTTACCGGTTTGTCTCTCCTACGAGAGGTCAAACTCTCTCCTTATGTTTTCCTCCTCACATGATAGACTATGATGTGTATATGCATGATCTTGTAGGGCTTGTGATTATCTTCGAAACAAGCCCAAGATCATAGAAAACGGAGTCTTGATGAAAAGCTTGTGCGTTTTCGATGTTGGAGTTTTTGCCGGTTCATCCGCTTGGAAAGGTCTCACCATTCCATCCCTTTGCACAATCTCCCTGGCTTGTTTCAATATTTTGACTTTGTGTAGTGTAAGCTCTTGTCGTCCTCTTTCCAACAAAATTGGATTCACTCGATTCGGACTTCATTTGCAAAAGTTATGGCAGTTCTGGTTTTCTGATGGATCTTGACCGGAGATGGTCCGGAGTCTCCGGCCCGCCGGAGTCTCCGGCCCAAAGGACCCGGAATCTCCGGTCCTGTGTTTTTCACTGCCAAATGCCTCTTTGTGGTGTTATATCTCTATCTTGTCTTTGCATCTGACCTAGTCTGCCAAAATTGCCTTCAGCGGTAGTACCGCTCCAACCTGGAGCGGTGCCACAGCTGCCCAGCAGTACAACCTCCAGCGGTAGTACCGCTGGTGCTACCGCCAGAGGTACCGCTGGGCAAGTTTTGGCTACGGGTATGGGGTTCGGTACCTCAGCGGTTGCTGCCTCGTTCTACCGCTGGGATGGCTTAGCCCTTGCGGCTAAGTGTCCACCGGTAGTACCGGCAGGACACCGGTAGTACCGCCACCTGGGGTCAGCGGTACCTCCCACAGGGTACCGCTGCCGCTGGAGTCGGTTTACACGCGGTACCGGTCCACATACCTGTAGCGGTAGTACCGCTGCTCCAGCGGTAGTACCGCCGTGCAGTTTTTCTGCACATAACGGCTAGTTTTTGGGGGAGGCTATAAATAGCCCCCTTCTTCCCCCAAGTGCTGGCTGCTCGTTTTGCTCACTTGTTTTTCTCTCTCCTCCATTGTTTCTAACCTTGTGAGCTTGATTCCTCTCCATCCCTCCAATGATTCTTGCCCAAACTTTGGGATTCAAGAGAGGAGATCTAGATCTATCTTTCCACCAATCAAATTCTCCTCTAAGTGAGGGGAACCTAGTGGATCTAGATTTGGGGTTGCTTTGTGCTCATCACCTTTGTTCTTCCTCTCTTATTCCCCCCAAATCATTTGTTGCTTGGTTGGAATTTGAGAGTGAAGGACTTGTCCACTTTGTGTATTCTTGCCTCTTGCATTTGTTGCATCGGGTTTCTCTCCCTACGGTGATACGTGAAGATCGACGTTGAGAGCTTGTTACTCTTGGGTGCATTGTGTTCCCAAGAGCTTGTTGCCTCTTGGGTGCATTGTGTACCCTAGACGGTTGGAGGTGCCGCGAAGACTTCGAGTTGTGAAGCTTCGGCACGAGTTTGGGAGCCCCAATTGAGTTGTGGGTGTGTGCCTCAAGAGAAGTTGTAAAGGGCTCCAAAATCCGCCCCGAAGGATTCCGATAGTGGAAGGTGAACCAAACCTTTGGGTGCGGTTCATCGGAGAATAGGGTGAGGCCTTTGTGGCATCTTGAGTAGGCCTCTTGTGGCGAGCTCACACCCCTCCAACAAGACGTACTCCCTTAATAAGGAGGAACTCGGGAATACATCCTCGTCTCCGCGTGCCTCGGTTATTTCTATACCCGAGCTTTACTTATGCAATTTACATTGTGATAGCCTTCGTGCTTGAAGTTCATATCTTGCTATCACCTTGTTGCTTTAATTGCTTAGCATAAGTTGTTGGTGCACATAGGTAACCCTAGCATATTTGGTTGTTGGCTTGGTAATTTAAACACATAGTTTTATTCCGCAATTATCAAGCCCCTAATTAGAAAAAGTGTTAATCGCCTATTCACCCCCCCCTCTAGGCGACATCTCGGGTATTGTTTGTTCTTTCAATTGGTATCAGAGCCTTGTCTCTCTTGTTTGGCTTTACCACCTAGAGAGTAAAGATGTCGTCTAGTGATTTAGTGCACAATTCCATGTCTATATTCAATAGCACAAATTTTAATGTTTGGAAAACTCATATGCTTAGACACTTACGGGTCTTGGACCCCAATATAGAGCGTATCTTAGATATAGGTTTTTCTCCTCCGAAGGATTACGAAAGTACGACTTTAGAGGATGAGAAAAACTTATATCTAGATGCCCTAGCATCTAATGAGTTTTGCAAATTTGTGAGTGTTGTAGTTTTTGAGTCAATCATGCCTCTCCGGGACACTCATGAATTATGGACTAAGCTTCAAGACAAATACGGCAAGTCCAACTCTATTGAGGATGATCGCTCTCCCTCCACCTCCGGCCGTGACGAGTTCTCGTCTTCATCTACTTCACCAAAATGTGGTAAGCCACAAACCAATGTGATGGTGAGTAGTGATAGGTTTTGCAACCTTGATAGTGAGCTCATTATTGATGATCATTTATCTCTATCTTGTTGCAATGCTTCATCTAGTGTTGATTGTCCTCGCATATCATCTAAAACTTGCTTCGATGAATCTCTTTATGATATGCTTGCTTTATCTTGTTGCCATGATAAAAATGTTTGTGTTCCCTCTAAATCTTGCATTGATAATAATGTAAAGGAAACCAAATTTGCTATGCAACAAGATATGAACTTAAGTAGTTCAAAAATTAATCTTTCCTCTTCATCCATCTATCATTGCCTCATGGCTAAATCTTTTTCTAGCAATGATAATAACAATGATAATAATGATAATAATGATAATAATGATAATAATGATGAAGAAGATGAAAAAGGAAAATCGGCACTCGATTACTATTTCTATATGTGCATGTATGTGTCTTTGCTTTATTTTGCAGGTATATGGACTATGGACTAGCTACTCACGTGTGCACGTATAACTGATGTGTTCCAAAGAGAGAAATAGCAAAGCAACGATGCACAGGCCTAACTAGCTAGCGGATGAGCGGCCGGCCGGACGCTTTCATCCCTATCGAGTCCAAGGAAATCGGTAACGACCGAACGGCCGAGGCGGCGTGCCAGCCCTCTGCCTATATATACTCACGTACTAGAAAGGGAGAGGGGAGTAGAGATCGCATCTGGAGGAGTAGGCGCGCCCGTAGCGGCAGCGTCAAGGAGATCCGGAGGATGCGCCCACGGCGACGGCGCGCACGCATCCGGGAGGAAGCGCGCCTAGAGGGGACGTAGCTGGCTGCCTCGCGTCGTATTGGCGCCGCTCGCATGGCCGGCACGCCTACCAGCTCAGGCGGGCAAAACCTAGCAGCAGCGCCATCTCCACCGCCACGAAGGCAATGTCGTGGCTGCATGCCGACACGCGCAGCTGGGCGCCATCTCGGTGCAGTCCGGCGCCGTCATGGCAACGATGGCGGGGCTGCCGGCGTGCAGCCCTTCGTCACCTTCACCGCTACGACGACATCGGGGCTGTCGTCGTGCTTTCCGGCGCCATCTACAAACCCCCATCCATACACACAAGCCAAACAAACAAGCAGGTATACCCATCGATCAGGAGCAAGGAGTAGGAAGCACCAGAGAGGAGATCACGCACCCGGCGGCCGCAGAGCGCACGCGCCTAGAAGCTTGAAGGCCGGTGGCCATGGCCTGGAGCATATGAACCCGGCGGCCATGATCCGGAAGGACACCGAGTTGGAGGGCAGCTACTATGGTAAAGATCACAGTTAAACTCTCTCCCTTCTTTCTCTATCTCACAGCCATGATGGAGTAATCACGTCCGGAGTGAGGCCGGCGACGCCGGAGCTTCCGGCATGCACCCTGCCGCCATCTCAGTGGATCATGCCGGAGAAGATGGAGTCAAGGCACTGCAGAGGCCGACGTCACGGAGCTGCAGGCGTACGTGCAGCCTGGCGTCATCTCCATCTCCACGACGACAACGGTCTTGAGGGTTGCTGGCCTGCAGCCCGTCGCCATCTCACCTCGGCGACGGCAACCTCTACGACAACGACTTTGGGCTGCCGGCGGGCAGCTCGGCCAGCACCATCTCCACCTCAACGACGACACCAACTCCATATGTGCATACCGGCGCGCAGCCCGATTCTCCTCCACCACGACGACGTTGACGGAGCTGCCGGCGAGTAGCCCGGCGTCTCGTCCACTACGCCACCGGCATGCAGCCCGTCTTCTCCTCCACCACGACGACGTTGACAGGAGGTCGAAGTACGGCCTGTTGTCTCCACCATGACGACGTCAAAGGGGTTGCCGGCGCACAGCCCGACGCCCTCTTTAACACCGCGACCATGTCGGGGCTGTCGGCGTGCAGCCCAACATCCTCCCTCACACAGCTAGCATGGAGGGTGGACCGATGGAGTCTCGTACAAGGAGCAACATCAGCGTCGCAGGAGCTCGCTGGCAGTGGCATGCAGCCCACCGGCCAGTCCGCTCGTCGCGCCGACGCCGCTCGCCGTGGCCCGGAGGCGAGGAGGATGATGTCATGGCCCAGCTCATGAAGACGATGCCGCGGAGTCGCCAAGATGCAGCCCCCATTCAAGTCGCCGGCCTACCAGTCCAAGCACACCTCATCGGTGCGCAGGATCTTCTCCGTCGTACCGATGCACAGGGGCGGATCCAAGGCAGCCCAGCCGGGTGCACAGGCACCCGGATTCTCTAGCTACGCCCCTGCCGATGCAGCCCGGCGTGCATGTCCTTTCTCGGCGATTGTACAAGAGAAGCTCGGCGTACCAGCTCTTCCTCGTCGCAGGCGTACAAGTGCAGCTCCACTTGACGTTCAGGTGGAAGTGGAACCAGGTCGTCGTCGTCACGGCTGTCACGAGACGGTTGTCGTCGCCTTCGTCATTGGCGCCCACTGGCGGCGGCCAGACGAGAGCAGCCAGCGAGCTGTACAGGGCAAGGAGAGCAGCAGCTAATACAAGTGCAGATAGCCTGAACCATACGTGTGCATGGCCAACTAGCTGTGCGTACATGGCTAATGTGCACAAAGCACACATGATGTTCAAACATGCATGCCCCATGCATGCACTATGCTTGGTATATAGGTACCGCTCGAAGCTGGTTGCTCGCAATGGAACACAGCTTGACGGACAATCCGGTGTACAGATACATATATGGCATACAGGTTCAATCCAGCGGACAGGCGCAGTTTCGCGTGCAGCCTCGTCGCCGGCGGCCAACAGGTGCTGCTCTCGGCCGCCTCAGCCTCGTTGTACAGGTGCAGCTCCAAGGCTATCAATAGGTGCACTTCGAAGCTCCCGGCGATGGCGTACGTGCAGCTCAACCAGGCGTACATGTACTGGAGTTGACACAGCAGCGTGTCGCCATCGACATCCCGTGCCGGCGCTACATCATTGGCGACCATGCCAGCACCCCGACATCACTCCTCCACAGGTCCATGAGACGGTGCCCCGTTTCTGCCGACTGCCGTGAACTCGGCGTCGTGCCGAAGCGAGGCACTGACCATACCGGTCATGCCGACGTGAGCGTGTGCTGGTTTTACACCAATGCCGGTCTCCTGATAAGATACTCCTGTGAGGCTTACCCCTTGCACACCCCGACGAAGCTGCTGGTCGTCTAGAAGTCCTAACCAAGCGGACTGCATCATACTACTTCAACAACAACCATCTACGCCGCCATGACCGACGAGGCGCGACGGCGAGGGCAGGCGAGGCCGGTGCAATGGCCACGCTTTCAGCGGCGCGTGTACCGACGAGGACACGGGCTCTGCCGCTGCCCACACACACCACTTCATCATGCATGCAAAACGCGAAGCAAAGACGACGAAGACGACCACACAAGCTTAATCGGAGGTGTCTCGCGGTGTAACCCGCGGGAGTAATTAACCGGGTGCCTTCCGAGGCCCTGGGAACCAGGAGACCGCAATCGCCATAGTCAGGCTGGCCGCGCTAGTAGGCCACGGAGCGCAATCTTCGGGAATTGTATTTGTTATCTCAAAGATTAATAAAATACTGTTCCCGTCTCCTTTGTTTTGTTTGTGTATTTGTATACACTGGCACGCCCGCATCATTACTTTCTTTCTTTTTACCTTACCCGGTGCGCATGAGAGATCTACCCCTCCGCACTACTCGCGGAGCGTTTCGTACGTTTTTCTCGTGTCAAACAAATTGGCACGCCCGGTGGGACCTGGTTCTCCTCCCATCTTTGCTTCTTGAGGTCGTCAAAGTTGTCTTCGCCCGTTCATTCATCTACATAGCATGCTGCATGATAAGGCAAAGGTATAGAGGTCCTCTGATCAAGAATCATCTTGATACGAGAGGACTCTACAAGAGCACGGAGCCGTTGACGATCCAGTTCGGGTCGTTGCCGCCCATGGTGGTCTTTGAAATTGGCTCCAAGGTTTACACGCATCAAGCCCGGGACCCCACACAGTTACAAGTTGTGCAGTCCAAGAAGGCTCAAAGGCTGGAGTGCCATGAGTTAATGCTCGAGGCTTGTGCCCTGTTGAAGGAGTCAATAAGGGCCGAAATCCAAGGAGATGTGGGGGCGACACAACGCCTCCGCATCAAGGCCGCTAATTTACAGACAGGTGCGGCGTATCTTCACGCCCCTGCCGCAACTTCGCTCACGGCGCCACCTACACCAACAACTTGGCTCACGGAGGTCGAGCTCCTTGAGGGCCTAGAGGCGGCTTCCTACAACCTACGGAGGCTAATGACGAACGCTTGTTTGTCAAATAGCCTCTACCCACATCGCAACTACAGGAAATGTACCGTAAGGTACAACGTCTCCAACAACAGATAAGCTCTCGCATTGCTCGGAGTATAGTACCGGAGGAGGACTGGTCCCTCGGAGCTACGGACCATACCGACAAGGTGTTCACCTATATGAACACAATAACCCCTCCCTATGGCTTGTTCCCCGATGAATGGGCGAACGAGTCATCAAAAGTCAAGCAGGTGGTGAGCCGCGCCATCATGAAGGAGTTCTGGAAACGGTGCTCACACAAAGAGCATGTCGTTCTAGGCCCTACAACCTCCATCAACCCTGAAGACACTCGCCGAGGCATGGGGGCATCATGCCTTCACGCCTCGACGGTCCAAGACCTCTCCGAAATGACAACAGGTTCGCCGGTCTTCGGAGCGAGACACCTGCGCCACGCGATGAAGATCTATGGCGAGAATTTCACCAACTCCGGGAGCAAAGGGACCACATTCAGAGGTGGCTTCAGGACCAAGGAGCACCGCGTACATCACCAACACGCGCTGGGGGCAGTACGAGGTGCCAAGCCCCAAGCCATCAGCCTCAGCATGAGCACCAGATGTTGGCGCCTTGACCTCCATCTTCATCAGCTTTATCCTCCCAACGGGGGCATCCTATATGTCTCGCTATCTTCACCATCACAAAAACGACGTCGTGGCTGCCGACGCGCAGCCCGGACGGCGCCATCTCCACTTCAACGACAACAAACTTGGCGTCAGGCCGGGCTGCGTGTGCAAGCAGCCCAATGCTATCTGCACCTCAACAATGTTGTTGCCCGAGCTACCGGCCAGCAGCCTAGCACTTCAAGCACGGCAGCCTCCCCGACGACCCCGTCAAGAGGCGCCAACTACAACGACGACTCCCTTCCCATGTATAAGGAGACGCATCACAGACTCTGTGGTGGTCACCAAGTGGGTAGAGGCCTTCATCCTTGGCGCGACGGACTACTTCTCCAAGTGGGTAGAGGTCGGCCCATTGCGAGAGGTTCACGATGATGTACAGGAGATGGACACCACCGTGAAGGCCATGCATGGACGCAAGTAGTATCTGCTCCAATGGCACAACACACCGGCCGACACGTCCATCACTCCGACCAGGTTCGTCGCTGCCCGCGACCGGGGGGAAGGAGGGCACTGTCGCGGGACAGCTATGTCATGTTCACTGTAAGACGGAGAACAATAAAGACGACGTTGTAGAGTCGTCGACCACGACCAACTTGCAGCCATGGCGCCGTTCGCCGCTAACATGCCCTGCTCATGGGAAGCCGGAGCGAATGAAGACAAAGCTGTGGAGTCACCGACGGCAACCAACATGCAGCCACATGACGCTTCGCCTCTAACATGCAGTGTTTGCAGGAAGCCGGAGTCGACCAAGATGACGCCTCGACGCCGCCAACATCCAGCACGGCTTTAGCCGAGTATACCCTTCATCACGCCCAGCCAGCGGCAGCGCCAAAGCGTGCCCGACTCGGCTGGCGTGCACCTTATCGGCGTACAAGTACAGGTGTACCGCCCGGCGCGACTCGGCGTTGGCATACAGGACCAACTCGACGTGCAACCTGGCGTGTGCCGGTGCAGCTCGGTGTTCGGCGTACAGGTTTAGCTCAGAACCAGCGGATGGATAGAGGCGGCATACAAGTTCAGCTCCAGGCGCGAGTGATCAGCCTCGTGTACAGGTGTACCTCCACTTGGTGTACAGGCTCATGGCTGTTGACATCACGTGCCAGTGTGATCGTTGACGGCGGCGTGTCGGCCACAACAATTGTGGAGCAGCCAGACACGAGCAGCTAGCTAGGCGTACAGGTCATTGGTGTATAGGGACAAGTATGGCGGCGGCGGATCGCGTCGCAACCATCGGCATCCCGCGGCGTCACGTCGCCGTTGCCGATGCTCAACGACGGTGAACAGACGCGAGCAGCCAGTAGCAAGCTAGGCTCACACGGCAAGGAGATCAACAACTGATCGATACAAGTCCAAGCTATACGTGCATGTCCAACTACACGTGTGTGCATGGCTAGTGCACAAAATATATGTGAGGACGTGCATGCTCCATGCATGCATGGGATGGAATTCGTCTAGTTCTGCTCTTTGTGAACAGCCGTGGCTATGGCGTTCAGGAGCAGCTCAAGACCTGGCATATAGGGGGTAGCAAGACACCTAGGTGCAGGTCGGCGCGCACTCGACGCACAGAGCAGTTTAGTACGGAGGTACGGCTGCGATTTCAGGAGCTTGACGTCCTTGAAGAGGAGCGCCTTCATGCCCTGCAGAACCTGGAGGTTTATCGCCTGAACATGGCGAGGACTTAGAAGGGCGAGCTAGAGCACATCCCATCGTCATCACACACAAGACGAAGGGGAAGTTCAATCCGAAGTGGGACGAACCCTACATCATCGAGCAAGTCTACGATGGCGGTGCATACCAGCTGGTCGATCCACAAGGATCCTGGCCTATACCGCAATCAACGGAAGGTTTCTTAAAAATACTTTTGCCAAAACATTGGCTCTTCTGTTGCTTTTTTCTGTTTATCTTTGTTGTTTTCTTTCAATGGGGAAATCTTTGTGTCGGCTCGGATCCATGATGCATTTTCCTTTGCATAATGTGGGTATTTATTTCCCATTTATCAAAACAAAACGGCTTTCCCTCAACACGCCACGCTAGTGATTGAAGATTGGGCTGCCTTAGAACTTGTCGGAGGGCGGCACAATATGTCAAATTGCACGACATCACTGGTGGAAAACGGGGCTTTTGTCCCGGTTCCCCAGCCCCTTTAGTCCCGGTTGCGCAACCGGGACAGCGCAATCGGGACTAAAGCCCCGACCTTTAGTCCCGGTTCTGTTACGAACCGGGACCAAAGGGTCAAGACGTGGCAGCGCGCAGTGCCGCGCCTGTCAGAGGACCTTTAGTCCCGGTTCTAGCCACGAACCGGGACTAAAGGTTTATTCAGTTTTTTTTTGTTTTGCTGTTTTTCTTTATATTGTTTGTTTGTTTTACTGTTTTTCGTTTATTTTTTCATTTATTGTTTTTCTTTTTAGGATCCAATTCGACGATACTATGTATATACAAAACAACTAAAGAAGGAATTACACAAACATCGCCATAAGTTGTCGAATCTTTACATATAGTATCATATAAGTTGTCCAACCCTATTAACATACACAAAACCCTAGTTGCCCGGTGAATAAAATTCTCCATTTTTATCTATGACTTGATCTAAGAAGAATGCCGCCAGCTCCTCTTGAATTGCTCGCAAGCGGTCTTGTGGTAGGAGCATGTCCCGCATTCCTTCGATCTATATAATTTATGGAAGGGGTCAATTTCGATATATATATGAGAGAATCTCAACACAATTGATTGTAATAAAATAGTATTGTGAATATTGTTTACTTACTTCAAGATGTTCTAAGAGTCTGCTCCTCTGATAACACCTCTGGCGAATGAACTCGCAGACATACAATCCACATAAGTGATTTCCGGATCCCTGTCTCGGGCACTTTATAAGAACAAAGTTCAATCAAAATAATAATCAAGCATGATAATATTATTAAACTTCAATCAAATAGATGCCCGGGTCTAGCTAGAACTACTTACCGCCATGTCTTTAAATTCAAGCTCATCTGTCCATTCACCCGGAGCCCTGTTGGTGAACCGTTTCCAAACCCTGGAAGTCAATGAAAAAGAATAAATGACTTATTAATTACTACATACCAGGAAATGAACGAAAGTTGCCGATATAGTGCCATAATGATTGAAATTACCTCTGGATCATTCCCTTCATGTCCTCCCAGTTCTCTGGTTGATCACGTAGTGGGTCCATGACTTGTACTATTCCTTTGTCAGGAATAATGATAAATAACAGATAGTGGAACCTGCGCACGAATTACTCGTCAATTACACTTAATTAACATGGAGTATAGAAGGTGTATAGACACTAACACTCACCCAAAGTTGTAAGGAAATAGTATTTGTGTTTTAGTTTCTTGCTTCCTTAACGCAAGTACCAAGAGGTCCTCCGTTTCCTTTTCTTTATGTATAAGATTGTACTGATGAATGACATGTGGGTCAACGAACCCAATGTCATAGATTCCAGATAATCTGCATTCTCGAATCTTCAATCTGCATAATAGAGTGAGGATAATTACAAATATGTTTAACGAGCTGAGTTAGAGACTTAGTTACAGAAAAAAAATACTTACAGACAATAGGCACTGACGATAGATTTGTCGATGGCATCTTGTTGGAATAACTGAAACAGTTCTTCAAATTCAACCTGGACCTGGGCAGTTCCACGACCGTAATGCTCTTCTTTAACCTCCAGGTTGATCCAATTTTTCCCTTCCTTTGCTGCTTCCATGTACCACGCATTCAATCTTCGCATTTTTGTTGGAAGGTTCGGGACCTTCTCTGGTTTGACAAAAGGCTCCCCGTGCTTGTATTTGTACTTGTCTGTGATCACCTCAGCAATGGGATACTCTATTAGCGAGCCCAAGTATTCAGCCATGGTCACACCAAGCTCATCGGCGGCTTTTTTGATTTGTTTGTTAGTTAATTTTTTAGGCCGAGGGACATCGGAACACACCCTCAGCGGGGCGCACGATTGCTTCTCCTGTTGTCCGAGCTGAGGAACTCCTTGACCGTATGGACGGTCCTTCGGCTTCGGAATATTGCGTGCCCTCAGAACATGGGGCGGCACCTGAGCATCACGTGCCTTTATAATTGTTCGGTCGTAGTCCGGTAAAATCTGCTCAGCCGTTGGTCGCGTCAGGTTTCTCAGTGTTCTCTCAACTAAGACCGGATCTAGTGGGACCTTTTGTGACCGCTTCGGTGCTAACTGGCGGCTGACATCCTCTTTAACCCACACTTCTAGCTCTGCTTTGGTCATTTCGTAAGGTAATTTCTCGATAGGCTTGGCGGGTTTCGCTTTCTTCTGATGACTTGTACCACTAGAACCCGAGGCAGAGGCGGCGCAGGCGGTGCTCTTCCGCTTTTGAACACGACTATGAGCCTGTGACGGCTGAGGCTGCGGAGGAGATGCCTGAGACGGCGGAGACGGCTGAGGCGGTGGAGACGGCTGACGCGGCGGAGGAGATGGCTGACGCTGCGGAGGAGATGGCTGTCGCGGCGGAGACGGCTGGGGTGGCGGAGACGGCTGACGCGGCGGAGACGGCTGACGCGGCGGAGACGGCTGAGGTGGCGGAGACGGCTGACGCGGACGGAGACGGTGACCTTGGCTTCCAATTTGGAAGCACAATGTGTTCCTTCCGCCATAGAACAGTAGTTTTTCTACCATCCCTCAGTGCAGTCTCGCCTTCACCCGTAGGGTAGTGAAGCTGCAGATCCTCGTATCCTTTCATGACTTCATCCACTAAGACAATAGAATATCCATCTGGAATCGGCCGCGAATGGTAAGTACCATTAGTTACAGCAGCTAAGACTACGCCGACCGCCACCTTCACGGTTATGTTCATCAATGGAGCATGTAGCTCACAATTTTCCCTCTCCGTGATATCATCCACGGGGTAGCGACGAGCCGAGATATCTGGCCGAAAGAGCTCCGTGGAAGCCACGCTGCTTTTCCGCTGAGATGGTGGGCCGCTATCTTGCTGAGAAGGATCTTCGTGCCGCTGAGCTTCCCGGGTGGTAAGTGAATCAAGGATCTGCTGCTGCCTAGTTAATCTATCTTCAATCTGCTTCAGCCGATCTGCCTCCTCTGCCTTCTTCCTCCCTCGGCTTCTATAACTGTCAGCGTCATCTGGAAATCCATACTTCCACGGTACGGAGCCTTCTGTGCCTCGTGTCCGACCTTTGTGTTCTGGATTCCCGAGGGCCCGTGACAGCTCGTCCTTCTCTCTGTTTGGAACGAACTCCCCGGCTTCTACCTCCTTCATTATCTTCTGAAGTTCAGCGAGAGGGGTTGCAAGTTGTGCTTTTGTAAAGATGCACTTCCCTGTTTCTGGGTGCAACGTTCCCCCATGCCCGAAGAACCAAAGTTTTGCCCGATCAGCCCACCGCAGCGTCTCAGGAATTATCCCTTGTTCAAGCAGGGCGTTCTCAAGTCTCTCCACCTTAGGCTTGATAGCCCTGTAGCCACCTGACCCCATGCTATGGTGATATTCCTTCTTGGAAGCATTTTTCTTATTAGTTGCTGACCTTTTCTTAGCCTCGTCAGATTTCTTGTACTTGACAAATTCCTCCCACTGATCCCTTAGCTTTTCATACGCTCCAGTGAACTCCGGAGTCTTTTTTTGAAGGACAAAGTCCTTGTGCAATCTTTTCTTCCAGTTTGCAAATTGTTCGGCCATCTTCTTCAGTGCCCACTCCTTGACCTTTTTCTCTATGGGATCCACGTAATTTGGATCCTCCTCCTCTAACGGATGAGCGTCGTCGTCTTGACGAGGAAGCGTGAAATTAGCCATTAGCGTCGTCCAAAGATTGTCTTTCACTCTATCGTCAACAAAAGTGAGAGACGAGCGTTCTGTCGCCTTCGGCTCATTCCATTCTTGAGTGGTGATCGGGACGTTGTCCCTAACAACAACTCCGCACTGACTTACAAACTTGACAAAATGTGTCAGCGGTCTGCCATCTGGAGCTACTGCTTCGATCTTGTATCTCTCTTCTTTATCACACCTTTTGGATGGGCCTCGTTTGGGGATAGAAGAAGATTTGCTCGATCCGGAGGGCTAAAAGAAGAAAGATCATTTAGTTAGAATTGGTAGCTAATATATGAAAGATCATTAGTCAATATAGGGTTAGTTAATATACCGCGCCGGAGTTTGTAGTAATAATTGTCCGGTCACCATCATCACCGGATGCCTCAGCTTCTATCTGCGCTCCCTCGCCGGAGTCGTTCAGAAAGCTCGAGGTGAACTCCAACTCATCTTCACCGCGGATAATATCTTGCAATATGTTCTCCTGATTTTCGTCTCTGTTGTGATCCATAGTTTCTGCAAGGACAATTGACCGGGTGGTTAATGAAAATTAACCCATTCTTATTCTTATTCTTATTCTTTTAATTCTATTCTTATTCTTATTCTACACTAATTATTAAAATAGCTAACATAATTGCTAACACTAATTATTCAAAATAAACAATCTAAATATTCTAAACATTCTAAATACTACCTCCGGTCCGGAAGGAGTGTCGGAAGCTATAGACGCGGGGAACATTGTTGAAGGTGGTGTTGGCGACGCGGTGAAAAAATCACGTAATGTGGCTAAATATTCTGATATATTCTACTATATTACGTTAGAACCAGTGGCACGTCGGGGACAGGAATAACACAATTTTTATCACAATTTTTAATCACAATTTTTAACACAATGCATACGGATTAATCACAATTTTTAACACAATGCATACGGATTAATCACAATTTTTAACACAATGCATACGGATTAATCACAATTTTTAACACAATGCATACGGATTAATCATCTATCTACAATATCGCAAAATTTAATCACAATTTTTATCACAATTTTTATAACACAATTTTTATATATCACATTCGGAATAACGGCAATAACACAATTTTTATATATCACATTCGAAATACGGGCATTGTGCTAGTATATATCACAATTTTTATAACACAAATTCGGTGCAGAGATCGAACCTGCAGAGATCGACGGCGGCGTGCGGGGGCGGCGTGTCGGAGGAGGGCGGTGACGTCCTCCGGCGCAGGAGCTCGGGCGACGAGGTCGACGAGGAGGCCGGTGACGTCCTCCGGCGGAGGCTCTCGCAACCGCGCGCCGGCGGATCTCGGAGCGGCCGCGCGCGAGCGGCGAGGAGGAGGGCGCGGCGGCGAGCGGCGAGGAGGAGGGCGCGGCGGCGAGCGGCAAGGAGGAGGGCGCGGCGGCGAGCGGCGAGCGGCAAGGAGGAGGGCGCGGCGGCGAGCGGCGAGGAGGAGGGCGGCGGCCGGAAATTTTGGCAGCCTGCCGGCGTCCCTTGGTGCTCCTTAAACGCGCGCGAGAGATGAGAGAATGAGAGAATGAGAGGGATCGGGGGAAGAAGAGGCAGTTAAACAGAGGCTCTTTTGTCCCGGTTCGTGGCTGGAACCGGGACGAAAGACCCTTCCGTCCCGGTTCCAGCCACCAACCGGGACGAAAGGTCACCCTTTCGTCCCGGTTGGTGGCTGGAACCGGGACGGAAGGGTATTTTTTCGGACACCGAAAAGGTGCGCGCCAAAAGACCCTTTCGTCCCGGTTCCAGCCACGAACCGGGACGAAAGGTTCTTTCAGAATTAAAATTTGGGCGCCAACAAAAGTTTGTTCTGTTTTTTTGTTTTAAACTTATAAAATTATAAATACAATATCTTTCGATCTGTTTATCAGAAAAAAACAATAATTTTTGTTTTAAACTTATAAAATTATAAATACAATATCTTTCAAAATGGAATTAAATATTTCTAGAAACTATAATTAAGTCTAGAAAGTTGTCCCGTTTCCAGCAGAATCGGCAGAAATTTGTGATTTTTAAAAGAGGTGGATGGAAATCTTTTCTTAGAAAACAAATTGATTATTTGTGCATATAACATGTTCTAGCATATTAAAAAAATGAATCACCCAAGTTTTGCAACATATTTCTGGTAGGTCCTTCACAAAAAAAAAACCATTTCTGACACTCGGAAAATGGAAAATGGTTTTTTTATTCAATAAAAAAAACTTCCTTCGTCAACATTGTCCGTGCTTCCAAGATGCATGTTTGTGTGGAATATGGACCCATTCAAACAAACTATGCCATGTATTTGGCCATAACACCCGTTATTTCGACAGAAACCCTAGAATGTTAGGAGGAGATAGCTCTTTGTTGTGAACAAGTTTTCAACAGAACTGTCGTACTGCCTAGGACATATTCCAAGTTCCTGAGCCACGGGGTGCTGAGCCTCCGGCGCTGCGCATCCAAAGAGAAGGAACCCTCACAGGGTCATAGCTCACGTGAGAAGGAACCCTCTGAAGAAACGACCACCTACTGTCATACTGCCTATCCAATAGATACATGTAGCGACGGACGTGCTCATCCTCCTCCCTGATACGGCGACGTACCACCTCCTCGGAGGTCGGCTCCCTCTGCACCGAGCGTGGCCCACGCGACTGCCACCACAGAAGATCCGGGTCGACGATGTCACCCGGATTCCTCACCAAGCTGCGCGTCCCGGAAGGTAGCACCTCCCAGTGCCAGCCCGGTGGAGCCCAGTCCCGCACATCGCCCCTCTGGTCCAACATGGACATCGTCGCCGAGAACACCTAAGTCAAAAACGCCTAAGTCAAAATTTTGTTACAATGGAAGAGTGATGAGGTTGCAGATATGAGTTTAGATGTGATATGGCAATGGAGGCCAAGCCTATATATAGAGTGATCAGGGCCTTTAGTACCGGTTTGTGTTACCAACCGGGACTAAAGAAGCACACGGATCGTGTGTTTCTTTCAAGCGCTTGTGAGCCGTTGGATCAGGGGTGTGTTTCTTTAGAGCGCTTGTGAGCCGTTGGATCAGAAGCACACGGATCGTGTGTTTCCTTCGAGCGCTTGTGAGCTGTTGGATCAGGGCCTTTAGTACCGGTTCGTGTTACCAACCGGGACTAAAGAAGCACACGGATCGTGTGTTTCTTTCAAGCGCTTGTGAGCCGTTGGATCAGGGGTGTGTTTCTTTAGAGCGCTTGTGAGCCGTTGGATCAGAAGCACACGCCTATAAATAGCGACGTCCCTGCAGCGAAACGGCACACAACGAGTGGTGGTGGTGGTGGAAGTGGTAGCCATGCCCCTCGGTCGGATCCAAGCAGCTCCAAGGCTCTCTGATGATCTACAACATTCCCAACACTTTTTGGGACGGTCGTTAGATCATCAGAGAAGTCTTGGGGCTGTTTGGATCGAAGGTCGATTTGCTGCTCACTTCACAGCCCTCAACAAAATACTTGCGGCTGTTCTATCTACAAAATACTTCAGTTCATCGACCGAATACAAATCATTCGGATTCCCGTCATACAGCCCAACGGTGCATTTGATATGCAGGCACTCACGAGCCACCGTTGGGCTGTATGACGGGGAAACCGTGTGCATTTGATAAAAGGTTTAATACATTGTCCGTGCTTCCAAGATGCATGTTTGTGGCTGGAACCAGGACTAAAGGGTATTTTTTCGGACACCGAAAAGGTGCGCGCCAAAAGACCCTTTAGTCCCGGTTCTAGCCACCGGGACTAAATATTATCAAAGTGTTCATAAAAATACATCATGTTTGAGAACACTCATACATAAATATTATTACACGAAGACGAAGGCGGGAAGCGGTGGAAGATCATCAGAGAAGTCTTGCCGCTTTCTTATGGTCGCACCGACCGTAACCATGGAGCATCTTCATCATTCAACACGATGGTTGGATCAGTTTTGACCGTGAAGGGGGGAATTTAAAAGCTTGACCCATTTGCACCGGAACAAAGGGACCTTAAAAGAAGGTCCATAGTCAAGTTCCCATATCTGCTCTATGTAACCATAATATGTGTCCTTTTGTCCATTGTTGTTTATTGCATCAAACCGGACACCACTGTTTTGGTTGCTGCTCTTTTTATCTTGGGTGATCGTGTAAAATGTATTTCCATTTATCTCGTACCCTTGGAAAGTCAACACAGTCGAAGATGGTGACCTGGCCAACAAGTAAAGCTGATCTCCAACAGTGTTGTCATTAATGAGATGTGTTCGCAACCAACCGCCGAAAGTATCAATGTGTTCATGTGTAATCCAGGTGTCGGACTGTCCCGGGTGTTGAGACCGTAATATGTTCTTGTGTTTCTCGATATACGGGGCCACCAAGGTAGAACTCTGTAGAACTGTGTAGTGTGCCTGAGTTAAAGAATGCCCGTCCCTGCATATGTCTGCTTTCTTTCCTAGCGTGCCTTTTCCACTCAGTCTCCCCTCATGTCTTGATTGTGGAACACCAATCGACTTAAGGTCAGAAATAAAGTCAACGCAGAACTCAATGACCTCCTCTGTTCCATAGCCCTTGGAGATGCTTCCTTCTGGCCTAGCACGGTTATGGACATATTTCTTTAAAACTCCCATGAACCTCTCAAAGGGGAACATATTGTGTAGAAAAACAGGACCGAGAATGGCAATCTCTTCGACTAGGTGAACCAGCAGATGCGTCATAATATTGAAGAACGATGGTGGGAACACCAACTCGAAACTAACAAGACATTGGACCACATCGTTCTGTAACTGTGTCAGATTTTCTGGATTGATTACCTTCTGAGATATTGCATTGAGGAATGCACATAGCTTCACAATGGGTACTCGAACATTTTCCGGTAGAAGGCCCCTTAGTGCAATCGGAAGCAACTGCGTCATAATCACGTGGCAGTCATGAGACTTTAGGTTTTGAAATTTTTTCTCAGCCATATTTATTATTCCCTTTATATTCGACGAGAAGCCAGACGGGACCTTGATACTGTTCAGGCATTCAAAAAAGATTTCCTTCTCTGCTTTGGTAAGGGCGTAGCTGCTCCGGTGTATCTTGTTCTGTGGATGCATGTTGTTTGGGTCTTTCATACGTTGTTGGTCCTCCCGTGCTTCCGGTGTATCTTTTGTCTTCCCATACACGCCCAGGAAGCCTAGCAGGTTCACGCAAAGATTCTTCGTCACGTGCATCACGTCGATTGAAGAGCGGACCTCTAGGACTTTCCAATAGGGTAGCTCCCAAAAAATAGATTTCTTCTTCCACATGGCCGCATGTCCGGTACCGTCATTCGGAACAGATTGACTGCCAGAACCTTTTCCAAAGATCACTTCTAGATCCTTGACCATATCAAATATATCATCACCAGTACGGTGGTCAGGCTTCCTCCGAGGCTCGGGCAGACCTTGGAAATGCTTGCCTTTTTTTTTTACGGGATGCTTGGTCGGAAGAAATCGACGATGCCCCAGGTACACAACCTTCTTACACTTCTCCAAATATATACTATCTGTCTCCTCTAAACAGTGCGTGCAAGCATTGTATCCCTTGTTTGTCTGTCCTGAAAGGTTACTAAGAGCTGGCCAATCATTGATAGTTACGAACAACAACGCTCGTAGGTCAAATTCCGCCTGTTTGTACTCATCCCACACACGTACACCTTCTTCGCGCCACAACTGTAAAAGTTCTTCAACCAAAGGCCTAAGGTACACGTCAATGTCATTCCCGGGTTGCTTCGGGCCTTGGATGAGCACTGGCATCATAATAAACTTCCTCTTCATGCACAACCAAGGAGGAAGGTTATAGATACATAGAGTCACAGGCCACGTGCTATGACTACAGCTCTGCTCTCCAAAAGGATTCATGCCATCTGTACTTAGGCCAAATCTTAAGTTCCTTGCGTCATCTGCGAAGTTCGGGAACTCTCTCTCGATTTTTCTCCACTGTGACCCATCAGCGGGGTGTCTCAACATCGCGTCTTTCTTACGATCTTCTTTGTGCCATCGCAACAACCTGGCATGCTCTTTGTTTCGAAACAAACGTTTCAACCGTGGTATTATAGGAGCATACCACATAATCTTGGCAGGAACCCTTTTTCTCGGGCGCTCGCCCTCAACATCACCAGGGTCATCTCGTCTGATCTTGTACCGCAATGCAGTGCATACCGGGCATGCATCCAAATTCTCGTACTCCTCACCACGATAGAGGATGCAGTCATTAGGGCATGCATGTATCTTCTGCACATCTAATCCTAGAGGGCAGACAATCTTCTTCGCTTCGTATGTACTGGCGGGCAATTCGTTATGCTTTGGAAGGTCCTTCTTCATTATTTTCAGCAACTTTTCAAAACCTTTGTCGGTCAAACCGACCTCTGCCTTCCATTGCAGCAATTCCAGTGTGCTACCCAGTTTTTTCAGGCCATCTTCACAGTTTGGGTACAACGGTTTGTTGTGATCCTCTAACATGCGCACGAATTTCGACCTCTCATTTTCTGCCCACTCCGTCGAGACCGAGTTGCAGGTCGAGCAGGGTGAGTTCGTGGAAGATTGGCTGTATTATTAATTGAAGTAATTTCTTAGTTGAAGTGAACTGCTTGGGCACCCTGATTTGCTTCCCGGCCTGATGAGTGTGTAGCTGTTGTTTAGGTGGTATGTGCCTTTCATGGCGGTGGTGTACTTTTTTTCTCATAAAATGTTTAGAGCATCTGTTTTTTCCAAGTGTTTTGTGGCACAGTCGCGTCTGTCATTCTAAAGTGGCTGATAAAGATCCTTTCTGTGTAATGCATTGCAAGACCTACTTAAGAATAGATACATCTATGAAATTAACCAGAGGGAATACTAATTACGCATATGCTAATCAAGGTGTTGCATACTTGTGAGAAGAAGCTGGTCTGAACCTTCAGAAATGAAGGCTAAGTTTGGAGTGCGTCAAGATTTCCATACCCTATTATAATTGTACATTGTTCTTGTGACATCTATATAATATTCATGCGGAATTACTGGAACAGGTAAGCGGGGCAGCACTGGTGGCTATAAGGGTTCTGGTCGGAGCCATGTAGGAGATCGCCGAGCGCGAAGATCTTCACCACCACCAAATTGGTAAATTGTCTTAGTTCATCGCCGTTTTCATGAAGCTTGGTTTGTGATAATTCATTGGTTGCATCAACATGAATAATTGACATGATACTGTGAGATGATATGATTATTTATATTAGTCAACTTCCAGGGAGAGCTCTGAATGAAAGCATAGCGCGTCACCTCCTCGACACGCTCCATTGAGACGACATGTACATGTTCCTGCACAACGTGCTCAATGATTACGCCTACGACCGTGTCTACGCCGTCAACCAACTCTTCTTGAGGAGGTAATTGTTCATCTACAAGTATTATTGTTCAGGTGTGATTTTTATTCTGATGATCTGAAGTTTAATAAGTTTGCTTTGTAAGTCAATAACATGAAAAATATGAAAAACATGATGTAGAAGCATTACTTGTGAGTTACTTCTGAAAAAATGATCGTTGCTATTGGGCTAATTGTAAAGAAGATAAAGAGTTCTATATGACAATGTTTTTTACAAGGCCTCGCCTCTTCATGTTTCCCAGCTAAACCTGTACGGTTGAAAGTAGGACTGCTGAAATGCATCTAATATTGATTCAGAACATGCACTTGTTGTAGCAACCAGTAGTGTTGACAGCTCAACAAAGTTTTGCCCTATTGTAATTTAGGCAACTACATGGTGTATTATTTCAGTGTGTATTGTAGTTTGGTGAGGAAGCAAGAATATTATTTTGGTCTTTCGCCTGTTCAATATATTATTTAAAAGAACCTATTGTGTGAAGGCATGCATGTATCAATATTGTTTCGTTGGAGTTTATGCAGCTTTACTTTGTACCCCTGTTCTTGCATCATTTTTTGCAGACAAGTAGACAGGAATACCAAGTACAAGTGATACTGGGGATTGTATGCAACTATAACCAATTTTATATCAAGATAATCAACTTGAAATATTAAAAGATTGATCTTTGTATCATTTTATATCTTTATTATTATTTCCAGAATAAGCATTTTGAGATAGAATACCACGACGAACTGAGTTGTGCGGCCGTGATGGGACTTTGTTCCTTTATTGCATGACATGTGACGTAACATCAAAAATAGACTGGATAGAAGTTTGTCCGTCTTAACTAGGAGCAAAATAAACGCCCATCACAGTACAAGAACAATAGGGATACGGATATCATGATTTTGAGTTATTTTGTAAGGGTGTTTCACATCAGTTGCAATTAAATTGCTGCCGTGTGAGACCTGTATGACGGTAGAAAAACATAATAAGCCGTGCAACGCACGGGCATTCAACTATATATATGGTTTTCTTTCCGTTGTTACTGCGTAAAGGAAATGGATCGTGGTGGTGGTAACCGTGTTAGGGAGAGGTAGTTGTGAGTACTGGTAGTGGTAGTGGCATGGGAGAGTCGAACAGATGGATGATGGCGGTGGGGATAACAAGGGCGTGTTAGGGTAGGGATGGAGGATGGGGATAGTGGATATGTATACCTGGTGGACTTGTAGTCGCGCAAGACCTCGAGGAACTCGTCGTACTTGGCGCGGTTGTCGTGGAACTTGTCCTTGACGGCCTTGAGGTAGGTGAGGGCGTCGTTGGTGGTGAGCTTCTCAGCCGACGCCGGCGACGGCGAAGACATCATGGACCTGCAGCAGGCGGACCAAAGTCAGATCGGGTGTCATAGAGCGGCGGCGCGGGAATGGAATGGAGCCGTGGACGGATAAGGAAGGAGGGGAGGGAGGTGCTCTACTCACGGATCGGATAGCGGGACGACGGTGTTGGGGCGCTTGAGCTGGTTTCCCATGGGTCGGGTGGGTTACGACGGCCGACGCGAGGTGGGGCGAGGCGGGGCTGGCTGATCAGCTCATCCGGCGGCGGCGCCGCCGCCCGGATCCGCTCGCCGCAAACCCTAGCGGGGCAGGCGGGCGAGCGAGGGAAACGAGGGGCGCGACAGGGGATGGGAGGGGAGACGAGAATGGGGAACGAAGGAAATACGAACTGATGATACGATCCGCTTGAGTGAGCACACCGGCCACCACCGCTGATCTGGGCCGTCCGTTCCGGCCACGGAGCTCACCTCACCGCCGGATGTGTGTGATAGGGGAAACCAGTGCCCGGTAGAAACCGGATCCATATTCTATTTACTAGGTTGCATATATTCTTTTTAGGCTCTGATTCGGAGCGGATAGTAGTGATCGGTTGCGGATATAAGATATCGGATTATGTTAAGGTTGGAGGCGTATGGAGTGAACCGGCACCGACTGTCCGTGTCAATCCTAGTATACTTACATAATATGCTATGCCATGCTTGCTCCTTCGAATCGTATGCCCTCTGTATTGCTGAGATCGATATCTACTGCCACATTTTCATGGACTGACTCCTTGATTAGCTCGGCTTGAGTAACAGCAGCAGCATTTTCGTTGTACATAATGTAAAATAGGGCAACCAACACGACGAAATCTCGAAATTTGATCATATTTCAAACTATAAAATGAAAGGACTAAAATGCATACTTAGATATTTCGAACTACAAAATGCACAATCTAAAATACGCAAACATAAACATAAATATTGCCGCCTCTACGAACACAACTCATTCTATAGTTTCTCCCGGTGAACTTCGTCGGACTCATCGTCGTCCAACTCAACTTTGATTACGTTGAGGGGCCAGCCTCGTCTTTCTTCTTGCTTTGCGCGTCCCGACTCGAGTAGAGTTTATACTATGCCTGCACGAGCTCTAGTGAAGCGACGAACTGCACCATAGCT
This sequence comes from Puccinellia tenuiflora, assembly GCA_012064385.1. Lineage (NCBI taxonomy): Eukaryota > Viridiplantae > Streptophyta > Magnoliopsida > Poales > Poaceae > Puccinellia > Puccinellia tenuiflora. The sequence continues at coordinate 587,287 of QRDG01001050.1, forward strand.
GTTGCATCGCCCTCATGGGTGTTGTGCTGTTGTACGGTGAGGCGGTCTTACTTCTGAAACACCAGGAAAAACATAGCCATCAGGAAAAAGATAGCCATGGTCTCATATTTTCAAACACCATGAGGAAAAACATGTCACCATGGTCTCACTCTTGATGCCACCTTACAACAGTAAACAATGAAAAATGGCCATGTTCTCATACTAAGTTTATTATCATCTGATCTTTATGTATATAGATGGAAGGCCAAACATCCAATACATTATGTTGTCGATGCTTGAACCATGCCATGAAAAATAAAGACCAAAAATCAAAAGAATATGCAGTGCACTTAATTTCGTTCTGACAATATTTACTTGTCTTAGTTACTTATTTCATGTTGACATAATTAACATCTATTTTCAGAGTTATCCCTTGAATTATGTATGTGTAGTACATTTGACAAAGAGACCAGAAACCTAATGAAGGAATGGAGCAGAATGACAAAGAGCTATTGTAATTTTCACATGCAGCACAGCAAAACTGAGTTATCTTCTAAGGTGACATTGAAAGAAATAACAATGCAAGAAGAATATTAAGCTGTCCACCACTCCTAGTGAATGGCGTAAGATTTGAAGAATTTGTAGTAAGGTGACCAACCTTTAGTGTGGAGATTGCTTCTAGCGTCAATTGTTTGTCAAGGCATGCTTTTGTGATATTTAATAGTACTTGCATACCTTGCATGGAGAAAAAGGAAATGATAAAATAATATTTCAACGAAATGCATTTTAATCAAACAAAAATTTCTTAGCAATCTTTAGGGCGAATCTAGGAAAAATTTACCATGGTGCACCAATTTTACACCGAGTTAGCGATATACGTAACCGAGTGAAAAAAAATTACTAATACTATTCCTTTAACAAGTCTTAGTATAAATAATTCAACAAAACAGAGGATATACCATATGCTGACAAATAAGAATGATCAAGGTCTTGTAGAAATGAATTAACTGGTGATGATGTGACTCACAAAAGATAGTCGATAATAGAAAAAGACATGATCTGATCTCGCATCCTCCATAACATATAAGGATTAAAACAATCAGGATTAAACCTTCTATCTTTATTCCCAATAAGTGTACACGGAAATTCGGAAGTGCGTGGTTGACAAGGTCCATTTATCAAGTAACTTTCTTCTTACCAAGTCCTTAAGATTAGGATGATAATCTTCAATTCTTTTTTTGTACCGGATCATACTGAATCTCCTCTTCCCAGTTTATATCACATGGATTTTGCGACGGCGTTTTTCTTTTTAGAAGATACCTATCCATGTATCAGCATTTAATAAAGGCTGATTAAATTAGTTGAATCCCCCACTTCTTAACAATCAAATACAAGAGTTTAAAAAAATTAGAGTGTCGCATCTTGTACCTTGTCTTTTGGCTGAGATTGAATTATTGAAAGTGGAGCGTCGGGGGGCTGTTGATCCTGTCGACTCCCCGGCGGTCTGCGGATCGGGGGATCGAAAGAGACAGCGTCGCTGTGTCGGCCGTCCTTCATTTTCAAGAGGTCTGGGAGAGACGTGTCCTGGAGACTGGCGAGAAGTTCAGATGATACGCCGTCGCACTTGTGAGGGCTAATCACCTGATCCCTAATGGGAGCTCCTATATATTGCTTTGAAGCGACGGAATTTGGCAGGCACACCTGCTAGCGTTCCGAAATGGGCTGCTTTTGAGCGGCCCAATAGAAAAGGTCTAGTTTTTTTTCTTATTTTCTGTTTGTTGTTTTTAGTTTTAGTTTTAAATAGAATATAAATCTGAATATTTTTCAAATTGGAAATATTTTTTAAATCTGAAAGTTCTTAAAAATGTGAACAATTTTCAAATTTAACATTTAAAAAATTGAAGAAATTGAATTTTGAATATTTTCATAACTAAAAACAACTTTCAAGTGAACAATTTACAAATTTGAACATTTCTTAAAATTGAACAAATTTTAATTTTGAACATTTTTCAGCGCTAAACAATTTTCAAAATTTGAACATAAAATGTCGGTGAACAGAAACTATTTTGGAACGATTTTAAAAGTGAACCGAAAATGTCAGTGAAAAAAAACTATTTTGGAATTTTAAAAGTGAACAGAAAATGTTGGTGAACAGAAACTATTTTTGGACGACTTTTAAAGTGAACAGAAAAATATCGGTGAACGGAAACTATTTTTGAACGATTTTTGAAGTGAAAAAAAAATGTCGGTGAATGGAAACTATTCAATTTTAAAAGTGAACAGAAAAATATCGGTCAGCAGAAACTATTTCGAAAATAAATAAACTTCTTAAATTTGAAAATAGACAATTTTTGAATATGAACAAATTTTAAATTTGAACATTTTTTGAAACATTTTCAAAAAACATAAAAAAGTGAAAAAATGACAAAAAAATATTGAAAATAAAAAAGAAAAATGAAAACAGAAAAAAGAACTACGAAATAAAAAACAGAAATAGAAAAGGAACGAAAAACGAAAGAAATAGAAAAAAATAAAGAGAGAAAAGGAAGAGAAAGGGAACCTCTCGTGTTAGGGGAACTAAATGGGCCGGCCCAATTAGTGGACGTTTCAGGCGACGCGACGAAAATCCGTCGCTAATGAGCAATATATAGGATTTGCATCCCTAATTAATCAGTTGATCGATCTGTTTTTAGCTTGTTGCCTCCCATCATGGGCCTTTACGCCTCCAAAGCCAATTGCAAGCCTGTCTTGTAAAAAAGGCCACATAGCACTCACATGGGACCGGTTGGAGCAGCCTGTGTTGAAAATTTTGCCAACCTGGTGCACAACTGATGCTAAAACCTGGTGCACCGCTAATAGCCTATGTATAATCGCTAATAAGAAAAACAATCGACCTTGGTGCACGTGCACTAGGCTGCTGTACGTAGCTCCGCCCTGGCCAATAAAATTATTTTCCCCCACACATAACGGAGAAAATTTCCAATAAACAAGGTTCTTCGGCCTGAAAAATTGAAGATGGAACTTATCAGAGGACCCCATAGCATAAAAATTAGCATGCCTATAGAGTAGACGACCCGAAATGTCTTTCAAAACAAAGAAACAATAGGCATACCACCAAAGATAGAGAGGCTGAATAGTAAGCTCTGTAGAAATCATAATTCCCAATCAAAATACATATTTTTTTGAACGATCATATGTACTATTAATCTACATAAGTATATCCATAGACATGGAAGTGGAAACATATACAAACTTGTTGAAGAAGCACAATTCCTCCAACAATGGTAAAAGCAAGAAATGTTGTTGTCCATTATCTATCTAATGCCTATATACATGTAAAAAAATGTTAATATGAAGTGAAATGTCTGAGATCTTCCATCATGTGAAATCGGGGAGCTAAACAATTGGCTGAGAACATCTTGTTGTCATGGAAAGGGTGACAAACATCGTAAACCAGACTGTTATATATGGTTCATGTGTAGGAAGAAAATCAACTGGGTCATGCAATGCAAGGATTCAGCACACAACAAATTACTTGAACACACAATGAAGTTGTCTACAACATTATTAATTGCCACCTAAATACGTAGGCACAACGAAACTCGAAGTTACACACATTCGTCACCCAAGCATAGTTTAAAAAACCGGACCGGACCGCCGGTTCAACCGGAAAAAACCAGAACCGGAGCCTCGGCCGGTTCTATAAGCGCACTGAACCGGACGCGCCAGCAGACCGGAATAAACCGGTCAAACCACGGTCCGACCGCCGGTTTTGACGCTAAACCGGGCTATCTGGTTCAACCGGTTCAATTGTCTGACGTTTAGAAAAATTATATTGCGGCATGCACGACTCGAACCTGCCACCTAGGTTCTGCGGAGACGCTCCTAACCTGCTGACCTAGAACTGTTTGTTGTAATAGGAAGATACACATTCCTATTGTACTATTATTTACTCGGGACAGTTAAAAATCAGGAGGAAATACCTAGCCACTTTACATGCGTACATGCTTGTTACGGTGTTACCTACTTGGCTTTTGCTGGATTTTTTTTCTGGATTGAACAGGTGTGGTGTTGTTGGCATGTTGGCTTGCTTGCGGCTAGGAGCAAAGTCGCAACTTTGACAAGTTGCTGCTCATATGTTGATTAGTCTGTTATTATTATACCAAAAAAATTGGAAGTTTGCAATGTTTTTACATATAAAATTATTTATTGCAACATTTATAGGTATACTACTTTTCCAACTTAAAAACCAGACAATGAACCGATGAAGCAGTGGTCCGACCAGTAAAAACCTGAACCGACAGCCTAACCGGTTCGATTACCGGTCCGGTTTTTTAAACTATGCACCCAAGCATTTCGTCCAATAACTTGTGTAGTTTTTTTTTCTTTTTTTTAGAGAAAACAACTTGTGTAGTTGTGTGCGTCTGTAAATCACATCTCAATAATCACACATGCTCAATAAGCAGCAACCTGGTTGGCCGGTGAGAGGCTGAGAGCCCATCCACGAGGAGAGGTCCTGGAGGAGGAAACAGGGTCGGCGAGAGGCAAGACGGCAAGTACAATATATCGACGCGGCCGGCGATCGTGGATTCTCCAGGACCTACGCGCTTTTCTCTTCTCCCTCCCGCCACGTAATATCCAGCTGCGTGCCGATCAGGCTCCCTGTCGAGAAAAGGAAAGCTTGCATACGGAATGGCAATAAATCAGAATTAAGGAATGACGAGATCGGCGAGATAGGGCCAGCGTCAATCAGGGGATTACGATCGATTCTTCCAGCTCACGCCACCACGCCCGACCGACCGACTTACCGGTGGTATATAAATAGTACTCCTCCTCCGTAGGTCGAAGCAATCAGATCAAGCCCACCGATCATGGAGAACCCTGCACCGCCGCCGCTGCTGCGAGTGCGAGAAGAAGGTCGAGGAGCGATGGGGCCGGTGGTATTGGGCGTCTACATGGGCGTGCACAGCCCCCGCGGCGAGAAGAAAGTCAAGGAAGATCTAATGAAGATCCAAGGTACGTACGCGCACGTGCAAGAGTCTTATACGCTGTTGATCGCCATTGATGCATGCTGCCATTGATCGATCGATGTCTTAATTTCCAGATGTGGTGGAGGTCTGCGTCTCGTTAGTGACCGGGCACGTGGCGATCGTCGGCATGGCCGACCCGGCGACGCTAGGGCCGCTGCTCGCCTCCAAGCTCAGGAGGCACGTATTCCTCGTCGCCGACTTGAGGAACGCGCCTCCTCCTCCGGTGGTGATGCCGCCCCCCTACGAAGACGAGGGTCCCAAAGGTTGCTGCTGCATCCAGTGAGATCGATGTCTCAGCGAGACGACTTCTGGCATCTATGCTAGTGGAATAAAACTAGGTTTAATCACATTGCTTCTCCGTCTATAGGCTCTGCTGTAGTACCATTATCGGTTCGTCTTAGACTCGTTGCGTTCCCTTATGATTTCCTTTTGGTTTTGTGAACACGAATCTGATTTTCTACTCCGTATGTTAAGCTGAGGTGATTTCCTTTTATGCATGTATTCGTGTACTAGTGGTTTCTCACGTGAAGGTGCAGCTCTGCTTAGTCATGGTCTCATGACATGTGAACATACTTACATAATATGATATGCAATGTGCTCCGTAAGACTGTAATGCTTGAAGGCTAGCTCGTTTGATTGAATTGTATGCGCTCTGTAATGCTGAGATCGATATCTACTGCGTGCCACATTTTCATGGACTGACGTCGTGACTAGCTCGGCTTGAGTAGCAGCAGCAGCTAGCCGACGGCATCGTGCCCGTGTCAGTGCGTCCTTAGTACACGGGCCCTGCTCGGCAGGGAGGGACCATGCACTACGGGAAAAACGGCAGCTGCCATGCAGCCAGACATTGCGTGCTTTAACGCACGGTAAAGAAATCTTTGCCGTCCGACGACAAAAACACGCACGGCAATGAAACAGTGCACGGCAAATAACGACAAAAATGCACGGCAAAGGTAAGTGCTCGGCAAAGAGGAAACACAGCGCACGGCAAACAAAGAGCGCACGGCAAAACCAATGATATGCGCACGGCAAATAATCCACTCACGGCAAAGAAAAAAGGCATTGCCGTGACCACAAATTTACCGTGCGCAAAGTTCGGGCGCACGGCAAAGTTGTATCTTTGCCGTGCGCCTTATAGCATTTTCTTCTTTTCCTTTCTATTGTACTTATTTTAATACTTATATTTATTCTTTAAATATATGACATTGCAAATACTACTTCTTAAGACAATGTGTATACCCATACTTTTGCAATACGACAAGTACTCTACGTCATCATCCCCCCCCCCCCCCCCCACACATATCAGGGTTTCGGAGCTAACCGCGTTCGGGGAATCTACTAAGTGTTATCGCCCGAACGTGAGGAAGGTCACACCGGGGAGCTATGTATTGCACCATTACACCTTCCACCACACTTCCACACATATCCTAGGTCAACATGCAATATTTGGTGGGATTCCGGTGCTCCAGCGGTCATCCCCCCCCCCCCCCCCCAAAACAGCGGCATGTGTGCCCCGGCGGGTCTACCCGATTTCTCCGCGCGAGGTTCCACCAATGTACTTTTTCATTGGTTTAGGTTTGTTTAGGCCATAAACACATGGAAAACCAGATTTGTACCATGTGGCACATTCTAGCCCCGACATACCCGCAAAGGGACATTTCCACCTACACGTACAGGAATCTTCTAAGTGTTATCGCCCGAACGTGAGGAAGGTCACACCGGGGAGCTATGCCTTACACCATTTGGTGAATCACACCTTCCACCACACTTCCACACATATCCTAGGTCCACATGCAATATTTGGTGGGATTCCGGTGCTCCGACGGTCATCCCCCCCCCCCCCGAAAACAGCGGCGTGTGTGCCCCGGCGGGTCTACCCCCCTAGATTTCTCCGCGCGAGGTTCCACCAATATACTTTTTCATTGGTTTAGGTTTGTTTAGGCCATAGACACATGGAAAACCAGGTTTGGTACCATGTGGCACATTCTAGCCCCCGATATACCCGCAGCGGGACATTTCCACCTACACGTCCAGGAATCTTCTAAGTGTTATCACCCGAACGTGAGGAAGGTCACACCGGGGAGCTATGCCTTGCACCATTTGGTGAATCACACGGCAAAGAGCGTGTCTTTGCCATGAGCTTGTGCATGGCAAAGAGCGGTGTTGTCGTGTGCCCCCGCACGGCAAAGAGTGTCTTTGCCGTGCATTTTATTCGCGCGCACAGCAAAGACCTAGTCCGAACCCTACCTATACCGGGCCGACAAAAAAACCCCTCCGCCCAACCCGCACGCCGCCCATCCATTCCTCCCCGCCGCTCCTCCTCTCCGCGCAGACCCCCGACCTCAGCGTCTACGTCGCCGACCTCCCCCGCGCGCTCAACCACGGCCTGCTCGACCTCTACTGGTCGCTCCCGGCCCCCGACTCCTGCATCCCGGCCTCCTCCGACCCGGACCACCCATCGCCGCACGACCCGGACCGCACGCCGCCGTAGCTCCGGCCTCCACCCCGCCTCTCCCTGCCTCTCCCTGCTGCCGGACCACCCTGTCCGCCGCTCCCACCGCCTGCTCCGGTCCCCACCCCACCTCTCCCTGCTGCCGGGCCCACCCCGTCTCTCCCTGCTGTCGGACCACCCGCCGCCGCGCGACCCGGACCGCTCGCCGTCTCAGCTCCGGCCTCCACCCCGCCTCTCCCCGCCTCTTCCTGCCTCTCCCTGCTGTCGGACCAGCCCGTCCGCCCCTCCCACCGCCTGCTCCGGCCTCCACCCCGCCTCTCCCTGCTGCCGGCCCATGCCACCTCTCCCTGCTGCCGGCTCAGCTAGCCTCAGCGCCGCGCGATGGCGGCAGGGTGAGCTGGACCAGAGGTGAGCTAGCTCGTCTTGTATTTTTTTATCAATTTATTTATGCATGCTAATTAATTTAGTGTAGTATAGGATTTAAGTGTGGTATAAATTTAGAAATAGGATTTTAGTGCAGTACAGGAATTTAGTGTAGATTTAGAAGTAATATTGTTATACCAGTATTGTAAAAATATTGTGTTCACTTGCATGACTAATTAGAAATAGGATTCGAAGTTGAAAGAAGCTCTGTTTATAAGGGAGAGGATGTGTACATTTTGGCTACCCAGGCCTTCCAAGTATTCTATCTCCCGTACCCGTGCAAAAACACGGCAAAACGTCTACAGGGATGGGATGTTGTGATGATGGTACCTTCACGCATTAGGCCGCCCCCGCCAAACAAGGATGAATAGTGCCGCGTAGACCCCTCAACACAGAATGTTGAGTTTTATCAGGAAGAAGGGCTCCCCGGTCATTTCACTATCAACTGGGCATGGAGGAAGATGTTTGTGACAAGTAAGACCTGAGTTTGCTCGAGGCGTTCAAAGCAGGCCTTGACCTCTATCCAAATAGACAACCTCCAGGTTTCATTGATGATTATTGGTTTGCCGAGCCTGATAGCGATGACGAAACATGTGGTCCAATTACGGATGTCGACACAGGCTACTGATCTATGTAGTAGTAACTGTGAGGCTACCCTATTTGTAATAACTCTATGTAATAGTGATTGTCGAGCTGGTTTATTTGTAAGAACTATGTGCTATGTTTGTGAGAACTCTATGCTATTTTCATTATTGTTGCTTTTACTAATGTTCATCTATTTGCATTATTGTTGCTTTCACTAATATTCATGTACTTATATCTTTGTTGCTTTTACAAATATTCATCTTTTTTACATTGCGTACTAATAAACCAATCTTTTCATTGTGTTTGCAGGTGATAGAAACATGCCAAGAGCAAACGGCAAGTCCGTTCGGCAAAAGGTCAAGAACTTAACTGAGCTTGTGATAAAGCCGAGTGGTTCACGTAGGAAGAATGTGATGCGGGAACCTCCTCGCAGCCCTACTCCTAGCCCCCCTCGTCGAGCACGTAGGAAGAATGCGGCGTGGGAACCTCCTCCTAGCCCTTCTCCTAGCCCTCCCCTAGCCGAGGATGATGATGAGGAGCACGGGGGTGGGGAGGACGAGGAGCATGGGGGTGGGGAGGACGAGGAGGACCTCTCAGAGGATGAGGGGCTGGGGGGTTACCGTTTGAGCCTGACCCAAGCCTAGCTTGGGAACCGCCGGAGGAGGAGGAGTACGTTGCACCCGAGGAGAGGCTGCAGCCACATGGGAAGAAGCCATATCAGCGTGGGAAAACGACACTCCCCAAGCTAATAACTTGGCCCAGTAGCAATGTTGTTCTCGTGCCCGCTAGAAAGAGGTACATGCTGATTTTGGCATTTCATTATCGAAATTTTATCATTATCGAATTTCTTATCACATACATACTGATTTTGGCATTTCATTGTGCAGGTCGTTCGAGTATGGCGACCCGATGAGGAAGCCGGGACGTGTGAAAGAGCATGGTTGCCCCCATGTGTGGTTTTGATAATTAATGACAATCCTTAAGGACTAATGTGTGCTTTGAGCTATAATTGTAGGTTTGGTCCATAGCAATGCTTTGAACTCCATATGTTGGAGTCAAGGCTAAAAGAAGAAGATTTATGTTGATCAAGGCTAATTGCAAGTTGATCAACACACACAAGGCTAGGGATGTACCATGAGGGATCGTATGATCCCATGGTATGGTAAGCAATTGTCAATATAGCCTTATGAACTAACCCATGATCTATGTGCTTGTATCTCTATGTGTGGTTAGGCATTTCTCCATGAGCAGCAACGAAAGGGATATACTATGAAGCCCATGGAGGATGGCGTCACGTGGTGATCGTCATCAAGATAAAGGCCAAGTGAAGATTTGTCGAAGGGTGTCTCTCCCATCTTGGTGTATGGGGGAGCATGTTGCGAGTCTTCACCAAGTGGAGCGTAATCAAGAAAGGTGATCCAACTTGAGAAGGTCAAGATCGCCATCATCTAGCTCAAGTGGATTATGCGCAAGGCAAAGTTATGATCTTGATAGGGTTTCTATTTTACCGATCTCATGATGTTAGTTGAGAGACCGGGTTATAGGATAGATAGCCGTACTATCAAGAGGGGCTCTCGAGCGAATATCTTAATAGTATCGTCGTAGAGAGCTCAAACCTTTGCATCCTTGGCATCATATTTATTGGTTCTTATTTGGATCTTATCATGGTGTGGTATTGGTGCTTGTCATGCTTGTCATGACAAGGCCAAGGTCACCGAAAACGGTTTTCATGTGTCTCCTCTTAAGTTTTTGGTGTCGGAGATTTTGCCGGTCCATCTATGCGGAAGGTTTCACTCTTCCATTTAGTAGCGAAATCTCCCTTGCTTAGTTTCAATATTTTCACTTGTTATTGGGTAGCATTTTTTCGTCCTCTTTCCAACAAAGTTGGTTTCTCTTCATTCGGACTTCATTTGCAAAAGATATGGTTTTCCGGTCTTTAATAGAAAGGTTTTACCTTTCATCTTTTGGTTTTACCATATCCTTTTGAACAATGATGTTTCTATGCATAATATTGTAGGGCTCGTTGTGACGATTCCAACGAGTCCAAGATTATCGGAAATGGAGTTCGTATGTGGAAGTTATTGCGTTTTCGGTGTCGAACGTTAAAATTAGAAGGCGTCGCACCTGGCTGGCCGGCCTAGGCAGGGCTGCAGACTGGGTGGCTCTAAGGGGTGGCCGGCCCAGGCCGGGCTCCAGGCCGGGCGGCTCTGGGGGGTGGCCGGCTCCCTGGCCGGGCTGCCCTGTTTTCCCTGCGTGATAATCCCTGGCCGGCCCCCCGGCCGGCCTAGGCCGGCCACCAGGCCGGGCACCCTGCTGCTCCAACGGCTCCATTTTGGAGCCTCCTTTTTAAGGGGTTTCTTCCCCAAATAAACTCTAACTCTCTTTTCCAACTCTTGGCTCTCTCTCTCCTCCATTGTTGACCTTCTTGAGAGCTTGCTTCCTCTCCACTTCCCTCCAATGATTCTTGCCCATCTTTAGGGAAACAAGAGAGGAGATCTAGATCTACCATTCCACCAATCCATTCCTCCTCTAAGTGAGGGGAACCTAGTAGATCTAGATTTTGGAGTTGCTTTGTGTTCCTCCTTTGTTCTTCCTCTCAAATCCCTCCCTAGCATTAGTTGCGTTGGTTGGATTTCGGAGAGAAGGACTTGACCACTTAGTGTGTTCTTGCCATTGCATTTGGTGCATCAGTTTGAGTTCCCCACGGTGATACGTGGGATTGTAGTTCGAGAAGCTTGTTACTCTTGGGTGCATAGGGCTCCCAATAGCTTGTGCCTCTTGGGTGAATTGTGCAACCTAGACGGTTGTGTGTGCTACGGGAGCCTCCTATTGTGTGGAGGTAGGCTCGGGCAAATTGTACGGGTTTGGTCAATGCCCTCAAGAAGACCTCATTGTACGGGTTTGGTCAACGCCCTCAAGACGACCTTATAGTGGATGAGCAAATCCCCCATCGGGTATTCCCCACGGGAGGAGCTCACGGAGAATAGGGTGAGCACGGACGTGCTTGTCGGAGGGCCAAGGAGCCTCCACACCTCTTCAACATAGACGTACTTCCATTGCGAAGGAACTACGGGAAACAAACATCCGCCTCCACTTGTGTCGGTTATCTCTATAACCAAACCCTCTACTTATGCATTTACTTTGTGATAGCCATCGAGCTTGAAGTTATATATCTTGCTATCATTGTTGTTAACTTGTCTAGCATAAGTTGTTGGTGCACATAGGTGAACCTAGTATATTAGGTTTTTGGCTTGATAAATTAAACGTTAGTTTTATTCCGCATTTATTCAAGCCTAAACATAAAAGTTTTAAAAGCGCCTATTCACCCCTCCCCCCCTCTAGGCGACATCTCGTTCTTTCAACGTGTCTACTCGAACATCCTTGGAGGCCTACTTAGAAAGTATTTCCCTGAGATTGTCAATCTCCCTACTGGTGGCCGCGACGTTGCTTGGAGTTGGAAGCACTACAGCTACGCGCCAGATCCTCACGGCAACTACGACAACATGCAGGAGGTGGTTGTACACCATTTCTGGATACGTGACTTTTGACTTCTTAGCATTCAAACACTCCTTGGTTGACAATAGTTGCACTAATGCCCCTTGTTTTACCTATGTGCATGGTTGCAGCAATACTTCACGAGGGCTGAGGGTCATGAACGTGAGTGCGACTCTGTCGTACACCAGATGTGCAAGAGGAGGGTGACTGGCATGCACTACGAGGCACGTGTTCAGTGAGTCCGCAACTGGCACACCGAGCGCAGAGTTTGGATGACTAAGGAGGATGCTCGGGATACGCTCATGGCACCGTGGCAGTACCTGCAGGTATTTGCATTTCTGTGTTATTGATTTCCTTATCGCCATGTAGTTTCTGTTGTAATAATGGGTCTATCTTGTGTATGTAGAACCCTCCTCAGTACGTCGGCAACGACAACGCGTGCTTTCTGGCGATGGTCATGTGGTGGACAAGCCCCCAATATCTCGAGAAGCACGAGGAGGGCAAGCGGAAGCGGGCAGAGATGCGAGGTGGATCACATATCCAAGGCAGCATCCCCCTCTCCCTTCACATGCAGGAAGAGGTGAGCAAATGGTTCCTTCATTCTTTGATTTCACGTTATATATTGTTAACTCCGCAAGGGTGTCCCACTTCAGTTAATTACATGTTCTCTTTTGCAGGAAAAAAAGACAGGAGTGAAGCCAAACTTATTTAGCCTTATTCGAAAGATGAAGACCAAGAAGACGCCGCATCCTAAGACAGGTCCCTGTGGGTCAACGAGCTAGCCGAGACCAAGTGTACGGCGTATGTATCGAATTTCAAGGAGAAGAACGGCGAGATCTCCGACCCAAACACCGATGACTTTTACATTGAGGTTGCGGTGCTTGCGGGACAAGGCAAGAAGCATGGCCAACTATGGATTGGTGACGGGTGCGTCGACCCAATGACCGAGCCATCTCTACGCCAGGTCCATTCTGGTCGTACTCGCGACCAGCCTCGGGTTGAGACCCGGCCACGAGCTTCGGATCTAGCTGTCGAGCGGTTACGGGTATGTTCTTCCTCGGTTCTCTACGCTTCTTTACATGTTTTCCATTGCAATGTTAATGACATCGCGGCGACACAACGTAGGTGGAGATGGAAGAAAGGGAACAGAGAATCCGACAGGAGGCGGAGCAGCGGCAGGCGCAGCTGGAGCAGCAGCTTAGGGAGAACCAGCAGCAGCAGTTGCAGATGCAGCAACAACAGCAGATGATGAGCTGGTTTATGAACCTGGCCGTTCTGATTTCTCCACCGGGAGGTCTTCCTACTCCTCCTTTCGCCTTCTTGTGGGTAAGTGGTTAACTTAATATCTCCATCTTATTTTCTCTTGTCTTATTGTCTAATCCGAACATCAGATGCAGCAGCAACAGCAGATGATACCGAACATGCCGCTCATCCAGGCACCTCAGACCGGTCAGAGCCCGGTGACACCTCAGACGACCGTCAACAATCCGAAAATCATCCGGAACCTGACGCAGTTTCCAGTTGAGTTCTCCTAGACTTGTGCCCAACGCGCTTCTAGGTTGTAGAATGCCATCACACTTGTGCCTAATCTTGAAAATTGCATAATTTACTCTAATGTCTCACACTTGTTGGAAATTTAGCAATCTCATGATTTTTAGCCATGCATGCCACTTGTAGACTTTCAACTTGAAAATTTAGCCATTCCATGCCACCATGCTCAATTCCATGTCATTATGCAAAATTTAGCCATTACATTCATCACTTGTTGAAAATGTAGCCATGCCATTAGACTTGTAGAAACTGAGCCATGTCTTATATTAGTGAACGAATGGAGTATATGAATTCGAATGCTAATACTTGTTGAAAATGTAGCAATCTCATGACTTTTCTTTTGACCTTGTAGGAGAAGGACAAAGCAATGGAGAAGAACAAGGTTGATGCCATGAGATGTCATTATGAACTTGTATGATGGACAAGAACTTGTATGGACTTGTATGAACTTGTATGGACTTGTACGGATTTGTATGGACTTGTCATTATGTATGAACTTTTTATAATTAGGGATTATGTTGAATTATATTGTTGTTGCTCAGATTGTGTGGTACATTTGGACTGGATATATCTGTGCATATATTGTGTTTAAACTGTAGGAAGTAACAAAAAACAAAAAAAAATGAAAAATCCAGGCCCCTTTGCCGTGTGTATACACACGGAAAAGGACATTTAGTCACTTTGCCGTGCGCATACACACGGCAAAGTGAAAGGGCATGGTTCCCCCCATGTGTTGTTTTGGTAATTAATGACAATCTCTATGGACTAATGTGTTCTTTGAGTTATATGTGCCGTGTTGGTCCATAAGGAATGCTTGGACTCCATATGTTGGAGTCAAGGCTAAAAGAAGAAGATCATTTGTTGATCAAGGTCAAGGTGTTTCTCCATGAGCATGAATCAAGAGGAAGATCCTATGTTGCCCATGGAGGATGGCGTCACGTGGTGATCGTCATCAAGATAAAGGCCAAGTGAAGATATGTTGAAGAGTGTCTCTCCCATCTTAGTGTATGGGGGAGCAATATGCGAGTCTTCACCAAGCGGAGCAAAATCAAGAAAGGGGATCCACTTGAGAGTAGGGATCCACTCGTCATCATCTAGCTCAAGTGGAATGCGCAAGGCAAAGGTATGATCTTGATAGGGTTTCTATTTTACCGGTCTCGCGGTGTAGTTGGGAGACCGGGTTTTAGGATAGGTAACCGTACTATCAAGAGGGGCTCTCAAGTGAGCTTTAGCGTATCGGTCGTAGAGAGCTCAAACCTTTGCATCCTTGGCATCACCTTTATTGGTTTCTATTTGTCTCTTATCGTCGTGTGGTATTGATGCTTGTCGTGCTTGTCATGACGAGGCCAAGGTCACCGAAAACGGTTCTCATATGTGTTCCCTATTGAGTTTTCGGTGTTGGAGATTTTACCGGTCCATCTATGCGGAAGGTTTCACTCTTCCATTTATTAGCAAAATCTCCCTTGCTTGGTTTCAATATTCTCACTTGTTATTGGGTAGCATTTGTCGTCCTCTTTCCAATAAAAGTGGTTTCGTGTCATTCGGACTTCATTTGCAAAAGATATGGTTTTTTCGGGTTTTAATGAAAGGGTTTTACCTCTCACCATTTGGCTTTACCATATCTTGTTGAACAATGATGTTTCTATATATATTCTTGTAGTGCTCGTTGTGACGATTCCAACGAGTCCAAGATTACCGAAAACGGAGTTCGTATGTAGAAGATATTGCGTTTTCGGTATCGGTCATTTTAGAAACAGAATATTAAAAAGAAGGGAAAAAGAAATAACTGCGCCGGCCTCACTGCCGGCCTGGGCCGGCTCCCAGGCCGGCCCATTCGGCCAGACCCCCGGCCACAACGCCGGCCTGGGCCGGATCCACGGCCGGTTCCCTCGGGTGGGTGGCCGGCCTCCCCACCGGCCTGGGCCGGGTGCTGGGCCGGCCCACCCGGGTGCGTCACTCCGCTCCTGACCGCCCCGGCTCTGCTGCCGGCCTGGGCCGGCTCCCAGGCCGGCCCGTTCGGGTGGCTCCCCAGCTCCACTGCCGGCCTGGGCCGGCTGCCAGGCCGGTCTACCCATTTGCCTCTTCTTCTCCTTTTTCCTGCACATAAAATATTACAATGGTTGTATTTTCGGAGCCCCTACTTAAAGGGCTTCTTCCCCAAATAAACCGTAACCTTTGAGCCAACTCCTAAGCTATTTCCCCTTCTCCATTGTTGACCTCTTGAGCTTGGCTTTCTCTCTTTCTCTCCACTAGTTCGTGCTACTTCTTAGAGAAAAAGAGAGAGGAGATCTAGATCCGTATTTCCACCGGTTGATTTCTCCTCTAAGTGAGGGGAACACTTTGGATCTAGATCTTTGGAGTTTCTTGGTGTTTCTCTTTTGTTCTTCCTCCTTAATCCCTCCCAAGCATTAGTTGCTTTGGTTGGATTCGGGGTGGAAGAATTTGTTCACTTAGTGTGTTCTTGCCATTGCATTAGTTGCATCGGTTTGAGTTCTCCACGGTGATTCGTGGAAAGTGAAGTTGAGAAGCTTGTTACTCTTGGGTACTTTGGTTCCCTAGAGCTTGTTCCTCTAGGGCACGTTGGTACCCTAGACGGTTTGATTTCTCGGAGTCTTGGTGGCTTACGGGATTTGTTTGGAGCCTCCAATTGTGGAGTGTGGCTCAACCTTGTTAGCTTCGGAGCTTTGGTAGCTACGAAGACATTGCCGGGATCCCTCGGCCTTGGGCATCAAGTCTTGGTGGCTCGGTGCATTTGGTGAAGACCCTCCAACTTGTGGAGTGAGCTTCACCCTTGTAAAGGTTCTAGTTGTCAACCTCAACGGCAACATAGTGACAAGTGCCTCGCCACATTGGTGGTAAGACACAACGGAGATACGGTGTGCCATATTAAGGCTACTCGGTATTTCACATTGGTGAACACCGCGCCGCTCCAACGGAGACTAGCTTCCATTGGGAAGTGAACTTCGGGATAAATCATCGTCTCCAAGTACCTCGGTATTTCTATCCCGAGTTTCCTACTTATGCTATTTACTTTGTGATAGACATCGAGCTTAAAGTCATATATCTTGCTATCACCTAGTTGATCATATTGCTTAGCATAAGTTGTTGGTGCACATAGGTGAACCTAGCTAGTTTAGGTTTTGGCTTGTTAAATTAAACGTTAGTTTTATTCCGCATTTATTCAAGCCTTAACCGTAATAATTTTAAATCGCCTATTCACCCCCCCCCCCTCTAGGCGACATCCATGTCCTTTCAATTGGTATCAGAGCAGGTTCTCTCTTTATAGGGCTTCACGGCCTAGAGAGTAAAGATGTCGTCTAGTGGTTTAGTGCACAATGATTCTTTAATATTCGATGGCACTAATTATAATGATTGGAGAAATCGCATGCTAGATTATTTTCGGGACATTGATCCATATATAGAGCAAATTCTAGATATGGGTTTTTCTCCTCTGGAGGATGAGGAAAATTCTTATCTAGATGATGGAGCTTCTAAAGTGATTTTCAAGTCTTTGAGTAATGCAGTTGCTTTGTCGATCTCTCCTTATCGGAATGGCCATGAGCTATGGACCAAGCTTCAAGACAGTTATGGTGTGTCCATGGATAGTGAGAATGATTGTTCTCACTCCACCTCCGGGCGTAATGATTTCTCAACTTTTTCTACCTCACCTACATGTGGCAAGCCACAAAATAATGCAATGGTGAGTAGGGATAAATCTTGCAATAATGATAGTGAGCTTCTTCTAGATAATATTTCATCTCTATCTCATTGCAATGATTTATCTTTGGACTTAAACACATCTAGCACTATAAATGTTTCACATGCTTGTGTTGATAGTCCTTCCATATCTTCAAAAAATTACTTATATAAATCTAATGATGATGAAGAAAATTATGATGAAGATAAGGATAATAGTTTTGACCTCCTTATGAATAAGAATGGAATGGTTGAACGTGCTCTTCAAAATGATAAAAATGTTCATGGTAGTTTCATAGAATTCATAACTACCTTTGTTGGGTATAAGCAAGAATTAGATGATTTGAAAGCACATGAAGATGAAAGTCTTCGCCGCGAACGTGGTTATGCGAACACGATTGCGGATCTTAAGGAAGCTCTCGAGGAAATCCAAACCACCAAGAAATCTCTTGAGGAGACATTTACTCTAGAGTTATCTAAAGTAAATGAAACCCATGATAGAGCTCTCAAGGTGGCTAATGATTTTAAAATTAAAAATGATGAGCTTGTTGTTGAAATTGTTAGACTCCTTGAGGCTAATGTGAAATTTGAAAAGGATGTCAAGTCCTTGGAAGATTCTCTTGCACATCTCACTAAGTCTCATGATCAACTCCAAGCTCAATTACTAAAAGAGCTTCCTACTTGTTATCCCATTTATATTAATGTTGATGCTTGTGCTACTAACTCTATTTCTTGTGAAGCATCCATTTTAAAGGAGAATGTTGAGCTAAGGGCTCAACTCAAATTGCTAACTAGAAATTATGAGATATTGGAAGAAAGTCATGAGAAGCTCTTGAGCTCTCATGAAGATCTTCTCGTATCTCATGATAAGTTAAAGTTAGCTCATGAGGCAATTGCTACCAAGGTAATATCTAGTGAGCCCCATGTGGACAATGGCACAACTTCTAATAAAAATGCTAAAATGCCATGTGCTAGTCCTAGTAATTCTTCATCCCACACTAATGCTAAATCATATGTTGAATTACATTTTGTGCCTAGTTGCTCTAACAATGAAGCTTCAACTTCCTCTAGTACTTGTGTAGCTACTAACCTTGTAGGGAAGACTAAAGAGCACAAGGCACAAGCCACTTCTTTGAAGAAAGATGTGGAGAAACGTCATAAAGGGAAGGCCACACTTGACAACATGTTGAGTGTACAAAAATGCCCCAATGACAAGAGTGGACTTGGATTCAACTCCAATATCAAGAACAAGTCCAAGAGTAGCAATAAGAAGGGCCAAGAACAAGTCAATCACTCGGCCAAGATTGTTTGCTTCAAGTGCAAAATTGAAGGGCATCATGTTAGAGATTGCCCAATGAAGAAGAAGCCTCTTAGTGAGAAGCAACTAGGGAAGAGGCCTATTGTTCAATCTCTTGCTCAACCTCGGGTTGAACAAAGGCAACCTCCTAAGAAGACTCAAGTCATTGCTCCTCAAGTTGAGGTGCCTATTAAGAAGAAAGAAAAGAGTCGATATTGCTACTTATGCCGTGAGAAGGGCCATTTGGCCTCTTCATGCACAAACGGTACTCTATCCAACCCCATAATTATTGATGATGTTTATTCTCTTAGGAAGGATAGGGTTGGCAATGTGTTTGCCAAATATGTGGGAACTCAAAGTGGTGTCAAGAAAAGAACCATTTGGGTTGCCAAGCCTATTGTGACTAACCTCTTAGGACCCAACTTGGTTGGGGACCAACAAGCTCAAACTTGATCAATAGGTTGTGATGAAGGACATTGGAGACTTGGCTATCCTTGAAGAATTAAGGGATCTTCTTGATGATTATTTCCACTAGCCAAGTTATTTGGATTATATTGTCACATCTCATATCCAATGCTCCTTCTTGCGGTAACTTATATTTAAATTATATATATTCATTGAAAGTTGCTTGCTCCCTAGCATGTGTTAGTTTTGTTCCTAGCATGTGCTTGTATATGTTGTGCTTATTACTTACCTTAAACAATTAAGTTTGTGTATGTTAATGTGCGCTCCATATATATGTAAACTTTGTGTTGAGTCCTTATTGGATCTTGTGTTGATTTCAATGGGCTCTTTTGAGAAATTAATGGACTATCCCATTTTGGGGGAGTGATATGCTTTGTGCACTTCACTAACCTAAAAATGTGTGTATATGAGTAACACCACCTAGTATTGATATATCAAGATTATCTAGTAACTATGTGGTGTGTCATGCTCATGAGAAATTCAAATTCTATAATGTCTATTAATTATCTCTATTTGGATTTTATTTGCCTCTTGTTAAGAAGAAATGAATTATCACATTGTGGGGGAGTAATAAGCTACGTGCATATCACAATCCTACAAAATGTGAACATTTGAGGTTTGTCACTTAGATTTGATATTGTAAATTATCTTATTCCTATGTGGCATATTAGCTCGAACAAGTTTCAATTTGCTCTCTAGCTATCTTTTGGGTCTTGTTCGTGTGTGTTTGCTTGGTGTGGTTTTTCTCTAATGTGCATCTCCATACATTAGTTGAGAAACCATTTGTTCCATATTATTCTAACCATGGCCTTGCCGGTTGGTTTGAATAGTTGGAACTACCAACAAACCTTATTCAAATATGGTGTTTTATTGCTTATCTTTTGCCACATGTTTTATCTTGTGAGGATATTCTTGGATACCTCTATCACCGGGAAAATAATTCCAAATGGTCATTGTCCTTGGACAATCCATATTTGTGTTTGTGGTAGAATATTTTTGATTATCCTTACATTGGCATTGGTTTTTATTTGTCTCATCTCTTGCCAAAATATTCATTTTGACTCCCATTGCCTTCCTTGCCTCTTGCTAGGATCCTAATCCTCAAATTGGTAGTGTTTAGTGTTGTAAATAAAATATGAAGAGTAATGATCCCTTGTGCGTGCATTTTGTATTCAAATGCAAATATCAAAAATTAATGCATGAATCTTGGGGGAGCATTCCTTTTATTTAGAACACTATCCTATCTATCATTATTTGATCCTTTCAATTGGCATTTGATTTCTATCATATGTGTTTATGGAAGACAAATCTTTTCTCTTGATGCTTTGTGCCATCATGAAAAGTGTAGAGGGTGTTTGGTTTATTTAGTGTAACCTTGCTCTCTCTTGGGAGTCTTGCATTCTCATCTCTTGTTTTATGTTTATCCTATAGAATGAGAAAACCCTTTGAGCATGACTCTTTCTTTCATCCTATATGCTCATTGGCCTTGCCTAGGTACCTTCAATCGGTATTAATTGGAATTTAATATCTCCTCCATAGATATTTGTTTCAATTGATATTTATTGTGAGAATTTTGATACCTTATTACTTTATTTTACTTTACTTGATTCCGGTCAAGTATTATCCTCTTCTTGGTATCTTGTCTCCTAGTTGGTATCTTATCTTTCAATTGGTGTCTTATCTCTCATGTGTTGTTTGATTTGATTCCTATTAATATCACACTTCATGGGTTGATGTGTTTTGGAATCAATCACATGTTGATTTGTTTCTTTCCTCAATCATGTGTTGATTTGGATTTTGATATAATTTGGACAATCTTTTTGTGTCACACTTTGGTGTGCTCTCTTCTTGGTTGACTTGGTGTTTTGTCCAAACCGTATCTCATTTGGTTCTTGTAAGTCCATGCATGCATATTTACTAATACATTTATTTTATGGCATGCTAGTCTTTCTTGATCCAATATATAGGGGATACTCCACCAAATCCTAAAATGGCTAAGATGTGCATGAAATTCAAGTTCATCTATATGCACATATTTATGTGAAGTGTTTCCTATGTATTGTAGTGTATCTAACTACTATGGAACCCAATGAGTTTGGGAACCATGTTGTACTTGAATTTTGTTTTAGGTACAATGGAGATGCATTGGATGCTTGCCTCATTCATAAGGAAGGTGTTCCCACCATGTGATTATTGGAGTCAAGCTTTGATGATAAACAAAAATCCTCATCTTCATCATCACCAATGCTATTTCGGTAACAAGTATCTATCCCATACATATTTTTCTTGTATTCAACCTTGTGTAGGTTGCCCCTTGGCATGAAAACTTTAAATGTACAATTGTTGTGGCTTTGGCTCTTTCCTTCACTTGGTATATCTTTGTGATATTTGTGATGGAAGTGCAAAAATCTTTTTCTTCAATTGGTATTATTTCTTTGTGATACTTGTTGCCTATCTCAAAGCATCTTCACTATCTCTTGTTCCCTTAGTGATATGTGTGATGTCTTTGATATTTTTTGAAGTTCATTTATATACAATGAGATAAATTTGAGCTATGTGCTATGCTTTTAAGCAATAATATCTTTTGTATATTCATGACTTCCCTTTTGGATACCATGGTTTCCACTTTATCAACCATCTCATATGTGCAAGTTTCTTTGTGGATGTATATCATCAATGATTTGTCTACTTAGAAACCTATACATATGAGAGAGGTCACCTTTTAGTTGGTATCCTAATTCTTTTGAGCTACCTTGCTTTTATCTATAATTCTTTGGTGGCTCCAATTTTGTCTCATGAGTGCTTGTCTCATTTTTTATCGGTATCTTTGCACACTCATGTATTTGTGAGGATCTTTGTCTTCATGCTTACCTTGGTGAGCATGTTGATTATTATCGGCTAAATGCTCTCACTATCTTTTGGCATTTTCAATTGGTTTTAGTTTCCAATTGGTACCCCTAAGCTTGTGAACATACTCCTTTAAAAGATCTTCCTTTTATCTCGATTGGGCCAATCCTATGTTGAATTTTAAAAAAATTGGTATCCTCGAGTTTGTGAACATATTCTCTACGAAAAATCTTCTTTGTAAGTTATGTGTGTCAATACTTGATATATAACTTATCTCCATTTGGTTAAGACTATGTGTCTTATCAAATTAATTGTCTTGTCACACACACATACTCTTGGTTGGGCCTTCATTAATAATTTCTTTTAATTGGTTTCTCTATATGGCTCAACCACATCTTTGGTGCAAGTGCTTTGTTTTGCTTTAATGGTTACATCCTTGCATTTTGTGAGTGTTGTAGATGATTATGGGGGAGTGAGGATTCCATATTTGTTCACTCCGCAGTAGTGTATGAACATTGGGGAGCTTCCCTAATTTTATTTAGAATTCTCAGTTAGGATATTCTTGATTGCTTTTCTCCTTTGTGGAAATGTTTAGAATGATTTCATCCTTTGCCATCTTTGGATCCTCAATATAGTTTGATTTCCTCTATTATTCATCAATGGATATGTGCATTTAATTTCACTCATATCTTAAGGAATGCATACTTGTGGAGGAACTCATATTATATTGGCCATCTAAAGTTTTTCTTCCCATTTCGGCAATCGATGCCAATGGGGGAGAAGTTTTAGAGGGTTTAAGGGATTTGGTCTTATGCTTTCGTTTGGTTCTTAAGCATTTCTTAAGCATTTGCCTCTCATGCTCATGCATCCTTGTCTTGCAAGGTTGCTTAATTCATTATATAAACCCTCTCAAAAGGGATTGTCATCAATTACCAAAATGGGGGAGATTGAAAGGGCATGGTTCCCCCCATGTGTTGTTTTGGTAATTAATGACAATCTCTATGGACTAATGTGTGCTTTGAGTTATATGTGCCGTGTTGGTCCATAAGGAATGCTTGGACTCCATATGTTGGAGTCAAGGCTAAAAGAAGAAGATCGTTTGTTGATCAAGGTCAAGGTGTTTCTCTATGAGCATGAATCAAGAGGAAGATCCTATGTTGCCCATGGAGGATGGCGTCACGTGGTGATCGTCATCAAGATAAAGGCCAAGTGAAGATATGTTGAAGAGTGTCTCTCCCATCTTAGTGTATGGGGGAGCAATATGCGAGTCTTCACCAAGCGGAGCAAAATCAAGAAAGGGGATCCACTTGAGAGTAGGGATCCACTCGTCATCATCTAGCTCAAGTGGAATGCGCAAGGCAAAGGTATGATCTTGATAGGGTTTCTATTTTACCGGTCTCGCGGTGTAGTTGGGAGACCGGGTTTTAGGATAGGTAACCGTACTATCAAGAGGGGCTCTCAAGTGAGCTTTAGTGTATCGGTCGTAGAGAGCTCAAACCTTTGCATCCTTGGCATCACCTTTATTGGTTTCTATTTGGCTCTTATCGTGGTGTGGTATTGATGCTTGTCGTGCTTGTCATGACGAGGCCAAGGTCACCGAAAACGGTTCTCATATGTGTTCCCTATTGAGTTTTCGGTGTTGGAGATTTTGCCGGTCCATCTATGCGGAAGGTTTCACTCTTCCATTTAGTAGCAAAATCTCCCTTACTTGGTTTCAATATTCTCACTTGTTATTGGGTAGCATTTGTCGTCCTCTTTCCAACAAAAGTGGTTTCGTGTCATTCGGACTTCATTTGCAAAAGATATGGTTTTCCGGGTTTTAATGAAAGGGTTTTACCTCTCACCATTTGGCTTTACCATATCTTGTTGAACAATGATGTTTCTATATATATTCTTGTAGTGCTCGTTGTGACGATTCCAACGAGTCCAAGATTACCGAAAACGGAGTTCGTATGTAGAAGATATTGCGTTTTCGGTATCGATCATTTTAGAAACAGAATATTAAAAAGAAGGGAAAAAGAAATAACTGCGCCGGCCTCACTGCCGGCCTGGGCCGGCTCCCAGGCCGGCCCATTCGGCCAGACCCCCGGCCACAACACCGGCCTGGGCCGGATCCACGGCCGGTTCCCTCGGGTGGGTGGCCGGCCTCCCCACCGGCCTGGGCCGGGTGCTGGGCCGGCCCACCCGGGTGCGTCACTCCGCTCCTGACCGCCCCGGCTCTGCTGCCGGCCTGGGCCGGCTCCCAGGCCGGCCCGTTCGGGTGGCTCCCCGGCTCCACTGCCGGCCTGGGCCGGCTGCCAGGCCGGTCTGCCCATTTGCCTCTTCTTCTCCTTTTTCCTGCACATAAAATATTACAACGGTTGTATTTTCGGAGCCCCTACTTAAAGGGCTTCTTCCCCAAATAAACCGTAACCTTTGAGCCAACTCCTAAGCTATTTTCCCCTTCTCCATTGTTGACCTCTTGAGCTTGGCTTTCTCTCTTTCTCTCCACTAGTTCGTGCTACTTCTTAGAGAAAAAGAGAGAGGAGATCTAGATCCGTATTTCCACCGGTTGATTTCTCCTCTAAGTGAGGGGAACACTTTGGATCTAGATCTTTGGAGTTTCTTGGTGTTTCTCTTTTGTTCTTCCTCCTTAATCCCTCCCAAGCATTAGTTGCTTTGGTTGGATTCGGGGTGGAAGAACTTGTTCACTTAGTGTGTTCTTGCCATTGCATTAGTTGCATCGGTTTGAGTTCTCCACGGTGATTCGTGGAAAGTGAAGTTGAGAAGCTTGTTACTCTTGGGTACTTTGGTTCCCTAGAGCTTGTTCCTCTAGGGCACGTTGGTACCCTAGACGGTTTGATTTCTCGGAGTCTTGGTGGCTTACGGGATTTGTTGGGAGCCTCCAATTGTGGAGTGTGGCTCAACCTTGTTAGCTTCGGAGCTTTGGTAGCTACGAAGACATTGCCGGGATCCCTCGGCCTTGGGCATCAAGTCTTGGTGGCTCGGTGCATTTGGTGAAGACCCTCCAACTTGTGGAGTGAGCTTCACCCTTGTAAAGGTTCTAGTTGTCAACCTCAACGGCAACATAGTGACAAGTGCCTCGCCACATTGGTGGTAAGACACAACGGAGATACGGTGTGCCATATTAAGGCTACTCGGTGTTTCACATTGGTGAACACCGCGCCGCTCCAACGGAGACTAGCTTCCATTGGGAAGTAAACTTCGGGATAAATCATCGTCTCCAAGTATCTCGGTATTTCTATCCCGAGTTTCCTACTTATGCTATTTACTTTGTGATAGACATCGAGCTTAAAGTCATATATCTTGCTATCACCTAGTTGATCATATTGCTTAGCATAAGTTGTTGGTGCACATAGGTGAACCTAGCTAGTTTAGGTTTTGGCTTGTTAAATTAAACGTTAGTTTTATTCCGCATTTATTTAAGCCTTAACCGTAATAATTTTAAATCGCCTATTCACCCCCCCCCCCTCTAGGCGACATCCGTGTCCTTTCACAAAGGAACCACGTGGCGCTAGCCTGCGCTCCCTGGTGGCCTGGGGTGTGCCTGGCGAGGGCTTCGCCGTGCGGTTGTAGGAGAGGCGCACGACAATGAGTAGGGCGTTGCCGTGCGGATAGAGGGGAGGCGCACGGCAAAGACAGGAGGCATTGCTGTGCGGTAGGGAGGGGAGGCGCACGGCAAAGAAGACTCGCACGGCAGAGAGGGACGGCGCACGGCAACGATACCGTGCACGGCAGAGAGGCGAGGCGCACGACAACGACAGCCTGCACGGCAGAGAAGCGCAGCTCACGGCAAACGACAGGCCGCACGGCAACGGCTTTGCCGTGCAATTTCGGCGAGGCGCACGGCAACGAACTCTTTGTCGGGCCAGGCGTTGCCGTGCGGCACCTCACAACAACGGCTTTGCTGAGCGTATATGGTCCTTTGCCGTCCATTCTTGTTGCACGGCAACGACGCCTTCTCCCGTAGTGATGGCTCCCCATGTTTTCGCAAGTGCATGGATAAAACGTATTTTAGCTCGTTAGATCAACCGCCGTCAACCTCTCAGAACACAAGTCCTTTACACTGCTTAAAACGTTTGCAGCTTTTCTCTTCCTTTACGTGTTATTATACCGAATAAACCCTAAGTTAGAAAAACAGAATCTTATAAGAACAAGACATGGTCGAGCTACACGATCATGCCATCCTATGATAACCCAATTACCCCTCTTTTATATGACGCCTTCTCCAGCACATAATTGATTTGCGGAAAAGCTAAGTTTAGAACGGTCGGTGGCTAGTCTTATATCTAGAACGTGTGCGGTACTAGGGGAATCATCAATGACTAAAGGTGAGAAGATCGGAAGTCTAATGCATGCAATCATCATCTAAATTTAATACAATCCGAACACTTAAAAAGTTTTATAAGTCAAACCGTTTATCCGATTTAACATCCGTTTTCACCGTTGGACTAGTCGCGACGAGAACTTTGAAACTAGATCCCATATTGATATGTTTCGGACAACTTTTGTCGGACCAAAAAGTTACCCACCCCATAACACTTAAGTTACCCGGCTATAATACATGAGTTACCCATATGTTGAAAATTTAGTTTCCGTTTGAAGTTGGATCTCACATTTACTTGTTATGTTTGAACAACTAGTTGTATATGTCATCTATCATTTTGGGTGATAACTGCATCATAAATAAGTAGGTAACTATACCAATTTTAATGATGGTCATGTGCTCATAAGTTGATAAATATATGAGTATCGTGATGGCTATCGTGTCGTGTACATCTATATAACTACGTCGATACCGTGGTGACAACTATACCTTGAGCAGGTTGACTATATCAGTACTTGTTTGGTAACTAAGCCAAATAGCAAGGTAACTGTATGAATTATGTAGTGATAAATTTTGGGTATAAAAAATAGTTATCGAAACATATCAACATGGGATATAGTATTGAAAATCTCGTCACGACTAGTAAACAATGAGAACGGATCGTTGGTCCGATAAACGGTTTAAGCTAGACTCCACACACACCATTTATAGGGTGGGTAACGTACATATTACATCATGGGTAACTCACGTGTTACATATGGGTAACTTTTCTGTCCGAAAAAAAGAGACTCAAAACACACCATTCATATGGTGGGTAACTTACATACTACACCCTGGGTAACTCACATGTTACAGATAGGTAACTTTTAGGTCTGAAATAAGATACTCGAAACACACCATTTATAGGGTGGGTAACTTACATACTACACCCTGGGTAACTCACGTGTTACAGATAGGTAACTTTTAGGTCCGAATTAAGATATTCGAAACACACCATTTATAGGGTGGGTAACTTACATACTACACCCTGGGTAACTCACGTGTTACAGTGGGTAACTTTTATGTCCGAAAAAAAGAGACTCGAAACACACCATTTATATGGTGGGTAATTTACATACTACACCATGGGTAACTCACATGTCATAGGTGGTAACTTTTAGGTAAAAAAAGACTCAAAACATACCATTCATAGGGTAGGCAGGGGCGACGCCAGGGGTATGCACCTGTATGCATCTGAATACCCAAGATTTTGGGGACAAAAAAAAGTTTATATACGTAGTACTTGTTCCTTCGCTCCATCGCTGATGGCTTCCTTCGCTCCGAACGCCTCATCAGCCCAGCCCACCAAGACTGCAGCCCACGAACGCCAGGTGCCACAGCCCACAGCTCGCTATGTGATTCCTTGATTCCTTTGCTCTCAGCCTCACGGAGACAGTCTTGGTCGTTCTTTCCTGGAAGCTGGAAACGCAGCCCGCCGCGTCGCCGCCATGGATTCAACCCTAGGGCTATGGCTACGGAGCAGCAGCCGAGCAGGGACGACAAGAGGGTCGGGCGAACCTGGCCCAGGGAGCACGGAACAGGCCCCACGGCGGCGCTCCGTCCCCTCGTCTTCACCCTCGCGCAGCGGCGCCGAAGCACAAAGTACGGCCCGCTCGATCCCAATTTTTTGGATTTCTTGATTTACTCCTACTCAGGACTGCTCCTACTAGTTTCCAACTGTAATAATAGATCTAATTACTTAGATGCAAGTTTTTAATTTTCTGTCCCCCTGTTTCTTATAATGTGGATGAAAAAGAGTGGGCGCAGTACTGTTTTGAGAAATAGACTGTATTTAGTGTAAAAAAATTTACAATGAATACCCAGCCTTCATTTCCTGGCGCCGCCACTGAGGGTAGGTAAGTTACATACTACACCCTCACTAACTCACGTGTTATAGTGGGTAACTTTTAGGTAAAAGGAAAAGGGACTCAAAACATACCATTCATAGGGTAGGTAATTTACATATTACGCCCTCACTAACTTACGTGTTATAGGTGGGTAACTTTTAGCTATGAAAAAAGTCGTCGAAGCATATCAACATGAGATCTAGTTTTCAAGATCTCGTCGCGACTAGTCCAATGGTTAAAACGGATTTTAAATTAGATAAACGGTTTAAGCTACACAACTTTTTAAATTTTCATATTTCGCATTTAATGCGGATGACGTCAACAAGTTTGTCTTTTCTGCATGCATGCAAAATAAGCTTCATACAAACCGTTTTTAGGGTGGGTAAGTTAGGTACTACAGTCTGGGTAACATACATAGTAAACCCTTGGTAACTTACTGAAAGTGCATGGTTGATCCCATGCATGGTTTTGGTAATTAATGACAATTTCTATGGACTAATATTTGCATTGAGCTATATTTGTAGGTGTCCATTTGCTTGCTTGTCTCCATTTGTTGGAGTCAAGGTCTTGCTTGTTCTCCATGTGTTGGAGTCAAGGTTTAGGGAAAAAGATCATTGGTTGATCAAGGCCAAGGTGTTCGTCATCAAGACAAAGGCCAAGTGAAGATATGCCGAAGAGGTGCTTCTCCCATCTTGGGGTATGGGGGAGCCACATGTGAATCTTCACCAAGCAAAGCGCAATCAAGAAGATGATTCGTCTTTAGGAAATGAAGATCGTCTCCATCGACCTCAAGTGGATTAATGCGCAAGGCAAAGGTATGTTCTTGATAGGGTTTCTATTTTACCGGTCTCATGATGTTTAGTGAGAGACCGGGTTATAGGATAGATAGCCGTACTATCAAGAGGGGCTCTCGACCGGATATCGGGATCGTATCGTCGTAGAGAGCACAAACCTTTGCATCCATGCAATCATCTCGATTTGTTCTTATTTGCCTCTTATCGTGGTGTGATCTTGGTGCTTGTCGTGCTCGTCATGACAAGGCTAAGTTCACCAAAAACGGTTTTCGTATGCGTCTTCTATTGCGTTTTCGGTATTGGAGATTTTGTCGGTTCATCCGTACGGAAGATTTATCTCTTCCATTTCTTTGCAAAATCCCCATTGCTTGTTTGCCATTTACAAAGGTTGCATTTGTCGTCCTCTTTCCAACAAAATTGGTTTCATGTCATTTGGACTTCATTTGCAAAAGATACGGCATTTCTGATTTTCAAAAAGGAGGTTTTCCCGGCGTGTCCTTTTTACAGAGGTCAAACTCTCTCCTTGTGACCTCCTCCTCACATGATGGACAATGATTTTTCTCTGCATGATCTTCTAGAGCTTTTCGTTGCGAGTCCAACGAGCCCAAGATCATCGAAAACGGAGTCCGGATGCAAAAGATATGCCCGTTTTCATATTGCTCTTTCTGCAGTTTTTCTGAGGGGCGGAAATTCCGGCCCGGGGCGGAAATTCCGGCCCGGGGTCCGGAAATTCCGGCCCGTGGCGGAAATTCCGGCCCTGGGTCCGGAAATTCCGGCCCCCGGAAGTTCCGGCCGTTGCACCGGAATATCCGGCCCATATTTTCATCTGAGCTTTTTTGGCTAAGTCTTTTTGGCTTTTCTCTCTGGAGGGGGTCCGGAATTTCCGGTCTTTGGTCCGGAATATCCGGCCCAAGGAAAATTTGGCTAAGTCATTTTCACGTTCTCTCTCGGGTGGGGGTCCGGAACTTTGCACCGGAAATTTCCGGGGCACCGGAAATTCCGGTGTAAGCCCCGGAAGGCCGGAAGTTCCGGCCCTTTAACCCGGAATTTCCGGCCCTGCGGTTTTCCAACGGCTAGTTTTTGGGGGAGGCTATAAATAGCCCCCTTCTTCCCCCAAGTGCTGGTTGCTCACTTTGCTCAGCTCATTTTCTCTCTCCTCCATTGTTGCAAACTTGTGAGCTTGATTCCTCTCATTCCCTCCGATGATTCTTGCCCAAATTTAGGGTTTCAAGAGAGGAGATCTAGATCTACACTTCCACCAAACCAAATCTCCTCTAAGTGAGGGGAACTTGTGGGATCTAGATTTGGGGTTGCTTTGTGTTCATCCCCTTTGTTCTTCCTCTCTTATTCCCTCCAAAGCATTAGTTGCTTTGGTTGGAATTTGGGAGTGAAGGACTTGAGCACTTTGTGTGCTCTTGCCTTTTTGCACTCGGTGCATCGGGTTGCTCTCTCCACGGTGATACGTGAAGTTGAAGGTTGAGAAGCTTGTTACTCTTGGGTGCATTGTGTTCCCAAGAGCTTGTTGCCTCTTGGGTGTATTGTGTACCCTAGACGGTTGGAGGTGCCGCGAAGACTTCAAGTTGTGAAGCTTTGGCACGAGTTTGGGAGCCCCCAATTGAGTTGTGGGTGTGTGCCCCAAGAAGAGTTGTAAAGGGCTCCGGAATCCGCCTCGAAGGATTCCGATAGTGGAAGGTGAACCAATCCCTTGGGTGAGGTTCATCGGAGAATAGGGTGAGGCCTTTGTGGCATCTTGAGTAGGCCTCTTGTGGCGAGCTCACACCCCTCCAACGAGACGTACTCCCTTAACAAGGAGGAACTCGGGAATACATCCTCGTCTCCGCGTGCCTCGGTTATTTCTATACCCGAGCTTTACTTATGCAATTTACATTGTGATAGCCTTCGTGCTTGAAGTCCTTATCTTGCTATCTCCTTGTTGCTTGAATTGCTTAGCATAAGTTGTTGGTGCACATAGGTAACCCTAGCATATTAGGTTGTTGGCTTGGTAATTTAAACAAATAGTTTTATTCCGCAATTATCAAGCCCCTAATTAGAAAAAGTTTTAATCGCCTATTCACCCCCCCCCCTCTAGGCGACATCTCGGGCATAGTTGTTCTTTCACTTACGTGTAATGGTTGGCTAACTTTTAGGTCCGAAAAAAATATCGTCGAAATATATCAACATGAGATCTAGTTTCGAAGACCTCGCCGCGACTATTCCAACGGTGAAAATGGATTCTAAATCGGATAAGCGGTTTGAGCTATAAAACTTTTTAAATTTTCATATTTCGCATTTAATATGCATGACGTCAGCAATTTGTCTTTTCTGCATACAACCAAAAGAAAGAGAGAACGTGACGGGGAAGTGGTCTCGACATTAATTTGGTAGTATCCTAACGTTCTATCCCTAATCTTAACCATAGAGCGTTAAAGGGAAATGATAGTATTCCCCCAGGGGATCGCGCGTCTCGCGTCCCCCGCCTCCCACTTACGACACGTGTCCCTATACGTGGAAGAAAACGTGGCCGCTCGCTCCCGACCTTATCTTCTCCATGTGGCACGCCAAATCCAGCCTTCCTCGGCTCCGGCAGCTGGCCCTCTGAAAGCACAAACGATGTCCGGATGTCGCCTAGAGGGGGGTGGTGAATAGGCGATTAACACTTTTTCTAATTAGGGGCTTGGTAATTGCGGAATAAAACTATGTGTTTAAATTAACAAGCCAACAACCTAATTACTAGGCTCACCTATGTGCACCAACAACTTATGCTAAGCAATTTAAGCGACAGGGTGATAGCTAGATAAGAACTTCAAGCACGATGGCTATCACAAAGTAAATTGCATAAGTAAAAGCTCGGGTATAGAAATAACCGAGGCACGCGGAGACGAGGATGTATTCCCGAGTTCCTCCTTGTTAAGGGAGTACGTCTCGTTGGAGGGTGTGAGCTCGCCACAAGAGGCCTACTCAAGATGCCACAAAGGCCTCACCCTATTCTCCGATGAACCTCACCCAAGGGATTGGTTCACCTTCCACTAACGGAATCCTTCGAGGCGGATTCCGGAGCCCTTTTACAACTTCTCTTGGGGCACACACCCACAACTCAATTGGGGGCTCCCAAATTCGTGCCGAAGCTTCACAACCGAAGTCTTCGCGGCACCTCCAAAACGTCTAGGGTACACGATGCACCCAAGAGGCAACAAGCTCTTGGGAACACAATGCACCCAAGAGTAACAAGCTTCTCAACCTTCAACTTCATGTATCACCGTGGAGAGAGTAACCCGATGCAACTAATGCAAAAGGCAAGAGCACACAAAGTGGTCAAATCCTTCACTCCCAAATTCCAACCAAAGCAACTAATGCTATGGAGGGAATAAGAGAGGAAGAATAAAGGGGATGAACACAAAGCAACCCCAAATCTAGATCCACTAGGTTCCCCTCACTTAGAGGAGATTTTGATTGGTGGAATGGTAGATCTAGATCTCCTCTCTTGAATCCCTAAGTTTGGGCAAAAATCATTGGAGGGATTGAGAGGAATCAAGCTCACAAGATTGCAACAATGGAGGAGAGAGGTAAGGAGCTGAGCAAAAAGTGAGCAACCAGGTTTTGGGGAAGAAGGAGCCTTTTATAGCCTCCCCCAAAAACTAGCCGTTGGAAAAACGTGGGGCTGGATATTCCGGGTTTAAGGGCCGGAACTTCCGGTGCCCCGGAAATTTCTGGGTTTAAGGGCCGGAACTTCCGGTGCCTCCGGGCGGATTATCCGGTGCCCCGGAAATTTCCGGAGCAAACCTCCGGTGCAAAGTTCTGGACCCCCACCCGAGAGAAAAGCGCAAAAGACTTAGCCAAATTTTCCTTGGGCCGGATATTCCGGACCAAGGACCGGAATTTCCGGACCCCCGAAAATTTCCGAGGAAACTTCCGGAGCAAATTTCCGGAACCCCTCCAGAGAGAAACGCGAAAAAGACTTAGCCACAAACCTCGGATGGAAAATAGGGCCGGATATTCCGGGGTACAGGCCGGAACTTCCGGGGGCCGGAATTTCCGGACCCCGGACCAGAATTTCCGCCCCTCAGAAAAACTAATGAGCATAACGAAAACGGGCATATCTTTTGCATCCGGATTCCGTTTTCGATGATCTTGGGCTCGTTGGACTCGCAACGAAAAGCTCTACAAGATAATGCAGAGAAACATCATAGTCCAACAAGATATTATAAAAGCACATGGAGAAAAGTTAAACCACTATTTCGCAAACCGAAAAAAACAGTTTCTTTTGCAATTGAAGTCCGAATGAAGCAAAACCAATTTTGTTGGAAAGAGGAAGACAAAAGCAACCTTAGAAAATGGCAAACTAGCAAAGGAGATTTTGCAAAGAAATGGAAGAGATAAATCTTCCACATGGATGAACCGGCAAAATCTCCAATACCGAAATCGCAAAAGAAGACGCATATGAAAACCGTATTCGGTGAACTTGGCTTCGTCATGACGAGCACGATAAGCACCAAGACCACACCATGATAAGAGACAAATAAGAACCAATAAAGATGGTTGCATGGATGCAAAGGTTTGTGCTCTCTACGACGATACGATCACGATATTCGGTCGAGAGCCCTTCTTGATAGTACGGTAAACTATCCTATAACCGGTCTCTCACTAAACATCATGAGATGGTAAAATAGAAACCCTATCAAGATCATACCTTTGCCTTGCGCTTAAGCCACTTGAGGTCGATGAAGACGATCTTCATCTCCTCAAGATGCACCACCTTCCTCGATTGCGCTTCGCTTGGTGAAGAATCACATGGCTCCCCCGTACACCAAGATGGGAGAAGCACCTCTTCGGCATATCCTTCACTTGGCCTTTATCTTGATGATGAACACCTTGGCCTTGATCAACAAATGATATTCTTCCCTTAACCTTGACTCCAACACATGGAGAACAAGCAAGACCTTGAATCCAACAAATGGAGACAAGCAAGCTAATGGACACCTACAAATATAGCTCAATGCAAATATTAGTCCATAGAGATTGTCATTAATTACCAAAACCATGAATGGGAGCAACCATGCACTTTCAATCTCCCCCATTTTGATAATTGATGACAATCCCTTTTTAAGAAAGTTTATATAACGAATACAGAAACCTTGCACGACAAACAAGCAAGTATGCAAAGCGCATTAAAGGCAAATGCAACAAAAGCATAAAACCCAAATTCCCTTAAACTCTCTAAACTTCTCCCCCATTGGCATCGATTGCCGAAATGGGAAAAAAATTAGAGAGCCAATATAATATGAGCTCCTCCATAAAGGTGATGACAATCCCTTTTAACGAAAAATTAGAGGAAATCAAACTATATTGAGGATCCAAAGATTGCAAAAAGATGAATTCATTTTAAACATCTCCACAAAGGAGAAAAGCAATCTAGAAGATCCAAAGCGAGAGTTCTAAATAAAAACGGAGAAGCTCCCCAATTTTCATGCACAATTGAGGAGTGCACAAAAATGGCATCCTCGCTCCCCCAAAGTCATCTAGAACACGCAACAAGTGCAAGAGTGCATAATGCAAAAGCAAATCATAGCACTTGCACCAAGGATGTGGTTGAGCCATAAAGAAAATACCAATTTTCAAAGATTCAACATAAGATAGGCCCAACCGAGATAAAACGAAGATATTTAAGAAGGTATGCTCACAAGCTTAGGGATACCAATTGGAAACTAAAACCAATTGAAAATGCCAAGAGCTAGTGAGAGCATTTAGTCAAAGAAAAATCAACATGCTCACCAAGGTAGCCATGAGGTCAAAGATCTTCAAGAAATACATGAGTGTGCAAAGATACCAATAAACAATAAGACAAGCACTCATGAGACAAATTTGGAGCCACCAAAGAATTATAAATGAAAACACGGTAGCTCAAAAGAATTAGGATACCAACTCAAAGGTGACCTCTCTCATATGTATAGGTTTCTAAGTAGAAAAACCATAGATGATATACATCCACAAAGCAACTTGCACATATGAGATGGTTCGGGAAAAAGAGAACAAGGTATCCAAAAGGAAGTCATAAATATACAAACGAGATTGTTGCTTAAAAGAATAGCACATAGCTCAAATTTATCTCATCGCATATGAATGAACTTCAAATATATCAAATGCATCACACATATCACTAAGGGAACAAGAGATAGTGGAGATGCTTTGAGTTAGGCAACAAGTATCACAAGGAAATAATATCAATTGAAGAAAAGGTTTTTACAAATTCAACACACATATCACAAAGATATATTAAGTGAAGGAAAAGGCCAAAACCACAACAATTGCATATAAGAAATTTCATGCCAAGAGGCAACCTACACAAGGTTGAAACTAGAAAAGTATGCAAGTGATAGATACTTGTTACCGAGATGCATTAACGATGAAGATGATGAGATTTGGTTTGTCATCAAACCTTGACTCCGACAATCACACGGTGAGGACACCTTCCTTATGAATGAGGCAAGCATCCAATGCATCTCCATTGTACCTAAAACAAAATTAGAGTACAAAATGGTTCCCAAACTCATTGGGTCCCATAGTAGTTAGATCAACTACAATATATAGGAAACACTCCACATAAATATGTGCATATAGATATGAAATTGAATTTCATGCACATCTTAGCCGATTTAGGATTCGGTGGAGTATCCCCTATATATTAGAACTAGAAAGACAAGCATGCCATAATATATAAGTTAAAGGATATACATACAAGGCCTTTCAAGAACCAAACGAGATACAATTTGGACAAAAACACCAAGTAAACCAAAAAGAGAGCACACCAAGGTGTGACAAAAAAAGGTTGTCCAAATAATATCAAAATCCAAATCAACACATGATTGAGGAAAAAATCAAATCAACAAATGATTGATTCCAAAACACATCAACACATGAAGTGTGATATCAATAGGAATCGAATCAAAACAACACATGATTGATAAGACACCAATTGAAAATAAGATACAATTAAAACAAAAAATATCAACTAGGAGAAAAGATATCAAAAAGAGGGTGATACTTGACCGAAATCAAGTAAAGTAAAATAAAGCAATAAGGTATCAAAACTCCCACAATAAATATCAATTGAAACAAATCTATTGAGGAGATATTAAATTCCAATTAATACCAATTGAAGGCACCAAAACAAAAGATAAAGAATTACATGTCAATTGAAAAGATCAAATATTGATAGATAGGATAGTGTTCTAAATAAAAAGGAATGCTCCCCCAAGATTAATGCATTATCTTAGATATTTGCCTTTGAATACAAAATGCATACACAAGGGATCATTACTCTCCATATTTTATTTACAACACTAGACACTACCGATTGAAAAATAGGATCCATGCAAGAGGCAAAGAAGGCAATAAATAGGGCAAATTAAAGCAAGAGCCAAAGTGAAGATGATCTACAAAATCCACCACAATTACTAGAATCACTTGTCATGGACAAGGAGTATATGGAGATATTTCTCGGTGGTATATAGGAATGATGTTCAAGACCAACTTCACAACAAATAAGCATATGGCAAGAGATAAGAATCAAAACGCCATATTTTGAAAAAGGTTTGTTGGTAGTTTCAACTATTCGAACCAACCGGCAAAGCCATGGTTAAAATAGGATGAAACAAATGTTTTCTCACATAATATATGGAAATGCATATTAGAGAAAAACCACACCAAGCAAACTCACACAAACAAGAAGCAAAGGGTAACCACAAAGGAAAAATGGAACTTGTTTGAGCAAACATGCCACATAGGAATTAGATAATGTACAATATCAAATCTAATTGGAAAACCTCAAATGTTCACATTTTTATGGGATTGTACTAAGCACTTAGCTTATTACTCCCCCATAATGTGATAATTCATTTTATTTTTAAATAAGAGGCCAATAAAACCAACTAGAGAAATTAATGGACATTGTAGAATTTGAATTTCTCATGAATATGACATACCACATAGTAGCTAGATAATATGAGATATCAATACTAGGTGGTGTGCCTCATGTACACACACTTTTAGGTTTGTGAGGTGCACAAAGCACATAACTCCACCAAAATGGGATAGTCCATTAATATCTCAAAGAGCCAAATGAAATCCACATAAGATTCAATAAAGCTCAACACAAAGTTACACAAACATGATACACAACTATCTTACATAACCTTGAATAACAAGACAAGTAGGAAAGTAGCATATCACATACAAACACATGCAAGGGAGCAAGCAACTTTCAATGTATATATGAATTAAATACAAGTTACCGCAAGGAGGAAGCATTGGATATGAGATAGATATGTGATCCTCCAATTGACTTGGCTTGAGAAATAAAACCATGAAGATCCCTTAATTCTTCAAAAATAGCCAAGTCACCAATGTCCTCCAACACAACCTATTGATCAAGTTTGAGCTTGTTGGTCCCCAACCAAGTTGGGTCCTAAGAGGTTAGTCACAATAGGTTTGGGAACCCAAATGGTGCTTTTCTTGAAACCACTTTGAGCTCCCACATATTTGGCAAACACATTGCCAATTCTATCCTTCCCAAGAGAATAAGCATCATCAACTATAATAGGGTTGGATACGGTACCGTTAGTGCATGAAGAAGCAAAATGACCTTTGCCACGGCAAAGGTAGCAACACCGACTCTTCTTCTTCTTCTTCTTCTTCTTCTTATTCTTCTTCTTATTAATAAGCTCCTCAACTTGAGGAGCAATAACTTGAGTCTTCTTAGGAGGTGGCCTTTGGTCAACTCGTGGTTGAGCACAAGATTGAACAAGAGGCCGCTTCCCTAGTTACTTCTCACTAAGAGGCTTCTTCTTCTTCATGGGGCACTCACGAACATGGTACCCTTCTAGCTTGCACTTGAAGCAAGTGATCTTGGCCGGATACTTGACTTGTACTTGGCCCTTCTTCTTCTCAAACTTGGACTTGTTCTTGTTGTTGGAGTTGAATCCAAGTCCAATTTTGTCATTTGGGGATTGTTGCACACTCAACATGTTGTTAAGTGCACGCTTCCCTTCATGACGCTTTTCCAAGCCTTTCTTCATAGAAGTGGCTTGGTCCTTGAGCTCTCCTCTTTTCTCTACATGGTTAGTGATAACACAAGAACTAGAGGAGGTAGATGCATCATTGTTAGAGCAACAAAGAAAAGCAAGTAATTCATCACAAGATGTTACGAGTGGATGAACTACTAGGACTAGCACATGGCAATATAGCATTTTTTGTTACGGTTGTGCTATTTTCCACATGAGGCTCACTAGATGTTACCTTTGTAGTGATGGCCTCATGAGCTAACTTTAGACTAGCATAGGATGCTAAAAGATCATCATTAGAGCTAGATATATTTTTATGACTTTCTTCCAACTTCCTATACTTGCTAGTTAGCGACTCAAGTTGAGCCCTTAGCTCAACATTCTCCTTATTTTAATTTAATTAATTAACTGTTTTTTTTACTGTTTGGGCCGGCCTCCAAATCGGCCCAGGCCGGTTCCCAGGCCGGGCTGGTGGCTGAGGCGGCCGGCCTCCTGGCCGGCCCAGACCGGGCACCAGGCCGGGGCTTTGCCTGAGGCTGCCGGCCTCATGGCCGGCCCAGACCGGGGCCAGGCCGGGCTAGCGTCGGAGCCAACCGGCCCCAAGGCCGGCCCAGGCCAGTTCCCCGGCCGGCATGACCGGGACGGCGACGGCAGAGGCGGTGGTGACCGACGGTGGACGACGGCGAGGATGAGAGGGAGGGGAAGCGGGAGAAGGGGTAGATGCGCAGGAGCTCACCAGGAACTCGATGGTGCTCGCAGTGGAGGAGGAGGTTGCCAAAAACGTCGGCAACAAGCTCGACGGAGGGGCGGCCGGAGGCGGAGGAGAACGGGACGGCGGCGTCGATCCGTGAGAGCCCGCGTCGATTCCTTCGGAGTAGATGGAGAGGAGGACACGGCGGGGAAGATGCCCCTCTTCGATCTGTTCTGCGGGCTTCGTAGCGGCGGGGATTCGACGACGAGTACGAGCTCGGTCACGGCCGCGGTGGACGCGAACAGAGCGAGAGGGGGAGAGAACAGGGGAGGGAGCAGGTGAGGGAGAGGGAGAGGACATGGGGCGTCGTGCGGCCTTGACCAGGCGCGGCAAGGGAGGGGGCCCGGCATCGTGGGGGCAGGAACGTGGGCGTCGGTGGCATGGCGCTCAACTGTCGTCAAAGTGAGGTAGGAGAAGGAGAGGGGAGAGGAGAGGATGACAGGGGTCCCCCCGTCAGACTTTTCAACTTTTCCCCTTTATTTTCTTTTTAGTTCAAACCATTAGGGTTTTAGGAATTTAGTTAAGGCCCTTACTCATTTTCAAAAATTCTGGGAAAATTCACAGAGGCTCCCCATGACATTTAGCACCTCCACAAAAATTGGTGTTGCAATTTAAATTGTTTTGCACCACATTTGTTCATAGGGTTTAACTAAGGTCAAATTTGATAATTTCCAATTTGTATTTATTTGGAGCATTTAAACAATTCCAAAAATAGTGAAAATATTCATGGAGGTTCTCAGAATAATATTGAAGCTCCCCATGATTTTAGTTTGAATTTTTTTGGAAAGTTTAACTTGGTTTCAAAATAGAATTGAATTGAACCAATTTTGGATTCTCAAATTCATTTCTTTGTTTGACAAGAAATTTCCTTTGACAATTATTTATAAAATATATCCTTGAGCTTCCTGGACAATTTGGAAACTCAAGAATATTTGATTTTGCTAATTTGAGTATTGTATTTGGTTTGAAATTTTTTGGAAGGATTTGCTTCCCTTTTATTGTTTTCTAGTTGTTGCTTTATTAACTTAGCAATTTAAATAAGTATGCCATGATGCAATGCAAAGCAAAAAGTGAAATTTTGGCCCATATTTTAGGGGGCCAAACTGGGGCTGTTACACCTCGCGCCACCGCCGACCTGCGAGGTAGCAGCGGGCCATCCTTCCACCTCCGCCGCCTCCGAGATCGATGGCGGCCACGGCGAGGTAGGAGCGGGCCGCGTCGCCACGCCGTTCAACGGAGGCTTGGCGCCGGAGCGTCTCGGACGCCGGCGGTGGACTCTTGGTCCCCATGGAGGAGGGAGGGTTTGCTACACGAACGCCATGGATGAGGAGTCCCACCTCGGCCTCCTCCGCGCGGACGCCACCTGCACCGACCACGGCCGCCGGTGCTCCCTCCTCGATGACTGCAGGCGCCGCCGGGCCCTCGTCCGCCCCTTCCCCTTGTCTGCTCCTTCTACATCTGCCATGGACTCGCTCCGACGGTGGCGAGAGAGGTACTCGAGCGATGCTACCTTAGTGAGGGCGAAGATGCTACCATAGGGAGGCGCGGCTGCTACTTTAGGAGGGCGGAGATGCTACTTTAGGTGGGCGGAGATGCTACCTTAGTGGGGCGAAGATGGCCTCGCTCTGGCGACCCATGGGGACTTCAAGCGGTGGAAGCGATGCTACGAGTGGCAGCCGGCGCGCGCCTGTGTGCCACCCTCGAGTGCGCGTGGCAGTCCCGTGACCCTTGAGTGCGCGGAGCTCCTCGACTTGCTTGTGGTCGGCGGCGGCATTACCGGCTGCGGCGTCGCGTATGCTACCGGCGGGGCTACGGTGACGCGGTGCTGCTGCCTGTAGCGAGGGGATGCTCAATGGCGGGAGGTGGTGCTCCCATCGACCAGAGGTGGTGCTGCCTGCGACTCGAGGTGATGCTTCCGGCGGCGGGAGAGGATGCTCCCAACGGCGGAGAGGTGATGCTCCCAGGGGCGGAGGTGGTGCTGCTTGCGACTCGAGGTGATGCTTCCAACGGTGGGACTCGAGGTGATGCTCCTGGCAACGGGAGGGGTGCTACCTGCAACTCAAGGGGGTGCTCCTAGGCAGGAGAGGATGCTCACAGCGGCAGAAGTTTTTTTTCAATGATGCTTCGATATAAGATTTTTTTTGCTACATTTGTTAGGTGGTTTTGCTACAATATAATAAGTTTTTTGCTACCTTGTCTCCGTTGAGGTCTTCGTTGATGTTTTCGACGAGGTCGGTTTTGCTACAATAATTTTTTTGCTACAATTTGTTCTGTTGTTTTTGCATCATAAGTTTTATCAGAGGATCCCGCCGGAATTTTTTTTGCTACGATGCTGCAATATACCAATTTTTTTGCTATTATAGATATGTGGTGTTGCTACAATAGTATAAAGATTTTGCTACGATGTCTCCGGCGAGGTTTTCGTTGATGTCTCCGGCGAGATTCTCCGGCGATGTCGATTTTGCTACAATAACACATTTTTGTTGCTGTGAGATCTCCGGCAAGGTCTCCGGCGAAGTTAGTCTTTTCTTTTTCTATTTTGTGAACGAACCTTTTTTTGCTACCTGGAGCAAAAACGGGTTATTATTTGCTACATGGAGCAAAAACGGGTTATTATTTGCTACATGGAGCAAAAGCAGGATTTGATCAGAAAAAAAGAGACACGTGTCAGCACGGGGACCCGGGGGATGGGAACCTCCCGATCCCCCGGGGGACGCTCAGCACTGTCCAACGTTAAATGCAGTAGCGTTCTTGATTTGTACTCCAATAACTATGTCTCGCAATAGTAGTCTACCAATCACTATTTCCCACCTGGTTTTTTTCGGACGTACGGAATTAAACGTTCCCCAATCCAATCGCAAAAATAGAATGTGGAAGAGGCACGATCAATTACTATTTACTGACGAGCCTTCGCACAAAAGGGACAGAGACTTTCTATTTTCCAATTCTTGCCATATCACCACAAACCTCCCTATAAAACAACATATACACTTCTCTGTCGGCTCCCGGCCAAGCTACACCGATCGGTCTTGATCCAAACTAATGGCGTGGACACGGGACGCCATCGTGCGCCTGATCCCTCTCCTGCTCCTCCTCGTGGCCTCTCTATCCATGGTTACGAGTAAGAAAGCAGCGAAACCCACCCATGCATCTTCCTGTATTTTTCTTGCACGGATCAGTTGAATTGTTTTTTTTTTATAAAGAGATTTTATTACTCAACAAGTTTAATTATTACACCCGGCCTCTGCATAGCGACGATGCACACAGCCCTCACAAATCCACAGGTCTAGCGAACAAAAATAAAAAGGTGAATTACATATCATAGTGAGAAATTGTAAAGACGCCTATAACGGTGGAGGCCCAATCCTCAGATTATGCTGCCATCCACGTTGGGTAAAAAATCCCTCGCCGAAGCCTCCAACCGCGTAGACGCCTCCATGAACAGGTCTTGGTGGCCCACATGCTGTAGTGGCGACCATGAACGGATCAAAGCTGTGCACCGGTAAATGACCTGCAAAAGGGAACAATTTTTATCATTAAAAACCTTATTATTTCTACATAGCCATAGAGACCAAATAACGGCAATCGCTCCCACCCTAATAATTAGCTTCAACCTAGAGTCTACCCCGTTCAGCCAATTGCCAAAAATATTAGCAACGCTTTTTGGGGGATATAAGTTAGATGCTATCTGGATGGTTGACCATATAGAATGAGCAAAACTGCATTGAAAGAAAAGGTGTTTAATACTCTCATCGTGATGACAAAACACACACTTTTTACTTCCCTGCCAATTTCGCTTTGCAAGGTTGTCTCTTGTAAGAATTACCCCACGACGAAGATACCAAGTAAAGACTTTGGTTCTCAGAGGTATCTTCATTTTCCAAATCTTTTTATTATTATCAACTGGAAATTCAGGTTGGATTAAAGCATTGCACATAGAGCT
Organism: Puccinellia tenuiflora; assembly: GCA_012064385.1. Classification (NCBI taxonomy): domain Eukaryota; kingdom Viridiplantae; phylum Streptophyta; class Magnoliopsida; order Poales; family Poaceae; genus Puccinellia; species Puccinellia tenuiflora. The sequence continues at coordinate 629,864 of QRDG01001050.1, forward strand.
CACTGAGAATTTACCATTCACATTGAGGCTCCAACGAAATACATCCGGTCCCTGCGTCAGCTGCACAGAGGCTAGCCGCTGCAACAAGTCATTCAACGATGCTTGTCTAGGACCAAAAATACTTCTCTTGAACGACACATTAGGTGGGTTAGATTCCAACACCTTAGCGAGGGTATCACCTTTGTGACGCACAATATTGTACAAGGCCGGATATTGCTCACGGAGCGTGGTATTACCCAGCCATTTATCCTCCCAAAAATGAATTTGGGATCCGTCCTTAATAGAGAAAGATCCGAATGGAAAGAAATATTTCTTCGTGGCCATTAGGCCTGCCCAGAAATGGGAGTCACCAGGTTTCCAATAAATCTGGGATAGAGCCTGGGAGCCAACATACTTCCTTCTCAGAAGGGTTTGCCACACACCTTCTTCAGTTAAAAGCTTGAAGATCCATTTGCCAAGGAGAGCTTTATTCTTAACATCCAAATCATGGACGCCAAGGCCTCCTTGGTCTTTTGGGCGGCAAACCACACTCCACTTAACCAAACGGTACTTTCTCTTTTTACTATCCCCTTGCCAAAAGAATCTTGAACGGAAATAATCCATTTTCTTCAAGACTCCCTTAGGCAGTTGAAAGAAGGATATCATGTACAGTACCATATTAGTTAGGACTGAATTGTTGAGTACCAATCTCCCCCCTAGGGATAGCAATTTTCCTTTCTAGCTGTTAAGTCTAGCTTGAAGCCTTTCCTCCACCGGCTTCCATTCAGCATTTGTGAGTCTCCGATAGTGGATCGGAATTCCCAAATACCTAATTGGAAACTGGCCCTGGGTACACCCGAACAGCTCCGCATACAAGGATACATTATCTTGTGCCTCGCCAAAACAAAACAACTCACTCTTATGGAAGTTAATCTTGAGACCGGATAACTGCTCAAACGCTGATAGTATTAACTTCAGGTTTTTAGCTTTTTCGATGTCGTGTTCCATAAAGAGAATTGTATCGTCCGCGTATTGTAGGATGGATAGACCCCCATCAACAAGATGTGGAATCACCCCTACAATTTGGCCATCAGACTTTGCACGTTCAATCAAGATGGCCAACATGTCAGCCACTATATTAAATAGTATCGGCGACAATGGATCACCCTGTCGAAGTCCTTTTTTCGTTTGAAAATATTTGCCAATATCGTCATTAACTTTAATGGCTACACTTCCACCCGAAATGAAGCTATGAATTAGAGCGCACCACTCATGAGAGAAACCTTTCATTCTGAGGGTTTGCTGGAGAAAAGACCATTTGACCTTATCATAGGCCTTCTCAAAATCGAGCTTAAGAATGACCCCATTAAGTTTTTTCCTGTGTAGTTCGTGAACCGTCTCATGAAGCATAACAACTCCATCAAGGATGTTGCGCCCTTGCATAAATGCCGTTTGAGATGGTCGAACCACATGATCTGCCACAGTGTTCAGCCGTAACATGGCTACTTTAGTGAAAATTTTGAAACTAACATTAAGAAGGCAGATTGGTCTATATTGTTGAATCCTTTCTGCTTCATTAATCTTAGGTAGCAAAATTATCTCATCAAAGTTTAACCGGAACAAATCCAGCTGTCCAACGTGAAGGCAACTGAATAGAGGTAACAGATCAACCTTGATGACATCCCAGAAGTTCTGGTAGAACTCTGCCGGGAAGCCGTCAGGACCAGGGGCTTTATTATGCTCCATCTGGAAAACAGCCTTTTTTACTTCCTCCTCAGAATAAGGGGCGGTAAGATGGTTATTTTCCTCGACGGACACCTGGGGAATATCGTCTGTACGGGACTCATCCAACATAAAGTTTCCTTCATCAGGAGCCCCAAACAGACCTTTGTAATATTTAGTTATATACGACTTAAGCTGCTCATGACCCTCAATCGTCCCTTCATCCTGTACAAGAGAGTAAATACGCTTTTTCCTGTGTCTACCATTGGCAACACTATGGAAATATCTCGTATTCGAATCCCCTTCCAGAATAAATTTGGCTTTAGAATGTTGATACCATTTCAGCTCTTCCTCACGCAGCATACTTGCTATCTGTGCATTTGACTGGCTTTTTAGCTCAATTTCTTGCACTGATAGCGGACGAGTTTCTGCCGGCGCTTCGAGGTCATCAATAACAGATGAAAGTCGTTGCTTCTCTTTTTTAAATATACCGGTTGTATGACGTGCCCGTCCAATAAGGTAAGTGCGCAAGGCACGTATTTTGTTATTCCACCTTTGAATTGGAGTTGCACCAACCACGGGTCTCTCCCATATCTTTTTAACCATTTCTAGAAAGCCGTCACGATGTAACCATCCAAGTTCAAACTTGAACCTGGGAGTACATGGTGGCCTGGGCAAACCGGTGGTTAATAAGATAGGTGCATGGTCCGAAAGATCCACAATACGTTCCAGAGCCCGCACTGAGACCAACGGGAATTTAGATTCTCAGTCTGTGTCCATCAGTACACGATCTAGTTTCTCGTATGTAGGTTCTGGGAGACTATTTACCCCAGTAAATTGTCTTCCAATCATTGAAACCTCTCGTAAGTCTAAGCTGCCAATGACTGCGTTGAATAGGAAAGGCCAATGATTATCAAACCGGCCTTTGCTTTTCTCAAAAGGGAATCTTAGCAAATTAAAATCACCCCCAATAATCATTGGATAGGGGTTATCTTTTGCTAGATTGACAACCTCTGTAAGAAAAGCCGCCTTTGGTTCCTCTTGAGCAGGACCATACACGGTGACCAGACTCCATGTGAAGTTATCAGATTTGTTCCGAATATGGAGTTTAATATGAAACTCCCCATCCGAAGCATCCAACACTTCCATAGTATCGGTCCTTACACCGAGTAAAATCCCCCAGAGCGACCCCTAGGCGGACGTGAGTGCCAAGCATGCGTGGTTGGTTTAATTTCCGTTGTGGCTTTGCTTAGGATCGGCATGGGTGGGCGACTACGCGTCCAACCACGGGTGCGGGGAGACCTTTGTGGAGGAGCTGTGCGACCCGGGGGAGACGACGGCGAACCGCGCCTGCAGCGACGCGTGCCACTACAACGGATGCGGCGGCGGCCGCTGCGTCTACCTCGGCTCCGGCACGGCCCGGGGATGCCACTTCCGGCGCTAGCTACCTCTACATGCTAGCCGAGCGATCGGACCCTGGACATTGATCGACATGTGATCTTTGAATTTCAGATCATCTGTCTAGAACTTTGTTGGGATGCTTTGGGAATTTGCATGCCTGTTCGTTTACACCATTTTCCTGGCTACGGGAGTATTCAGCATGATTTTAGTTTTCAGATGCATGAAATCATTTTCATTAACTGCAGATATTCAATGTTGGAAATATATGGAAAACACTACTGATCCTTGTATGCGCTGTTTTACATGAACGCGCAACAATAAAAATGGCAGGAAATATTGCGTTGTTTCTTTTGGCATAGGAAAAATATATATTGGCAACACGTCGACGAAAGTATATAAGGAATAAAACTTGGATTTGCCTATGTCTCAGTTGACTGAGAATTTTTTAAGTCTCAATCACCTAGAAAAGTGCAACTGCAGTTCAAAAAACAGTGCAACTCGAATAAGTTGCACTTTTTTGGTAGAAAAGTGCAATTGCACATTTCTCCCGGAAAAGTGTAACTCATGCACATTTTTGTGGGTGACTGAGACATAAGAAAAAATCGGGTGCCTGAGAATTTCTTAAGTCTAAATCACCTCAGAAAAAGTGCAACTACAGTTAAAAAAAAGGGCAACTAGAATGAATTGCACTTTTCTGGCAGAAAAGTGCAATTACACATTTCTCCCAGAAAAGTGCAACTCATGCACATTTTTGTGAGTGACTGAGACATAATAAAAAATCAGGCGCCTGAGAATTAGCAAATCCGATAAAACTTACATACTTTTGCATGGAGAAATCGTTGATGCACCTGAGTATCAGTGAGCTCGTTTAAAAAAATCGACAATTATAATTTTTGGTCCCTAAAAAATCTTCCAAAAATTAATTTACTATGTATATTTACTATGTACGCGAAGTTCCGTTAAAAAACATGTCGTCTTTTGAGTTACAAAAAAATACGAATTCCGTGACAAAATAAGAGTTTTTACTCCTTTATACATTCACAACTTTATTATTTCCTTGTAACCCAAAATAAAATCTCCGTCTACCGAAACTTTGCACGAATATGCATACCATGCTTACGCATCCACATTTTTAAAAAGCTGGAATATTTTGGAACTCTATTGTACAAAGGTCTAATATGGGACAACTGTCCGAAGAAACAACCACGGATTAGCTCCAAAAAAATATGCTTGTTTTGTTAACATAAAGGTTCCCTTGTTTTTCTACTTTGTTTGTGAGATTTTTCTAATTAGTGATGAGTGACCCTCGGATTAGCTCCGTGATTCATGCACACGAGTTGCAACTCGTTTTTTTTTTCTAGTTACAAGGGGTTGCAACTAGAAAAAAAACTCCAGACCGTTGATTTGCCTCATGATTTGTACTCATTATGACTTGCAACTTGTGTTTTAACTGAAATTTGATGCCATCGTCTGATCGAGAATTAGTCGAGTGCGAATTAGTCACACCTTTGTTTGGGCAGAGAGGACTGGAATTGGTAACTCCTCCTTTGTTAAATTCCCCTTTTCTTTGACATGTCTGTTATAATTTTCCTATCTTGTTCCGGTAATCTGGTTTACCACGCCGACGGCGTAGATAGAAACTGGAAAGAGACGCAGAGACCCGTCCCGTCCCGTCACGTGCCATAAATAAACGGACACCGGACACGACACGACGCCCTCTTCCTTCCTTCTATAGGTGGCCAAACGTGCCGGCCCGGCCCGGCACGGCCCGGTTAAGGCACGGCACGGCCGGCCCGATTAGTAAACGTGCCGTGCCGGGCCGGCCCGCGTGCCACGGCCTGACCTCCGGCACGGCCCGGGAGGCACGCCGACGGCCCGTCAGGCACGTTTGGCCCGTCGGGCACGGCCCATTTAGCATAAATACGGCCCAAAACTGAAAAAAAATAAAAATAGGTAAAAAAATAAAAAATTAAAAAAAAACCTAATCGTGCCGTGCCGGGCCGGCCCACGGGCCGCGACCGGGAGCTGGGCACGGCACGGAGCGGGCCCGTGCCGCGGCACGGCCCGTTAAGATCCGTGCCGTGCCGTGCCTGGGCCGGGCCAAATTCTCCGTGTCTCGGGCCGGCCCGGCTGGCACGGCCCATTTGGCCACCTATACTTCCTTCCCCTCCGGCCCGACCCATCCATCCTCCTCCCTCGTATCGCTACCCGAACTCCCCAGCTCCCCCCAAATCCTGCGAGAATCTCGGCACGCCATGACCTCCTCCAACCGGCCGCCCGCAATGACCAGCCCGGAGGCACCGGCGCTGAGGACGCCCAAGGTCGAGCCCGAGGCGGTGGCAGCGGCGGCCGTGGCGGACGCCCGAAACCCTAGCTCCCCCGGCGGCCCGCCGTTACCGGAGATGAAGGCCATGACGGAGGCGCCCACCCGGGAGGAGGTGCTGCGCCGGAGGCGCCGCCGCACCGCGCGCCTTGTCGGCGTCTACCGCCGCTTGTACTGGGCCATGGCGGAGGAGGTGCGCGTGCGCCACCGCCAGTACGTCTGGGAGATGGAGGCCAAGCCCGGCCCGACGGCCAATTAAACATGTTGACACACGTCGACATTCATAGAGTCGTGAGAGCTCATATGTCAGATGAGGATCTTGAACACTTTGTGCACTTTTGGAGCGTAATAATAAGCAGTGTGTAATATATTTGGATTCGTAATGTTTTTTTTTTTGCGAGAAAAATAATTATATTAAGCTGAGACAGGGTTAGAATCATTGGTCATCGCCACGGCAATGTCCCGAGGGAGATCCCCCGGCCAGAAGGCTGTTCTGACCTGAACCCTACCTATTTTAGCTAGTTCCTGACTTACAACATTCGTGGCACGGCTAATACTAACTAATTTGATGTCTCTTTTCTGAATAAGATCTCTTATTTTACTAACTCTGAACGCACAGATGGAAGTATTGGGTGTGCTGTCCTTGATCAACTCTATCACTTCAGCGCAATCTGTCTCGACAATAAGCTTCAAGGCCGATACTGGCATACCCTCCTCTATGGCGTTGAGCTCCGCTTCCGTTGCATTTAAAACAAGTAAGAGCGCCCCCTAGGGCGTGCTCTCGAGCTATCCACGATAGCATCGTGGCGCGTTCGGTCTGGGTGATTTTTTTGTCTTGTTCCGCTGCCGATTTGGCTCGTTGCTTGGACAGGGAAAAAACCGATCCATTAATTTCTCTTCTTTCCCTTCCCCTCATGCCTCTCATGGCCCCATCGCCTCCTCTCAGCCGCCGCTCAATCCCCTCCTGCCTAGGGCGTGCTCTCGAGCTATCCACGATAGCATCGTGGTGCATTCGGTCTGGGTGATTTTTTTGTCTTGTTCTGCTGCCGATTTGGCTCGTTGCTTGGGCAGGGAAAAAATCGATCCATTAATTTCTCTTCTTTCCCTTCCCCTCACGCTTCTCATGGCCCCATCTCCTCCTCTCCGCCGCCGCTCAATCTCCTCCTGCTCGACCGTTTCCTCCTCCACTCGCGACGCTGCGTCCTCGCCCTCGCCGGCAGGAGGAGTGTGGGCCGACGCCGCCGCATAGCACGGTAAGGTAGGCGATGAGAGGGGGCAATGGGCCACAACGTCTGATGCTCCTTCTACAGTGATTCCTCTCCCCGCCGATCTCCTCCAAGCTCCTTTCCTCCCTCTCCATCCACATCGTCGTCGTCCTTGCGTTGCAGATGGCTGGGCGTGCGAACAATCCCTCTCTCTCTCTCTCATGCCATGTGTGTTGTACGAACAAGGGGAACGGAGCAGTTGATGGCGGTGGTCCAAGATCCTGCGCCTCCATCCTGGCCTCTCTTCCTCGCCTGCGGCAGCCGGATGCGTTTTCTGCTCCTTTGAGGCGCCCAACTCGTTTAGTTTCGATTTTTTTCCCCAACTAGCATCATGCTTGGTTGGAACCACTGACTGGACATTTTTTGCTTGAGGCACCTCCATAATATTGCCACACTCTCTGGCCATCATCCCCCTGTACGTCCACACATATCACTGAAGTATAGGAGAAGGAGCAGGTGATACAAGATGTAGAGCTCTTTTATCGCTGCCAAGATGTTTTAGGAAATGCCCATAGAGAATCAACTTTGAGTATGCATGCTGATATATTATATTTTAGATCAACTAGGTTTGCTCTAATGATCCAAGAATTGAATGAAGAATTGGAATCAAAGATCTCTTTTTTTTATCTATAAAAAAAACAGTCTCAAATAGACTAGAAACACTGGTTTACAAGAGGATTAAAAACCAAATCCAAAATTAATACTGATTGGCATGTAGCTTTAATTTTGTGCAACCTGATTGCAGTTCCACCATGGTGATGAGGTGAGATCGACCACTTTTTATTAGGGTTTTATTCACTGCGTGTATGCATCACTCTTTGGTGACTTCACATGTGCTTCAAATGTTCTACACACTTCCATTGCAGCTACTAAGATCAATAGCGTGAGAAGCTAATATCACCTACCAGATATTCATTTAAAGTTGGGCAGCAAGCAGTTTTTGCAATTTTGTAGATATTCTATAGAAAATACTTTTTCTACTCATATGGTCATTCTTGATGCTCACGTCATCACGTGTTGGCTCTGTCATTTTTAAATGCAAGTATGCTAGCAGGTGTTCTTGTTTTTAATCATTCTGTACATTGTTTTGCAGAACACTTAGATCGGACTTTCTTTGGGTACAATATGGGTGAGAAATTTAGTATTAGCAACGATGGTAGCCTTCTGATGTGAGAAAAACTACTCCCTTGCAGCATGATGTGTGAAAAGGTTGTTTTTTTTCCTACTTCCCTTATTTAGGTATTTGTACAAATTTTTGTACTCAGATAAAAGTATTAATGAATAATTAGCTTAGTAGCATAACGAATATGACTATGCTTTATCCCTAAGCGTACTGTTTAATGCTTATGGTCAATTCATTTGTACTATTTTACAACCTTAGATTCAGAGGCTGAATCAAATGAATTGGTGTGTATTATGTTTGTGGTCCTCCTACCATTCTTAGAGAGGATTGAATATCCTATGATAAGAAGATTGATTGTTGTTAAACTAGCTGATAAGGAGGATACAATTATTACTAAACTACCTGGTAAGGAGGATATGATTGTTGGTGTTGACATTGGCATGATGGCATTGTTTTCTAGGCATACGTCTCATGCATTTCTCTACTTCCAGGGTTTATATGGATATTCATTATCAAGAACATGCCCCGTTCTTATGGAGGTGATGTCAAATGCAAGGTCCCTGTTGAAAGAACAAACAATGCCCGAGATGTCGCCTAGAGGGGGGGGGGGTGAATAGGCGATTAAAACTTTTTCTAATTAGGGGCTTGAAAATTGCGGAATAAAACTATGTGCTTAAATTAACAAGCCAACAACCTAATTACTAGGCTCACCTATGTGCACCAACAACTTATGCTAAGCAATTCAAACAACAAGGTGATAGCAAGATATGAACTTCAAGCACGAAGGCTATCACAATGTAAATTGCATAAGTAAAGCTCGGGTATAGAAATAACCGAGGCACGCGGAGACGATGATGTATTCCCGAGTTCCTCCTTGTTAAGGGAGTACGTCTCGTTGGAGAGGTGTGAGCTCGCCACAAAAGGCCTACTCAAGATGCCACAAAGGCCTCACCCTATTCTCCGATGAACCTCACCCAAGGGATTGGTTCACCTTCCACTATCGGAATCCTTCGAGGCGGATTCCGGAGCCCTTTACAACTTCTCTTGGGGCACACACCCACAACTCAATTGGGGGCTCCCAAATTCGTGCCGAAGCTTCACAACTCGAAGACTTCGCGGCACCTCCACACCGTCTAGGGTACACAATGCACCCAAGAGGCACAAAGCTCTTGGGAACACAATGCACCCAAGAGTAACAAGCTTCTCAACGTCGATCTTCACGTATCACCGTAGGGAGAGCAACTCGATGCAACAAATGCAAGAGGCAAGAACACACAAAGTGGTCAAGTCCTTCACTCTCAAATTCCAACCAAGCAACAAATGCTTTGGGGGGAATAAAAGAGGAAGAACAAAGGGGATGAACACAAAGCAACCCCAAAATCTAGATCCACTAGTTCCCCTCACTTAGAGGAGATTTTGATTGGTGGAGATGTAGATCTAGATCTCCTCTTTTGAATCCCTAAATTTGGGCAAGAATCATTGGAGGGATTGAGAGGAATCAAAGCTTTGGAGGTCAACAATGGAGGAGTGAGAGAAGCTCCAAAACTTGGGAACCATTGGGGAAGAAGACCCCTTAAATAGGTCCCCACCAAATCCAACCGTTGGGGGCAGTTTTTCCTGCGCGGGCCGGAAATTCCGGCACTTACCCCGGAATTTCCGGACCCCCCGGAGCGACCCGGACGCCCTGAGAAGCTCTCTGGACATGGTCCGAAACTTTGGGCCGGAAATATCCGGGGGGCCGGAAATTCCGGCCTAAGGACCGGAACTTCCGGCCCTGTGAAAACTGCAAAAAGTGCAAAACGAAAACGGACATATCTTTCGCATCCGGACTCCGTTTTCGATGATCTTGGACTTGTTGGAATCGTAACAACAAGCTCTACAAGAATATGCAAAGAAACATCATAGTCCAAAAAGGGAGCATAAAACCAAATGGGAAAAGGTAAAGCCATTCTATTAAAGAACAACCGGTAAATCTTCCAATATCAAGAACCCAACAAGTTTTTCATCCGGACTCCGTTTTCGATGATCTTGGGCTCGTTGGACTCGCAACGAAAAGCTCTACAAGTTCATGCAGAGAAACATCATTGTCCATCATGATATTATAAAAGCAAATGGGAAAAGGTAAAAGCTCCTTTTCGCAAACCGAAAAAACCAAATCGTTTGCAAATGAAGTCCGAATGAAATAAAACCAATTTTGTTGGAAAGAGGACGACAAATGCTACCTTTGAAAAAAGCAAACAAGCAAAGGAGATTTTGAAAAGAAATGGAAGAGATAAATCTTCCGCACGGATGAACCGGCAAAATCTCCAATACCGAAACCGCAATAGAAGACGCAAATGCAAACCGTTTTCGGTGACCTTGGCTTTGTCATGACAAGCATGACAAGCACCAAGACCACACCACGATAAGATCCAAATAAGAACCAATAAAGATGATTGCATGGATGCAAAGGTTTGAGCTCTCCACGAACGATACGATCACGAAACTCGGTCGAGAGCCCCTCTTGATAGTACGGCTATCTATCCTATAACCCGGTCTCTCACTAAACACCATGAGACCGGTAAAATAGAAACCCTATCAAGATCATACCTTTGCCTTGCGCATTAATCCACTTGAGGTCGACGAAGACGATCTTCATCTCCTCAAGACGCATCACCTTTCTTGATTGCGCTTCGTTTGGTGAAGATTCACATGACGCTCCCCCATACACCAAGATGGGGAAAGCACTCTTCGACATATCTTCACTTGGACTTGAGGGTTGATCAATCCGCACAAAGCCTTGATCAACCCAAAACTTCTTCTTCTTCCCTTGAGCTTGACTCCAACAAATGGAGGTCAAGCAACGCACCTTGACTCCAACACATGGAGACAAGCTTGGCCTTGATCAACAAATGATCTTGACACAAGCTAAAGGACAACCTACACATAGAGCTCAACACAAATATTAGTCCATAGAGATTTTCATTAATTACCAAAACCATGCATGGGATCAACCATGCACTTTCAATCTCCCCCATTTTGGTAATTGATGACAATCCCATTTAAGAGGGTTTATATAATGAATAAAGCATCCTTGCATGACAGACAAGCAAGAATGCAAAGCGCATTAAAGGCAAATGCAACACAAGCATAAAACCCAAATTCCCTTAAACCCTCTAAACTTCTCCCCCATTGGCATCGATTGCCGAAATGGGAAGAAAAATTTAGAGAGCCAATATAATATGAGTTCCTCCATAAAGGTGTGCATTACTCAAGATATGAGTGAAATCAAATGCACTTATTCATTGACGAATAATTAGAGGAAATCAAACTATATTGAGGATCCAAAGATTGCAAAAAGATGAAATCATTTTAAACATCTCCACAAAGGAGAAAAGCAATCAAAAAATCCAAAGCGAGAGCTCTAAATAAAAACGGAGAAGCTCCCGAATTTTCATGCACAATTGAGGAGTGCATAAAAATGGCATCCTTGCTCCCCCAAAATCATCTAGAACACTCAACAAGTGCAAGAGTGCATAATGCAAAAGCAAATCATGGCACTTGCACCAAAGATGTGGTTGAGCCATAAAAAGATACTAATTTTCAAAAATTCAACATAAGATAGGCCCAATCGAGATAAAAAGATCTTTTAAAGAAATATATTCACAAGCTTAGGGATACCAATTGGAAACTAAAACCAATTGAAAATGCCAAAAGCTAGTGAGAGCATTTAGCAAATGAAAAATCAACATGCTCACCATGGTAGGCATGAAGTGAAAGATCTTCAACAAATACATGAGTGTGTAAAGATACCAATAAACACTAAGACAAGCACTCATGAGGCAAATTTGGAACCACCAAAGAATTATAGATGAAAAACAAGGTGGCTCAAAAGAAATAGGATACCAACTAAAAAATGACCTCTCTCGTATGTATAGGTTTCTTATTAGACAAACCATTGAAGATATACATCCGCAAAGAAACATATACATACGAAATGGTCCGGGAAAAAGATAACAAGGTATCCAAAAGGAAGTCATAAATATACAAATGAGATTGTTGCTTAAAAGCATAGCACATAGCTCAAATTTATCTCATTGTACATAAATGAACTTCAAATATATCAAATGCATCACACATATCACTAAGGGAACAAGAGATAGTGGAGATGCTTTGAAATAGGCAACAAGTATCACAAGGAAATAATATCAATTGAAGAAAGATTTATGCAAATTCATCACACATATCACAAAGATATATTAAGTGAAGGAAATAGGCCAAAACCACAACAATTGCATCTAAAAGCTTTTCATGCCAAGAGGCAACCTACACAAGGTTGGATACTAAAAAGTATGCATGAGATAGATACTTGTTACCGAGATGGCATTGGTGATGAAGAAGATGAGAATTTTGATTATCATCAAAGCTTGACTCCGACAATCACATGGTGAGAACACCTTCCTTATGAATGAGACAAGCATCCAATGCATCTCCATTGTACCTAAAACACAATTAGAGTACAAAATGGTTCCCAAACTCATTGGGTCCCATAGTAGTTAGATCAACTACAATATATAGGAAACACTCCACATAAATATGTGCATATAGATATGAAATTGAATTTCATGCACATCTTAGCCGATTTAGGATTCGGTGGAGTATCCCCTATATATTGGAACTAAAAGGACTAGCATGCCATATAATATAAATGTTAAAGGATATACATACAAAGCCTTTCAAGATCCAAACGAGATACAATTTGGACAAAAACACCAAGTAAACCAAGAAGAGAGCACACAAGAGTGTGACACTAAAGGTTGTCCAAATTATATCAAACTCCAAATCAACACATGAAGTGTGATATCAAAAGGAATTGAATCAACACAACAAATGACCGATAAGACACCAATTGAAAATAAGATACCAATTAAAACAAAAAAAATCAACTAGGAGAAAAGATACCAAGAAGAGGGTGATACTTGACCAAAATCAAGTAAAGTGAAATAAGGAAAAAAGGTATCAAGACTCCCACAATAAATATCAATTGGAACAAATATCTATGGTGGAGATATTAAATTCCAAATAATACCAATTGAAGGTGCCAACACAAGATAAAGAATCGAATGCCAATTGAGAGGATCAAAAATTGATAGAAAGAATAGTGTTCTAAATAAAAAAAAGAATGCTCCCCCAAGATTAATGCATTATCTTAGATATTTGCATTTGAATACAAAATGCATGCACAAAGGATCATTACTCTCCATATTTTATCTAAAACACTAAACACTACCGATTGAAAGATAGGATCCATTCAAAAGGCAAGGAAGGCAATAGATAAAGCAAATCAACGCAAGAGTCAATGTGAAGATGGTCTACAAAATCCACCACAATTACTAGTATCACTTGTCATGGACAAGGAGTATATAGAGATATTTCTCGGTGACATAAAGGAATGATGTACAAGACCAACTTCACCACAAACTAGCAAATGGCAAAAGATAGGAATTAAAGCACACCGTTTTTTAAAGAGGTTTGTTGGTAGTCTCAATTATTCGAACCAACCGGCAAAGCCATGATTAGAATAAAAGGAAACAAATGGATTCTCACATAATATATGGAAATGCATATTAGAGAAAAACCACACCAAGCAAGCCCAAGCAAACAAGAGCCAAAGGATAACCAAAAGGAAATTGGAACTTGTTCGAGCAAACTTGCCACATAGGAAATAGATAATGTGCAATATCAAATCTAAGTGGCAAACCTCAAATGTTCACATTTTTATGGGATTGTAATATGCACATAGCTTATTACTCCCCCATAATGTGATGATTCATTTTATTTTTAAACAAGAGGCAAATAACATCAACAAGAGACATTAATGGACATTGTAGAATTTGAATTTCTAATGAATATGACACACCACATAGTGACTAGATAAGATGAAATATCAAAACTAGGTGGTGTGCTTCATGTACATACATTTTTAGGTTTGTGAGGTGCACTAAGCACATCACTCCCCCAAAATGGGATAGTCCATTAATATCTCAAAGAGGCAAATAAAATCCACACAAGATTCAATAAAGCTCAACACAACGTTACAAATACATGATATACAACTATCTAACATAACCTTGAATAACAAGACAAGAAAGATAGAAGCATATCATATACAAGCACATGCTAGGAACTAGACTAACACATGCAAGGGAGCAAGCAACTTTCAATGTATATATGAATTAAATACATGTTACCGCAAGGAGGAGCATTGGATATGAGATAGATATGTGATGATCCAATTGACTTGGCTTGATGAGATAAAACCATGAAGATCCCTTAATTCTTCAAAAGAAACCAAGTCACCAATGTCCTCCACTAACACCTATTGATCAAGTTGAAACTTGTTGGTCCCCAACCAAGTTGGGTCCTAAGAGGTTAGTCACAATAGGCTTGGGAACCCAAATGGTGCTTTTCTTCACACCACTTTGAGCTCCCACATACTTGGCAAACACATTGCCACTTCTATCCTTCCCAAGAGAATAAATATCATCAATTATGATAGGGTTGGATGGGTTACCGACGGTGCATGAAGAAGCAAAGTGACCCTTGCCACGGCAAAGGTAGAAACACCGACTCTTCTCTTTCTTCTTAATAGGCTCCTCAACTTGAGGAGCGTTGACTTGAGTCTTCTTAGGAGGTGGTCTTTGTTCAACCCGTGGTTGAGCACGAGATTGAACAAGAGGCCGCTTCCCTAGTTGCTTCTCACTAAGAGGCTTCTTCTTCTTCATTGGGCAATCACGAACATGATGCCCTTCTAGCTTGCACTTGAAGCAAATGATGTTTACCGGATTCTTGATTTGAACTTGGCCCTTCTTCTTCTCAACCTTGGACTTGTTCTTGATGTTGGAGTTGAATCCAAGTCCACTCTTGTCATTTGGGGATTGTTGCACACTCAACATGTTGTCAAGTGCCCTCTTCCCCTCATGACGCTTTTCCAAGCCTTTCTTCAAAGAAGTGGCTTGGGCCTTGAGCTCTCCTCTTTTCTCTATATGGTTAGTGACAACACAAGAACTAGAGGAGGTAGATGCATCATTGTTAGAGCAACAAGGCAAAGCAAGTAATTCATCACATGATGTACCAACATTCTTAGTGGATGAACTACAAGGACTAGCACATGGCATTTTAGCATTTTTAGTTGAATTTGTGCTATTATCCACATGAGGCTCACTAGATATTACCTTTGTAGTGATGGCCTCATGAGCTAACTTGAGACAAGCATAGGAAGCAAGAAGTTCATCATTAGAGCTAGATAGCTTTTCATGATTTTCTTCCAACTTCCCATAGGATGCTAGAAGATCATCATTAGATCTAGATAGCTTTTCATGACTTGCTTCCAACTTCTTATACTTGCTTGTTAGCAACTCAAGTTGAGCCCTTAGCTCAATATTCTCCTTCAAACTAGATGCTTCACAAGAATTGGAGTTAGTAGCACAAGCATCATTAGCATTAGAAATGGATGAAGAAAACTTAACAAGCTCATCATTTAATCTAGTATTTTCATTTTTCGTGACTTTATATTTAGCATGAGCATGGTCACGTTCTTTAATGATCTTAGCAATTATTTCATTATGAGACTCCTCGATAGATTCTAGTTTCTCCTCTAGCGAAGCACGAGTCTCATGCTCTTCCTCAAGAGCATCTTCTAACAATGCTTTCTCCATAGCATCATCCCTTTCAATCTTACCCTTTTCTTCAAGGGTTACTTCCAAGGCCTCAATAGCTTCCCCACGCTCAATAAGAGTGCTCATGATTTCAAAGAGTTTAGCTTGGGCACTTTTATTACTAGGAATGGCATTGAGAATCATTAGACCTTTATTTTGAAGCCTAGCATTAATTTTTTCAATATCATCTTCTTCATCATCATTATCATCATTATTATTATCATTGCTAGAAGAAGATTTAGCCATAAGGCAATAAGTGATGGATGAAGAAGAGCAATTAATTTTTGAACTACTCAAGTTCACATCTTGTTGCATAGCAAATTGGGTTTCCTCTACATTATTGTTCATGCAAGAGTTAGAGGAGACACAAGCATTTTTATCATGGCAACAAGATAAAGCAAGCATATCATCATTAGATTTATCTAAGCAATTTTTGGATGATATACAAGGACTATCAACACTAGCATGTATGACATTTGGAGTGCTAGAAGAGTTTAAGTCCAAAGATGAAGCAATGCAACAAGATAGAGATGAATGATCATCAACAATGAGCTCACTATCCAAATTGCAAAGCCTATCACTACTCACCATTACATTGGATTGTGGCTTACCACATTTTGGTGAAGTAGACGAAGACGAGAACTCGTCACGGCCGGAGGTGGAGGGAGAGCAATCATCCTCAATAAAGTTGGACACTCCATATTTTTCATGAAGCTTGGTCCAAAGCTCATGAGCATCCCGGAGAGGCATGATTGACTCAAAAACTACAACACTCACAAATTTGCAAAACTCATTAGATGCTAGAGCATCTAGATATAAGTTTTTCTCATCCTCTAAAGTCGTACTTTCGTAGTCCTTTGGAGGAGAAAAACCTATATCTAGGACACGCTCTATATTGGGGTCCAAGACCCGTAAGTGATTAAGCATATGAGTTTTCCAAGCATTAAAATTTGTGCCATTAAATCTAAACAAGGAATTGTGCACTAAATCCCTAGACGACATCTTTACTCTCTAGGCGGTAAAGCCAAACAAGAGAGACGAGGCTCTGATACCAATTGAAAGAACAAACAATGCCCGAGATGTCGCCTAGAGGGGGGTGAATAGGCGATTAAAACTTTTTCTAATTAGGGGCTTGAAAATTGCGGAATAAAACTATGTTCTTAAATTAACAAGCCAACAACCTAATTACTAGGCTCACCTATGTGCACCAACAACTTATGCTAAGCAATTCAAACAACAAGGTGATAGCAAGATATGAACTTCAAGCACGAAGGCTATCACAATGTAAATTGCATAAGTAAAGCTCGGGTATAGAAATAACCGAGGCACGCGGAGACGAGGATGTATTCCCGAGTTCCTCCTTGTTAAGGGAGTACGTCTCGTTGGAGGGGTGTGAGCTCGCCACAAAAGGCATACTCAAGATGCCACAAAGGCCTCACCCTATTCTCCGATGAACCTCACCCAAGGGATTGGTTCACCTTCCACTATCGGAATCCTTCGAGGCGGATTCCGGAGCCCTTTACAACTTCTCTTGGGGCACACACCCACAACTCAATTGGGGGCTCCCAAATTCGTGCCGAAGCTTCACAACTCGAAGACTTCGCGGCACCTCCACACCGTCTAGGGTACACAATGCACCCAAGAGGCACAAAGCTCTTGGGAACACAATGCACCCAAGAGTAACAAGCTTCTCAACGTCGATCTTCACGTATCACCGTAGGGAGAGCAACTCGATGCAACAAATGCAAGAGGCAAGAACACACAAAGTGGTCAAGTCCTTCACTCTCAAATTCCAACCAAGCAACAAATGCTTTGGGGGGAATAAAAGAGGAAGAACAAAGGGGATGAACACAAAGCAACCCCAAAATCTAGATCCACTAGTTCCCCTCACTTAGAGGAGATTTTGATTGGTGGAGATGTAGATCTAGATCTCCTCTTTTGAATCCCTAAATTTGGGCAAGAATCATTGGAGGGATTGAGAGGAATCAAAGCTTTGGAGGTCAACAATGGAGGAGTGAGAGAAGCTCCAAAACTTGGGAACCATTGGGGAAGAAGACCCCTTAAATAGGTCCCCACCAAATCCAACCGTTGGGGGCAGTTTTTCCTGCGCGGGCCGGAAATTCCGGCACTTACCCCGGAATTTCCGGACCCCCCGGAGCGACCCGGACGCCCTGGGAAGCTCTCTGGACATGGTCCGGAACTTTGGGCCGGAAATTTGGCCGGAAATATCCGGGGGGCCGGAAATTCCGGCCTAAGGACCGGAACTTCCGGCCCTGTGAAAACTGCAAAAAGTGCAAAACGAAAACGGACATATCTTTCGCATCCGGACTCCGTTTTCGATGATCTTGGACTCGTTGGAATCGTAACAACAAGCTCTACAAGAATATACAAAGAAACATCATAGTCCAAAAAGGGAGCATAAAACCAAATGGGAAAAGGTAAAGCCATTCTATTAAAGAACAACCGGTAAATCTTCCAATATCAAGAACCCAACAAGTTTTTCATCCGGACTCCGTTTTCGATGATCTTGGGCTCGTTGGACTCGCAACGAAAAGCTCTACAAGATCATGCAGAGAAACATCATTGTCCATCATGATATTATAAAAGCAAATGGGAAAAGGTAAAAGCTCCTTTTCGCAAACCGAAAAAACCAAATCGTTTGCAAATGAAGTCCGAATGAAATAAAACCAATTTTGTTGGAAAGAGGACGACAAATGCTACCTTTGAAAAAAGCAAACAAGCAAAGGAGATTTTGCAAAGAAATGGAAGAGATAAATCTTCCGCACGGATGAACCGGCAAAATCTCCAATACCGAAACCGCAATAGAAGACGCAAATGCAAACCGTTTTCGGTGACCTTGGCTTTGTCATGACAAGCATGACAAGCACCAAGACCACACCACGATAAGATCCAAATAAGAACCAATAAAGATGATTGCATGGATGCAAAGGTTTGAGCTCTCCACGAACGATACGATCACGAAACTCGGTCGAGAGCCCCTCTTGATAGTACGGCTATCTATCCTATAACCCGGTCTCTCACTAAACACCATGAGACCGGTAAAATAGAAACCCTATCAAGATCATACCTTTGCCTTGCGCATTAATCCACTTGAGGTCGACGAAGACGATCTTCATCTCCTCAAGACGCATCACCTTTCTTGATTGCGCTTCGTTTGGTGAAGATTCACATGACGCTCCCCCATACACCAAGATGGGGAAAGCACTCTTCGACATATCTTCACTTGGACTTGAGGGTTGATCAATCCGCACAAAGCCTTGATCAACCCAAAACTTCTTCTTCTTCCCTTGAGCTTGACTCCAACAAATGGAGGTCAAGCAACGCACCTTGACTCCAACACATGGAGACAAGCTTGGCCTTGATCAACAAATGATCTTCAACCTTGACCTTGACTCCAACCAATGGAGACAAGCAAGCTTGGCCTTGGTCAACAAATGATCTTGATACAAGCTAAAGGACAACCTACACATAGAGCTCAACACAAATATTAGTCCATAGAGATTGTCATTAATTACCAAAACCATGCATGGGATCAACCATGCACTTTCACTCATCGCCACGGCCAACCGGTTGCAACGGGAAACCGAGCCGGCTACAAGCAGAGTCTTAGCACTCCATGATCCTCCTCACGGCTACGATGCAGCCGGCAAGTCCAAGCAGGGCTATGAGGCGTCATCAGCAAGCCGTGGCAAGCACAAGAACAAGCAGTCATGGGCTCATCGCGAGAGGAGCGTGAGCTCGCACCCTCAAGATCACGGTCGGGACCCGGCTGGACGGCATGACGACGGCGACGACGCCGACCCCTGAGCCGGCCGCACCATCAAGGAGCGAATCGGCACCAAGGTCACCATTGACCAACGCCTGGGAGCACTGGGGCCCACGGTCGGCAACGACACTCACCAACGCATCAAGGCGCTCAAGGCCCCGAGCATCATCAAAGAAGAAGACATGGCTGCGCACAACTGCTTCGGACCTCGCATCCGGTCCGAGCTATTCCCAAAGGGGTTCACACTCCCGAGGGACACCCCCAAGTACAACGGCACCGCCAAGCCGGAGGACTGGCTCGCGGACTACGTCACCGTGGTTGGCATCGCAGGCGGCAACCAGCGGGTGGCCGTACGCTATGTACCGCTCATGCTCCAAGGATCAGCTCGCACATGGCTGAACAACCTCCCACCCGAGAGCGTCAACAACTGGCTAGACTTTGAGGAAGTCTTCAATCGCAACTTCACCGGCACCTACCTACGCCCAGTCAACGCCCACTTGCTCGCACTGTGCAACCAAAAAGAGGGCGAGTTGGATCGCGCCTACCTCACCCGGTGGACCAGCCTGCGTAACTCGTGCGAAGGAATACTGGAATCCCAAGCCGTCCAGCACTTCGCCCAAGGCTGTCGGGATCGAACGCTGCTCCGGCACAAACTCCCGAGGAAGAATCCGAAGACCATGGCGCAATTGATGGCCATCGCCGACGAGTATGCCACCGCTGACGCGGGCATGTTGCAGCCAATTCAACTCGACAAAGCCGGCAGAGTCGTCACGGACGAGCCGGCTACACGCAGAAGCCGGACAGAAGCGCAGGAGGGAGGAAGATCAACCCGACGCGACTCCGACGCACCCGGCAAGCGCAAGACCTACACGGACGACCGGAACGAGTCCAAGGTCGTCGCCACCACTGAAGGAAGACCAGCTGGAGGCTTCGATAGTTGCCGCATGAGGACAAGCAGCGACATGCACTGGAGAAGGGCCAGGAACAACTACGAGTCTCTGCTCGACCGGCCGTGCCGGAACCATGGCGACCGGCCAGCTAGCCACACCGTCAGGGAATGCAATCTCGGCCGCCCAAGAGCACCACCGCAATACGAACGGCAAGCTCCGCCGCAGTACGAACGGCAAGTTCTACCTCCTCCGCCTCCCCTCCCGGCAATTGAAGCCGGACGCGATGATCGGAGGCGCGACAACAGACACTGTGAAGACAGGAATCGTGATGACCGGCAGCACGAGGACCAACGCCGCCTGCCGCTTCCGCCACCTAGGGACCGCGACGATTACCAGAACCCGGATGCCGCCTACATCGTGTTCGTCAGCGAGCGCGACGACAAGCGCAGCCGGCGCGAGCGATATAAGGAGGTGAATGATGTGGTCCCTCCAGTCCCCCAATATCTCGACTGGTAGGAAGAGGCAATCACCAGGGACCGCAGCGACCACCCGGAGGTGATGCCCAGCCCAGGCGGCTACGCTCTAGTCATAGAGCCCATGTTCATCTCCCCCAAGTGCGCGTGCACATTCTCGCGCGTTCTCATCGACGGAGGCAGCAACATCAACATACTCTACCGCGACACATTGGAGAAGCTGGGCGTCGCCGAGTCCAGCCTGATGCCAAGCCGGACGGTCTTCCACGGCATCGTCCACGGACACGCCGGCTCCTCCATGGGGCTGATCCGGCTGGACGTTGATGACGTGAAACCACACGTTCGTTGGGAGACCCCAAGAGGAAGGTATGATGTAGTGCAGCAGTAGTTTTCCCTCAGTAAGAAACCAAGGTTATCAATCCAGAAGGAATTAGAAAGTTCTCAGAAGGTTGTCAGCTGCAAGTGTGGTGCAACACCAGTGCTGACTTGGAACCTGCACACAACACAATCAAACTACTTTGCCCCAACGAAACAGGAAGGTTGTCAATCTCCTCGACTTGCTGAAAACAAAGGATTAAATGTATGGTGTGGAAAATAAATGTAAAAGCAAAAAGTGGACATCGAGCAAATGATGAAGGAATGTGGTGTAAACGGTGCTTGTTTCAGTGTAAAAGAATGGACCAGGGTCCACAGTTCACTAGTGGTGTCTCTCCATAAAAGATAACTAACATGCTGGGTAAACAAATTACAGCTGGGCAATTGACAAATAAGGAATGCATGACAATGCAAATATATGACAAGATGATTACTATGAGATTTAATTGGGCATTACAACAAGATACATAGACCGTTATCCAACATCATCTATGACTAATAATCCACCGCCAGGTTAACATCCGTGTCCCCCGTTGGTATTAAGTTGCAAGCAACAGATAACTGCATTAAGCAAAGTGTGTAATGTAAACAATACAAATGACATAGCATTGTTGTTTTATCCCTAGTGGCAACAGCACATCCACAATCTTAGATGTTTCTGTCACTCACCCAGATTACCGGAGGCATGAACCCACTATCGAGCATAAATACTCCCTCTTGGAGTTAAAAGCATCTACTTGGCCAAAGCATCTACTAATAATGGAGAGCATGCAAGATCATAAACAACATATAAAGATAGATTGATAATCAACTTGACCATAGTATCAATATTCATTGGATCCCAGCAAACACAACATGTAGCATTACAATAAGATGATCTTGATCATGTAGGGCAGCTCACAAGATCTAAACATGATAGCACAAAGGGGAGAGACTACCATCTAGCTACTGCTATGGACCCGTAGTCCAAAGATGAACTACTCACACATCACTCCGAAGGCAGGCATGGTGATGTAGAGCCCTCCGGTGATGATCTCCCCTCCGGCAGGGTGCCGGGAAGAGCTTCAGGAACCCTCCCGAGTAGGGCTTGGCGAAGGCGGCGGCTCTGGAACTTTCCGTGGAGTATGACTTGTATATTTAGGGTTTTCGGGGCAGGAGGATCCTCTGGCCGCCTCTCCGGCTCTCCTTCGGTCTCCGTGATTGTCTCGATGAAATATTAACGCCCGTCGATTTTCATCCAATTCCGAGAATATTTCCTTAAGTACTTTTCTGAAAAGGAAAAACAGCAGAAAACAGGAACTGGCACTGTGGCATCTTGTTAATAGGTTAGTACCCAAAAATGTATAAAAATGATATAAAGTGTATGCAAAACTTGTAACAACAGGAATAATAACAACATGGAACATCAGAAATTATAGATACGTTTGCAACGTATCAGCATCCCCAAGCTTAGTTCCTACTTGTCCTCGAGTAGGTAAAACGATAAAAACAATATAATTTTTGAGGTGACATGCTACCACATAATCTTGATCAAATAATAGTGTAAAGCACATGTGTATGAATGAAGTGATCCAAGTCAATGGTTTATAGTTTGCTACTAACTAAGCAATGAGTAAACAACTGAATCATATGAGCAAATTTTTTTCACGAATAGTACTTTGGAGACTTGAATCCAAAAGTTTGCACAAGAGTTAACTCACAAAGCAATAATCTCTAAGTAAAAGGTATTTGACCAACACAAAGGAAGATTTTAGTTTCAGCAATTGCTTCAACCTCAACATATTTATCTCATGGATATCATCAATACAAAGCAATATAATAAGTCAAATACACCATCAAATAACAATTGCTGTACCAAGGTTGACACTAGTGTTTGCTTGTGGAAGATAGAAAGAAGTAGGAAAACTGACTCAACATAAAAGTAAAAGAAAGACCCTTCGTAGAGGGAAGCAGGGATTAGTCATGTGCTAGAGCTTTTTATTTTTTATAGAACAGAAGTAAAGCAATTTTGAGATATGCATGCTTTCGTCAACGATTTCACAACAAAGAAACTAGCTAGTCCCCCATGACAAACAAGGCTTTTAGACTTGTGAGAGCGGCTGGTTTTTAGAGGAACGAGTACATTCCTCTTTCTCCTTTGTTTCACCACTAACCAATGTTTTGAGCTGATTTCTCAGATTTTCATTGTGCGAAGGAGAATGATGAGTTATATTTATATTTTGCTTAAGCCGCTCTCGGGTTGATTCAAGTGAGGACGTAAACCATCAACACCGGGTGAAAGGGGGGAAATGACCTTGCTTGTCACAAGTTATATCTAGCTCTCTACTGCTTCCTCACGAGCTTAAAAACAGAGACACAAAAAGGAGTATTTTTAATATTTAAAGGTAGCACATGAAAAATTTACTTTTTTTTAGATGATGAAAAATTTACTTGGAGTGGCAGGAAAATACCACATATAGGTAGGTATGGTGGACACAGATGGCATGGATTTTGGCTCAAGGTTTTGGATGCACAAGCAACATTCCCGCTTAGTACAGAATTTTAGGCTAGAAAGGTTATTTTTAAGCAAACACAAACTATCAACCGGTACAACAAAAACTTATATGACAACATATTAGAAACATTATAAGACTTCACATTGTCTTCCTTGTTAACCAAACTCTTTTTACTAGAAAATATCTAGACCTTGGAATTACCACTTATACAAACCAAATTTCAACAAGCTGGGTTTTGCTTACATGATACAAAAGCTTAAAAAAGTCTACTTAGTAACTCAAAACAATTGACAAATATCAAATTATCCAAGATAGTGATCTAAAAGAGTATGTAAGCATTTTCCATTATGCCAATTACCACATGCAACAATTTCTGTTCCAACTAAACACCAATCAACTTATTTAAACAACTCTCCAAACAAGTATAAGTGAAGCAAGAGAGTACTTTATTTAAAAGAACTAATAGCTCTGACAAGAGATACATGAAAACAAGAGCTAAAAGCTTAACAACGCAAGAAATAAATACTCAACAAATATAAGTGAAGAATAGGAGTATTCTAATGAAAAAGCGGAGCGTGTCTCTCTCCCAAACAAGAATGCTAGGATCCAACAAGTTGTGACCAGAAGATAAAACATAAACAAACTGAAAGTAAAAGCACACAGACGCTCCAAGAACAACACATATGGTGTGAGGGAATAAAAATATAGTCTCACTAGAGATGACCTGATATTTTGTCGATGAAGAAGGGGATGCCTTGGGCATCCCCAAGCTTAGACGCTTGGGTCTTCTTGAAATATGCTGGGGAGATCCATGGGAGCCTCCTCAATCTTAAGCTCTTCATTGTTCTTGATCTTATTATATCACCCTTCTCTCTTGCTACTTGAAAACTTTCTTCACCCTAAACTCAACATAATTCTCATTAGAGGGTTAGTGCATCAATAAAAAACTCACAAATTCTGTAAGGAAGAAAACATGACAATTATCTTAAACATTAGCTACTGCTACTAGCCTTAACTGAAGCTCTTCCACCCAAAAAAGAATTCCACATAACACTTGTAATAGCGAAAATGCAAAACAAAAGACAGAATCTGTCAAAACCAGAACAGTCCGCAAAGACGATTTTTTTCGAGGCACATACAGGTCTCAGATCGAAAAACGTTGAACTAACGAAATATGCGTACATATATCAGGAATAAGCACAAAAATTGAATATTTAAATCACGTTTCTATAATTTATGGAATTTCGTACAGTGAACAGCAGAAATCTGTCCCTGCGCAGTTATTCCAATATAGGATCATCTTAACATTAGAGACTTTCTTTGGCACAACAAAACGAAAAAGCAAAGATACAAAGGAGTTTCTACAGAGGTAGATAAGCACCTTGACTCAATAAAAGAAAAAATTGCAGAAAAATAAAATGGGTTGCCTCCCATAAGTGCTTCTCTTTAACGCCTTTTAGCTAGGCAAAAAGCATGCATCAAGTATTACCAAGTGTAGAAACATCCAAAGAGAGATCAGAAGTTTTCTCAAATATGCATTGTATCTTATCTATGTAAGTCTCAGAAATTCCTCTCTTATTACTCTTAGGCACACTATTCTCATCAAAGGGGTTTTCAGGAACAATCTAATCAAAGTTCTTTTCTAATGCCTCATGCATTCCTATAAGTTTAAAAGGTATTGGTATTTCTTTCACTTCATCCTTGGTTCCCCCAGTATATTTAAGCCTATCATTTTCGAGTTTTTCAAGTATATTAATAACATTAATATAATAACCAAGCATATCATACCGCTCAAAAACTTTTCTAGCTTCCCTAGCAACATCGCCAAATTCTTTAAACAGGGCTTCCAAAACAAAATCTTTCTTTTCACCATCCTCCATATCATGGAGTTTAAGGAACATTTGCTGCATTATAGGATTAAGGTTAACAAACCTAGCTTCTAACATGTGAACTAGAGAAGCTATAGCAATTTCATAATTAGGAGCAAGTTCTACCAAAGATCTATCCTCAAAATTTTATCCTTACTAACATGACTAAAGAAATCTTCAATGTTATCTTTCCCAATGATAGAACAGCTGAAAGTGCATGGTTTCTCCCATGCATGGTTTTGGTAATTAATGACAATCTCTATGGACTAATGTTTGCATTGAGCTATATTCATAGGTGTGTCCATTAGCTTGCTTGTCTCCATTTGTTGGAGTCAAGGTCTTGCTTGTTCTCCATGTGTTGGAGTCGATGTTAAGGGAAGAAGATCTTTTGTTGATAAAGGCCAAGTGAAGATATGCCGAAGAGGTGCTTCTCCCATCTTGGTGTATGGGGGAGCCATGTGAATCTTCATCAAGCAAAGCGCAATCAAGAAAGGTGGTGCGTCTTGAGGAGATGAAGATCGTCTTCTTCGACCTCAAGGCAAAGGTATGATCTTGATAGGGTTTCTATTTTACCGGTCTCATGATGTTAGTGAGAGACCGGATTATAGGATAGTTAACCGTACTATCAAGAGGGGCTCTCGACCGAATATCTTGATCGTATCGTAGTAGAGAGCACAAACCTTTGCATCTTTGCAATCATATTTCTTGGTTGTTATTTGGTTTTTATCCATGTGAGAATTTAGAGCTTGTGTTCATCTCCATACCAAGCTCTAGTTCATCAAAAACGGATTTCATGAATATCTTCTTGCGTTTTTGATATTGGAGGTTTTTCCGGTTTGTCTCTTCTAAGAGAGGTCAAACTCTCTCCTTATGATTTCCTCCTCACATGATGGACTATGATGTTTCTCTGCATGATCTTGTAGAGCTCTTCGTTGCGGTTCCAACGAGCCCAAGATCATCGAAATCGGAGTCCGGGTGAAAAAGTTATTGCAGTTTTCGTTTTGCTGTTTTTGCAAGTTTTCTGTAGGCCGGAGTCTCCGGCCCTAGACCGGAGTCTCCGGTCTGAAACTTTGGATTTTCGTCGAACGGGTGGTGCGGCTCTGTTGCCCTGCCGGAGACACCCCGGAATGACCCCGGAGTCTCCGGTTTGGGCCGGAGTCTCCGACCTGGGCAGACCGGAGTCTCCGGGGTAAGTTTCCTGCAACGGCTCTTTTTTGTAGAGTCCTATAAAAGGCCCCCTTCTTCCCCAAAGTGACCAAGGGTTCTTCCAGCACATTTTCCCCTCTCTCTCACACCATTGTTAACCTTGGAAAACCTTGCTCCCTCTCAATCCCTCCCATGATTCTTGCATATCTTTGAGGGAAAAGTGAGAGGAGATCTAGATCTACATTTCCACCAAACAAAATCTCCTCTAAGTGAGGGGAACTCGTTGGATCTAGATTTTGGAGTTCTTAGTGTTTCTCCTTTGTTCTTCCTCCTAAATCCCTCCATAGCATTAGTTGCTTTGGTTGGATTTTGGGGAGAAGGATTTGACCACTTGGTGTGTTCTTGCCTTTTGCATTAGGTGCATTGGGTTGTGCTCCCCACGGTGATTCGTGGGATTGAAAGTTGGGAGCTTGTTACTCTTGGGTCATTGGACCCTAGACGGTGTTGTTGTGATTCTTGGGAGCCTCCAATTCGGTTGTGGATGCGTGCCCCAAGCTTAGTGGTGTAAAGGCTCCGGATTCCGCCTCGAAGGATTCTGATAGTGGAAGGTGAACCAAACCTTTGGGTGCGGTTCATCGGAGAATAGGGTGAGGCCTTTATGGCATCTTGAGTAGGCCTCTTGTGGCGAGCTCACACCCCTCCAACGAGACGTACTCCCTTAACAAGGAGGAACTCGGGAATAAATCCTCGTCTCCGCGTGCCTCGGTTATTTCTATACCCGAGCTTTTACTTATGCACTTTACTTTGTGATAGCCTTCGTGCTTGAAGTTCATATCTTGCCATCACCTTGTTGCTTGCCTTACTTAGCATAAGTTGTTGGTGCACATTAGGTAAACCTAGTATTTTAGGTTGTTGGCTTGTTAATTTAAACACATAGTTTTATTCCGCAATTATCAATCCCCTAATTAGAAAAAATGTTAATCGCCTATTCACCCCCTCCCCTCTAGGCGACATCCGGGACATAGCTTGTTCTTTCAACAGCTACCTACTGAAATGTCTTTTAGAGTAAACTTAGGGAGAAGCATGTTGAAATAACAAAGAGCAAGCTGAAAATAAACTAAATGAAAGAAACTAATTTTTTTGTGTTTTTCATATTTGAAAGCAAACAAGATAAAATAACTAAGCAAGACAAAAACAAAATAATGAGATTGGGAGTGTGAGACTCCCCTTTCAGAAGCTCCTCTAATTCCCCGGCAACGGCGCCAGAAAACTGTCTTGATGACGTGAAACCACACGTTCGTTGGGAGACCCCAAGAGGAAGGTATGATGTAGTGCAGCAGCAGTTTTCCCTCAGTAAGAAACCAAGGTTATCAATCCAGGAGGAATTAGAAAGTGCTCAGAAGGTTGTCAGCTGCAAGTGTGGCGCAATGATGACCCACAAGTATAGGGGATCTATCGTAGTCCTTTCGATAAGTAAGAGTGTCGAATCCAACGAGGAGCACAAGGTGTTGACAAGTGGATTTCAGCAAGGTTTTACTGCAAGCACTAAAAGAGAAATGTTTTTGGAGTTTTAATATAAAGAACAAATAAAGAACAAGTAGATAAAAGAGTGCTACAATAATTGCAGCAAATAGCCCAATCCTTTTAAGCTCAAAGGACAGGCTGGTTGTATTACTTATGACGATTAAAACGTTCTCGAGGACACATGGGAATTTCTGCCTAGCCAATTTCATTGCACACCGTTGATTAATCTTCAATGTTTTGATAGAGTGCTGTGTGGGTGAACCTATGCTAATGCACCGCCCTTACTTGGACAAATACATACTTGTGATTAAACCCCTTGCAAGCATCCGCAACTACAAGAAAGTAATTAAGATAAAAACCTAACCACAACCTTAAACTCCGAGATCCGACACTCCCTAGTGCACTAGTTCGCGAATTGGGGTTTAGGTTTCTGTCACTCCTGCAACCCTACCATGGGCAAACTAAATACACCATGCATTCCCCTAGGCCCTTTGAAAGGTGAAGTATCATGTAGTCGACGTTCACACGATACCACTAGAGGAATAACACCATAACATATATCAAACCATTAAATATTACTCAACATTATGCAATTACTAGCAACTAGGCTTTCCCCATGTCCTCAAGAACCAAACGAACTACTCACAAGACATCATATAGATCATGATCAGAGGTGATATGAATATGGGTAGCAATCTCATTGTAATGATAATTCACCCATAAAACTCTCAAGCATCAACTACAAGTGGTAATCAACACCCGGGATACGATTCCAATGAACTAATAACAACACAATGACAATTGCTACATCGAGATGAGATGGGATGGCGGCGGTGATGATGGTGCTGATGGTGGAGATCATATGGAACTTTTGGTAAGTTCAGTTATTGTATTTAAGTTCTTTTTTTTCTGCTGGATCTTTTTGATTAAAAACCATACGATCCAACTTCAGTTTTTGAGTTCAGATCTTGTGTTTTGCTGCTGATTTTGTCTGTTCAAACAACTTCAGTTTTTCTTGTGGGTTATATCCATTTTCGAGGTTTTTTGGTGATCCTTTTTTAGCTCAACGATGGTCCACAACTAAACCCACTAAGATAGCCTACATCTAGCCAGTGGAATCAGTGGTAAATTGCAGAAATCAACACATTACCTGAGAATCCAGAAGGTGTTGAGCTCCAGGTAATCTGTGCACCAACTTTTCATTGATTTCCTCGCCATCCATCCTATTTTCCTCTTCAGATCTACTTGATCTCTTTCCCTCCTTCTCTTTTTGTGTTTTTTTTTCTTTCTGCTGGATGATCACTGTTGGTAGATCGCCATTGACGTATCTGGTTCATTTCTCGAGGGTTGGAGTTGGTAGAGGGGGAGGGTGTCGTACGATTATTTCTTGCAGGGGGAGAAGATGCTTGCGGTGGATGGTTGGAGTTGGGCTCCTGGGTACCGGACACAAACACAAGAAATAGCTGGGCCAAACACAAGAAATAGCTGGGCCAAAACGGACTCAAGACGAGAATCAACAACAATCGGGACTGAGGCAAATCAATAGTAGCTGGGCCTACAAATGTATCTGTTTTGATCAGCCGAAACAGACACCTTTTTATTCTTTGATTTGAGTAATACACTTGTCAGTTCCTATTGGGCTAGAAAATGTGTCTGTTTCTCAAATTAAAAACAGCTAGCTGCTGCATAGACAGTCCCTTTTCTTTTTACAAGAAACTAACTAAAATCGGAACGCCGATCCTTTATCTTTTACAATCATAATCCCAGAATCTCAATACTTGGCAAACTCTTGCTACTGGCCCGACCAGGAAGCGTTGCGAGCGTGGTATTTTTTGTCAAATAAACCCCCTAGATAGAACAGTCTAACCCCTAGCAAGGCGAAATTAATTTCAAATCTAATCTCGAATTCGGTGCTAAAAAGGATGGGATCCGAATTTCTGCGTAGAATAACGGCACCTGGCTACTTCGAGGTTATGGCGCCGTCCAATGTTCGATGCTAGAAAAGGCGTCAAACCTGCAGAAGTTTTTCCATCCATTGACGTCGATCTCAAGGACCCAGATTTAGAAATTATTTCGTCCAGGAAATAGAGATGAGGTATTAGTTTAACCGAAGGGCTTGGGAAAAAATGCTGGCGTCATGGCGTGCCCTTAGACTAGCCCCAATGGGGGTAACATAAGTAGTATCATAGATGCCACGTTGGTAAAAAGATGATGTGACACGACAATAAATGAAGAGAGAGGAGGTAGTAGTATCATGATATGATACCGTAACATAACGGATTTCAAGACACAATGAGTCTACGCCCTAATAAATGCAATGCCTCATGATACCATAAATATGATACTACCCATTATAGAGATAGTAACATAGACTAGTATCATACGCATGATACTAGTGCATTGTGACTAGTCCTAGTCGCTGCTGAAATGTTGAAGCTGCCACATGTCAAAGCGACGAAGTGTCCTCTAGGTGGAGCCTCCCCACACTCCACGTCTCCACATCACTTCCTCCGCCCAAAATCCCAAATCCCCACCGATGAAGGCGAAGCGAGCCAGGTCCGGCGATCTCCCTCTCCTTCCCGCCACCTCTTCGCCGGGTGAATCGAGCTCCGTCGTCCGTCGCCTCTCGTCTCCTCCCCCTCTCAGGTGCGTTTGCATTTCCCCCACATTAAGGCATCTGTCAGGTGCTCTAAACCCTAGTTGAATTTGAATCCGACCTCTGCCCGCGGCTGCGCTCTGCAGGATGGACTGGTCCAATCTCGGGGACGGGCCGGCGGGGATGATCGCCGAGCGGCTTCTCGCCAACGACGTGGCGGACTACGTCCGATTCCGCGCAGTGTGCCGCCCCTGGCGGCAGTGCTCCGCGGACCCGCGCGCGCACGGCGTCCTTGACCGCCGCTTCCACCCGCGCAGATGGATCATGCTCCGGGAAAAAGGCGCCGACCCTGACCGCCCCCGCCTCCTCAACGTCTCCACCGGCCAGTGCGTCCGAGCGCACCTCCCGGAGATCCGCGGCCACGACGTGTGCTCGCCCACCGTCGAGGGGCTCGTCGTCCTGCGCAACAGGAGCACCTACGCCATCCGCCTGCTGAACCCGCTGACGCGCCAGGTGTCCGATCTCCCGCCGGCGACCACACTTTACGCCCTGTATAGGCGTGCGGGCATGTACGACGCTGATCCCTGGTTGGATTTCGAGGTGTCAGCCGCCGGCCTTGCCGATGATGCCACGGTTGCGGTTGTTTTCAAGGAGGTCCAAATGCTGGCCGTGGCCAAGCCTGGCGATGAGCAATGGACCCTGGTCAGACAAGGCACCTCGTTCTTGCCAGCCATATCATTTGCAGGCCGTTTCTATTGCATTACTACCAAATCGGATATCAAGATGGTGGATATTAGAGACAACCAGCCACCGCAGCTGGTGGTGGCGGCCAAGATCAAGCACCAGTTTTCCGGGAGAGCGAACACAGTGCATCTCTTGGACAATGACGGGGAGATGATATTGCTCAGCCGTACCTTCACTGCGGACACAAGGTACTCCATGGAGTATAAGGCATCCCGGGTGGATTTGGATGCCAGGAAGACACTGCCTATTCATGATCTTGGCGGGCGTGCTGTATTTATTGGGTCTCGTCGTGCAATTTCGGTGTCCCCTTTGGCATTTCCCACCATTAGCAATGACTCTGTCTATCTTGGAATGGACCATGTAATGGGCTATAATCTTGCAAGCACTGGACCGTACAAGGTTGTGGGAACCACCATGAGCTTCGACGAAGGCGGTGGCGTCACTAAGGCTTGTGGACCTCATAGTATCTATGGACCTAATAGTATCGTTGACTATCTTTCCCAGTATGTTACGAAGGTCACGTCACACTCAGATTATGAAGCAAACTGCATAATATGCTGAGAACGTGTAACAGCTCAATCAAATGTTGTGTTGTCTCTGGTTACCCTGATGACATGCGCAGCCTTGATGCTGGGGAAAAATTAGTTGGCTTTCGTTTCGGATGATCGCTTGCACCCTGATGCTTTTGCTGTTGTAATAGTTGGTCATGTTTAGTGGAGTTTGGTTCAGTACTTCTAGCTTTGGCATTTTGTATATCACCCACTTGAAAAGTTGCACTAGGCGACGATTTGTGGGTTTTTCTTTTCGCCTCTGAACTTCTAGTTTTCTGCTGTTCAGTTAGCTTAATGTTGTCTGGTGTATCCAAAACTATTTACCTAGTTAGCAGTTGAACCAGTAACAATGTGTTGATACTCTAAGTCTCATATTATTATATATAAGTATCTCTAATTTTTATATCTGTAGTGGTTCTTTTCTATTGGATTGCCCTTGTCATGCTTTCTCATTGATGGTCCTTTTGAGTTTATCGGGTAGCATTGTTGAGTTCATCGGGTCATCACTACTCAGGTTAGCTGTTACAAAAGCTGAACAATTGGGGATCTTGGGAAGTCTGATATGTAGTCTTGGACCAACAGCGTGAAGCCAAACTAAAGGTTTGCCTACGGTAATTTTCGGTGCTTTGCTTAGTATTAGCAGCTTGCCATTTGTGTCGTGTTCTTGGCACTAAAGTACAACGCTTAGGTCCAGGCCATGTGTTGTGTCTGTCCAATGGGGTCAATCTTATACTCATGGATGCCAGTG
Source organism: Puccinellia tenuiflora (assembly GCA_012064385.1). Taxonomy (NCBI): domain Eukaryota; kingdom Viridiplantae; phylum Streptophyta; class Magnoliopsida; order Poales; family Poaceae; genus Puccinellia; species Puccinellia tenuiflora. The sequence continues at coordinate 662,571 of QRDG01001050.1, forward strand.
TGTTGTGTCTGCTTTAGAGCGACAACTCAAGAAGCGCAGCGCCTGACTCTTGGAGCTCCTTCTCACTGAAAACCTAATATGGAGTACTTGAGATTGAGAACGGAATCAATAAAATTCAGAATGTTGTTCACCGAACTGCCTTTCTGCTAAAAATATAGGCCATCATTGCTTGCTGCTGAATCTTCTTGTTCAACATCCCTGACGAGCTCTTCTGAAAAAAGAATACAGAACCACAGAATGCTAATCACCGAACTGCTTTCCTCTCCTGAAAATATAGGTCAATTTTGATCTCGAAAAAAAAATAAAGGTCAATTATAGTCCTCGGCAAAGCCCAAAATAATGCAGCAATACACAGGCAAATTGCATTTCCTCCTGCTCTAGTGCTTTCTTTTCTCCCAAATGATGTGCCGTAGCGTCCGTGGCGCCAAGGTCGCCGGCAGCACTACCGATCAAGCCCCATTGTATTAGCAGGTACAGTAGTATGCAGGGGAACGACACATTGCATGGAGTAGTAAGCACCTGGCTCAAAGAGTATTATAGTTTCGATCTTGTACAGGCAACAAGAAGACAATGGAAACCGAGTTTAGATTTTAGTTAAATATCCATTTGAAGTCTCGGACAGTGACGATAAGCACAAGCTTAACCGCTTCCCCATTCACAGCTCCACTATTAAAACCTTTCAAAGAAACAGAAGGAATGGAACGGCCTCAAGTACCGTTGTTTCTCTTAAAATCTCAGATTGCCTCGTCTCCGTTGTTGTACACCAATTAAAATACACCACACACACGCAAACGCTCAGGTTTTCACTTAACACCCTAGGTTTGTATGAGGACTGAAACCAACCGTCTAGGTTTTTCCGGTTCACATCACAAGATAGCAGCCAAGGTTGTTTCAGTCACTGGCACAGACATGAAATCTAGGATGAAACCAGAGTCATCCAAGAAAAAACTCTTAAGCCAACATCACATGCCATCAAGTGAATAAGCCACAGATTAAAATTTTAGAATGAATATAGATACAAGTTTTTCCTTGTTCTGAACAATGTAAACTAGGCCATATTTACAGTTACAAGTTATCAGAGATTAATTTACACATATGACCATTAGCAGGTTTTTACTCTGTGCTACTTTTGATTTCTACTCAACGACTTGCCGAGTACCCTTCTCTGTTCGTCATCTAAATTTAATCCAGACTGTTTTGTTTCCCCAAGTGCCCTGTAAAGTTGTTAGTAGCTCCACAGAACATGTACAGGATGGATGATCAAAGGTCTGCAGTGCAAGTGCTACTAGCAAGAGTTATGCAAGAAGAGGCTCCAGTAGAGGTCTTGGCCGAGTGTCAGGGAGGTCCATGGTATAAGCTACTATGGCTGAGAGCAACGAACAGACCGCCGGAACTAGGCCCAAACCGAGTCTCGTAACTGAATAGCCATATGCCAATTCTTGATTCTCGCTGATCTTGGTACTTCCTGCCATGCAAAAAAAAGTTAAAACTCTGATTGTACAACAAGAGTATCAAATTCACTGCTTATGACGATCCTTACCTTGATAGGACTCAAGAATATACAAGGCTATGCCACATGACACTTTGTCAACAAAACTTAATGAGCCATACACAAAAGCGCAACCATTTAGATCTTCTCCTACTAAAACACCTTCCATGCTGACACTTGTGACCTGTGATGAAGGCATAAGACGAAAAGATAAAAACTGTGGAAAGTGACCATGCTGCCCATAACATGACTATGCATCAAATACGCAACTGTAGACAAATTTAATCACAAATCTTCAAGATGGCTATGAAATGCTAGTATACCAAGTGGATACACATGCCAAAGAGTTGTACAAGCCTGCACGGTTAATAACTACATAAAACATACACTTCTAAGCCACATACATAGGGAACTTTACCATGAAGTTGTACATAGATATGTTATATTATACGTATCAAACCTTTAGAATGAATCAAAGTTAAGAACATACCGTCATAAGTGCATTGGCAGCACCTATTGTGATTGACAGAGCATACATGAAGTTGTGCATTCTGCTTGGTAAAAGAATAATTCCAACACCGGACAATATCCAAAGCATTGCTCCAGCCGAGAAGTAAGTTTTTAGACGCCAACTTGACCATCTAGTCTCCTATAAACAATACAAATTCCGTTCAGTTGGTTTTGTTTCCTCTAAATAAATGAACTCCCTGTTGTGTTGGGGAAGAAACTAGATAAATTATAATCTAAGAAAATACTCAGACCTGTAACATGACAGATACTATCAAGCTGCAGACATATATAATAGCAGGTACCTGAAAAAAAAAATAACAAACATTAATTCATGGAAATTCAATTCTCTAGCGAGAAATTATCTAACTGATCAACAGTATGACAGGGATCACAGATCTCAATGACAAATAGAAATATGGACCTCAACGGAAGCTTATGTAGATTTTCTACTTTTCCATTTTCCTTCTTGTTTATCAATCACCAATCAAGACAAACTGGGCACTACGGACTAACTAGTATCACTTTCATCATTCAGATTGTAACAAGACTGAACATTGAAGTGCCTGACTGGATCACTGGACTCCAAATATTAACGAAATTCATGCAAAGCACACTTACTAACTGCAGCGAGCTTCAGCTACTTTAGGCTATGCAAATTGTGGCACCATCTACATCTTCAGTTCTATTGATTCTTTCTCTCGAAAAAACACAGAGCTTGCGTCTCAATGCATTGATAAAAATAATATAGTTACAAGCCTAAGACTAGACTGAAACAGCTAGCCGAACCCTCAAGACAAAACCATGATCAACAGCCACCAGGCAAATATTAGAACCGACGCCGCTAAACAACCCTTGGTCTAGATGCCATCCACACAAGTGCACAGGATGCAACAAACAAAATAAGGGATGCAACATGAGGATTTTCCAGGAGGTCACCCATCCTAGTAATTGATATTTTTTTATTCAGGCATTTATATATTGTGCAATAGAATATGCATCACAAGAGGTGGGAGAGAAAATCTTACCAATGCTTTAGAAGATTGGTGCATTCCCAAATCATTTATCACGTAGAAAGCAAGAAATGCCTGATCAAATAGTAAACACTATAAATCATCTGCGATCCAGTTAAAGTTCAAACGTCAAAGCATAAGGGGAAAAGTCGGTAGTCAAAACATAGTGAAAATAGAAGTACTGAAATTCAATGTGTACACTAACGGTGTGCACACCATCATAATTATTTTCGTCCTTTTTTTGTGTATCTGATATCCAGTCTATCCACGGCCGTGATATATATTAAAAATATGAAAATGCCTAGGAGGAACTAGTTTTTTTTTTCTTTACTGAAGAAAGGAGCCAAAATTCGAGCAGAAGGGTGGTGGGATCACCAACTCCCTCACTTAGCTGAGCTAGGCTCAATTACTGTGATGTATGAAGGTATACTAATATTCTAGTATATAGTGAGATTTTCTATCTTCAGCATGTCAGTACATTTTAAAACTGAAACAAGTGTAATCAAAAGATAGTTACAGCACACACAAAAAATAGGTCGGAAAAACCATGGGATGCATGTAATGTGTAACACCAGATGTACGAATCAACTGGTCAAGATTTGATGCTACAGCAAAACACGATGCTGTTTAATAATCAATGTGTACAATTGGAATTTCATGCAAGAAATTTAGCCATTTTTGCCAAGCCATGGCACACCATTAAAAAGGCAGTCTACTCCGAGTGATAATATCTTAATCAGCAAGAGATGTCCTTTACCACACTTTGTATTCAGCACACAATAATCTAAGGCTTGGAAATGAGTACATAAAAATACAAAGCAGCAAAGTAAATGGAATAAACAAAGGTGATTTTGGTCTCATAATCACGTAGCAAAGATTACTAAAATACCTGTGAAACATTGGTTACCAATCTAGTGAACATGTAGACAAGAGCAACTTGGAAGTACAGTACTTTCTTGAACCAGTGGGCCCATGAAATTCTGGAGAGGCTCTTATTCTGAGAAGGTTGGTTTAACCTACAGATTTACAATTTGTTCAAAAGCCACTAATAACGAGGAAAAATATAATGAAAGTTAAGGACATTTTCAAAACAAGATAGCACTATAACTTCATACTCCAGATGTGCTAGCAATGTTTCACCATACCCTGGCTCTTTTGTTCCAATCAAGAACGCGACAACAAAACAAGATCCCAGGGAGATAGCAGAATAAGCTATCCACCGGTACTGACCAACAGGTTTGAAAAAATGTTAGATAACTCAACAAACTCGGGTAAATAATAGTACATGACTTAACAAAACAAAGTACCTGAACTGTTACGCTCACTGACTGCAGTAGACTAAACATCAACAAAGCAATTCCAAACAAGCTAAGATTTGCAATCTGGCATAATAAGCATGAAAAATGAGCAGGTCAGAGGCAGTTATTTTGATACCTGGACAGAGTAGAATCAAGGCAGAGTAAGTTGTTCTAACCATCGTGAAGGCATTGCGACAGCTCACTAGTGCAACCCTACTTGTTGGGTTTGACGTCATGCAGTTCACCATTGACCTTCGAAAATATGAAAAGACATACACAGGTCAAGTGCTGAAATCACAAGAAAATGCATGCACATGATTGATGCAAGAAAGGAGCATTACATGTGAGCAACTTGAGTAACTGCCCAGCCAACATTAAAAATAGCTGCAAATGTGCTGTATCCAACAGTCTCCAGAGTAGATGAACTAGTCCCCATGATTTTGCAAGGCAAACAGCTACCAAAAACAGATGAGAACGAAATCGCTACTAGAATAGATCCTCCTGCATGCCACAGTTTGAAATGCCCAAAACGATCAATCTGAAATTAAAAAATGATACATTTATATATCTACGTCGGAGTAATACAGGGTGCAGTGCATCCCTAAAAGAAGAGAAGCAGTCAAAGTAATATTAGATCAGAAACTTATGGCAGTGCTATAATCCTGCTCAATTTTGGCTCATACCAGTTCACCAACAAAGATTGTTGCAAAGCCATCTGCCAATTGACCAGAAAGCATGACAACAGCAGCATCACTGTGAAGGTAAATAAAATGTGAAAAGTCTAGAAGAATTCTGAAGATTTCTCAAAAAGTGAACGTAATCCTAACCAGAGTGTTAAAAAAAAGGAAGTTACGTAACTTCTTTTATTTATTTATTTATTAGTCTCTTCGAAGTTGGAACATGGTGAAGATGTAAAGTGTTGTAAGCGGTCAATGTTCAAAAATCATAAAGAAATAAACGTGCAATGTATGAATGAAATTTTATAGCATCACATCCAAGACATCCTGAAGTTAAATACGAACTTATGTCTGATGCATTTATAAAATTCCTTGTTGAATAGAGTGGTAATCGAATTTAAACTACTGCGAATAATGACTATGAAAATTTCTTCATCAAATATACATACCTTGGACTAAGCCCTACATCTGTCAAGAATACCAGCAAATATGTAAACCAACAAGATGATGTGATATCATTTAGCATATGCCCAGAACCATAGGAAAGTATTGGCACTCTCCCTAATGGCTCTTCCCATTGTAATTCACTTGATGGCTCATTATCCATCAGTTTAACCATTATTCGACGTTACCAAGACTAAGAGTATCACCTACATCACAAAGGAAAACGTGTTAAATTCAGTGTGTGACTAACTCAGTATCACTCCCCAGTTACAAGAAACAGAATTGTACTCCAAGGTTGATTTTTGTAAGTTTCGCGGCAAGTAAAAAATGTTTGCATGTTGTTCTCGAGGCACGGGTAAATAACTAAATTTTCAGTATACATTTAGATCAATAAAGTGAAAAACTGCAGTTATATGACAAGATGATTGAGAATTTCTCCGTGATGCCAACACTGGGTCACTCACAAGCAAGAAAACAGATGGTGTGTGCGGTACCCGGTGGAAGGCTTCAAGCTATATGAAATGAGTATGGGATTCTTAATGTTTTTTCAGCAATAAGTACAAGATATGAACAATGTTAGGAGTGGAAATTGAGATGTCTTCCATATCTTCTGGACTGGGGAAAAGCGTCATTATTTAGTTAGCTCGAACATAGATGAGATGCATCAAGCTTCCTACTAGTGCGACGATACGACAAGAGAAGGTTTCACAAGACAAAGTAAAAGCTCATTACGAATTACTTCTTTGTGGAGTAGTAAATATACCAAGTAGCGTTTCTGAAAAGAATGTGTGCCGGAGCATGGTATGACTAATTCAATGATACAACTTACAAGGGGAGGTCTCACAAGACAAACTTATGGTTTTCCAGGATGGTCAGAACTAGCTATGATGAAGCTTGCATGCATGGTTTCAATCGTTCTGTACAAAGATTTGACGCAGGCAACCGCTGCTTAAACATGAACTATGTCCCCGAAAGAATCAAAGAAATCGAAGAAAACAAGGCCTGCCAAGCAAGTGGCTCCAGTTCTGAAGGTGAAATGAAACGACCCACTGAAAAAGACAAGATTCGGGTTGCATGAAAGGACAATGTTCGCATTTCACTAGTCAACATGGACCAGCCCGTCAAACAGCTTTACGAGCAATCGGCTCATCTCCCACTTTCCTCTCTGCCCCCACCTAATCGCAACCCAGGAGAGGATTCGCAGGTATGCACCTTCAGACACACCCCGACACTAGCATTCGAAAGAATAAACAAATCGCAACTAAATCCGTTGTACCAAACCATATCAGATTTTGTGGAGCCTCGATCGGGTCCACCGGGACGGCGCGTGCGGATTAATAATTAAATACAGTGAAGCAAACCGCACAGGGCCTGAAGTAGAAGGAAAAATAGGAGTACTAACATCGTACGCGCAGATGTTCTTCTATCTAGCCCATGGTCGACTCTGACGAGAGAAAAAGGAAACAGTTGCAGGAGGGAGGTCTCACCAGCAGCCGGCGGCGCGTTCCGGGACCGGGAGCTCGCCCGGAAGAGGAGGAAGGAGGACGCGGCTGCGACGGGAAAGAGAGACGTCGAGCGGACGGCGGGCGGGGCGGGGCGGAGAGGGAGACGCAAGGGAGAGAGATATTAAAAGAAGGAACCGAAAGGAAATTCTCTTTTCCATAAAAAAATGACGAGGGAAGGAAGAAGGGCGCCCGCACCGCAACCGCAGGTGGGACGGAAGAGTGGGAATGGAACGGGACGTGAAGTCCGGGCGGGTGGGCCCCGCACGATACGAGATTCTTTCTTTCTTTCTCTACGGAGGAATCGGTGGCGCCGCCCGCACGTCGGCTTGCTCCTGCTCCAGCCTCCAGGTGGTGGTGTGGGCACCTTTCGTGCCGGCTCCGGTGGAGGAGACCCGGCGGCGGCCAGGAGAGGGAGTGCTCTGCTCGTTCGTGTAGGTGTAGCTGCAGCGGGCTCGTGCTTTGTTTTGTTTGACGATGGAAAGTATCGTCATTGTCCATGAAAGCAGTTCGATTCGATCCACATGTAAGTACACGTACGTTTCTATAGCTTGAAGATATAGTCAAAAGAAACTTTGCCTACAAAACAAATATATATAGCCAAAGAAAAAACATAAAGGACCTACGCAAGGAATGCCAGACAAACGGATCACCTACAAACTGACGGTATTCCTGTGGAATCATTCGTTCGTTGTTCCCTAATAAAAAAGAAATACTATGAGAAAGATAATGAGGGGAAAAAACAAAGACGTTGACCCCGACTAGCGCCCCCGGCCCGGTGCCGGTCTCAATTTCTAAATCTAAATCTCGTTAGCTCTCCGCTGACTTTCGATGCCGCTGGTTGCCGCTGAGACAATAATCCGTGCTACTCCTAATAACCGGTTCGGTAACCGTGTCGGACAAGCGCAATTGGGAGCATCAGCACAAGTTATCGTCAATGGCTCCCATATTTTTGGACCAGTAATGCTACACCTACGGATGAAATTGGTTACGGGAAACCTTACGCGCTGACGAGTCCAGAAACGTGGAACCATCGTGGATAATTCCTCGAGAGAAAAAATTGGAAAAGAAATTAAACAAAGTATCCCATCTGTCCCAGTCGACCAAAGCTTCGGCGGCAACGCGGCGACCTGCCTCTTTTCGTCGACGGCGTCGCGATTTGCCCTTCTTCGGAAGCAACACAGGCGAGGTTTCTAGCGACGTCCCTGTCTTGGCAGCAGGACGACAACCACCCTATCCTCAGAAACAGAACAGCTAGCTCTTGGTCATATCGGCGGCGCGGCAAGCTCGTCCTCGTCGGAAGCAGCTGACCACCTCTCCGGCAGACACATACCACATCAAAGCAATGGCATGCTGCCACACGCCAACACAACTTTGGGCTAGACGAGTGATGAGCAGCTCTGTTTGCCTCCTTATTCTGGTACTGATACTTGCCAAGATTCACAGTGTTCTGTCCAGGATTGGATTTTTGGATGGCAGCAAAGAGGAAATTGGTCGATGCAGAGCAAATTAGTTTGGGGGCGTGGATGATTATTTACACAGTTCTTGCAGTCGCGTCAATTCGTTAAGTTACAACCTATTATTCATGCATTCTGAGAGAAACAGTAGATATACAGAGCCATGGCGTTTCTGGTACTAATGGTGTACATGGCTTCGCTTCATATTATACCCTACTTGCTGCGCTATGTCGCGGTGGGGCGGCACCAACGCCGAGCAGCTCTGCCGGAAGCACGACGGGCAATCCATTTGCCGACTGAGAAAGTAGGTGAGCAACCAGCGTGACCCCGCCATTCACGACGGCGCGGCGGAGGAAGGAAAGGTGCCATAGTTGATCTGAACGAGCACAGTTTAGTTTTTCCTTGCGGAATTAGCGGCACGTCTTAGCTTTCTTTCTTTCGTTGAGCGGCCAGACACGTCGGATGAATTCCTAGTCAGCGCGTACAAATTCCGTAAGTAGTTCGTAGGTCTAGCATTACCATTTTTGGACTGGTTGCCCTCAATGGCTCCCATATTTTTGTTTTTACAAAAAAAAATTAAACTAGTGAATTTCAGTCGAAATTAGGATATATTTTACATATTTAAATAAAATTCGAAGCTAAATTAAACCCTAGTACTAGTTGTCGTAGAATCGATCGAAGACCGAGTAGTCGTCGCCGCCACCACAATCCATTCCATCGTCGCTCGCATCCTCGTCATCTCGCAAGCACTGCCGCCTCGTTGATAAGAAGGCAACTCTTCAACTGGTTTCCGCTGGCTTCATTGTTGTTCATTATTGCGGCGTGGGAGTGTCTAAAAGACACTCTAAGGAACCAAATACTCTAAAAGACCCTGACTAGCACCCTGGTGTCGGTCTAAATTTCTAAAGCTAAATCTTGTTGGCCCTCAGCTGACTTTTGATGCGCTGGGTAGCGTCTGAGACAATGGGGACCAAGTGGGGGCAGATCTTGTCCACCTCAATAATCCATTAATCCGTGCTACGTAGGTACTCCTAATAATGTGATAGTCTTAGAGCATCTTCACCGGCACTTCTATGAACTGGTTCGGTAACCGTGTTGGACGGGCGCAATTGGAAACATCGGCGCATGTTATCGCCTTATTTGGGACCGGTTGCCCTCATGGCTCCAACAATATGTTTTTTTTTTGCAAAGAGAAACCAAGAATTTAAACTAAACGGTGAATTTCATTCAAAATTAGGATATATTTTACATATTTAAACGAAATTATAAACTAAATTAAACTCTAGTACTGGTTGTCGTAGAATGAAGAACGAGTAGTCGTCGGCCTCGCCACTATCCGCCCCGTCGTCGTCCGCGTCATCGCCCTCTCGTCGGCCCAGGCGAGCACCGCCGTCTAATTGATAAGAAGGCATCTCTTGAACTGTGGTTTCTGCTGGCTTCGTTGTTGTTCGTTATTGCGGCATGCGAGTGTCTAAAAGACGCTCTAAGGAACCAAATACTCTAAAAGACCTACCAAATTATTTTTGATGCAGAGAAGCTCTTATTGTTTTCTAATCTTTTTTTATATCTCTCCTATCTAAAAAAGCATGGTTCATATTTCCTGCCCATGAGTATTTTGCTATGTCCGTCCATTCGCTTCATTTTTTTTTCTCTCCGCTAATTAATGAGAGTAATTATGTGACACCAAATATTATGGGACGTCTTGTAAGCGTAGGTAAGTCGATGAGAATTATGTCTCTGTTACAACACACGGGCAATTCTCTATACTATTGTACAAGATGTCTAGAAAGTAGGGAACCATTTAGACGGCCGCCATGGCAACAGTGGCAGATTTACAGCTAGCTATGGGTTGCACATGACACTGGGTAGAAATTATCCTTTACAAAACAATACTCCCTTCAATCCATAAGAAGTGTCGCCCATTTAGTACAAAGTTAGTACATTTAGTGGGCGACATTTTTTATGGATCGGAGGGAGTAGCTTTTCACCATGTGTGCACCCCTAAAAAAAATACGAGTAATTTTTATCTGATGTGGAACAGGCGCTGAATGCTCCGTCTCCCACCGTGCTTGCAACGCAAGGACAATTACTAGCGTCGAGAGAGTATGGGAAGGATTCAGGCGGCCGCCGTGAAGTGGGAACGGAACGGAACGTCAAGTCCGCGGCTGCGCGGACGATACGAGATTCTGGAATTGGTTGCGCCGCAGACGTCAGCTCGTCCGTGTCCTGGGGCACCTTTGGCGTGCCGTGCAGTGCAGCGCCGTGCCATGCCGTCCTGCGGTGGAGGATGGATGCCGAGACCCGGGACAAACGTCCAGGCCATTCCAAGGGAGAAGCCCATGGGTGTAGCGTGCGTTCCTGCCTTCCTCGGGCGTCGTTTATTTTATTTTACTTTCGTTTAGATCATAGGGGTGCCGTGCTGCATGGGGTACATTCAAAGTGTTAGTCCGGATAAATAAAAAATGGTGGATTTTCGCCTGGTGCGTGCGTGCGCGCGTCAAAAGACAGTGTTTTTAGTTGAGGTGGTTGAACTTAAACTTAGGGGTTGCTTGTTTGCCGATGACTGACAGGGAAAGTATTGTCATTGTCTCATTGCCCCTGATAGTTGCTCCATCTACACGTACAATTCTGTAGCTCGAAGATGGTCAAAAGAAACTTCACCCGGAAGGAAGAAAAGATGGCCAAACAAGACAAAGGCCCTACGCAAAAAATATTGACCTACGGACACATTTCAGGGAATCATTCGTTCCACTACTCGATCTAGGGTTTCAGAACAAGATTATTATCCTTTCTACTGTATGAAAGTTGCCTCTACTAGTAATGGCCATAGATTTTCAATTGATTTCATATAATCGTTTTTTTCTTCTGAAAAGTAACCACCTCCTCCCCTAGGGGCGGAAACGCATTACTAATTAGGGATATTATAACTAAGACAAGAGGGAGCGCTCTCACGACCCGTGCATTTTTAGCCGTCGAATCACGCACCCAGGACAGTTTCGGCCGTTAGATCTCCATCAAATCCCGCACTGGGCCAAATGTCCCTAGGGACGCTATTCTGGACGTAAAATTGGTAGGCTGTGGTGAATTGGGCCTATTTACCCCGCTAAAGCCCAACTACGTATAAACGCTTCTGGATATCTATACCTAATAATAAAAGCAATAAGTCTTCTTTGGTCGGTAAGGCTTCTTTGGTCGGTCCGTCATAGTTTTTACAGTTTTCCACTCCCACCAAATCCTCCCCCTCATGTTGTTCCGTCTTCCATCCCGGGTCTGGCCCAAATTAGTTTATCCCGATGCGACGCGAGATAGAAGGAAACCGATTCCCAATCATTACGGCTACCTACAATGTCCTTCGGTACAAATTGACGACCAAATCGAATAATAGACAGAAGAACGGAAGAACAATACGACCACGATGGGTGCCGCCGTGCCCAGCAGCCACCACGGAGTCGGTCGATACCAACGCTCGCGGCGAAGACGCCGACCTACGGCGGCGTCCAAGACGCTCTGCGACGCATCGGCCCACAGCCGGTGCTGGAGTGCTCTCCAACACGCCAGCCCGAGGCGTAGATGGCGACGTTCGCGGTGACGCCCTTCGGCAACACGCGCAACACTCCTACTCAAGGTGGTGCCACGAATCGACGCGGTCGCGTCCTCGTCGGAGGCCATCTAGATCCATTCGGAGCGGAGGTCGTCAACTGCTGCTCCATATCTCGCCAGCCGGCCGGAACCATCCGCCAATACTGACTTCCTGAGTTCGTCGGACACAATCCTGAGTTTGTAGGAGCACGCACGTGGGAAGGCCACCTGCACCACACCAGCGGATGGATCGATTCAGCAACATCCATCTCGGACCAACCTGTCGATGAGATGGCTTCCAGTGTTTCCGTCCTGAATTGGAAGAAAAAACCAAGCTACAATTTATTCTTACTCATTGCAGCAGAAGTATGATTTACAGGTATGAAATTCTTGACGATCTAAAAAATTAATTAAAAATCAACTTGTAGCAAGATAAATACCGGCACAACTAAAGATTAATTTTTTAAATAATAAAAAATATCTATAAAATACGTATATAGGATTAGTAAAAAACCATATATATAGAATCACATGCTTATGGGATGTCCTCACTTTTTTTTGACAGCTAAGATGTCCTTACTAGCATGCATACATGATATACAAGTATATTAAATTAATAAATACATTGAAATAGTATAATAAATAATAATACTCCCTCTGATTCATAAAAAGTATCGTCCACTTACTATAAAGTTTGTACTAACTTAGTATAAAATGAGCTACATTTTTTATGCATCGGAGGGAGTATATGAAATGGAGTACTATAAAACAGTAGATTAAAAAAAATATTAGAATTAAAAGTAGATCAAATTAAAAAAATCGAAATTATTAAGAAATGTACTTTAATCAATTGTATGAAATATATTGTGTATGTAAAAAGTTGTGTTGTGTCGTTTTGATAGTTGCAATAAATCAATAAACAGAGATTGATGAAATTCAACGAAGAGTGATAACTCGAGAGTCCATTAAAATAAAAGTGGAGATCGAAGAAACAATTTTATTTTTGGAGAGGCTTTCCAAATTAATTGACATATAGGGAATCAAGTATGATGATTTCGTTGGACCGCGCCGCCACTTGTGCTTTATTGGAGGAGATAATGGAAAAGGGGAGAAATTGGAGTATCGTAAACGAGTCGACGGAATTTCAAACAAAATATGGATTGACGTTAATGTTTTTAATCTGAAATTTAATTTGTTTTTCTCATCCGTTGCAACGCACGGGCACATTTGCTAGTTATAACTAAGACAAGAGGGAGCGCTCTCACGACCCGACCCGTCGAATCACGCACCCAGGACAGTTTCGGCCGTTAGATCTCCATCAGATCCCACACTGGGCCAAATGTCCCTAGGGACTCTATTATGGACGTAAAATTGGTAGGTTGTGGTGAATTGGGCCTATTTACCCCGCTAAAGCCCAACTACTGCCTCCGTCCTAAAAAGGATGTCATTTGCTTGTCCAAATTTGAATGTACCTAGACAGTATTTAGTGTTTAGATACATCCAAATTTGGACAAAGAAATGACATCCTTTTTGGGATGTAGGGAGTACGTATAAACGCTTCTGAACCTAATTTCTATGTTGTATTGTATACGCATAGAAGCTCAACTAGAAGAAGAGCTTATCTTTTTTTTTTCAAAATGGGGATAGCCCGATCTCTGCATCGAAAAGATGTATATGGCATTTTCTTTCATTTATTTATTCAACATACCTGCCAAAAAACCTTACAAACAACAATTATAAAAATCAAAGCAGTCAAACAGTGACAAAGCACCACAATTAGCACAACCGATATAGTAAAACAAGGTCTTATTCCCCATCCACAACCATCGCCGGCTCAACGGCCAACTCAAGAGATAGCACCTTGTGCGCACGCTCCGGACGTCGCCTCCGCCATCTTCCTCCAACCCGTCTTCAGCATATAGAAGGAAGTGAAGACCCTTACCAAGCATGCCATCAACGCCACCCCTGTGTGCGTCCACCAACACATGTCTGTCTGTCATCGAGACTCCGCGGCACCACGCCGCCAAGACTCGTCGTCGTCAATGCGGAAGATGTAACACCGCTCCACTATCATACCCCTCCAGCCAGAACGCGCTAAAAAAACGATGCCCCCAAGAGGGAGAACAACAACGAAAGAGTCGTCATCGTATGATCCGGTAGACCCAGATCTAGGATTTCTCCTTGAAGCATCAGGGCAGAAGGCAAGAGTGTCGCAGCGAAGACACTTTCAACAAGGTAACGACGCTCGTGAGTGCCGCCATCGGCCCCGAACACACCGGAGCCCGGCTTTCGCAAGCCAAACTCCCTTGCCTTGAGAGCCCATCTGAACATGCCATTGGCTACCGTATGATCGAAGCCATGGGTCCATCGTTCTTCCATTGACATTGATTGATCTAGCTAGCTGCCTACCCTAAGACCTCCACTTGCGGCGTCAATAGTCCTTCCAATAGCATCTATTAGATTTTTTGAATAAAATCAGCGCTCACTCACTTCCCCAAGAGCCCAGTTTCGTCTAATCACAGCCAATAATTCTTTCGGCAGCGTCAAGCCACATCCTACGCATTGGGAGCCGCTTGGACGCGTCGAACCAAACTTGCATTTAATCAGAGCCACATATTTCGTCCGGGACGCTCAGCCCACGCCCTCTTTTTTTTCTCTTCTACGCCATGCCGGCCAAGATTCTTCTATCTCCTCATTTTCTCTTCTAAGATGCATGTATATAGTCTATTATTTACCTCTCTTACTATTGCATTGAGGGCGCTGTTAGAAAGAGACGACGTCACGCGTATCCGGATGCTCTATTAATGCCACGAGTGAAGATGCTCTAACAAACACTTGGTGTGTGTGTGGCGGCGTCGTCCCAGCCCCACTGCTCTGGTTCGCCAGCTGTTGTCTGAGGCCTCTAGCACAAGAGCGCATGATGCTTCGACGCTAGCCGCTCTGGGTTGCGCCGTCCAGCCACTCTGAGAGGGTGTTTGGTTAGGCTTTTTACTTGGCTTTTGGCTTTGACTTATAAGCTCAAAAATCATCTAAATAGGTGCTTTTGACTTTTGGCTTATGGTTTACTAAGGTATAAGCCAAAAACCAAAAGTCAAAAGCACCTATTTAGGTGCTTTTTGGGCTTATAAGTCAAAACCAAAAGCCAACTAAAAAGCCTAACCAAACACCCCCTGAGTTGCGCCGTCCAGTCCATCGATCACCGCAATTGTAAATGATGAAGCAATCAATTTATAGGTACACCGATATACACATGTTACCAGTAGTTTTGTTTTGATGGATTACGACCTAGCGTTCTAGTAAATTAGTACACATCTTCACTTATTTAGGGTAATATTTTACTAGCTAATCACTTTGTTAAGTTAGTACAGATTCGAGACTATTAATGGGCCTAAGAAATAGAAAACAAAACACTGAAATTAAGAAAATGCTCACGAGACTATTAATGAGCCTAACAAAATGCGGCCCATTAGGTGGCTCCCTTTAGTGGCACGACAGCCTAGTACCGCTTAAAGCGGCATATAGGAGCTCCCAGGACAAAGAGACAAATAAACTACACAAATCTTAGCCCTAAAAAACTGATGGTTGGGATATTGACTGACAGCTAAGCTAGTTAAATACTCCGTATTAATATCCGTATTTTTTCATGCATTTATAGAAGATTTATCCGATTATATGTAGGACATTTATTGCATGCACTTTTGGGAGGACTATATGTGGAGGCCATTCATTGCACGCTTAAATGCTTAGCAAAATATACCCAAAAGTTTTTATATAAAAGCCTTGTCCTACTCCGGTTCATAGTTGAGATAGCGGACCATATTGTAGTTCTCATTTTAGCAGACAATCTTCCACGAACTCCATGGATTATGTTGTAATAGTGATCTTGCTCTATTTTTCATATGCTTCACAGTACTGCCTTACTTCTGTGGAATCAATTGGTGTAGGTATCAACGTAAAACTCGAGGAGAAGGTAATAGAATGTCGTTTTTGCTTCCTTTAACTTTTTTTGCTCATGGCATTCAAGCATCTGCTTGATCATTGAACCAAAAGATCATGATCTATCTTTTGAGCACTGGCTACAACAATTATGGGCCCAAAATGCGAAAACTAACAACATTTTTTTTTGTAGCACACTACTCTATGGAGACCAGATACTCTTCCGTTTGCTGGGGGAGCCCAGACTCAAAGTGGAAACGGCAACCAGGTTCCTCATGTACGTACTCTGCTTTTCGTTCGTGACAAAGTTCTCTCTGCATTTTGTTATTTGCAAGGGAGGTTCTTTCTATTGTTGGTGAAGTGCTTCCTCCTTTTTACAATTTAGGGATTTTAAGTTTGTTCTAAGTTAAACTAATGTGTGTTTGACAGGAAAAATATTAATATTTACAATATCAAATAGAGACACCATAAAAGTGTATTTCATAACAAATCTAATGATGTTAGTTTGGTGTTGTGAGTGTGGAAACTTTTTTCTAGAAATTTGGTCAAATTTGTATGAGTTTGACTTAGGACAAGCCCACAAACCCTTATAATGTGAAAAGGTGGGAGTATGAAAAATTCTTGGTAGCTAGGTTCTCTATTCTAGCAGCACGCTAGTGTCCTACAATTTGAAGAGTATTAGTTGTTGATTTGTATTCATTGACTTGAGCTAAACTTTTTTCTTTATCCCTAGTATGCTATGTGGTACACAGACCCTGGAGAATTTTATGGCCTCCAAGCTAATATAAGCATATGGGGCTCGCCAAATATAGGACCCTCTCAGCAGTCTGGAGCAGCCTTACAGATCAACTGTATAGAAGGAGGACTCTACAAAACGATTGTAGCTGGATTTCAGGTATGAAACATGGAAAAAAAATAGCGCGCTATAGCGCCGCTAATAGCACGATATAGCGTTTTGAGACTTGTCTCGCTAAATAAATCTATGTATAATGTTTCGCTAATAGCATGGTATAGCGCGATATAGCATGCTAATAGCGTATTTTAAGGCCGACATTATTTTGTTGTAGCGCGCTATTTTTTTCCTTGATATGAAAGCATGTGATATTCTTCACATATTCTCGTAAGCTCAAATTCTTCATTTTCGACGAAAATAAAAAAATAGTAAAACATCACGAAAAATTCTGCAAAAATTGGAGACACACACATATGAGTTGTTCACACTCGTGAATTTTTTCGAAATGAAAAGAAATTTTTTGTGCTTTGTACAAAAAAGACAAACTGAGTGGTCAAAATAGATCTAAAAACACAGTTTTGAAAACACTGATTTTGTCTTTTTTGCACAGAGCGCAGGGGATGTCTTTTCATTCCGAAAAAATTCACGAGTGTGAACAACTCATATATGTGTGTCTCCAATTTTTTTCAGAATTTTTCATAATGTTTTACTATTTTTTTATTTTTCCGAAAAAAACAGGAGCATGTGAGCTCGGGTGCCATTGTGAATTTCCGAAATTCTTTGAAGATATTATGTTCTACAACAGTGGTTTTGCCTAACAGGTGGCCCCGAATTTGTACCATAACAAGGACGTACGTTTCTTTACATACTGGATGACGGTAAAGTGTAAACCATACTATTTGTAGGGCATGAGCAGAGTATAGTTGTTGGTTTCTCCATCCATGCCCAATGGTACTAATTTTTACCATTATATTGCAAAATCAGACCGATGGTGCCAATTCAACGGGCTGCTATGACTTGGGTTGCACAGGATATGTACCGGCCAGTGGAGCTTCGCTTTCGCCGGGACAAGCTGTTGCTCCTCCATCAAAGTATGGTGAAGAAGATCGCCATGTAACTCTTAGTCTAAACAAGGTACCACCTTGCACTTGACATTATTACATTGACAAGCACATGTTTTAAATTTAACATACATGGATATGGCCAAGAAAACAAGCTGTTGAACAGGTAGTATATCTTATTAGAAGATGGCAGCTTGTTTGCCAGATTTAAAACCATTACTGCAGAAGTAGAGGATAACTTCCTTAACCATGCATTACCTCATTTATTTAATTTACTCGGATGAATTTCACATACAAAAGTTCAATTGAGTTTTCTTAAGTAGTATTGTATATGGATTCTTTTTTAAATAAGATTCACTTAGATGGATTCGCTGCCTCATTTTATTATGAGAACATGGAAGCTACTAATATAAAAACCATCCCTCGTCAATTATAGGATCCAAGCTCAGGAGATTGGTTGTTGTACCGGCATCACAATTTACATGACCCATCATTCTTGGGGCATTTTCCAGGAGACATTTGCTCTAGTACACCACGAACACAAGCATGGCTTGGATTCGTGAATTATCCATACAATACACAAGGTCCTCCAATGGGCAGCGGTCACTTTCCTGAGAATGATGACAAAAAATCAGCATATTTCATGAATATTAAGCTGTATGACGCCCAAGGTCATGTTGTTGAGCCAGTATTTGTATGGGTCCCTTTAGTAGACAGACCACAATGCTACAATGAAAGTGATGTGTTCTTTAGAGATACGGGAGGCTACATGTTTTACTATGGTGGACCAAGTGGTTGTATTGCTTGAAATAAGACACGAGATTTTATTTCATTCCAAGTGATTAAAAACATTCATGAAGTGAGACTGGATTGGAGAACAAATCTCTCTTAGCCTATATTATATTATATATGTGTGTGTTTGATTTTTTTGCGGTGGCACCGTACTGACAACATATTGGGTTGAGTTGCTCATTATAAACCAAGAATGATACTTGCACAATTGCACTTCGAAATTACTATGAACAACTGAGTCTGTATATCTTGCTAATCATAACTTGTGAAGCAAAATTGAAGAGAATGATCCAATATAGCAAACCCTTGTTGCATAGCCATATGGCGTTAACGAGGATGGCTTCACGGCCGCCGGCGTTGTGGACAAGTTGGCACGGAAGGACAGAGCGTGGAGTTGATGCAAGGCTCCTAGAGCGCATGGAAGCCCTTCGTTGCGAGTGATTTGGCTAATGGCAACCAAAACCGTTGACATGCAATCAGAGAAAGGCAGAGAGGTGTTGGAAGCAACAGAATAAACAAGACGTCAGTCGAAAAGAAAGTGTCGGACTTGTGAATTGGCTGCATGCTAGGAGTGGGCCACAGAAAGCGGAGGTTGTGTGGAAGCGGACGGTGTTGATTGTTCAATTGAATGCCCAAAGAAAGCGAAGAACAAAATCAGACAAGACTTCATTTGTGAGCAATCTTCTTCTCGTTTGATATATCTTCACCGCTCTCACTATCCCTGCCAGTGTCCATGGACCGTGCTTTCCATGAGGCAGCCCCATCCATGACGTTCTTCGTCGCGTCCTCTTCAAGTGGTTATGTCCCTAGCGTCGACGTTGAGGGCTGCAACACCCAGCTCTACTTTGCCGGAGGTGGCCGAGGACTTGATGGCGTTTCTTTCGGACGCCAAAGGGTGCTTTCTGTAAATCATGAGGCCATATCTATAATCTCTTTTCTGTTGGAGGGCCTCTTTTTAATTTTGACCATTGTTTAATGCAGCAGGCCCTTTGGGGTCCTTCCCTTGTTTTAAAAATAAGTGTGTCCATCGGTCATCCCTCATCATCTCATGCGCAGTCCGTCCCGCCTAAGGCGAGGGCCTATGAGGTAGAATCCATCTTCGATGGTTGGGCACTCGAGGGCCGCTTCGACAACCACCAGAAAGCGCGGTTTTAGCGTGACATGGCCAACAGCGCCGACATAACTCGTCGACACATTCAGATATGACCAATGGTGTATGTAGGCTCGTAATAACATCGAAACATTGAACAAGTCTTAGAAGCGGCAAGATAAAGTTGTAAAATTTCTTGTCGAATATACAGCAAGCCACCACATGCCAATTTTTTTTTTGAACAAGGGGAAGGACCCCGAAGGGTCCAGACTGCATTTAGTCGGTGGGGTTACAAATTACATCAAGGACCACAAAATAAAAGAAAATTACAACCAAGTCCTTGGACTTTACAAAAAGGACCTCAAATAAAAATTTGGGAACGCAATTGGGTCCTTCTCCACCGAGGAAGAAAAGCAGCTCGACACAGCGGCCGTCCGCGCCGTCGCCGGGGACGACACCACTTGGAGACAGCGCAACGTTGAGCGCCGCCGCAGAGCTGATGAAGGGCCTCCTTTGTGGCACGCCGGCCTGGAGGTTGATGACACCATGGAGCAAGAAGCACCACGGCACGGAGCAGCCACCTTGGCCAGAAATAACAGCGGCGAAAAATCGCCTCCGTTGAGGAACTCCGTGATTAGCAGCCTGAAGATCTCCCCGTGGAGCAACAGATCGAATCCATCCACTCTCCTTCCCGCTACCTTTGCGACATAGAAGAAAGGATACACCAAGACCAGAAGCTCCACCAAACCTAGATTCCCACCGCCAAGCAGAACGCACAGATCCGCCCTCAAACTCTGCAAGCTTGCCACCGAGCAGAGGAGGCGAATCGAAGAAGAAACAGCGGAGATCTAGGGGTTCGGCCTTATGGAAGCCACCAGATCTTGTCCTCCTCATGGGCTCCAACCTCTGGAGCGCATCAGCAAGAAGACGAAGAACAGCCGAAGTCCAGGGCCGGCCGGAAGGCCCCAGATCCAAGCTTCCTGTGCTTACCTTATTGGGAGAGATGCGAGCCTCCGTCAACTTCGCCTGCAGCTCCGCCTGCCACCAACGGATTGCAGCTAGGAAGAAGAAGGCGCCGGCGCGTCGGATCTGGCAGCTAAGATCCGACGACCTACTCTCAGTCGCCATAGAGGCATAGCTAGCAAAGAGACTAAAACTAAAGCTAAAGCAAATATATACAAGCCAAGCAACGCATCCTAACCCACGCCGAGCGGCAGAACCGCCGGAGAAGAGAAAGGAGCGCGCCGGCGAGGCGGCGGAAAAGAGAAAGGCGACTCTCAAGTTACTGTTCGGGAGCTCAAGCAGTGGGAGAGAAAAGAAACTTCGTCCTACATTAATTGTCTTCTGCTTTGATTTGATCTGACCCACCACATGCCAATTTTGGTAGTCTAGTATGGGCATGAACCAAACACACTAGCTAGTAGCTACGGTTCAAAGTTCAGTGACGTATTTACCTGGCTACGCTTTCGAATCTCAGTGGCGTCTTTAGATCATGGGGAGTCCAGGACATATTTGGTGGCACATATGCAACTTGCCCCCAAAAGGTTGTACATAATAAAAACGCTTACATTTTAATCCTGTTCCCTGTGCAGTCCCAGTCCCTGTCCTCCCCCTTCCCCTCCCGTTCCGTTCCCCCGCAAGGCCACGGCGTCATCTCCCCGTGCTCCGCCCGCCCGCCCTGCCGTCGCCGCCCTCTCCCCCGAATTCGCCTGCGCGCCACCCCATCCCTCCTGAATCCGAACCAGGCCCGACTCCTATCGCAACAAAGAGCCGGTCGTCACCTGCTCCCTACGCGCGATGGCGAACCCGATGTACGGCTCCGGGCCGCTGCGATCCAGGTACACCCCGTCCGATCCCCGAGATCGTTTGGCCCAATTCGTGCCCTCGGCTGCTCGAATCTGTCGATTTGCCCCGCGAAATTGGATCGGAGCCCGTGACGAGTTTGGGGGTTTCTTTCGGGCATCGCAGGAACGCGTCGACGAGCTCGGACGAGATCCAGCTGCGGATCGACCCGGTGCACGGCGACCTTGACGAGGAGATCGATGGGCTGCACTCGAGGGTTCGCCTACTGAAAGGCGTAAGGCTTCCATTTCCCGACCTCCTTGTTTCCTAACCTGGTTTACGATTTCTGTTAGGGTATGCTCCGTTGGGGTCCTTGTTCCCTCAATTTTGACGTTAGATATTTGTAGATTTTATGTACACTTCAAAGCATGCGATGTACATATTTTATGTGTTCGTTCCGAGATATATTGCCGTGGTTCTCAATTTAGTTCTTGTTGGTTGTGCAGCCGGTGAGTTTATTTAAGTTTATTTTAGGGTCAGTAAACCAAGATGAATTTGGAGTTGTCATTTAAATCAGAACCACATCAGATTAGTAAAGAGATTTCTTGTTTGATTTGAATTGCTAACATCAGCACCATATGTGAGTACCATTTTTTTATTGGATATGCATAGTATTTTTAATATAGTGAGGAATCAGTAGGTTGTATTGTTTTCTGTCGCATGGAAAAACTCTATATAGTTGTTTTGATGTTAATGGAATTGGGTTGTATGGAAATGCAATGTATAACCTGGTGTAGATTGATGTCATATAGCACTGCCGTCATATGTGTCATATCTTCCATCGCAGCGCTCCATATATATTACCATATTCCTTTGTTGTCACTCCCTGGGCCCTGGTTGCTCATTGATTTATATTTTCTTAGATGTACTGCCACGAGCATGCGGTGATTCCTCTGAAGCTTAGTATGGAACTCCATTGTTTTTTCTGGTTTTAGGCCTAGTACAATCTTATGAGTTAGCCTGTAGCTCCCTGACATTATTATTGCTATTTTTGTTCTCGTAAAATCAATCTTGCAAGCATTCTGATGCTACCATGTCTAGGTTTTAATAATTTGATGATAGGGAACCTCCAAGTTCTGATCAATTGTTTTTTCTAATTTTTAAAGCTGCTGCTGATGATTTTTGTTTACAGTTTCAGAAACCTGTTTGTTGTTTGATATGGTTAATTTTCCAGGTCGCACAAGAGATAAACTCCGAGGCCAAGTTCCAGAATGATTTCCTCAACCAACTGGTATTGTTTCCTCTTTTCCGTTGGATTTTCATGTTTTACTCATGTTTTTTTTTGGTGAAGCTCTTGGTTATATTATATTTTTCCTGAATGGCTGTCACTTGTTCATCCTTTTCCATTTGCACTTATTCGTTCCTACCATCTCTATACCATATTCCATATGTGAGGATACAGATATGCATTTCAAAAGTTGCAATATGTACTATTATGTGATGATCTTGAAGGTTCACTTGATCGACACTAGTACATTATCAGGTGTTACTTACTAATTTGTTGCTTGCAAGGTGGTATACCGAATTTGGTTCTGTTGTTTGAAATATCAAGTTATTATGTGTACCCGATTACCATTACCTTCCAAGGACCATTCCGTATTGTTTTAGTTGAGTAATATAAGCTTTGCAAACAAATGATTTTTGTCTGTAAACAGTCTTGTTATTGGTCGTGCTCTGAGCCTCTGATCTGTTACCCTCTGTGCATGTACAGCAAATGACCCTTATGAAAGCTCAGGCTGGAGTGAAGAATAACATGCGAAGGATGAACAAGAGCATCATCCAGCAGGGCTCCAATCATATCGTCCACGTTGTCCTTTTCGCCCTATTGTGCTTCTTTGTTGTCTATCTTTTGTCAAAGTTGTCTAGAAGATAGTTCTGTTGTTAGGTGAAGTCAAACCAAATCTACTCAAATGTGCTGTGAGTTGTATGTAGTACTCAAAAGTGCAACATCTGGGCCTATTAGTACACAAATGGAGTACATGTCTTGAACTAAACAGAATAGGAAAAGATGATTGTGTCGATCGCATGGGATTTGACTTGAAGAGCAAATTCGCTATCCAGCTCCTGGCTTGGCTTGGAAAGAGGCACTTTTGGTTGTGTAATCTCTGAAGTAGTACTGGTCTTGATTTGAATTCAAATTCATGTATTGACCGGAGTATTTCGTCTTCAGAAACTTTTGCAAGCACATTACACTGTCATTTTTTTATCTTATATAACAATATATATGGAGGAAGGATTAAAAAAAGGTGGGGGTCAAGGTGTATAATACGAGCTTCCACTTTCAGGCAATGAGCTAGCTTTAAGGTTTAATACAAAGTTGAACTAAGAAAGGAAGAGAAAGAGAGGGGGTTATGTTTTGACACCTGGAAGCATATGCTAAATTACATTTGAAACTGATTTGAGATATTAAAAAAAATTGAACAAAAAACTCCGTGCGTACATCTTGACATCATACGGGCCTCATGAAATCGTTTCACGAAACCTGATATTTTTTCTGTCATGTGCAAAAAAAGACAATTTTTTATGCTAAAAAAGCTTTTAGTGAGACAATTTTTTTTATATCTTTTCTACACAGCCACAAAAAATGTGGGTTTTACGTGAAACTTGACATGTACATATAAAATGTCCAGATGTTCACAGCAAATTTTTATTCCAGATTTTTTTACATTACAAAATGTTTTTTCAAAGTGGCAGGAGCATATGCTTCCATATGTCAAAACAAATTTCCGATAGAATGACTGATTGCCACAACTCAACCAGATGAGACATCTCTTATTTGCTAAACTGTGACGGCAAAAACCAACTCGTCAGGGATTCGTGACCTTCTGATTCAAAAGATGTGTTGGTGCAAATGATCACTCGGAACGAACGTCAGTGCCAAAGAAATTACCATTTTCGCCCCACTTCTTTTCTTTAGGACACGGTAAAAAAGAAAAACAAAGCATACCACACAGTTCCAGTGGACGTCCAGCTTCTTAATACCACAACATGTGCACACAGCCGCACACACCAAGTGAACGAGCACAACAAGGAAATGCTTAGTGCACATTTGAGAGAAAAACGCAACTTGGATTACAGTCGGGAAAAAAATAGAAATTGAAAGAGACTTAAGTATACCCATGAATTCCAAGCAATCGCATATCAAGAATTTGTCTTATTGAACATTTGGACTAACCACTTGAAAAGACGAGTCTCAAGAAGGCAATCTTCACACAGAAGACAGGGAAAGAAAGGACGAAGAGAACAATGACTGAGAAGCTCAGTTCAGCGGCCGGCGACACGGCTCTACCAAGGTGTTGCTCGCTATTAACCAACGAGCAGCAAAAAGAAGTTTCCCGATGTTTTTTTTCTGTACCATTTCTGCTCTCTACTCTAACATCCCACGCTGCTTGAAAAGTTCGAACATCGTCGTACCGATCTTAGCTGGCGACTCAACAACAGTAACCCCAGCCTCTCTGAGTGCCTTGATCTTGTCTTGGGCGGTACCCTTCCCCCCTGACACAATTGCTGCATCAATCGAGAAAAATATCTATAGATTAGTACATGAGACAGTTGAACTTGATAATATCTGTAGACTAGTATACGAGAGAGTTGAACTTCATTCGAAACAATCAAATAAATGCAGCAAATTTGTTCTCATATTTCAGTTATACTGAGAATTGCGCAAAAAATCAAGAAAGTAAACTAGATTGACACCATAGAAGGAGCTTTTCCCTAGTTCGTAATATTATTTATATATAGATGCAACATTTCCAAAATTAAAAAACAAATCCATAAATAATTACCAAGTTAGCAAAGGAACAGAGCGAAACAATGCCAAGTCTACAAAATATTTGTCCCCGTGAACAGATAGATGGCAGGTTTGAATCACTCCTTTGCTACTTTACCCAATTAAATAGAGAAAATCACTTGTACCTCTTGAGCTCGAGTGATCTTATTTTCTTTTTTTTTATTCGAAAAGTTTACTTTTAGGTCTCAAAAAATTCTGAAAAAAAAACATACAAGTACATATACATGTCTACTATGCACGACCAATTTGCAGCGAAATATCTTTTCGTATGTGATCTGCACAAAAAAAAGACAAATGTTGCAAGTAGTAAAGTGAGTTTTTTTACCTTTTTAAGAGCCCTGATTTTGTGATTTTTGTGTAGCCTACAATACAATGTATTATCTAGCAAAACTATGCAGATACGTAACTCACATGTGTATCCACGTAAGCCCCACAACTATTAGGGAAACATCTAACCGGAAGAAACTTTCATGCACAAATCTGTGAAATTCTTTTGTAATCTATTAGGAAGAACCAAGTATTTCTCTTTTGTTATCTATTGATTATTGCGGATTGGACAATACCTATACATATGTGCACTGAACAACATCTCTACATAATATTTTCTTCCTGAAAGAATCTGAACTACCATGGTCATGCAGAGTAACAGAAAACGACATAATTAATGAACAATCTGGTAATACTGAAACTGCTGGTATCTTGTCTTAAATCACCCAGTCAGGAGCATTGGTCATCTTAGTACTTCCCATTAATAAAAGAAACAAACATAATGAACTTGTTGGTTAGGTCAATACCTCCAGCGTGACCCATGCGACGGCCCGGGGGTGCAGTAAGTCCAGCTATGAATGCAACAACAGGCTTATCTGTCTTGCTCGCCTGAATCATTTACAATTCAAGTTATATTAGTTGATCAGAAACATTACTACATCATGTATCTAATCAAAAGAAAAGAACGAAAATGGAAATTCCAGCAGGTAGAAAAATGTGATATCTTAACATCGAATATCAGCACTGCCTAATTATCATTTGCCACCTCACAACACTAGGAGAACATAGGTACATGAATTTAACTTCTAAACATGAGCAGATACAACCCAAGTCTTTACATGTCATAAGACCATGATAACTAATAACAGTAGGGTGGCCTATTTCGACTATTTGGACTCTTGCTAGTGACGAAGAGTTGGGGTCACATGATGCAATAACCTATATACTTATATAGCCAAAATGGATATAAAAACGGCTTGTTTGGAAAATGTGTGGAATATTATAACTTTTAAATGCTTTGGTAGGCTTGTGGGCAATATATCTCAAGCTAGACCAATACAAAGCTACTTCGTTCCCCTTCAAATTCAGAAGCTGAAGAGAGGGGAAGGTGGCTTGCGGAGTTTATAAGTTTGCAAGTGTACCTGCTTTTGCCAAAAAAAAAAATATTTAGAGCTGTTAGGCCAGACTTATCATACGTCTACTGCAAGATTATGATCATATTGATGACTATGGAAAGAACGGCTTTCTAATTGGCATAAAGCTTGAACACCAATAAGGAACATAAAGAATCATGTAATACTTTGAAAGATATGTAGGAGTGCAAAGTTTATAACAAACAGGACAATAACAAGAAAAAGATTATCCCGGCAACACGGTAGGAGCTGTGTAGGCTTTTGCCTCTGAAAAAAATTACTAGCAATTGGGTCCAGATTTTGCTATGTGCACCAGGTAAGCCCAATAGCAATGCACCAGGGCCCACAATTGCGCACTCATAAACTGCCTAACAAACATGCGCACATCCCATTTGTGTATCCAGCAGCCTGCTACTGTGCACTAATCATTGTTTTTCCTAGCTCCGCCCCTGCCTGACAAAACTCTCACCTGGATAAAGGCTGCAGCATCCTCCTCAGCAGTACCTCCAATTTCTCCAATGAGAACAATACCTACAGGGCGGATGGCAGTTTTACCATTGAGAACAATATTTAAGAGATGTGTAACAGTCTTGAGAAATGAGAACAATAACTGAAAGACACGGTACAAAAGAATGCAACAATAGCATTTAAATGACTTAATTACTATGTGTGAGGACCAATAGCATGCACAGAAGAGTCGCAGATCAGGGAGCATCGTTCTCTACATATGGCTAATTTTATGTCTCTTATTAGATTTAACTGGCTCAAGTGGCCCATAGAAAACAATTGGTGGGATCTCATGGCAGCCAAAATGCTACTCGAATAAACCTGCTGGTATTACCTAATATCAAAGAATAAATAGGCTTTAGCTGAATGACAGCCACAAATGGTGTACCTTCTGTCTGAGGATCAGCAACAAACTTTTCAAGGCAGTCAACAAAATTAGTGCCGTTAAAGGGGTCACCTCCCATGCCTACACAGGTTGACTGCCCCAAGCCTACGGCTGTTGTTTGAAACACCTGTCAAGGAAGCAAGGAATACACTTTAGGAAAATGTACTTCATGATTAAAAGTAACTCTACAATAATGGGCATACCGCTTCATATGTCAAGGTACCAGAACGAGATACTATTCCAATGCGGCCTGGTTTGTGGATGTAACCTGGCATGATTCCAATCTTACATTCACCAGGCTTAATGATACCAGGGCAGTTTGGTCCGATCAATCGGGTTTTTGATTGGCTGTTCAGAGCAGCCTTCACTTTCACCTGGAAATTAGAAAGAAAACCTTATGATGGCTGAATTAAGGTCTAAACAGAGCAAACCAAAACTGAAAAAATATCTGAACTGTGAGAAAGACAAAAACATAATTATGTAAAGCATGAGTAATTAACATTGTGCACATGATATTAACAAGTTAACTGCAAAATGGGTCAGGATAAAATTCAGGGCGGATTGCATCTCTTATTTATCATTTACCAATATTATACATGACGTAGAAGTAAAGTTCAATCTGTTCCACGTGTGCCTACCAGCCTATGGCTACATATCCACATGTATTGAGTGACATGTACTCCAGTGTTTTGTATTAAGAAAATCATAACTAACATGTCGCTATAGATGAAGAGAGAATAAATGATGTCGTGAAAATTATTATGCTCAGAAACAAAGCAGACAAGGTGGCATATTCTACCATGTCATGCTGAGGTATCCCTTCAGTAATACAGACAACAAGGTCAAGCTCTGCTTCCATTGCCTCCATTATTGCAGCAGCAGCAAATGGTGGTGGAACATATATAACAGATGCATTTGCCTTTGTCTCGGCCTTAGCTTCTGCTACTGAATTGAAGACTGGAAGGCCTAGGTGCTCAGTTCCACCTTTCTTGGGAGTAACTCCACCCACCTGTTGCAGTGAAAGGTACTTACATTAAAAAGGAAACATCTGATGAAAACCAGACAGTAGACATGCTAATCAGTCAAAGATATATTTAAAATACAAAACTATATATCTAAAATCTCAAGAAAAGTTGGAAACAACCATACAAAACATGCCAGTTCTTTGCAGATGCATCCATAAGTCGACTAACAATGCACCATATAGAAGTAATCACATTTGAGCTGATATCACTGTTAAACCCAGTACGCGACAGTTAACCTAGGAACTGCTGGTAAAGAATGTGGTAATGAAATAAGAACAGACAGCCAAGCATCAGTCCAGGCTGAGGCTCTGAGGATGCCTAACATATATCCAACAATCCACAGGGCGAGTTTCTTCATATGTACCGACAATCTTATTTTGTGAGGTACATTGCCCGCTGTACTACCAAACAGACCAAAAGTAAATATGAACATCTCCAATCCACTTACTGAAGAATTCTAACATTTAATGTTTAAGATTTAGTTGGGTTGGAATATCCCGAGCATCCTGAAAATGAAAAGGTGCATATCATGGAGATTGTTTCTCACGCTCATTTAAAATTCAGATCAACCATGCCCTAGATTTACAAAATGTCCAGGAATCAAAACAACTTTGTTATCTAATTAGTCATAACAAACAATAAGATGTTGGCGCACTGGATTGCATAGTGAAGAACACCCCACCCCTAGAGCCACACATCGGTAAGAGACGAAACCCTAAAAACCGAGAAATGGAGATCGACAACCACACATCCACAAGATCGCGCGTTACCGACTCCCTATCTCTATCCCAAACCCTAGAACCGCGCGCTGGAAAAGAAGAAATGCACGGATCGGATAAGACATCTGAAAGGGTGGCGGCGGGCGGCGGCGTTGGGCCGCGGGGTACGTACCATGTTGGTGCCATACTCGATGGCCTGCTCGGTGTGGAAGGTACCGTTCTTCCCGGTGATACCCTGGCAGATCACGCGAGTGCTCTTGTCGACGAAAACCGCCGGCGAGGGCGCGGCGGCGGCCGCCGCGTAGCCCCGCGAGTGGAGGAGGCGGGAGGCGGCGGATCCCAGCAGCTGCGACGCGCGGCGGGAGGAGGCGGCCATGGCGATGTGCTGGCCTGGCGGCGGCGCGTGCTCCTCTCTTTTTTTCCTCTCGATTCGATTTCTCTTTGGGCTCGGTCTACTTTCCTCAGTTTTCTGGGGTCTCTCGATCCATTCTTGCAGGAGAAGTTGGGCGGTCAAACTTCGGTTAGGCCCCTGTATTTTGACACTATTTTCGGAAGCTCGGCTTTTAGTGGACGATCAAATTTTACAGATTAAACACACTGAAACAAACAAGAAATTATTTCATAGTCGGGCAGTGCTAGCTTGGGGTCACCCGTGCGACCAGCTGCCCACGGATGGCTTCTTGTCGGAACAGAGGGAGAGAGGAAGGAGAACGCTGTCATTGTCGTCAGGAATGAGGGCGAAGGGAACACCTCCGCCGTCGCCACCACCTCCAAATCCAGTTCATCACCTGCACCTACTAGGTCATACCCACCTAACACTGCCTCACATGTCGGCGCTCCCGTGGCGGCCTCGTTGTACCGCCCTCGTCAAATCACGACATCCGCCGGTCCGCCATCGTCTCCGACCTTCCCTCGAAGGTCTGCCGCCTCTGAATCGTCCTCCTCGGCGGTGCACCCGCACCGCCCAACCTAAGTGTAGTGCTCGCCTCCAGGTCACTCTAGACTCGTCGACGTCTTCTCCGACGTCGACTCGATGGTGGGCGGTGACGGTGGTGGACGAGGAAAAAGTGTAAGGCGTCGTCGGCAGCGGAGGTGGGAGAAGGTACATTGGGATGAGGTGGGAGAAAAAAAGGAGGAAGAGGAAGAGAAAAACGCGTGCATGAGTGGGGCAGAATTAAAGGGGAAGGAGATAAGGAAACGTACGTGCTGGTGGGGCCCACCAGGTGAGCGTGTTCCACGCCTTGATGTGGAGACGGTCACCCAGGAAAGAGTTGTTTCGTTCAAACTCATAACCTACAACGTTATCTTTTTATATCTCGGTGTGTCTCCATGTCTCGGTGGCAAAAGTATAAAAGACCAATTTGTACAAGTTAGATGAACCTTAAAAGGTTTGAAGAGCCGCAAATGTCACACAACCATATGGTTTTGTTCAATAAGTTCATATGACATAGGTGAATGATGTATCTTATCTTGTATTACCAATTCCTTTGTGTGCCTACTTCATAGGTTGATTTTGTTTTATCGAATCCATGGCAATCGCAGGTATCGCTAGATTAGGCTTAGATTCTAGAAGAGATGTGGGAATGAAGAACCTTATTCCTATGGGTGGAAATGGATTGGATGAAGATCGCATAGCGCACTTTTCACATTGGTTTTCCTATTTTTTTAATGAATATGAATACAAATATGAATGTCAAGCGGATGTTAATCAAATATGGATGTGGATCGGATGTTTTCCCAATTCGGCACGAATTTTTTTATAACAAAATAATCGATCCTTGTCTTATGTATCAACTACAAAATGATATAGAGATAAGCATAGTGATACAATACATAGTTTCAAGTTCATCATAAAAAAATACATTTGACCACTTTGTTGGGTTTTTAGGTTGGTTAATTGGCATATTAGACTATCATTGCTGAAATTGGTTAACATAATTCTATTTGAATATGGATATATCCATTTGCATATCCATATTTGCTTAAAAATGCAATACCACATCTCTATTTGTATTCGTAAAATGAATTCGGATATTTAGAACAACCATTTCCATTTTTGTCTGGATTTGGATATCACCACATCCATTTCCCGTCTGTCGAATATGAATGTCAATAATTCGGACTATCCACTACCATTTCCCACCACTACTTGTTCCTCCCCAACTTAATGCTAAGAAAGGAGATGGGAGTGCTTGGGGTAAGCGAGGGTGAGAAGATGGCATAGTAATTCGTGGCGGGAAAGATAACTGGTGGATTAGTTACGGAAGACAATTCGACGATAGAGTTACAGGAATATGGCACGCATGCGATAGGTTGGAAAGAGCGCTAGGCGTAGGCGAGGCGGTTGGCATCCACCTTTGTCAAACTCGAGGGGAACCTGTGACAACTATGGTAGAAGAGGCTAACTATGTAGAAGCAACTATTGATTTTTTACATTGCTCGTCACCTAGGAAACCAAAATTGTGTGTACTATGTACCCCAAAATCTCACGACCAAATTGGACTTCATATAGCTAATTTTCGTTGGTCTTCCTTCCAGGGTGTGGTGTCGGCTTAGGGGGAACCCCTCCGAGCTTACAGAGAGGGACGATGCAAAACAACAATCGAGGTACGGTGTGGTCAGGACGGTAATGTGGCCTAGCATCAAGGTCCTTGAGAGGTGGTGGCTCAGGGGGTAGGGACGTGGGGTCGACGACCAAGGTCTACCCGAATTTTATTTTAGCATTTTTGGTCTCAAACTATTCTTATAAGATCACGTTAACGACCATTACGAAATCGAGATAATCTGATTTGATGATACCAACATAAGATATCTAACTCGAATAGTGATACGTGTCAAACGTATCTATAATTTTTGATTGATCCATGCTAGTTTTGTGATGTTGTCACATGTTTTTACTATCATATTACATCATTTTTATGCATTTTGTCAGACTAACCTATTGACAAGATGCCCAGTGCCAGTTCCCTGTTTTTGTGCTGATTTTGTTGCAGAAAGTTATTTCCGAAAATATTCTCGGAATTGGACGAAAATTTATGACGATTTTTTATTGAAGAAATAAGGACCGGAGCCAGAAGGGCGACCCTGGGAGGGACCCTGTAACGCCCCGATCCCGGAATTATACAGAGAGGCTATGTAATTGGCACAACCATCAAGGTATAACACAGAGATCGAGACTTGTGGAACAAACTGGCACATTGCATGACTCTACGACACAAAATCATATAGCAACTCATATAATGAGAAGAATACAAATATTACATATCAAAAGGTCACAGACCTTCAATTCAACAAGCGGAAGCGAAGTAGTGTTGTCTAACAACAAGAAGCAAATATATGGCCTAAGAGGCCTACACATAAGCAAACCCAGCCAACTTGTTCCACGGTCCCAAGCTGCCACCTGGGAACCCCGAACTATTCGTCGATGTCCACGAAGAACCACCTAACTGCTCGGTGTCGTCCTCTTCTGAAAATACAAATATCGATGTAGCAAAGAGAGACTGAGTACGACGTACTCGCAAGTTTAGTAGGGCGATATAGGCCCAATGCTGACGGAGGCTCTAAAGCTGTATGAAGTGGCTATTTTGCATAAAGCTAGATTTTCTTTTAAAAGATGGAAAAGACCCATGGCAGCGACTACTCAGAATATTTTCTGTAAAAGGGATGAGAGAGTAACATTTTATCTTCGGTCCTCATCGAACCTACTTGTAGCCAAACCACTCATCTCCACCAAAGGCACTCCCTCGAATCCCCCTCGAGGAAATGAACCTTTAATCACAATTTGATTATGCAACCTTTAGCTGCCATATCAATTAGGTTAAAGTTCTCTATGAGCTAATCCGCCTTTCCCAAGATTTGTCCATAACCGCGGACACGGCTTTTCGAAAAGATTTAACCCTGCAGGGGTGTACTAATTTACCCATCGGTACCGTCCGGCTCACCTAATTGGCCCTCTCCCTGGGAAGGCCGGCGAGTGGGCGCGGTTAGACCTTTACATTGCATGAGGCTTACTCAAGGACCATCAGTGTGCGGAAGGACAGGTTCAGCGCCTCCAACGCCCTGCCCCGCGGCCACATCCTAAACACCACCGTCCTCATCGTTCATTTTTCCACCCACACACTCACACGCGAATGGAAAGCTCAAACTAGAGGACCCTTGACAAGCCCCTCACAACTTATTCGGTCACAGGGGATTCCATATGTCCCCACCTCCGGAAGCACGCTCGGTTCTTGGTTCTAGCTAAAAGCACTCTCAGCCTAGGCGGCAAGAATGAGGCAAATCACCATCCCCGATGGCAACTCATCCGAGCCTTTAAGCAACTTAATTAAGTACCACACACAACCTCCACATTGTCCGACCATTCCATCAATTACATAAATCATGGAAATAATTAACGGACAGCTAAGCATTTAACTAAGCATGTCTAAGCATTGCTAAGCATATATTACAACAATTATATCTTTGTCTCAGGCCAACACATCAACCCTATGGTTCATAGGTAGGGATACATGTGATTGGCTCGGGAAAACATGCACTCATAGGATACTCTAATATTGATCAAAAACTGTCATTGGAATCGCATGCAATATTATAGTGGATAAAATAAGTTTATAAAACTTTAGGATGCTAGATGCCAAGAAGGTTAGGTTATCTCTTGCCTTGCTGCCCGGGCGTGTAGTACTGCTCGTCGGGGTAGGTAGCGTTAATCTCGACTCCGGAATCTATCGATACCCAAAATAACACAAAGAACAAATAAATCACACGAGGACAAGTGCAATGCTCAATCACATGATGACATGTCAAATTGATGCAAATATATCAACATTTTGATTTATCTAACAAATTAAATGGAGTTCCAAATAATTAGTGCAATTATTTGGAAACAACCCCATATTTTTTTCTTAATGACCACATTCTTCATAAATTGTTAAATTATTAGAGAAGTGGCTCTATATGCATGAACATGACATGAAAAAGGGTAGGGTTTGTCATTCCGATCATTTTGGTACATTGTTTGTAATTTTCTGGGTACCGTAGAATAAATAGCAATTAAATAATTCTTTGAATATAAAACGCTTAACCAATTTACGAAAGACATCAACTAAATATTTGTGATCATGATGTGAGGTTAACATGGTTTGATAGCATTTGGCATGTTGATCATTTTGGTATTTTAAACATAATTTTCTGAGCAATTTTGAATATTCTATGATTTTCCCAAATTGTATTTTAAATCTGCCATTTCTGTATTTAATAAATAAAGACAATTTAATTTATTCAACAAATCATGAAAATGGTACCAACAGATAGGTATGAATTTTCTAAGCATTTTGACATATTGTTTGCATTTTTCCGAATTGTGGTTCAAAAGTTATTAAATTTCAAAGTTTTAATTCATTTTAAGTTTTTGAAATAAATTTCAGAAAAACCGGCCGAAACGTTTTCCACCGGGCCGCGGCTAGCCACAGCCACTGAAGGCCCGGGACCGTGGCCACGCTGGCAGCCACGTCGGTGTGGGCGGCCCACGATCAGTTTGACCCGGGCGATGCCACGACCGGCGCGGGGCGGGCGGTGACCGCGACGGTGGCGCGCACGGATCCGGCGACGGGGAGCCTGCGGGAGCGAGCTACGGGTCGCGTTCGACGCGCCTATCTACGGGGAGCCCATAACGGGCGGCGCCGTGACCTAATGGTCGCCGGAGCGATGGAAACGATGGCGACCGGCGGCGGCCCCAACACGAGCTACGGCGACACGGCGAACTACGGCGAGAGGAGGGAGGAGAGGAGGTCCAATCGGACGGTGAGCTCACCCTCATTGCGTGGATGCTCGCGTCGGTGAAGGAGGAGGTCGGATACGGCGGCAAACGGCTCGACGGAGCCTCACCGTCCGCGGGGAAGAAGGGGATGGCTCGGTCGATCTGCAGCGTCCCGGGGCGATTTCGTCGATGAGGAGGAAGAGGACGACGAGGCGTAGCGACTGGCGGTCTTCGATCTGCTCGGGGAGGCTCCAGGCGATGGCGATTCGGCGGCGAGCTCGATCTATGCGTCGGCCATGGCGCGGAAGCGGAGGGAGAGAGGGAGCAGAGGAAGGAGCGAGTGAGGGGAGAGAGGGAAGGCAGGGCCCGGCGTTGGCCTCTTATCCACGAGCTGGAGGGGGGGTCCGGCCGTGGCGTGCGGGGAGGCCGAGGGCGGCGCGGCACGGCGGCATGGCGCCAGTGCCCGTGTCGCCACGGTGTCGATGACGATTTTGCAGATACCCCCCTACTTCTTTTCCCCTTCTCTTTTCTTTTACAAACAGCAACTTTACCTATTTAATTGAAGCACTTATGGCATTCCAAAAATCATGAAATTTAATGGAAAATTCTTATTTGACTCAAGGGACCACTGGTAAAAATTTCAGCTCAATTTGAGAATGTTTGTAGAACAAACTTGTTTTACTTTCTTTTCTGCCCAATTTTTAGAACATTTAATTGGGATACTTAAGCCCTTTCCAAAATTTTGAGAAAATTTGTAAAGCAATTTTATTACCTCAAGAAGCTGTCATAAAAATTTCAGCCCATTTGGAAACACTTTTATGTGTACTTAATTCAAATTAGCTCACAGGCATTTTTGGGGTGCTTGCTAAAATAATTTATTTAGGTTGGCATTTCCCGTGCAATTTTCATATTTGAAATTATGTGAACTTCATGGACAAATATGAATTTCAATTTGGATTGTATTTGTTCAATAATATTCATCAAGCTTGAATTATTAATTAAAGCCCAGGTATTATTTCATGTGAAACAATTTAAATATGGATGCCATGATGCAAACATGAAAAAGCAAAAGTGAAAATTTGGCCCATATTTTAGGGTACCAAATCTGGGCTGTTACAGACCCACAGCCCAGGGGTGGGTCCCACCAGCGGCTGAGAGGGGGGCCGCGGCCGCCGCCCGCCTGTGCCCCTCGGAGACCCCCTCGCGTCGCCTTTTGGCCTATAAATCACCCCCGACGAAAAAACCCTAACCCCCGAAGGATTTTCCCAAATACGATACAGAGCTCCGCCGCCATCGCCGACAAGTTTCGGGGGTTCAGAAGGTCCTGTTCCGGCACCCTGCCGGGACGGGGATCGACTGCCGGGGCCATCTCCATCAACGCCGCTGCTTCCCGCGATGAGGAGGGAGTAGTCCCTCACCGGGGCTGAGGCTTATACAAGTAGCTATGTGGTTATCTCTCTCTCCCATGATGTGATCTTCGTTGTGATCATGAGCTTTGTTAGTATAGTTGAATACATAATGTTTCCCTATGTGTAATGGATATGATGTTGCTTAAGTGTTGTTATCTAGTATAATTTGCGGAGTCACCGTTGTGATCACGGTATCTCGGTGACAGTGTGGGTGCCGTGTGTGACTCTATGCATCAAGATTAGAGGGATCTTCATCATGAGTTTGTTCTTTATTATTGTTGGATTGAATAGATCATGAGGTTTCTTGATGCTTGTGTTATTGAAGAAAGAGACTATTCAAGAAATAGGTTGTGGTGTTTGTTAGTACTATCTTTGGATGCGGATAGTGACAGCATGAAGTGTCCATAGATGTGGAATACGAACTGTAAGGTGTGCTTCTCGTAGCCCTACGCAATTCTCATCCTATTTGATCCACAAAAGAATTATCTCCGGGTAACGTCTACCATGCATGTGTTTTTGTGGGAACTATCATGTGTTTAATTATGTTAATGATGTTGAGAGTAGTCACTAGTGAAAGTATGAAGCCTAGGTCTTGTTTCCAAGCATTGATACACCGTTTTTAGTCACTTTTGTCACTTGTTTGCTTGCTGCCATTTTTATTGCAGAATTACAAAATCACCTTTTACCATCCATATCACTTGCATTTTACCATCTCTTCGCCGAACTAGTGCACCTATACAACTGACAATTGTATTAGGTGTGTTGGGGACACAAGAGACTTCTTGTATCTTAATTGCAGGGTTGCTTGAGAGGGATATCTTTGACCTCTACCTCCCTGAGTTCGATAAGCCTTGGATTACTCACTTAAGGGAAAATTGCCGCTGTCCTACAAACCTCTGCGCTTGGAGGCCCAACAAGTCTACAAGAATAGAAGCGTGTAGTAGATCAAATAGAAAGACCAAACACATAGATCATCGGTTAGTTACACAAATCATAATTAACAATTTCTTACTATACTACGGCATCACTTGATCCCGCTCGCTCGGTACATCATATATGCTTTGTGTGTTGTTGACTCCGAGCTTTGCACTTTATCTTGATCAACCTCGTATTTTTTCTCTCTTTAAATTATGATTGTGTCTTGATGGTAACCATGAAGACTCATCCAATCCTTTTCTTTAATACATGTTCACCATAGGCTCAACTCTCGTATTACCATTTTTTGGATCACACATCCAAAGCAGCATTGTAAGATAGATTGCATACAGCTGCTGCTGGAGCTAACTGTATATCACCTTGGTCATCACTTAATTTTCTTATTGCTTTATCATAATCTCTTGAGATACACAATGAAGATACTTTTCATGTGTTTATGCGCTGTCCACACGCGAGAACTCTATGGCAAGCAATGAAAGAAGTATGGAGGTTACCTGATGATGATTTGCTACAACATACATGGACGGAATGGCTGCTGCAGCTACTGACATCCATTGATGAAGACCAAAGAGCTATGACACTGATGACACTTTGGCGGATCTAGCATGCACACAATGAAATGACACATGAAAAGCCATGCCCACCCATTGAAGGATCGAGGCGCTTCCTGGTAAGCTACCTTAATTCTCTGTTGCTGATCAAACAATTTCCTGATGCAGACGTGGTGAAAGGAAAAATGGTGGTCGATCATGAAAAGGGATTCAAAAGAAAATGGGTCCTCAGTGATGGCCGGCAAAAGGTGCGGAAGAGATGGAAACCACCGGATGAAGGGATGGCTAAACTGAACGTTGATGGGGCCTTCACGACTGATGGAAGAGCGGGAGCAGGAATGATCCTTCGTGACTGTAATGGGGAAGTCATTTTCGCCGCTTGCCGTGCACTTGAGCGATGTACTGATGCAATAGAAGTTGAGCTGCGCGCAGTTGAGGAGGGGATTCGCCTGTCCCTGCACTGGACGCCAATGAACTTCATAGTCGAAAAAGATAGTCTTGAGGTGGCTGAGCTGATCAAGGAAGGTACTCCAAATAGCTCCATCTTTGCGTTCAGAATAAATGTAATCCGTGAGTTTTTTAGGGAGAGAGAAATCAAGCTAGCTAAAGTAGGCCGTGAGGTTAATGCAGTGAGCCACGAGCTAGCTAGGATGGGTAGGGTTCAGGCAAAGACAGAAGTCTGGCTTCGGAATTTCCCTCCGGAAATCGTCCAAGCTCTAGACAATGATTGTAACCCTCCTAATGCTTAATATAATTCTCTTCCTCGCAAAAAAAACTCTTCACTTTATAGTATGCTCCAATTCTTGTGAAAGGACACGGATGTCTCCTAGAGGGGGGGGGGGGTGAATAGGCGATTTAAAATTATTACGGTTAAGGCTTGAATAAATGCGGAATAAAACTAACGTTTAATTTATCAAGCCAAAACCTAAACTATCTAGGTTCACCTATGTGCACCAACAACTTATTCTAAGCAATATGATCAACTAGGTGATAGCAAGGTATATGACTTTAAGCTCAATGTCTATCACAAAGTAAATAGCATAAGTAAGAAGCTCGGGTATAGAAATACCGAGGCACTTGGAGACGATGATTTATCCCGAAGTTCACTTCCCAATGGAAGCTAGTCTCCGTTGGAGCGGCGCGGTGTTCACCAATGTGAAACACCGAGTAGCCTTGATATGGCACACCGTATCTCCGTTGTGTCTTACCACCAATGTGGCGAGGCACTTGTCACTATGTTGCCGTTGAGGTTGACAACTAGAACCTTTACAAGGATGAAGCTCACTCCACAAGTTGGAGGGTCTTCACCAAATGCACCGAGCCACCAAGACTCGATGCCCAAGGCCGAGGCACACACCACAACTCAATTGGTGGCTCCCGGCAATGTCTTCGTAGCTACCAAAGCTCCGAAGCTAACAAGGTTGAGCCACACTCCACAATTGGAGGCTCCCAACAAATCCCGTGAGCCACCAAGACTCCGAGAAATCAACAACCGTCTAGGGTACCAACGTGCCCTAGAGGAACAAGCTCTAGGGCACCAAAGTACCCAAGAGTAACAAGCTTCTCAACTTCACTTTCCACGAATCACTGTGGAGAACTCAAACCGATGCAACTAATGCAATGGCAAGAACACACTAAGTGATCAAGTTCTTCCAACCCGAATCCAACCAAAGCAACTAATGCTTGGGAGGGATTAGAGAGGAAGAACAAAGGAGAAACACAAAGAAACTCCAAAGATCTAGATCCAAAGTATTCCCCTCACTTAGAGGAGAAATCAACCGGTGGAAACAAGGATCTAGATCTCCTCTCTCTTTTTCCTCAAAAGGTAGCAAGAACTATCGGAGAGATTGAGAGAAAGCCAAGCTTGAGAAGGTCAACAATGGAGGGAGAAAATAGCTCAAGAGGTTGGCAAAAGTTAGGATTTATTTGGGGAAGAAACCCCTTAAATAGGAGGCTCCAAAAGGAGCCGTTGGAAAAAGATAAAGGAAGGAAACAGCAACCAGGCCGGCCTGCAACCCGGCCTGGGCCGGCCTGGGAGCCGGCAGGAGAAGCGGCAGTAACCAAGGCAGAAGAGCCGGCCTGCTACCCGGCCTGGGCCGGCCAGGCGGCCGGCGGCCCACCCGACCGCGCCGGCCAGGGACCCGGCCTGGGCCGGTCGGCAGGCCGGTCCGGTCACACCCTTTTTTACTTTTTCCCTCTAATATTCTGTTTTAAAAACGACCGATACCGAAAACGCAATATCTTCCACATACGAACTCCGTTTTCGGTAATCTTGGACTCGTTGGAATCGTCACAACGAGCACTACAAGAATATACATAGAAACATCATTGTTCAACAAGATATGGTAAAACCAAATGATTAGAGGTAAAACCTTTCTATTAAAAACCGGAAAACCATATCTTTTGCAAATGAAGTCCGAATGACACGAAACCACTTTTGTTGGAAAGAGGACGACAAATGCTATCCAATAACAAGTGAGGATATGAAACCAAGCAAGGGAGATTTTGCTAATAAATGGAAGAGTGAAACCTTCCGCATAGATGGACCGGCAAAAACTCCGACACCGAAAACTTAAGAGGAGACACATGAGAAGCCGTTTTCGGTGACCTTGGCCTTGTCATGACGAGCATGACAAGCACCAATACCACACCATGATAAGAGCCAAATAGGAACCAATAAAGATGATACCAAGGATGCAAAGGTTTGAGCTCTCTACGACCGATACGCTAAAGCTCACTTGAGAGCCCCTCTTGATAGTACGGTTACCTATCCTAAAACCCGGTCTCCCAACTACACCGCGAGACCGGTAACATAGAAACCCTATCAAGAACAAACCTTTGACTTGCGCATTCCACTTGAGCTAGATGATGACGATCTTGATCTACTCTCAAGTGGATCACTTTTCTTGGTTGTGCTCCGCTTGGTGAAGCCTCGCATATTGCTCCCCCATACACCAAGATGGGGGAGGCACTCTTCGACATTTCTTCACTTGGCCTTTATCTTGATGACGATCACCACGTGACGCCATCCTCCATTGACAACATAGGATCTTCCTCTTGATTCATGTTCATGGAGAAACACCTTGGCCTTGATCAACATATAGTCTTCTTCTTTTAGCCTTGACTCCAGCATATGGAGTCCAAACATTCCTTATGGACCAACACTGCAAATATAACTCAAAGCACACATTAGTCCATAGAGATTGTCATTAATTACCAAAACAATACATGAGGGCAACCATGCTCTTTCATCTTGATCAAACATGGATCAACCCATATGAGTCTATCATGACTATGACTTAGAGTCATATCTTTAACTCTTTCCTTATAATCACCTTCTCAATATATTAATCCTACATGGCTTAAATAACTTATAAGGTAGATCACAACAACCTTTGAGTTTCATACAGTAACTTCACATGCTTTCACTTTGAATCCAACATATGGTGTCAAGCACTGTCTCTGAAAAAGCCATTGAAATTTAACTCAATGAAAATATCAGTGCAGAGAGATTGTCATTAATTAACAAAACCACACATGAGGCTCCGTTCACTTTCAAAACCTAACACTAAAGATAAAACTAGAATGTAGACGTAGATCTAGGGTTTCCTATCTCCTAGCGCCAAATTGGCTGCCGAACACGAGGGGAACCTATGGCTACCGTGGTCGAAGAGGTTGATTTATCTAGCAATAACCATTGGTTTTTACATTGCCATTACCTCGGAAACCAAAGTTGTGCGTACTATGTACCCCAAAATCCACGGGCAAATTGGACTTCCTATAGCTATTATCATTGTCTTCCAGGGTGTGGTGTTGGCTTAGGGGTAGCCGCTCCGAGCTTAGGGAGAAGGATGAGGCAAAACAACGATGGAGGTGCGGTGTGGTCGGGCGGTAATGTGACCTAGCATCATGGGCCGTGAGAGGTGGTGGATCAGGGGGAGGGACGTGGGGTTGACAGCCAAGGTCTACCCGGATTTTGTTTTAGCATTTCTGCTCTCAAAATATTCTTACAAAATCATTGCGAAATCGAGGTAATCTGATTCGGTGATGCCAACATAAGCTTCCAAAAGAGTATTCATTCTTTACAATGGGTTTACACCATAGTACAAGTACACATCCAACAAGCATGCGTTGCTCCACAATTACGAACCATCGTCACAATCTACTCCCAACGAAAAAGCAAGTTGCACCAGCGATCTTCTTCCCCGTGGCAGCTAGCACACTCCTCGGATTAGTTGCCAACACCAACGTGTTCCTCACTTGGGGGCGAAGGCCTGGAACAAAACACCAAAAAGAGTCACACATATATCAGTACGTAGCCAAATCATGTGAGTAAATGTTGGCACATGGATGGACTTGCACATTGGACATGCTCGTGTGTACGTACCCGGAAGATGGTGGCGTGGCCGGGGTCGGCGAGGTGAGCGAAGAGGTTGTCGATGGGGCCGGTGCCGGTGTACTCGGCCTGGAACCACGCGCCCATGACGGCGAGCATGGCGAGGCGGCCGTTCTTGATCTCCTTGGTGCGCAGCTCCTTGAGCTTCTCCGGCGAGGCGTTGCCGTAGCCGAGTGGGTCAAACCACAGACCACCGGGGTACCCGACGTCGGTGCCAGTGAGCTTGTTATTGGGGAAGATGGGGTCGGTGTTGACGGAGCCGGGCTTGATGATGTCTGCCCACCGGCGGCCCTCGGCCCAGCCGATGAGGATGAGCTCGACGACGAAGAGCGTGGTGGTGTCGGTGAAGTACTCCTGCTCGCCGGCGGTGTACCACGACGGCGTGTTGAGGATGCCGATCTTGGTCAGGAGCTCCGGGATGAAGATGCCCGCCGCTCCCAGCATCGCCCACCGGCAGTGCACCAGCTCCGCCTGCACGTTCCACCGCAAGCTCTCCGGGTCCGAGCCTGCAACAAAATTCGATCGTCAAAGATCGTCCACGTCGATCGATGCTGTCACCAGCAACGAGAGAGAATTAATCACCGGCCGGCAGGATCGATGATGAGGACTCACCAAGACCCCATGGGTCAAAGCCGAAGTCTCCGGGAAGGCTGCCGTCGAGCCACGGGGGAGGGGTGCTCCCGGGGAACCAGATGGGCCTCTCGGGCGCGGCGGCGCGAACAACGGCGAACGACGCACGCGAC
The DNA here is from genome assembly GCA_012064385.1 of Puccinellia tenuiflora. NCBI lineage: Eukaryota > Viridiplantae > Streptophyta > Magnoliopsida > Poales > Poaceae > Puccinellia > Puccinellia tenuiflora. The sequence goes on from QRDG01001050.1 coordinate 705,607, forward strand.
GCCGCCCTGCCGGCGCCGAGGAAGGAGGTCCGGGCGCCGGCCAGCCCATTGCTGGGGAGCGCCGCGACGGTGGCAGCGGAGGAGGAGGAGACCAACGCCATCGTTACCAGTACCGCTCGCTCGCTAGAGGAGAAGGCGGCGCGCGCGCGGGCGTGGTGTGCTGAGTGGAATTGATCGTGTGGTGCGCGCGGCAGTTTATGGTGATCTGGGCGCGCCGCGCTGGGTGGCCCTGGCTTATCCGTGAGGAGATAGCGAGCGCGGCCGTGGCGTGCCACGCGGCAGGGAGAATCCGAATCCATGGCTCCGCCGTCCCGGCGTTGCTGACGTGGAGGACATCCCGGGGGCACCTGATGAAAATCGGGGCCGAGGCACGCGATTGGACGGCACGCTCGGTGTTTGGCGCACGACTTGCAGTCTTGAAGGTATAGGTATCGGCATGATGATATGTGGGGTGGATATATCCAGGAAGAATTTCTCAATGTATCCGCGAAGAAATGAATGATGATTACTCTACCCCGAAATTAATTGGGGCCGTCTATTTTCTGTGATCCAAGGGCTGATGCGCACTGGTACTCCAGAAATCGGCCTACCGGTACCGGCTCGAAAACTCAGTCAATCTGGCGGAGTGCCTCTATCGGAGGGGTAAAATGGTAATATCCCTAAAAGCACAGTAAGCTCAGCGCTTTATTTTATTTGGCTTGGTGTATTTGGGTCTTGTTTTAGGCGTTATTTTGAATCCTGCCTATAGGAGTCCAGTTGCGACGCACCCTGGGAGCGGAACCCTAACTCTCCTCCTCCTGCGACTAGCCGCCGCCGCCGCGCCCCCCGGCGCCTCCGCGTCCCTCTCCCTCCCCTCCTCTCGCCACGGCCGTGCCGCCCCCGCGGCGGCCGGCGCGGCTCCCCCGCGCCTCGTCCCCGTCCTCTCCTCCTTCTCTCCCTCCCCGCCGCCGCCGGCCAGAGCCGCCGCGCTTGGCGCGTGTGGTGCCGGCGGCGGCGGACGTCCATCACCCGCGCGGGGGCGGCGTGCCTCCGGCGGCGGTGCCCTTAGGGAGGCGGCGGTCCGGTGCGAGCTGGGCGGCAGTGGTCTGACGGCGGCGACGTGGTCCTGCGGGCGGCTCGACCATGGGCGACGGCGTGGGTTAGGCGGCGCTGGCCGGGTCCAGTGGCCCAGATCTGGGCCCTTCGGGCCCCATCTGGGACGGGGCGGGCCGGCCTGCCTTGGCGCACGTTTTACGGATGGCGGTGAGGTAGAAGAGATCCGGGGACAGCGGCGACGGCGGCCGGCCTGTTGCAGCGTGGCGGCGAACTTTACGGGCCCGTTCTGGGCCCGGCTGGACCCTATTGGGACTGGTGTGCCTCCGCGGGGGCTTTACGGGTCCGCTGGACCCGGCCGGACCTAACGGGGACTAGTTTGTTCTGCTGCCGCGTCCGGTCGACTACCGCCCTCGGCGGTGGAGGTAGTTCTCTCCCGCGCGGCCCCGGTAATGCTGACCCCAGTACACGCTTCTCCTCGCTTCTATCTGGTAAACCTCAAGATCTCGGCCTCGGTGAGACGACGATGGTGGCTTCGTGTCCGTGGTGGCGCATGCTGGCGGGCGGTGCGTCTGGTGGTGGTGAGACCTCATTCTTGCAGGCTCTTGTGCTACGGATCGTTCGGGATTGCAGACAGGGTTTTTTCGGGAGAAATCCTTGTCGGCTCGGCTGACACCGACGCGGTGCCGCCTGTGGGTGGCATCTTCCTTCCTGAAGGGCGTCGTGGCTACCCTCCGTCTGCATCCCTGTGTGCCGGGGGAAACCCTAGGACCAGCATGCTGGTCCGGGCAGCAGCAGGTGCTCTCCTTCTTCAAGGTGCTGCTTGGTACTCAACGGTTCGGCGCTAGGAGCGTGGTGGTACATCTTCGGAGGGCGCAGCGGTCGCGAGTCACCGTAGTTTAGTTGAGCCACCTATGTCTCCATTTTATTTCTTCTTTTCTTTTCTTTGTGGGTGTGTGTGCTGCTACCCCAGCTTGTGTGGCGTTGAGTTTGTATCGTTGGTTGCTTGTGGTTGTTGCTTTATTTATAAAGCGGGGCGAAAGCCTATTTCGAGAGTTAGGCGTTATTTCCCTCCTAGCCAACTTATCTTCCGTTTCAAGACGCAATGGGGCGCTCGCGGCGACGCCGGGCATGGAGGAGCCGGATTGAGAGGGGGATGAGGGCGGAGAGAAGAATCAATCAGGAGCTCGATCGGAACGCGATGGCGAGTGTGGGTCATATGCGGGCGAGGTTCAGAGGCTGCCACGATTTATGGCGGCGTCTGCAAGCGGAAAATCACAGCGATCAATGCAGCGGCAGCGAGCGGAAAATGAATCTCAATCTCAATTTCAATCGGCTGCTCGGCTGTTCATTTTTTCTTTGCTGAAAATCGGATGCTTCATCAATATGTTCTTTCATCACGTACAGACTTACTCCACCGCATGGTTTTGAAGTACCAGGATACCGTAAAAGTTGCCGCCAAGAATCATTCATTGCACGATTAATCAAGAATAACTTGCCTTTTTACACAATCGCTGAATGTAACCCTGAACCCGTCCCTCTGTTCATGATGCTTATTCATTGCAAGACACTTGAGATCTTTCTCCATCAAGGCACCAACGCTATCAGTCATGTACAATGCAAGGTGATTAGAGAGGTGTTTACAAAATAAATCGGTTTTCATTAAGCATATGTACTTTTTTTTGAAATATCAATATATTAAACTAGCAAGCCGCCTCATTAAAAACCTTCCAGTCCCGTTAGGTACGCTTGTAAGGAAAAGAGTGCGTCTGAAACTTGCTGCCTTAAGCATCCACCATAGTTACATCGCTTATAAGAGTATCAAGAATAAAACTAGGGGGTTTATCGACCCAGTTACAAGAAATTTTGCTAACAAAACATTGCCTAGCCAGCTCATTTGCAACACCATTTGCTTCTCTCGGGCAAAAGCTGAAAGTAACAGTACCGATCGAAGCCGCCAGGTCAATACAATCCGCAAAAATGGCCGCTGATTCATTCCACCATACCTCCTCTCATGTGCACGCTTCAATCATATGTTTAACTAAAAAAAAGCATATTTTTAACTAAACACCTTTCCTATAAAAAGTATCTTGCTTATGAAAAAGCTTGTTTGTTTTTATAAGCACCTACATAAGCATCTTGCATTGTACATGGCCTTAGCGATTATTGCTTTTCTTTGACAATTTAACTCTGTGTCTCAACAGTGGGCTGATCATGACCAAGGATGGATGTCTACAAGGGTCGACACGTAGCCCATGGGTTGTTCCTTTTTTTCAAAAAAAAAAAAACCTGGATATTTACGTTTAGAATTTAATCACTTTCTCCCAATGAAATTTAATAAGCCCGTTACTGGTCAGCGCGCGATTGGCTCAACCAATTTCAACTGACACGTTCTTGCCAACTATCACTCCATTCCAACTTAGAAGATATTTTGGATGTTTTAATATGAACTACATATGATTGAATCTACATACTGAAACACGTCTTGATACATGTGATTTAGAAAGAAACTAAATCATACTCTTGTTTTTACCGGATTAGAGTTATTTACAAAAACATACCACATTTGGGGCTCTGACAACAAGTCAGTACCATCTTTGGTAATTTTTGCGAGTCAGTACCAATTGTGAGGTGGGGCATTACAAATCACACAAATTCCTGTCTAACAACATTTTAATAGCTGCCCTGACAGTGGGGCTCATTTGTCAGGAATGACAAGGCTACCCACGTGGAGGAGAAGCTGAGGTGGACGTGGGGCCCACCTGTCATACCCATCTTTTTCTTTTTTTTTCTCTTCTTTCTCTTCTCTTTTTTCTATTTCTTTTTTCTCCTCCTTAACCCCTCACGCGAGCCCACTCACTCCTTGCCCACGACCCCGCCGTCGTTGACCCCGCCTCCAAGCCGCCCCCGGCTTCGCGGCCGGGCCGCCACAACCTCGCGACGCGCGGGCCGCGTCTCCGTCCGGCCGCCTCGCCGACGCGGAGCTCGAGGGCCGCGTCGCCGGCGCGCTTCGGCCGTGCGCGGGCCGCCTCGCCGACGCGGAGCTCGAGGGCCGCGTCGCCGGCGCGCTTCGGCCGTGCGCGGGCCGCCTCGCCGGACGCGGAGCCGGAGGGCCGCGTCTCGGAGCTCGAGGGCCGCGTCGTCGTCGCCCTCCTCGCGGCCGAGTCGCCGCCGCCTCGCCGGACACACAGCTGGAGGGCCGCGTCGTGGTACGCCTTGCCACGGCGCCGGAGCTCGTCCTCCGCGAGGCACACCAGGACGCGGCCGCAGCCCAGCCGCCGCAGGCTCGGCGCGCCGTCGGCCACCGGGTTGACCCGCAGGTCGTCGGGCCCGGCGGTGCCGCCGCCGCCGCCGCATGCGAACGTCCACAGCTCCTCCAGCTTGCCCCTCAGCCACGTCGCCTCGCCGTCGAGCTTGGGGGCGTCACCGGCGTCCGAGCACAGGCCCGCGCGGAGCGTCACGTTGTGGGCGACGTTGCCGCCGGCACTGAACCCGACCACGAACAGCCGCCCGCGGTCGCCGCGGTCCCGGAGCCACGGATCGGCATCGGCGTCCGCGGCGGCGGCCCAACGCGTCGTCGTAGCACGCGGGAACGGGGTGCTCGGGCGCGAGGCGGTACTCGACGGACACGACAAGGACGCGTGCGCGGGCGCAGAGGCGGTTGAGAAACGCGTGCTCCGGCGCGTCGGCGGCCGAGCCGGTGACCAAGCCGCCGCCGTGGAGGTACACCACGATGGGGAGCTTGTCCTCGTTGTCGTCCGCGCTGCTGTCGTCGGCGGGGAGAGGGGGGAGGTAGAGGCGGGAAAGATGGGTATGACAGGTGGGCCACACGTCCACCTCAGCTTCTCCTCCACGTGGGTAGCCATGTCATTCCTGACAAATGAGCCCCACTGGTCAGGGCAGCTATTAAAATGCTGTTAGACAGGAATTTGTGTGATTTGTAATGCCCCACCTCACAATTGGTACTGACTCGCAAAAATTACCAAAGATGGTACTGACTTGTTGTCAGAGCCCCAAATGTGGTATGTTTTTGTACACTCACCGGATTAACATGAAGAATCTCTTAGAGAAGAAAAACGTGCATCTTCCTAGATTCCACTGCATTTTGCTTCAAGAGAATACCATGAAAACTCTTCTGCATAATCAACAATCTGAAAGGACGATCAACTCAAAACAATCTAAAAGGAGGGCATTCAATCCCACCTGTGAAACATAAACAATCTAATATGTCTCTTTTATGTGTGCCCACCAATTACTCTTGAGGATGTCATACTACTTGACATGCCTATCCGTTGCATATTGAGGTTTGAACAAAGTGATGCGGAAGCAAAGGAGAAAGTCGTGGATGTGAGTGCAAGGAAATCCATCAAGGGAGAAACATATGGAACTGAAAAGGAACAAGCTCCTTCATTCTAAGAGGGAAACATAAACATAGGAAGAACGAGATCCTCTGCCTTCAGTTGGACATTCCATGTAATTTGCCCTGGGCACTCCGGATGTGCCTGCGCGCACAAATTAGGGATAGTGTCCATTGATGCCTCTAAGAGCATCTCTAGCAGACCACTTAAAAATCGAACCCCTTAAATCTCGTATAAGAGAAACCGTAAAACGTTTTACGGTATGAAAAAGTGGTCCAGCAGAACAGATCCCGTAAAATTTACTGTAAACTGAATATTTCATGTGGTCTTCTTCTTCCTCCCAATATTCTTCGATGAGCCCAAGGTCCAAGGCCAGCCCGCCGCCGGTCCTCCATGACCGCCTCGCGCAGGTCGCCGCCAAGCTCGGGGGCCGCCTCATCCGCCTCCCGTCGCGCGCGCCGCGATCGCCATGAGCCCGAGGGTCAAGGCCAGCCCGCCGCCAGTTCTGACAGATGCTCCCTTCGATTTCGCTTTGTTCCTAGTCGCAACCCTTTCCGTCCAACGCGTCAGACAGGGTGAATCAAGCTTGATACGCGGCGGGGCTTAAGACACTTCTCTTGCGCCAACCGCTTTGGGGATAAGGGGAACCATAAAAATTGCCTCCAAACCTTTAGATATATGGGATATGAGACTCAGTTTAATGTTCCCCTTAAAAAATTATAAGGGCCGGTCCAGTTTACGGGATCTGAAATGGACAACTTTTTCGCCGAAAACCTGTGAAAACGGTTATTTTAAGGATTTGCCTTCTTTTAAGGGATCTGCTAGAGATGCTCTAAGGCCCTTGACTTTGGTGGCTGTAAAATACTCCTTCCACTTCTTCATTTTTGTTTAGAATTGATATAATGAGATGGGAGTTGAGCTTTGCTCCCCCTCCTCTTGTCCAGATGACCAAGACAAAAGCCTACTTGTGGAGATGTATCCCCCACATTCCTCAAAGTTTCTTCCTAGATTCTCACAGTTGGAGTGGAGTACGGTTTCAGTTTGAGAATCTGGTTGATTTGAGTTCGGTTACCAAAGGGGTTTTACGTCTGCTTTTGTTGTTGGGTTGAGTTAGTGAGTTTGCTAGGCTAGCTATGCTTCAGTTCGAGGAGACTGGGAGCCCATATGAGGGAGGGAGGGAAAGTAAAGTTGTTCCATGGTGAAGAAATTATCATATTCATAGTTAATCACTAAGGCGATCATGTCTCCGTGTGATTCCATTTGTATAATGTTTCAAAATCACTACCTTCATGTTTTTAAAAACATGAAACGGTTTATGCATGTAGAAGCATGGACCTAAACATATCCATGTAATATTGGTATAAAAATATGACATTTATGAGTTGTGCAAAATCAAAAGGGGGAAATAGTTTTCTTGACATGTGCAGTACACCAGTGCATATTAAATCTTTTTATGTTTTTCTAGAGCTTGCAAATTGTCATATATTCTTACCGAAATTTCAAGTACACATTTCTACACGCCAATGATGATATTTTTTTCCACAGTTTCAGAATACCAGAATCCTGTTTCTCCTGATGTTCAGTTGACGTGCGGGCCACCGCTACCAATTGTTGGAATGTGCAGTTTTCTCAAATAATACAAAGGCAGTGTAGTTTTCAAGTTTTGTGAAACTTCTCCTTAAAAGTCCAGTTCTTTCATCATAACAAAGGATACCACTCGCTAATAATTGTCTAAGTTGATCTCTTACCAGTTTCAAGTTAATTCGTATGAAACCAATTGAAGTTTATTTACAAAACAACTTTATTATTTATGTGCGGTCTTCACACTATTTTATTAGCGTTCAGTTAGTTATGTGTGGCCAGTCACACTTTTTGATTGGGCCCTTTTGACGTTTGAGCTAGAGATTGTAATAAATTTGAACTATATATATGCATCTATCAGTGTAAAGCTTCCACTAAAAACAACTCTATCGTATGACGAGGGTCACTTTCAACTGTCTAATACTTCCTCTGTAACTAAATATAAGACGTTGGATCAGCTCAATTTAAACTACCAGAACATCTTACATTAAGTTAGGGAGGGAGTATATTTTTCGTCAATACGCTGCACGTCATTTCCTTTAATAGGATGACTCTGCCGAATTTCTTTTAAAAATTCCATAAGGCTACCAAACCGACAGATCCTCTAGAGTCTGTGCATTTTGGCCCTACATTTCTGTCGGTGTGGTAACAACCCCGCTCTTCGAAAAGGACACCTGCTCCGGTAATGGTAGACAATATCAAAGCTTGTGATAGATCACAAAAAGAGCAGAGCTATGTGAAGTACACACATGTTGCACAATCAAATCAACCGCCTCACAGATTTCCCTCTTTTCCTCACCTTTTCTTCCACTGACATTCATCATACACCAAAATCAAAAGGGAACGTGGCTCAAAAAGCAAGAAAGGGAGTGTGCACCAACACCCCTAGCCGATCTGGGAAAAACTGTCGGTGCAGCTGAGCAATTTTCTTAGCGTCTATACTTCTATACAATAAAATTTTGCAAGAAACATCCAGAGCTTGATCTACGCAGGCTCGCTGATGTTTCATCCGGTACATCATTTGGGTAAATACATAACTGATCAAATGCCATAAAACGACATCTCAGATAGCATATTTGTTCTAGGTAGACGGCAGAGGCTGCTGTGGTGTTCCTTGGCAGAGTTTGCATGTCTTTGCACCATGCCCAAACTTTAGTCTTTGCAATATAGTGCATTATTCTGAGATCTAGAATATAGTAAGAAACTGTGGACCCGTGTTCATACCTCCTTGAAAGGTGTGTTCTTCTTGGATCCATGCTTTGCGTTGATCATCTGGTTCAAGGCCTTCACGCACCGGCGGACAATTCCCGTCGGCTTCTTCCTTCCCTCATGCCTCCTTATCACCATAGCCAATGTTGTGCCGCCGGCTGCTGCTACCGGGGTTCTACCATTAGCAAAGGCGTTCTCCCCATAGCCGAAGTTGCTGGTGCCTTTTCCTTCTCCGGTGCCAAGCTGCTTCTCTCTTATCAGCTCCAGAAGGGAAAGCCGGGGCATGTTGTCGACAGGCAGTGGCGTGAACGGCATTTCTAGATGTTGCACCAGGGTCTTCTGCTCTGTGGCTTGGCGTCCCTGCTGTGCCTTCTGCTCATCTTTATCTTGATATTCCTCTGATGTCTTCTCATCTTCATCTTGGCATTGTTTACCCGTCTTCTCTTCCTCATATTGGTATGCCTCTGGTGTCTTTTTCTCCTCATCTTGCCATTGCTCCCGTTCCTTCTCATCTTGGCATTGCTGTTCTGTCATTTGCACCTCACCTTGATATTGCTCTGATATGTTTTGCTCCTTCTCCTCCTTATCTTGGTATTGCTCTGGTGCCTTTTGCTCCTCCTCTAGACATTGCTCTGGCAAATTATCATCTTCGTGTTGCTGTCCTGTCTTCTCCTCCTCATCTTCATGTTGCTTTGGTATGTTCTGCTCTTCATCTTGGTGCCACTCTTCATCTTCACATTGCAGCGGTTTCTTCTCCCGCTCCTCATCTTCAAATTGCAGATGTTTCTTCTTCTGCTCATCTTGATATAACTCTGGTACCTTCTTCTCAACACCTTCACGCTCCTGTGGTTCCTGTGGAATCTCCATCTGCTGCTCTGAATCCTCAGACTGCTGAGGTGGCTGCAGCTCTGCATCTTCGCACTGGAACAATCTCTTCAGCCTGGCTTCCTGGAGTAGCTGTCGCGCCAGGGGCGGCATATACTGATCTTCATAACAAGCGGCGAAGCTCGTGGGCTTTCGTGTTCGCCTCGACATGCCACGATCAAAGCGGCGAGACTTGTTCACATCACACTCGGTGGCCATTGCTTGTGGTCTGAGTAGAAGCACGCTAGAAAGAGTTGTATGCTGCTGCTGTGGGATGGAGGAGTTATAGATGAACTGATATGTTGAGAGATGTGCAGTCCGTACAGTGAACTGGTGAACTGGTGAAATGTCCATTTCAAAGGTTTAGTCTGATTTGTTTATTTAGAAGATCAGTACCTGTCTTAGTAGCTTTTCGTTCCTACATGAAGTGAGATTGAAGTTAGCATTGATAAGGGACCAATATTCTGCCTCAAATATCCAAAAATCTTTGTCCAGCTTTTAGTACACCACGATTGTACTATGTTGGATGACAGTATACCATTAATCAGAACAGTACGAGGAATGATAAAAAAGTAGGCAGAGTTTTAGAAATAAAGAACATCCCTTTGTGATTGAAGCCATGCCCAACAACCTAGGAATTGATAGCCCGCAAAATTTGGTTTCAAGTGAACGATTTGACCAGCAGGCCATTATGTAGTTTCAGTGAATAAATTAATCGACTGTACACAACATTGAAATGTGAAAACAGTTTTTTGGTTACTGAAAACTTCCATTTAACATGTATTACTTTTCCTTTGAACAGATCATGACAGCACGTCAAACTCAAATATGCGCTTATGGCATGGGTTCCAATAAATAGCATTTCAGAATCTGGCTCACAAAATGGAAGAACTGACTCAAGAATCGATAGGGTAAACTTTGAGATGTATAAAACCATCAAAGCGAATTCTGCACATAAAAGCTACCATCAAAATAATGCTCAAGCGAAAAGCACATCTTTATGTCATTACAAATCAGATTAAACAATGTATTGGTCCTTTTCCAACGCTCTACATCTGAGGCTACACAGCAGATTATTCAATTTACAGTCAGTCATCTCGTTCAGTTGCAGGGTGGGCTTGTCTATCTTGCGAACCTCATTGTCCATTCAGCAGCTATTTCGTCATGCTTAGTTCTATCAGTCAAATACAAACGTGCAATGCTTTCCACAAGTGGGTTATCTGCACAGACAAAACATCATAATGTAAGGCTTTCCAGAAGAAATGAAGCGATGACTGTATAGACACTGGATAGAAGAATTAATTTTATAATATTCCAAGTTATAAAGAAAGTAGTTCAGAAAATGATTCTGGTAATGTTGGGGCATACATGGATCCGGATTTGTGAAGATGGCTTTGATGGCCAGTAGCACCTTTGAAATAGTTAAGGCTGGACTCCAGCCATCCTTCAAAATCTCCAAACTCACTATCCCAGTGGAATCAACATTGCAGTGGTAAATCCTTGTTTTGAAAGTCACCTAGATAGGGGCAACACAATTAACACCGCAAGTTAAAGTCCCCTAGTGCTAAAATATTGCAGGGGATTCAAGCATTGACTTCTTACACATTAGACTAGTAGAGTGAAAGAACATAAGCATATTTTAAGGAATGAATGTCACATATTAAAATACGATAATCATTGCTTGTAACATCACCACGACATAGCCGTATAGCACATATGCTACAGTATAAGTGACTCATCTTCCCTTTTAAAAGCCTTATTGAAAAACACATACTACTGTCTTGGACTATGATTATCAGGGTGACCTGAATTTGGCTTATGCATAGTGCTATGTGCTGGTCATGGTTAATGTAGCACACTGTACAGCTGTGAGGTAGGTGAAAGTAGTGTTAGTATTGTTCTATTGCTGAGATCTGAAAATGAAGGTTGGCTGTTACTGACCCCTCACATCTCAACCTACCACCAAGGCATCATCTGCCAAAGGTAATAGGTGGACCTCCAAAACGTTTTGGTGGGCTATGACCAGCGGATAGATAATGATATATGGCCACTAAATAGACAGAAATGTATATCAGGCTCTGTGATTTACATAATTATCTCAGTATACTTGTACTCTAAGAAAAGATATGCCAAAATACGAACAATATGTCTACAACAGATAAAGGTGATCTCAAGCAAATAGTAATAAGGCTTCTGGTGGACAAAATCTTTCTCTGTGAAGTCTTTTCTTGACAAAGCATTAACTAAAAGCAGGAGAACACCTAGGAAAACAACATCTGAGCAACCACGCACAGTTATTTTGACTGAATACCAACTGTGAAACAGAAACACTCTATGTTTTCTTTACACATAATCAACATTATATAAAAAAGATGGATAATGACATTACATTTGAGGTGTAGGCAAACAGCCAAACACACGTTCTTTCTGAAGAAACAAAAGGAACATTATTTTTTTAACTAAAAGGAACATTAATTAGCAGCGAAGTAAACTCGCTATTACGTACTTTTCTACTCATGTATGTTCGTAAGAGTTTTCTACTCTTTGCTGTCTTCTTCATGCTTGCCAAACTTTCCCATTGAAGTGTTTTTTTTTTGAGCTGTCCATTGAAGTGTTGTTTCTGCACGATCTTGATCCTTGACAGACAGCTGGATACAGTTCCTATTTCTAGTTTTTTTTAGTAAATTATGGAAGTGGAATGTATAAGTTTGGGACGGCAAAATTTTAAGATGCACTTCCTCCTTACAGTATACTTACACATATTAAATTCCACCGCTTTGGTAATACTCTGTTAAAAGGATTTTCATGCCATTATCTACAAAGAGTGATCTTAATGAGAATATTTTGGATTCCAAGTGCACAACTTTAAGCATAATAATTCTCTTATACCAACCATTTTGACGTCATACTTGATTTTCTGTTTCAGTAGTTGTATGTTCACGTTACCACGGCTGAATATCATATGCATTCTAAGAACTTAGGTTTGCAACAGCTAATATTTTATTTTCTATGCTAGGGGGATATCACTGCACTCCTAACTCAACAAAGTTGCGCATCACATAAGCAAATACTACCCCTGTTCCATAATATAAGCCTTTTTAGCAAGCTAAACTAGCTTGATAAAAGGCTTATATTGTGGAACGGAGGGAGTACTTGCTAACCAAAATAAGGTTATTTATCACTTCTTACCATAGGAGGTTTGAACGGATAGTCAAGTGGAAAAACGATATCAAGGAAAAATATCCCTCCTTCATATGGCGACCCTACAAGGAAAGTACTTCGTCAAACCATATTACGGGTGTCTTTTGATTCTATTCCTTACCCCATGGATCACATTGACGGGAAAAAAACATAGCAATTTGAACAATTAACGTTCCAAATAGCCTCTCCTCTGTTGAACCGGCTACTGGAGGAGGAAGCGCACATGACAAATCATATACCTTGGGGTCCGATGATGGTGGAGAGCCAGTGGTAGAGGTTGTCCCCCTTGGGACCGGCGGAGCAGTCGGAAGCGTTGAGATCCAGCAGCTCCTTCTGTATCCGCTTCCCCGACGACGAGACTGACGTCCCTCCGGTAGATCCCCAAGGCCGCACGCTGCTCCCGCCGCCTCCACCAGGGCCTCCGGCACCGGAGCCGCCGCCGGCGAAGGGGAAGCGAGAGGTGGGGAAAGAGGACGAAGAGGACATGACTGCTGCAAGTGGGAGAGCACAAATTAAAATATGTAGCTGAGAACTGCATGAATGAATTTACAGATTACAAATCACGATATATCAGAATTCCAAAACAAACCTTAATCGGCTAGTGTCTAGTCCTGTTCGGACGCCAGTCTATGCTTGCCTTCAGCTGCGGCGCCGTCACCTCCTGATCCGGTGATCCCTGCCTGCCGTCCGCCCCTACGGCGACGTAGAGCCGACCGTCGCAGTCTGCCTCCGCCCACGCCGGCCGCCGTCGCCACGCTAGGGTGACTGCCGAACGAGGAATGAGGCGAGCGTCGTCTGGTCGCCAGTGAAGAATTGGTCAGTGGGGATTTTTTCCTTGGTTCCTTTGGTGGGCTTGGCTGTCGGCAGTTCGCCCATTATCGACAAGATTTAGGCCCTATTTTTATCTTGGGACTCTTGGTGATACTGCCAGACTTCCCCTAAAAAAAGGGTGAATGTCAACTGCACTGAGATCTCTGAATATTTAAGGAATAAATTACATGGCTCATAGCAGCATCTACACAGATTGAATGTCAACTGCCCGATGTCATTAAGGATGAAAGTTCAATAATAGAATAATGCATGGCATCTACACAGAATTTGGAACTTCTAGTGTTTCAGAAAAGAAGCCTTCCACAATTGGTGCACCTTCCTTGCTCAACCATTTCCAGGACAACAAAAAAATATCGAGGGATACATGCCATCTACCTCAATGCAGTGCGACAAATCTGTGGCTCCCTACGCTATCTAATGGCGAGAGGCACGGCGGATTTTGTGCATCTCGTCCAAAATACAACACCATATCGCTATAATGTTCTACAGGAGAAGTACAACGAAGGGTAGCAAGGCGGCGACTAGGTGAGTCACCCAGCAAGACTGAGAGTGTGGAGCAAAGCTGTCTTGGCTCGCAGGTCCGGAAGCCTCACCACTATCGCTGCCATTGGCACCGGTGCTGCGGATAGAAAAAAAACATCATTGTCAGTATAGAACAACCAAAAGAGTTGAACTGTTAGCGTGAGGGAATTCGATTCACCTTCCAGCAAAAATACATGAGCCATGGCCTGCAAGTTCAATTCAGGGAGAAAAATTGTATTAGGCTCATAACACAGAACATATCAAGACTGATACAGCAAAGACTTTCGACCTCTTTCAATGACATAAAAAGAAAACACTTCATATGCAATGTGTGTAACGTCAAGACTGGTCATGATTTTCTAAACAACTATTAGTATATATGGTTTCAGTCATCTTTGTCGAAAAAAATATGGTTTAAGTTATGCTTCCACCACTACTAGTGTTTCCTTGCTTTCATAGACCTTGACCAACTTAACTAAACCAGAGATTGTCGTAGATGAGTGCAAATACTAGATGTGCAGCTCTAAGTACTCATACTACTTTGATTGGCTTCAGATTCCTATACATGTTTAATCATATGCCTCATCAGATAGAGATAAGAACAAACATGTCCATCTAGTATTCTAGCATGGTTTATAATGCCTCATCAGATCTTTGAGCTATTTTCAGTTCTGTTCGGACCAAAGCAACCTCCTGGGAATGCCGCATGATAAGAAGACCCAATAAAAATCATGTGAAGTTTCAAATATCTTACTAAAGTAAAGTTTGCCATCTTGTATAGAATTTTATGTGTCTGTGTACACTGACAGAAACATGAACAAATCTGAAAAGATTGAGCTGCTTAGCTCAACTATTACCAGACTAACCGACATGACATCTTCAAGATGCAAATTATGAAGGAATTAGAAAACTACAAAATGGAATAAGGAGTATAACAATGCTTTAATCAACAAAGAACAACAACCAAAGGAGCTATGATGTCTAATGACTAGATGAAAATGGAAATGAATCTGCACCAAAGTTGCCACATCATTCAAAAAACTTTTTTGTTTCTCCCTAGTATGTTTCTCCCTAGTACTAGAGGATGAGTGAACAATAAAGATTGCTAAAGGTTGCACAAGGTGTAACACGTGAGTACCAAATTAGGTCATATGAAATGTCAAATTTAGTGCTGCAACCAAGGATAATGATTTTATATGAAGTGCCAACCATAAGGGAATGCTCAAACCTACATCTGGCAATTAACGATTATACAGTTTCTTTTCCTACCTACTAGCTAAGAAACAGATAATCGAGAAAAATAAGCTTACTTGGATCAGTAGACGACATTGTTGCTGTGCTATTGAAGTTGCATGTACCACCACTTGCTTGTGTTCTATGGTAATAATCGTTGAAGGCATAAGAAGCAACAGCTACAATATCATCTTTATAGCACGGCTGCCCAGGTTGAATTGCACTGCAGTTTGCGGAGCCAGGGCCACATGCCCAATCCAAGCTTTGTTTCAATGCACTATGGGGTGCACTTGAATTTGCCACACAAAACATCCCACGTAAAGCAGGTGAATCAGTAGTATTTGTCGCCACATCTTCAAATGTCAAGGAGTAGACGGCGCTTGCATTGGTGAACATAATCCCCCAGTTTTTCTCGGAAACAGGTCCTGCCCGAAGATCCTCATTGAATAACTCAAATAGGTATGTGCTTACTTGATTATTTGGCTGGCCAGGGGTACCGGAATTATTTAGTACATGGCGTATGAGATTGCCATTGTAGGCCAACGCATTATCAACATCAGCAGCAGGCTCATTTCGTCCACCATGCGACGGCCAACCAGAAGCTGTGACTATAACAGGAATATCGGTGAAATTCATTGCTTTCATCGAATTGTATGAAGCATCAACCATAGCATCAAACATATTGGTGTAGAACAAATTAGTGTTGGGATCTGCAATCTGACTGTTGGGATTGAGTGATCGGAACAGGGCATACTCTAAAGGGAATATGCCTTGCCCTTTCACATAGCCATAATACGGTTGAGCATTCAGCATGAAGGAAGACCCTGTACTCTTCAAAAACTGTAGATACTGGGACATTATTGAGCTCCATGTCGAGTTGAAAGTGGCAGTAGAGGGAGGAAATGCCTTAGAGATCATATCCATTGAATGAGGACTCGAAAGTTTCACCTGGGTGTTGAGATTTGCAGCCAACAGTGCTGACTGGAGGAACTGCAATGCAGGTACTAGAACAAGGGCTGCATTTGGGATAGTAGTAAGAACCTCGTTTCCCACGGCAATATATGTGATGTTAGTCGCAGGAAGGTAGGCAGCAACATTCTTGTTAATCCAATCAGCAGCTGATGGACGAGACTGCCCCACACGGAGCAGCTGATCATTTGGCACCCCAACCATCACTTCAATTCCAGTATTCGCAAGGGCAACTAGCATCTGATGGTCTGAATCAACCAAGCGAACCTGTTGAATCTTCTTTGCTTTAAGGATGGAGACTATGTCTGATGGTGACGGCATGTCTGACACCTGAGTGCCGATGTTGATACCAACAAATGCTCCTACATAGAACAAAAAACAGCTAATTTATGTGAAGAAAAATTAGATGCAAAAAACAGACGTATACATCTAGCATATATTTTCTTCAGTTCAGAACAATAAATTATGTTCTCATCAAAATATCCACTGGAAATCAAAATGCATTAATACAATGAGGTACACTAATCATGTCTAAAGCACTCATGTTATTTAAAACAACATCCATGTGCTAGAGTACCTGAAGCATTGAAAACCAGGAGCATGAACAACATCAGCACAGCCACTTGACTCCTTGGTGACATAATGTTGCGCCCAAGCATCTAATTAATCCAGGGATTTCTTATGAACTCTTCTTGATCGAAGCTGAAATGTCAACAACTCAAACATTATTTCAATCACTCAATTTTGGCCCCAATAAACTCCTGAAGTGCAAAATGTATCTTTGGGAAACATTAACGGTGCGAAATGCCCTTGTACGGAAATGATGAGAAATGGTAACAATCTGTTCACATTTGTGTAAACCGGAGTTTAGGGTGTCTGTGTAGGTGAGTTGGGGTGGGGGAAAATAAGTTGCGCTCGCAATTTGGACCGAATGCCTTGGACCTTGGTATCAACTCAGGTAGATCTTGCGCCGCTGAAAAAGAAGAACTGAAATCGACCCATGGATGGATGGATTGGGATAGTATGCTGCCCGGAAGCAAACAAATCGAAGCAAAATAGTGGTATTTTGATTTCGATTGCTCGCTCCCCGCAGCAAAAGAAAGAATCCCCGCGGCGAACTATGAACAGGAGAGCAAGAGACGCGAATTTGGGGGGAGAAATCAGAGAAGGCCAACAGGCGAGCAGAAAAGGGGCACAAGGCTCCAAGAAATCGCAACAGATGGCGACATCGTAGTCGCAAGAAGAGGAAAGCAACAAGGGGAGCAGACGAACCACCTGAAATCTTGCTGCTGGTCCCCCGGAGAAGAGCCCTCCTTCTTCCTCGTCCTCCTTCCCCTCCACAAACACAGAGAAGAAATCGCCGGAAGCGAAGATGGCAGGAGGACTGAAGAAACACTTCTCCTCCTCTCGAGTAAGCAAGAACTGGACCACAGCGGAGTCTCCCGAGGCAGTGGGGAAAACGGGAAGCTCTCCTCCCACGCGGCGCACGCCTCCAGAGAATGCGAGGAGGCCTCGGAGCTGTGCGTATGTCCTACTGAGAGTGAGCTGTCTCTCTGTTCTTGGAGGCAGGCTCCCTGGCTTCTGCTTCTTGGGAGTTCAACTTAGCGGCTCATAATTAAGTAATTAAACGTTCTTAAGAATGGCGACGGGAGTAAAGAAATGCGTAAGATTTGACTGAGAGCTGCGCGTGCCGCAGATCCAAGCACGGATCAAGTTTCTCGGAGGCACGGAGATAAGGAAAAGGGTGTGGGAAAGGCGGAAGGGGGAGGAATAAAGGAACGAGCTTTCTTTTAGCCTTGACGAGAGTTACCGGGGAGGGGTGTGCAGTGTGCACCGCATGTTCCAGAGCAGCGGAGAACGGCCAGCCTTTCTGTGGGCGCACTGCTGTGACCACAGTGTGTATGGGGAAGTTTGGATTTTTTTTTTCTAGGTGAAAATCTACAATACTTAATTAGGTAATAACGACATTTGTGTACTGTTTTTTCTGAAGGCGTAGTTTTTGAAGAAACTTTTCTGAAGGCTGTAGCGAGTGATTGATCACTATGTGGGGTACATTTTTTTCTTTTTTAGTTGTTTGCATCTTTAATATCTCGACTAGTTTTTACGTTATGTTAGGTGTAACTGGTATCTTTTTTACATGAAAATATTTCTTTTATATAAAAAATGTATATATCACATAGATCCTCTTTGGCACCCAGTGCATATATACCCAGAATTCTTTGAAATAATTTTGAAATAAAATTTAGCGGATGCATCTTCACATTCTATGTGTTCGTAAAGTCGTTTCGCGAAAAATCGATATTTTTTTGGCTTGTGTAGAAAAGACAGAACAAATATCTCGTTAAAATCCTTATTTTAGTACCAAAATTTATATTTTTAATATAGTCCACAAAAATATTGATTTCCATGAAACGGTTTCTTGAACACAGAGCATGTTAAGCTCTATATGCGAACATTTTTTACATTTTTTTGACAATTCAAACATTTAATATGCATTTAAATTTTCAGATGGATGTGCACCTAGAAGCCAAAACACCTTCTCACAATGTTCATAGTAAACACTACAATATATGAGTTAGTTCATACGATATAATTTCTAATTTCTGACATACAAGTGTGATGGTGGGTTTCATGATACATGTCATACATTGGCCGAGACATGTACTTGTCATGCGCCATAGAAGATGCAAGGCAGGAGGATTTGACTTTTTCTTTACTACCTCTGTTCTGTAAAAGAAGGCGTATAAATTTTATCAAAAGTCAAACCATGTGAAGTTTGACCAAACATTTAGAGAAAACTATCAACCTCCACAATGTCAAATCGGTCTTATTAGATACATCATTAAATATATTTTCATTATATAGCTATAGAATATTATAATAATTTATAATTTTTCTATACACTGGTCAAACGTTACTTTGTTACTTTAGAGAAAATTTACGCGCCTTGTTTTCAGAAACGGAGGTAGAAGGTACACACTCGCGCTTGCCGCCGCCGCGCCTCCGGCATGCCACTCCTCCTCGTGGTCTTTCTATTTCATCCCAAACTGCTCCGACCGCCTAGAGCTGACCACGGCCGCCGCCTCTAATTCCGGCGTTGCGCAGGGCAGCACCTCCCCTTCCTCCTTCACCTCCTGGGACCTCCGCCGTCTCACTGGTCCCCAGTCGCCGCCGCCGGTGCCCCTCCTCCACCTCCTCTAGGGAGCAGCGGGGCCCCTCCATTGCGTGGAAGTATGACTGAAACACATGGCGCATCTCTCTCCTTGGTCCAATCCCTTCGTCTCTCACAAGATGTACTCCCTTGGCACCCAAACTGGTCCCGATTTCACTCGCGTTGTGGCCCGATTCACGCCCCGCGCCACTAAATCCAGGAATCCGGCGACTGAATCAGCTACCGGCCGCAGGAATCAAATCATAGCCGTATGGATCGTCCTCTGTTCCTCACGAATCGAACCGCTGCTCGCTGCCAACACCAGGGGGTCAAGGTCGCCGCTATGAGCTTGCCTCCGCCGCCAGGAGGTCCCACGCCATTGCAAGAATCTCGCGCGCCAACGGATCAACCGACCGCCTGAGTTTAGGGCTGCATGAATCAATCCGATTGCTACTATTCCTAGCAGCCGAAGCCACGAGCAAATAAATGGATGCAAAGAGGAAAATGAGCACTACAAACTGTTTTTTTTATGGGAGCACTACGATTTGATAATCCATCATCATTTGTATCACTAATGGGCTCAAGCCCAGCCACCTACAGCTAGGCGCTAGCCAACATGCTGGATCTGATTTTTACCAAAAAATGGGCTGGCATCCTATTCCCATGCAGCGCGTAGCTAGCCGAACACAGCTAGGTCCGTAAATCCTATTTGACGCCTATTGTGTTAGTTATCGTTATTCAGCGTACCCAAATTGTATAGCGAGAGCAAACTTGGGCCTGGCCTGTTAGGTGACTGTCGGGGAGGAAGGAGGTGATCAGGGCGGAAGAAGGTGACCACGCACCCACCCTCTCCAGAGACGAGGACGACGTGGCTGACCGTTGAAAGTGCATGGTTGCCCCCATGTATGATTTTGGTAATTAATGACAATCTCTATGGACTAATGTTTGCATTGAGCTATATTCATAGGTTGTCCATTAGCTTGCTTGTTCTCCATTTGTTGGAGTCAAGGTTAAGAGAAGAAGGAAAGTTTGTGTTGATCAAGACTTTGTGCGGGTTGATCATCACTCAAGGCCAAGTGAAGATATGCCGAAGAGGTGCTTCTCCCATCTTGTTGTATGGGGGAGCAATATGTGAATCTTCACCGAAGCGCGATTGAGGAAGGTGGTGCGTCTTGAGGAGTTGAAGATCGTCTTCATCGACCTCAAGTGGATTAATGCGCAAGGCAAAGGTATGATCTTGATAGGGTTTTCTATTTTACCGGTCTCATGTTGTTAGACCGGATTATAGGATAGATAACCGTACTATCAAGAGGGGCTCTCGACCAAATATCGTGATCGTATCACCGTAGAGAGCACAAACCTTTGCATCCATGCAATCATCTTTATTGGTTCTTATTTGTCTCGAATTGTGGTGTGGTCTTGGTGCTTGTCGTGCTTGTCATGACAAAGCCAAGTTCACCGAAAATGGTTTTCATATGCGTCTTCTATTGCGGTTTCAGTATTGGAGATTTTGCCGGTTCATCCGTGCGGGAGATTTATCTTTTCCATTTCTTTGCAAAATCTCCATTGCTTGTTTTCCATTTTCAAAGGTAGCATTTGTCGTCCTATTTCCAACAAAATTGATTTTATTTCATTCGGACTTCATTTGCAAAAGATTCGGCATTTCCGGTTTTTAAAATAGAGGTTTAAACTTTCCCCATTTGTTTTTATAACATTTTCTTGGACTATGATGTTTCTCTGCATAATCTTGTTGTGCTCGTTGTGACGATTTCAATGAGTCCATGATTATCGAAAACGGAGTTCGTGGGTGAAAGTTATTGCATTTCCGATTTGCAAATGGGAGCTTTTACCTTTCCCCATTTATTTGTATAATATATTCTTGGACTATGATGTTTCTCTGCATATTCTTGTAGTGCTCGTTGTGACGATTCCAACGAGTCCAAGTTTATCGAAAACGGAGTTCGTATGCGAAAGTTATTGCGTTTTCGGTTCGATCGAATTTTCTAAACAGGATTTTAAAAACAGGAAAAAAAAAGAAAAAAAAGGGGGCAGGCGGACCGGCCTGCTGGGCCCGAGGCCGGCCTTAGGCCGGGACGCTCGGGTGGCCAGTTGGCCCACCCCGCGCTGGGCAGCCGGCCCAGGCCGGGCTGGCAGGCCGGTAGCTTCGGGCTGCTAGCTGGCCCATTCGCTTGCCAGCCGGCCCAGGGCAGGCTGCCTGCTCACTTGCTCTCTCTATCGTTCGCTGAGATGATTCTGTCCCGGCCAGGCCGAGGTGCAGGCCGGCCCCAGGCCGGGTTCCCTGCAACACGTTTTTTCCTCTTTTTGCCCCAACAGCTCTATTTTTGAGGGCACTATAAAAAGGGCTTCTTCCCCAATTTTCGAGCTGAGCTCTTTTTCTCTCTCCCCACCATTGTTTCAACATTTTGAGAGCTCGATTCCTCCACTTCCCTCCGATGATTCTTGCCCAAATTTAGGGAAACAAGAGAGGAGATCTAGATCCACTACTCCACCAAACAAAATCTCCTCTAAGTGAGGGAATCTCGTTGGATCTAGATTTTGGAGTTCTTGGTGTTTCTCCTCCGTTCTTCCTCCTAAATCCCTCCATAGCATTAGTTGCTTTGGTTGGATTTTGGAGAGAAGGATTTGAATACTTGGTGTGATCTTCCCCTTTTGCATTTGTTGCATCGGGTTGTGCTCCCCACGGTGATTCGTGGGATTGAAGGTTGGGAGCTTGTTACTCTTGGGTCATTGGACCCTAGACGGTGGTGGTGCCGTGAAGACTTCGGCTTGTGAAGCTTAGGCACGATTTCGAAGCCCCCAATTGAGTTGTGGGTGTGTGCCCCAAAAGTTGTAAGGGCTCCGGATTCCGCCCCGAAGGATTCCGATAGTGGAAGGTGAACCAAGCCTTTGGGTGTGGTTCATCGGAGAATAGGGTGAGGCCTTTGTGGCATCTTGAGTAGGACTTTTGTGGCGAGCTCACACCCCTCCAACGAGACGTACTCCCTTAACAAGGAGGAACTCGGGAATAAATCCTCGTCTCCGCGTGCCTCGGTTATTTCTATACCCGAGCTTTTACTTATGCACTTTACATTGTGATAGCCTTCGTGCTTGAAGTTTATTTCTAGCTATCACCTTGTTGCTTGCCTTGTTTAGCATAAGTTGTTGGTGCACTTTAGGTAAACCTAGAATTTTAGGTTGTTGGCTTGTTAATTTAAACACCTAGTTTTATTCTGCAATTATCAAGCCCCTAAATAGAAAAAGTTTTAATCGCCTATTCACCCCCCCCCCTCTAGGCGACATCGGGACATCGTTTGTTCTTTCAATTGGTATCAGAGCCTCGTCTCTCTTGTTTGGATTTACCACCTAGAGAGTAAAGATGTCGTTTAGGGGATTAGTGCACGATTCCATGTTTATATTCAATGGCACAAATTTTAATGTTTGGAAAACTCATATGCTTAGTCACTTGCGGGTCTTGGACCCTAATATTGAGCGTATCTTAGATATAGGTTTTTCTCCTCCAAAGGATTACGAAAGTACGACTTTAGAGGATGAGAAAAACTTATATCTAGATATTCTAGCCTCTAATGAGTTTTGCAAACTTGTGAGTGTTGTAGTTTTCGAGTCAATCATGCCTCTCCGGGATGCTCATGAGCTTTGGACCAAGCTTCAAGAAAAATATGGAGTGTCCAACTCTTTTGAGGATGATTGCTCTCCCTCCACCTCCGGCCGTGACGAGCTCTCGTCTTCATCTACTTCACCAAAATGTGGTAAGCCACAAACTAATGTGATGGTGAGTAGTGATAGGTTTTGCAATATTGATAGTGATCTCATTTTTGATGATCTTTTGTCTCTATCATGTTGCAATGCCTCATCTTTGGACCAAAACACACATAGCACTATAAATGTCATACATGCTAGTGTTGATAGTCCTTGCATATCATCCAAAAATTGCTTAGATAAATCTATTGATGATATGGTTGCTTTATCTTGTTCCAATGATAAAAATGCTTGTGTTCCCTCTAACTCTTGCATGAATAATAATGTAGAGGAAACCCAATTAATTGTGGAACAAGATTTGAACTTGAGTAGTTCAAAAATTAATTGTTCTTCTTCATCCATCACTCATTGCTTTATGGCTAAATCTTCTAGTAGTGATGATAATAATAATGATAATGATAATAATGATGAAGAAGATGATATGGAAAAGGTTAATGCTCTCCTTCAAAATAAAGGTCTAATGATTCTTAAAGCCCTCCCTAAAAATAAAAATGCTCAAGCTATCCTATTTGAAATTATGGAAACGCTAATTGAGCGTGGGGAAACTATTGAGGCCTTGGAAGCAAGCCTTGAAGAAAAGGGTAAGATCGGAAGAGATGATGCTATGGAGAAGGCATCATTAGAAGATGCTCTTGATGAAGAGAAAGAGACTCGGGCTTCTCTTGAGGAGAAGCTTGAAAATATTGAGGAGTCTCACAATAAAATAATTGCTAAAATCATTAAAGAACGTGATCATGATCATGCAAAATATAAAGTGTTTAAAATGGAAAGTGCTAGATTAAATAATGAGCTTCACAAGTTGTCTTCCTCCATTTCTAATGCTAATGATGCTTGTGCTACTAACTCCAATTCTTGTGAAGCATCTAGTTTGAAGGAGAATGTTGAGCTAAGGGCTCAACTTGAGTTGCTAACTAGCAAGTATAGGGAGTTGGAAGAAAGTCATAAAAAGATATCTAGCTCTAATGATGATCTTCTAGCATCCTATGCTAGTCTAAAGTTAGCTCATGAGGCCATCACAACAAAGGTAACATCTAGTGAGCCTCATGTGGATAATAGCACAACTTCAACTAAAAATGCTAAAATTGTTGGGAATATGCCCTAGAGGCAATAATAAAATGGTTTATTAGCATATTCATGTTTATGATAATAGTTTATTATCCATGCTATAATTGTATTAACCGGAAACATAATACATGTGTGGAATATAAACAACCAGTTGTCCCTAGTAAGCCTCTACCAGACTGGTTCGTTAGTCAAGAGATGGTTAGAGTTTCCTAACCATGGACTTGTTATAGTCACTTGATAACGGAGTCATATCATTAGGAGTAATGATGTGATGGACAGGACCCGATAATAAAGAGTTGCAATTGATCGTGTCATACAGTTTCATTGCCAACACTTTTAGTATGCCAAGTATAGTTTCCTTAGACCATGAGATTATGTCACTCCCGTTTACCGGAGGAATACTTTGTGGACATCAAACGTCACTTCGTAACTGGGTGATTATAAAGGTGGCTTTCAGGTATCTCCGATGGTATTTGTTGGGTGACATGAAACAAGAGTGGGATTTGTCCTTCCTTGTGACGGAAAAGATATCTCTGGGCCCTCTCGGTAATATAGCATCAGAAAGGTTGCAACCATGTGATTAGGAGTAATCACGGAGATCCTATATTATGGACGAGTAAAGAGAATTTGCCAGGTAACGAGATTGAACCAGATATGGAGATATCGACGATCAAGTCTCGGGCAAATTAAATATCGGTGAGATAAAGGGAATCATATACGAGATTAAGAATCTCCGGCATCGTGGTTCAATCGATAAGGAACTTCGTTGAATATGTAGGAGTCAATATGGGCATCCCGGTCCCGCTATTGATTATTGATTTGATCATGTCTACATGTTCTCGAACCCGTAGGGTCACACACTTAACGCTCCGATGTAGCTAGGGTTAGCGATGAGATAATTGATGGTATGAACGAATGGTGATTCGGAGTCTCGGATAGGATCCTGGACATCACGAGGAGTTCCGGAGTGGTCCGGAGAATAAGATTCATATAAGGAAAGTGGTTTCCGGAGGTATCGGAAAGGTTCCGGAATATTTGCATAGGGTACCGGAAAGTTCTAGAAGGGTCTAGAAGTGGGGCCCATATTGTATGGGAGCCCACATGGACTAGAGGGTGGTGCAGCCACCTTAATGGGCTGGCCGCACCAGCCCCTTAGCCCAGCCGGCCAAGCCCTAGTTGGACTAGGACTTGGGCCAACCACAAAGGGCCAAATTGAGTCCTAGATGGACTCAACTTGGGGGCCAAGCAAAGGGGGCCGGCCAGCCCCTTGCCCAAACCCTAGCCGCCCCATATATAAAGGGGGGAGGGGAGGGGTGCGCAACACCCTTTGGGCTGCCCCTCACCTAACCTAGCTGCACCCCTCCTCCACCCTAGCCCTAGCCGCGCGCCACCTCTCGCCGGAGGGCTGTCGCCACCTAGATCTACACCTCTAGCCGCACAACCCCTTTTCCCTAAGGGGCTACTGCGCCTCCTCCTCTCCCTCTCCCTCTCACATGGCTTGGCGAGCCCTGTCGGATGGAGCACTACACCATCAATGCCACCACAACCGTCGTGGTGCCGAGATCCATCTAGCCACGTCCTCCTCGCTTGCGGGATCAAGGAGTGGACATCTACATCGAGCCGTACGTGTGTATACCGCGGAGGTGCTGCCCATTGTGGCACTTCATCGGATTGGATCTTCGAGGAAATACATCTCCTCGCGACTAGATGAGTCTAGTTGCGGGGATCGACTAGCCAACCCCTGCACTGACAAAACGCGTTTGTTCGATCTTCAAGGGTAAGAGATTGGATCTCGCCTTCGCTACCTTCGTCTAATAGATCTATATCCTTGGGGTTTCTTCCGCTTGTTTCGTAGGAAATTTTTTGTTTTCTATGCTGCGACCCCATCAAAAATGCCATGTGCTAGTCCTAGTAGTTCATCCAATAAAAATGTTGGTACATCATGTGATGAATTACTTTTATTGCCTTGTTGCTCTAACAATGAAGCTTCTACTTCCTCTAGTGCTTTTGTTGCCACTAACCATGTAGAGGAAATAAAAGACCTCAAGGCCCAAGTTACTTCTTTGAAGAATGACTTGGAAAAGCGTCATGAAGGGAAGCGTGCACTTGACAACATGTTGAGTGTGCAACAATCCCCTAATGACAAGAGTGGACTTGGATTCAACTCCAACAACAAGAGCAAGTCCAAGGTTGATAAGAAGAAGAAGGGCCAATTTCAAGTCAAGAATCCGGCCAAGATCATTTGCTTCAAGTGCAAGCTAGAAGGGCACCACGTTCGGGATTGCCCAATGAGGAAGAAGTCTCTTAGTGAGAAGCAACTAGGGAAGCGGTGTCGTGGTGGTGCACGGACAGATGCCATATAGGCTTAAGGTGGGGCCGATTGGACGCTGGAGGTACCGGGGAGGGCTTGTACGCACGGCGTACAGACACGAACACACACACACACACACACACACACACACGATTTACCCAGGTTCGGGGCTCTCGTGAGGAGATAACACCCCTACTCCTGCCTGTCTACTCGATATATATGGATTGCAACTGGTTTACAAGTCTGCTCCGTGAGCTGTATGAGAAGAACTGCTAGATCTAAGCCTCTACCGAGTCTCGGAGGAGCTCCTTACTTTCTAGGAAATGTCTAAGTCTCTGGTGAGGCAGGGTCTCTGGGCTCTCAATCAAGTGTCCAACCTCCCCGTAAGAGGAGCCCCTGGTACCCCTTATATAGGGAAACCCAGGGTTACAGTGTAAAACATTGCTACTGTCGCCATACTCCTTGGTTGCCGCCCGACACGGGCACCGCTGCACCATGCCCAGACCGTGGCAGCGCTGGTCGCCACGGTCCCCTCTGCATCCGACAGCACGCCCACGCCTAGACCTAGCGCCACTGTACCGCGCCGCCCGCGTCAGAGGCATGGCCGAGGCTTGGCACGCCGTCCACTTGCGGCACACCGCCGCCCTTGTCTCGCTCCGTGTCTCAAGGAGCTCTGTCCATCTTCCGGGATAACCTTCACCCGGCATAAGCATGCCCCATGCTGGTGACTCGGTTTGCCCCTTCCTGCACATAAGAACAGCAAAGAGGATTCCGACATATGATAAGCACAATCCGACATAAAGCTATGTCGGCCAGCCCTGACTCGGCCGACACCGGGTAATCCGGTATGGTATGTCGGTTTCCATTGACTCGGTCAACTCCGAGTCCTTGCTTATTTCACCATATTGACCCTACTCGGGGGCTGCCCCCGACATTAGTCCCCGAAGCTGGCGCGGTCCTGCAGCCCCGGATGGAGGGCCACGGCAGGTTTACCCGAAAAACCAGCACTCTTCAAGTGATTACCGACATAACATACGTCGGTAAACAATCTATATGTCGGAAAGCAGCTTTGTCTCCCATCGTGATATTCGACTTATTCAGTGTCGGATCGTTCCGACTTATAGGAAGAACCCACGACTCCTCCGAGTCATTGGTTCCTCTACGTGGCAGAGCATCTCTGCCCAACGCCTCGATTCTGGCACCCGGATGGACGTGCCACTGGCACCCACGCCACTTGCGTCACGCCGGTCGCCTCGGAGACCGTGCACACGCAAGCACTCAAGTGCGGTTGGACCGCACCGCTCGCGTCTCCTCGGGTCCTGCCCGATCAGATGTGCCGCGTTATAACCGTTGCCTCTCTGTAACTCCTCGTGTGGCCGATCGTGCGGCAGTTAAGCCGCAGAGGCGATCGTGGCGGAGATCGTGGGACCGTAACTCCCCGTCAGTTACGAAATCGTGCGCAGCAAATCCCGCACCCACGATCTCCTCCGGCCGCCCATAAATAGTAGGGAGAGGGCACTGTTTCCCCCCTCCGCATTCATTCTTGCCTTCTTCTTCCTTCTCCTTTCCTGCGCGCAGAGCACCGCAACACCGCACGCTTCCGCGCACAGCACCGCCGCCGCTTGCACGCACGGACCGCGCACGCCGACGAGCCACCGGACGCCAACGCCGCCGACGCACAGCGCCGCCGCCGCACGCCGCGATACCGCGGTAAGATCTCCTTCTCTTCTTCTCTTTTGCGCATTAGCGCTTTGAATCTATGGGAGTTCCTCGCCCATGTTCTTCCTTGAGTTCTTCACCGCGACGACGCATCCGGCGCCGCCGGTGAGCTTGTGGTTCCAGATGCGGTCGTACCACCGGTGGGTTAGCCACCGTAGTACTTTTCCCTCTTCCTTCTTCTTGTGCATTAGCTCTTCTGCATCAAGATTAGATGCATGCATTCATAATCTTCCCCCTTTGTTTCTTGTTTCGCTTTTTCTTTCTTTTTCACTGCAATGACTCTGATCTCTCGGCCGGTACCCCTTTTTTAGATCTCCAGAACTCTTCTCCGACATGTCGAACAACCCCAGCCTCGAGGTGGTAGAGGTAGAAGAAGGAGTTGCCGAGGAAACCACCCGGGCCGCCTGGGAGGGCTCCTATGTCGGTATAGCCGACATAAATTGGTTGATCCGGACTCGTTGGATCCCAGCCGAGGTCGAGTGTTGGCTACCGGGTCCGGAAACTTCGCCGGATCTCAAGGAAGGGGAATATGTCATCTTCCTCGAACACTTTGAGCGGGGATTCGGTCTACCCGCCAGCGATTTCTTCCGCAGCTTCCTCAACAAGTTTGGCCTCCAACCGCATCAACTCCCGGCTAACGCCTTCACCACACTCTCTGCCTTTGCCTCCTTCATGGAGGGTTATCTCGGCCTCTGGCCTACCGTAGAGGCGTGGTCCAAGTACTTCCACTTCCGGAAACAGGTCATTCCGAATCCGGATCATCCAGACGCACCCAAGGAGATGACTCAATGCGGGGCCGCCACCATTGTACCTCGGCGCGGCTCCATCTTCCCCCGGATCCAAGGACTGGAGTCATGCCGGAAATGGCAACGCTCCTTCTTCTACGTGAAGAACCTAACCGAGGTGGACATGATTAACTTGCCGAGTTTCGCCATCGGCCCCCCAACCGCGCAACTCAACTGGGGGTACAACCCGACGGATACAGACTTGGTGATCAACCACATCCACCAGGTTGTCGAGCAGCTCCGAGACGAAGGAATGACATCTGATGACCTGCTCGCCACCTTCATCAGCCGCCGAGTCCTGCCTCTCCAGCGCCGAGTCCACAAAATCTGCCACATGAGTGGCCCACTGGACCCGACCCGAGTCAGCACCGTCGAGCTGGACAACGCCCAGATCCGGCGGCGCATCAAGGCCATAGCCCGGACCAAGATGCCGGAGGCATGGGAATGGGGCAAAGAACCCCACAGCCGGAACAACCTTCCACCACATGTAAGCACCTCCGCCGACATAACTTTCTCACCGACATAAACTCTCATGTTGGTACAACTTTGTACTTGGTATTAATCATTTCCTGTTTTCTTTTCTCAGAGATTCGATCGGCAGTGGACGGAGGACGGAGAGAACCCCTCTGCCAACTGGGGTACAGACCGGGTCGAGGCCGACTCGGAAGACCCGGACGACGAGGACAACGTGCCGATTCCCGACGCCAGCTCAATTCCTGCCACGGGTAAGACTCGTGCCTCTTCCCTCCGAGACTGGTCTGAGGATGAAGACGACGATTGTCGGGTTTTAGAGGTGTACGATCCTCTTCCCGTTGCATACTCATATCCGATGTCTCCGAACCCAGCTGACTCGGACGAAGTGCTCGAGGTGGCACCCCTCGCCACAGGACCCAAGGGCGTAGCTCGGAAGCGCCCAGCGGCCGCATCCGCAGGTGCCGGAACCTCCGGCGCCTCTGCCCCCGCGCAAAAGAAGCAGCGCGTGAAGACAGTAGTGAAGCGCCGCGAGCGCCCTGTCTCCAAGGGGTAAGACTCCCTTTTGCCTACATGCACTTCATACTCCTGATTGCACTTGCTTTCCTCTTGTAGCCAACATACTTTGCAATTTTGTCTTCCCAGCATGGCCCCCCTGAAGGTCCCCACTACCGGGTCAACCGCCCGGGTCCCTCCAAGGACTCCGACACCGCCTCGGCCCGACGACACTCGGGTGCCAAGTCTACCAAGGATGAGTCCGGTTGCGGATACCTCGGCTCCGAGATCCGGAGCCGGGAATGAAGACTCGGTCGAGGCCGCAACCGCAGCGCCCGACCAAGTGATAAATCTCGGAGCCGGCCCTTCGGCTCCCGAGGTGGAGCGGACCGAGGTCCGGCAGGACTCGGATCAGCCGAGACAGCAGCAACAGCAAGTGCAGCAGACTCGGCCGCCACAACCACCACCGCAGCAACAGATCCAGCCGCAACAGCCACAACAGCAGCAGCAGCAAGTTCAGCCACCACCAGCGCAACGGCAGCAGAAGCAGAAGCAAGCTCCACCAGCCCAGCATCAGCCAAAGCATAAGCCGCAGCCATCGCCCTCGAAATCCAAATCGACATCAACAGCCAAGCCAACACCGCCACCGGCACAGCCGCAGCCACAGCCGCAAACATCCAAGGCTCCAGTTCCTGCAACTGGGGTAACAACTGGAAAGGCACCGGTGACCACGGTGTCGGCTAACCCGGAACGGCAGCTAATTGTGCCACCAAGCAAAGGCGCAGCGACATCCGGCAGCATCCAGACCGCCAGCTGGGGGTTTGCCCCACTGCGAACCCTTAGTGGGAAAAGCTTGGGCTCCCTTGAGCACTACAATATGGATTGGAACGCCGCCGACCTGAGCGAAGTTAGCTCGAGGTCACCAGCAGGCCAAATCGTTTCCGAACATCCGGCAGGGCCGAGTCTGGTGGCCCAAAAGATGGCAGCAGCCAAAACTGCACTTCTTGCAGCCGACCAAGCAGCTGCGGTAAGTTGCGCCGAGTAAAGATGACTCGGTTTATTTCTGTAATGTAGATATTATCCATCCCCAGTCCCCGAGATTCAGGTCGAGTGACTGTAGCTCGGCCGAGTAAAGCTGACTCGGTCGAGCAAGGATGACTCGGCCTGAATCTTCAAAAACAACACTAACATTTCTTCTTTTCAGCCTTGCATGACCAAGCGCACACAACTGCACCGCAAGCTGCTGCTGGAACACAAAACACTCTCCGACAAATACAAGCTGCTCCGAGCCAAGCTGGACCAAGTAGCTGACTCGGCGCTGAAAGTGCATGGTTGATCCCATGCATGGTTTTGGTAATTAATGACAATCTCTATGGACTAATATTTGCATTGAGCTATACTTGTAGGTGTCCATTAGCTTGCTTGTCTCCATGTGTTGGAGTCAAGGTTTAGGGAAGAAGATCAAGGCCAAGGTGTTCGTCATCGAGAGAAAGGCCAAGTGAAGATATGCCGAAGGAGTGCTTTCCCCATCTTGGTGTATGGGGGAGCGTCATGTGAATCTTCACCAAGCAAAGGCGCGATCAATAAAGGTGGTTCGTCTTGAGGAGATGAAGATCTTCTTCTTCGACCTCAAGTGGATTTATGCGCAAGGCAAAGGTATGATCTTGATAGGGTTTCTATTTTACCGGTCTCATGTTGTTTAGTGAGAGACCGGGTTATAGGATAGATAGCCGTACTATCAAGAGGGGCTCTCGACCGAGTATCGTGATCGTATCGTTCGTGGAGAGCTCAAACCTTTGCATCCATGCAATCATCTTTATTGGTTCTTATGGCTTTTATCCATGTGAGAATTTAGAGCTTGTGTTCATCTCCATACCAAGCTCTAGTTCATCAAAAATGGATCTCATGTATATCTTCTTGCGTTTTTGATATCGGAGGTTTTACCGGTTTGTCTCTTCTGCGAGAGGTCAAACTCTCTCCTTATGTTCTCCTCCTCACATGATAGACTATGATGTGTATATGCATGATCTTGTAGGGCTTGTGATTATCTTCGAAACAAGCCCAAGATCATAGAAAACGGAGTCTTGATGAAAAACTTGTGCATTTTCGGTTTTGGAGATTTTGCCGGTTCATCCGCTTGGAAAGGTCTCACCTTTCCAACCCTTTGCACAATATCCCTTGCTTGTTTCAATATTTTGACCTTTTGTAGTGTAAGCTCTTGTCGTCCTCTTTCCAACAAAATTGGATTCACTCGATTCGGAGCTTCCACGCAAAAGTTATTCAGTTTCAGGGTTCTGCTGTTTTTCAGGCACCAGAAGTACCGGCCACGCGGGCGGTACTACCGCTCGGAACTTCCGGAGGAACTTCCGGATCCCAGTACCCTTACGAAAATTGGGTACTGGACTCCAAACGGAAGTACCACCGGAAGTAGTACCGGAACTTCCGCCAAACCGGAAGTACCGGTACTCCCAGCGGTACTACCGCCCGGAACTTCCAGAGTTACTTCTGGAGCCCAGTGCCGCTTGCGAAAGTTGGGTACTGGACTCTTAACGGAAGTAGCACCGGAAGTAGTACCGGTACTACCGCTAAACCGGAACTACCGGTCCGTTTTCCGGTACTTCCGCCCTTGCGGGTTTTCCCTCTAGCCGTTGGTAGGTTTTTCTGGGTGGACCGGAAGTACCGCCCCTTGGGCCGGTACTTCCGCTCCTGCGGGATTCTGTGCCCAACGGCCAGATTTCCCAGGGCACCTATTTAAGTGCCCCTTCTTCCCCAACGGTTCTATGCTTCTTTGTGAACCTTTTGCTCTCTCTCTCCTCCATTGTTGCACATCTTTGAGAGCTTGATTCCTCCACTTCCCTCCAATGATTCTTGCCCATCTTTAGGGAAACAAGAGAGGAGATCTAGATCTACCATTCCACCAATCAAAATCCCCTCTAAGTGAGGGAAACTTGTGGATCTAGATTTTGGGGTTGCTTTGTGTTCATCCTCTTTGTTCTTCCTCTCTTATTCCCTCCATAGCATTAGTTGCTTTGGTTGGAATTTGGGAGTGAAGGATTTGAGCACTTTGTGTGCTCTTGCCTTTTTGCATTTGTTGCATCGGGTTGCTCTCCCTACGTGATACGTGAAGATCGAAGTTGAGAAGCTTGTTACTCTTGGGTGCATTGTGTTCCCAAGAGCTTGTTGCCTCTTGGGTGCATTGTGTACCCTAGACGGTTTGGAGGTGCCGCGAAGTCTTCGCTTGTGGAGCTTCGGCACGAGTTTGGGAGCCCCCAATTGAGTTGTGGGTGTGTGCCCCAAGGAGAAGTTGTAAAGGGCTCCGGAATCCGCCCCGAAGGATTCCGATAGTGGAAGGTGAACCAATCCCTTGGGTGAGGTTCATCGGAGAATAGGGTGAGGCCTTTGTGGCATCTTGAGTAGGCCTTTTGTGGCGAGCTCACACCCCTCCAACGAGACGTACTCCCTTAACAAGGAGGAACTCGGGAATACATCCTCGTCTCCGCGTGCCTCGGTTATTTCTATACCCGAGCTTTACTTATGCAATTTACATTGTGATAGCCTTCGTGCTTGAAGTTCATATATTGCTATCACCTTGTTGCTTTAATTGCTTAGCATAAGTTGTTGGTGCACATAGGTGAGCCTAGTAATTAGGTTGTTGGCTTGTTAATTTAAACACCTAGTTTTATTCCGCAATTATCAAGCCCCTAAATAGAAAAAGTTTTAATCGCCTATTCACCCCCCCCTCTAGGCGACATCCGGGCATTGTTTGTTCTTTCAATTGGTATCAGAGCCTCGTCTCTCTTGTTTGGCTTTACCGCCTAGAGAGTAAAGATGTCGTCTAGGGATTTAGTGCACAATTCCATGTTTATATTCAATGGCACAAATTTTAATGTTTGGAAAACTCATATGCTTAGACACTTACGGGTCTTGGACCCCAATCTTGAGCGTATCTTAGATATAGGTTTTTCTCCTCCAAAGGACTACGCAAGTACGACTTTAGAGGATGAGAAAAACTTATATCTAGATTCTCTAGCATCTAACGAGTTTTGCAAATTTGTGAGTGTTGTAGTTTTCGAGTCAATCATGCCTCTCCGGGATGTTCATGAGCTTTGGACCAAGCTACAAGATAAATATGGTTTGTCCAACTCTATTGAGGATGATTGTTCTCCCTCCACCTCCGGCCGTGACGAGCCCTCGTCTTCATCTACTTCACCAAAATGTGGTAAGCCACAATCCAATGTAATGGTGAGTAGTGATAGGTTTTGCAACCTTGATAGTGAGCTCATTATTGATGATCATTTATCTCGATCTTGTTGCAATGCTTTATCTTTGGACCTAAACACTCGTAGCACTATAAATGATTTACATGCTAGTGTTGATAGTCCTTGCATATCATCAAAAATTTGCTTGGATGAATCTCTTTATGATATGCTTGCTTTATCTTGTTGCCATGATGAGAATGCGTGTGTTCCCTCTAACTCTTGCATTAATAATAATGTAGAGGAAACCCAATTTGCTATGCAACAAGATTTGAACTTGAGTAGTTCAAAAATCAATTATTCTTCTTTCACCTCTCATTGTCTCATGGCTAAATCTTCTTCTAGTAATGACAATGATGATAATAATGATAATGATAATAATGATGAAGAAGATGATATTGAAAAAATTAATGCTAGGCTTCAAAATAAAGGTCTAATGATTCTCAAAGCCCTTCCTAGTAATAAAAGTGCCCAAGCTAACCTCTTTGAAATCATAAGCACTCTTATTGAGCGTGGGCAAACTATTGAGGCCTTGGAAGCAAGCCTTGAAGAAAAAGGTAAGATCGAAAGAGATGATGCTATGGAGAAGGCATCGTTAGAAGATGCTCTTGAGGAAGAGCAAGAGACTCGGGCTTCTCTTGAGGAGAAACTTGAAAATATTGAGGAGTCTCATAATGAAATAATTGCTAAAATTATTAAAGAACGTGACCATGCTCATGCTAAATATAAAGTGTTTAAAATGGAAAATGCTAGATTAAATAATGAGCTTGTCATGTTATCTTCCTCTACTCCTAATGTCAATGATGCTTGTGCTACTAACTCCACTTCTTGTGAAGCATCTATTATGAAGGAGAATGTTGAGCTAAGGGCTCAACTTGAGTTGCTAACGAGCAAGTATGAGAAGTTGGAAGCAAATCATGAAAAGCTATCTAGCTCTAATGATGAACTTCTAGCATCCTATGCTTGTCTCAAGTTGGCTCATGAGGCCATCACTACAAAGGTAATATCTAGTGAGCCTCATGTGGATAATAGCACAACCATAACTAAAAATGCTAAAATGCCATGTGCTAGTCCTAGTAGTTCATCCACTAAAAATGTTGGTACATCATGTGATGAATTACTTGCTTTGCCTTGTTGCTCTAACAACGATGCATCTACCTCCTCTAGTACTTGTGTTGTCACTAACCATGTAGAGAAAAGAGGAGAGCTCAAGGCCCAAGCCATTTCTTTGAAGAAAGGCTTGGAAAAGCGTCATGAAGGGAAGCGTGCACTTGACAACATGTTGAGTGTGCAACAATCCCCCAATGACAAGAGTGGACTTGGATTCAACCCCAACAATAAGATCAAGTCCAAGGTTGAGAAGAAGAAGAAGGGCCAAGTTCAAATCAAGAATCCGGCCAAGATCACTTGCTTCAAGTGCAAGGTTGAAGGGCACCACGTTCGGGATTGCCCTATGAAGAAGAAGACGCTTAGTGAGAAGCAACTAGGGAAGCGGCCTCTTGTTCAATCTCGTGCTCAACCACGGGTTGAACAAAGACCACCTCCTAAGAAGACTCAAGTCAACGCTCCTCAAGTTGAGGAGCCTATTAAGAAGAAGAAGAGTCGGTGTTGCTACCTTTGCCGTGGCAAAGGTCATTTTGCTTCTTCATGCACTAACGGTACCCCATCCAACCCTATCATAATTGATGATGTTTATTCTCTTGGGAAGGATAGAGTTGGCAATGTGTTTGCCAAGTATGTGGGAGCTCAAAGTGGTGTCAAGAATTGCACCATTTGGGTTCCCAAACCTATTGTGACTAACCTCTTAGGACCCAACTCGGTTGGGGACCAACAAGCTCAAACTTGATCAATAGGTGTTAGTGGAGGACATTGGTGACTTGGTTTCTTTTGAAGAATTAAGGGATCTTCATGGTTTTATCTCATCAAGCCAAGTCAATTGGATCATCACATATCTATCTCATATCCAATGCTCCTCCTTGCGGTAACATGTATTTAATTCATATATACATTGAAAGTTGCTTGCTCCCTTGCATGTGTTAGTCTAGTTCCTAGCATGTGCTTGTATATGATATGCTTCTATCTGTCTTGTCTTGTTATTCAAGGTTATGTTAGATAGTTGTATATCATGTATTTGTAACGTTGTGTTGAGCTTTATTGAATCTTGTGTGGATTTTATTTGGCTCTTTGAGATATTAATGGACTATCCCATTTTGGGGGAGTGATGTGCTTAGTGCACCTCACAAACCTAAAATGTATGTACATGAAGCACACCACCTAGTTTTGATATTTCATCTTATCTAGTCACTATGTGGTGTGTCATATTCATGAGAAATTCAAATTCTACAATGTCCATTAATCTCTCTTATTGGTGTTATTTGCCTCTTGTTTAAAAATAAAATGAATCATCATGGGGGAGTAATAAGCTACGTGCATATTACAATCCCATAAAAATGTGAACATTTGAGGTTTGCCACTTAGACTTGATATTATGAGTTATCTATTTCCTATGTGGCATGTTTGCTCAAACAAGTTCCAATTTTCCTTTGTGGTTGTCTTTTGGCTCTTGTTTGGGTGAGTTTGCTTGGTGTGGTTTTTCTCTAATATGCTTTCCATATATTTTGTGAGAAACCATTTGTCTCATCTCATTTTAACCATGGCATTGCCGGTTGGTTCGAATAGTTGAAACTACCAACAAACCTTTTTCAAAATATGGCGTTTAATCTCTTACCTCTTGCCATATGCTTTTCTTTGTGAAGTTGGTCTTGATCATCATTTCTTTATACCACCGAGAAATATCTCTATATACTCCTTGTCCATGACAAGTGTTTCTAGTAATTGTGGTGGATTGTGTAGACCATCTTCGCATTGGCTCTTGCGTTAAATTTGCTTTATCTATTGCCTTTCTTGCCTTTTGAATGGATCCTTTTTTTTTCAATTGGTAGTGTTTAGTGTTGTAAATAAAATATGGAGAGTAATGATCCCTTGTGTATGCATTTTGTATTCAAATGCAAATATCTAAGATAATGCATGAATCTTGGGGGAGCATTCCTTTTTATTTAGAACACTAACCTATCTATCAATTCTCTATCCTTTCAATTGGCATTTGATTCTTTATCTTGTGTTGGTACCTTCAATTGGTATTAATTGGAATTTAATATCTCCTCCATAGATATTTGTTCCAATTAATATTTTTTTTGTGGGAGTCTTGATACCTTTTTCCTTATTTTAACTTTACTTGATTTCGGTCAAGTATCACCCTCTTCTTGGTATCTTTTCTCCTAAATTGACATTTGTTGTTTTAATTGGTATCTTATTTTCAATTGGTGTCTTATCGATCATTTGTTGTGTTGATTTGATTCCTTTTGATGTCACACCTCATGTGTTGATGTGTTATGGAATCAATCATTTGTTGATTTGATTTTTTCCTCAATCATGTGTTGATTTGGATTTTGATATAATTTGGACAACCTTTTCTTGTCACACCTTGGTGTGCTTTATTGGTTTACTTGGTGTTTTTGTCCAATTTGTATCTCTTTTGGTTCTTGTAAGTCTATGCATGCTTTTTACTAGTATATATTTTATTTAGCATGCTAGTCTTTCTAGTTCCAATATATAGGGGATACTCCACCGAATCCTAAATCGGCTAAGATGTGCATGAAATTCAATTTCATATCTATATGCACATATTTATGTGGAGTGTTTCCTATATATTTTAGTTGATCTAACTACTATGGGACCCAATGAGTTTGGGAACCATTTTGTACTCTAATTGTGTTTTAGGTACAATGGAGATGCATTGGATGCTTGCCTCATTTCATAAGGAAGGTGTTCTCACCGTGTGTGTCGGGGTCAAGCTTTGATGATAAACCCACTCTCATCATCTTCATCACCAATGTCATCTCGGTAACAAGTATCTATCCCATGCATACCTTTCTAGTATTCAACCTTGTGTAGGTTGCCTCTTGGCATGAAAGCTCCTATATGTAATTGTTGTGGTTTTGGCTTTTTCCTTCACTTAATATATCTTTGTGATATGTGTGATGCATTTGATATATTTGAAGTTCATTTATGTACAATGAGATAAATTTGAGCTATGTGCTATGCTTTTTAGCAACAATCTCATTTGTATATTTATGACTTCCTTGTGGATACCGTGTTATCTTTTTCCCGGACCATTTCATATGTATATGTTTCTTTGCGGATGTATATCTTCAACGGTTTGTCTAATAAGAAACCTATACATATGAGAGAGGTCATCTTTTAGTTGGTATCCTATTTCTTTTGAGCCACCTTGTTTTTCTCCAATAATTCTTTGGTGGTTCCAAATTTGTCTCATGAGTGCTTGTCTTATTGTTTATTGGTATCTTTGCACACTCATGTATTTTTGAAGATCTTTGACTTCATGCCTACCATGGTAAGCATGTTGAATTTTCATTTGACTAAATGCTCTCACTAGCTTTTGGCATTTTCAATTGGTTTTAGTTTCCAATTGGTATCCCTAAGCTTGTGAAAATGTTTCTTTAAAAGATCGTCTTTTTATCTCGGTTGGGCCTATCTTATGTTGAATCTTTGAAAATTGGTATCTTTTTTTGGCTCAACCACATCTTTGGTGCAAGTGCTATGATTTGCTTTTGCATTATGCACAATTGCACTTGTTGAGTGTTCTAGATGATTTTGGGGGAGCAAGGATGCCATTTTTATGCACTCCCCAAGTGTGCATGAAAATTGGGGAGCTTCTCCATTTTCATTTGGAACTCTCGCTTTGGATTTTTTGATTGCTTTTCTCCTTTGTGGAGATGTTTAAAATGATTTCATCTTTTTGCAATCTTTGGATCCTCAATATAGTTTGATTTCCTCTAATTATTCGTCAATGAATAAGTGCATTTGATTTCACTCATATCTTGAGAAATGCACACCTTTATGGAGGAACTCATATTATATTGGCTCTCTAAATTTTTCTTCCCATTTCGGCAATCGATGCCAATGGAGGAGAAGTTTAGAGGGTTTAAGGGAATTTGGGTTTTATGCTTTTGTTGCATTTGCCTTTAATGCGCTTTGCATCCTTGCTTGTTTGTCATGCAAGGTTGCTTTATTCTTTATATAAACCCTCTTAAAAAGGGATTGTCATCAATTACCAAAATGGGGGAGATTGAAAGTGCATGGTTGATCCCATGCATGGTTTTGGTAATTAATGACAATCTCTATGGACTAATATTTGCATTGAGCTATACTTGTAGGTGTCCATTAGCTTGCTTGTCTCCATGTGTTGGAGTCAAGGTTTAGGGAAGAAGATCAAGGCCAAGGTGTTCGTCATCGAGAGAAAGGCCAAGTGAAGATATGCCGAAGGAGTGCTTTCCCCATCTTGGTGTATGGGGGAGCGTCATGTGAATCTTCACCAAGCAAGGCGCGATCAATAAAGGTGGTTCGTCTTGAGGAGATGAAGATCTTCTTCTTCGACCTCAAGTGGATTTATGCGCAAGGCAAAGGTATGATCTTGATAGGGTTTCTATTTTACCGGTCTCATGTTGTTTAGTGAGAGACCGGGTTATAGGATAGATAGCCGTACTATCAAGAGGGGCTCTCGACCGAGTATCGTGATCGTATCGTTCGTGGAGAGCTCAAACCTTTGCATCCATGCAATCATCTTTATTGGTTCTTATGGCTTTTATTCATGTGAGAATTTAGAGCTTGTGTTCATCTCCATACCAAGCTCTAGTTCATCAAAAACGGATCTCATGTATATCTTCTTGCGTTTTTGATATCGGAGGTTTTACCGGTTTGTCTCTTCTGCGAGAGGTCAAACTCTCTCCTTATGTTCTCCTCTTCACATGATAGACTATGATGTGTATATGCATGATCTTGTAGGGCTTGTGATTATCTTCGAAACAAGCCCAAGATCATAGAAAACGGAGTCTTGATGAAAAACTTGTGCATTTTCGGTTTTGGAGATTTTGCCGGTTCATCCGCTTGGAAAGGTCTCACCTTTCCAACCCTTTGCACAATCTCCCTTGCTTGTTTCAATATTTTGACTTTTGTAGTGTAAGCTCTTGTCGTCCTCTTTCCAACAAAATTGGATTCACTCGATTCGGAGCTTCCACGCAAAAGTTATTCAGTTTCAGGGTTCTGCTGTTTTTCAGGCACCAGAAGTACCGGCCACGCGGGCGGTACTACCGCTCGGAACTTCCGGAGGAACTTCCGGATCCCAGTACCCTTACGAAAATTGGGTACTGGACTCCAAACGGAAGTACCACCGGAAGTAGTACCGGAACTTCCGCCAAACCGGAAGTACCGGTACTCCCAGCGGTACTACCGCCCGGAACTTCCGGAGTTACTTCCGGAGCCCAGTGCCGCTTGCGAAAGTTGAGTACTGGACTCTTAACGGAAGTAGCACCGGAAGTAGTACCGGTACTACCGCTAAACCGGAACTACCGGTCCGTTTTCCGGTACTTCCGCCCTTGCGGGTTTTCCCTCTAGCCGTTGGTAGGTTTTTCTGGGTGGACCGGAAGTACCGCCCCTTGGGCCGGTACTTCCCAGGGCACCTATTTAAGTGCCCCTTCTTCCCCAACGGTTCTATGCTTCTTTATGAACCTTTTGCTCTCTCTCTCCTCCATTGTTGCACATCTTTGAGAGCTTGATTCCTCCACTTCCCTCCAATGATTCTTGCCCATCTTTAGGGAAACAAGAGAGGAGATCTAGATCTACCATTCCACCAATCAAAATCCCCTCTAAGTGAGGGAAACTTGTGGATCTAGATTTTGGGGTTGCTTTGTGTTCATCCTCTTTGTTCTTCCTCTCTTATTCCCTCCATAGCATTAGTTGCTTTGGTTGGAATTTGGGAGTGAAGGATTTGAGCACTTTGTGTGCTCTTGCCTTTTTGCATTTGTTGCATCGGGTTGCTCTCCCTACGTGATACGTGAAGATCGAAGTTGAGAAGCTTGTTACTCTTGGGTGCATTGTGTTCCCAAGAGCTTGTTGCCTCTTGGGTGCATTGTGTACCCTAGACGGTTTGGAGGTGCCGCGAAGTCTTCGCTTGTGGAGCTTCGGCACGAGTTTGGGAGCCCCCAATTGAGTTGTGGGTGTGTGCCCCAAGGAGAAGTTGTAAAGGGCTCCGGAATCCGCCCCGAAGGATTCCGATAGTGGAAGGTGAACCAATCCCTTGGGTGAGGTTCATCGGAGAATAGGGTGAGGCCTTTGTGGCATCTTGAGTAGGCCTTTTGTGGCGAGCTCACACCCCTCCAACGAGATGTACTCCCTTAACAAGGAGGAACTCGGGAATACATCCTCGTCTCCGCGTGCCTCGGTTATTTCTATACCCGAGCTTTACTTATGCAATTTACATTGTGATAGCCTTCGTGCTTGAAGTCCATATATTGCTATCACCTTGTTGCTTTAATTGCTTAGCATAAGTTGTTGGTGCACATAGGTGAGCCTAGTAATTAGGGTGTTGGCTTGTTAATTTAAACACCTAGTTTTATTCCGCAATTATCAAGCCCCTAAATAGAAAAAGTTTTAATCGCCTATTCACCCCCCCCTCTAGGCGACATCCGGGCATTGTTTGTTCTTTCAGGCGCTCAAGGCCGAAGGATTGGAGAAGCGGATCTCGGAAATCGAGAGTAAGCCATATTTCGCCTTTCAACTTGTACTTGCATCAATTTTCTCATTCTGATGTCTGCTACCTTGGCACAGCCGCACATCAGGAGCGCGAGCTTGCGCACCAGGCCGAGCTGAAGAAGGAGCAGGAGGAGATATCCCGGCTGAAGGCCGAGCTGGAGAAAACTCGGGGTCGGGCCGCCGAGTCGGAGAAAACCGCCGCCACAGAGAAGCAACTCCGAGAAGAGGAGACTCGGAAGCTGAAGGAATCTCTTGCAGAATCCAAATCGGAGGCTACCTCGGCCGAGAGCGAGCTCCAAACTCTGAAGGCCAAGATCGCGCAGTGGCTGGTGGACATCTCCAAAATCAACTCCGAGATGGACAGTAAGCCCTTTCCCCTTCTGCCTTTATTCCATCTCTTACTTCTATCTTTATATAACTTACTTTGGCGTTAGCCATTCCCTATTCAGAACGCTTCCCTCACACCAAGGCCGCCGCTGACAAGAGCGCTGCGGAGCACCGGTTCGAGAAAATCCTAGATGGCCCGATCTCGTCCGAGTGGGATATGGATGCTCACTTGGTGGCTTTGAAGGCACGCATAGTACCGATGAGGGCAATCGGGATGAATCTTCTTACCGCTGCAATCCGAGCTTACAACGTTCTCTGGCCCGGGTGTGAGGCCCCTTTGGTTGTGGATGAACTGGCCAAATGCCTGTTGGCCTCCGAGGAAAGGCTCGATGATTGGCGATCATCCGCCGCCCGAGTCGGAGCGGATGAGGCATTAAGTTATGTGCTATCTTGGTACGAGGAGCTCGACCTTGAAATGCTGAAGACAGTGCGGGACGGGTCCAGGTGGCTCTCTGACCCGGAACACGTCCAGCGTCGCCAGGAGTTGGCTTACTCGCTCATCCAATATGCTCCAGTGCACAGCTTTGTCCCGGGTGAGCGGGTTCCTCACTCGGAAGAAATGGAGACCGACGGCGAGGACGAAGACGAAGAACAAGTCGATGAAGAAATGCAAGCCGATACTCCTCCCGACACAGCCACAGGCACCACATCAGCCGCTGCGACCAAGGATAGCACCGAGACCTCGACCTCGGAACCGGCCAAGACCGATGCCGCCGCCTCTGCTCCGAGTATCTAGGATCCTGCTGCCTAGACTTAGAGAAAAACTCAAATCATCAAATCCCCGGAATGCCGGGTGCAAATGTAATATAAACCTTTAGCTTTTTTATGCTTGGTACTTGGTTCGTTTACTTTGCACATTTTTAGCATGGTTTACTTATTATGCCGAATCATTCTGAGCCGAGTCCCCGAGCTCGTTTTCTTGTTTACCATACTTAGCAACCTCTGCTCTTGTCTACCTCTTTTGGGTTTCTTGACAGTCGAGTCACAAGATTACCGACATACGGCATACAATACTAATGAACTTTGAGTCAAAGCTCATAATCATCCGACATAAAAATTAGGAACGAAACAACTCGTGCCGAATCGCACTTGGGCCGAGTCCCCGAGTTTGTTTTCTTGTTTACCATCTCTTGCAATCTCTGCCCTTGCCTACCTTCAATGGGTTTCTTGGCATTCGGGTCACAAAATCACAAAAACATAGCATACAATACTCAAAACTTTGAAACATGGTCTAGAGCCATCCGACATAAAACAGAAAAGAAAACCGAATCGCCCCTGGACCGAGTCCCCGAGTCTGTTTTCTTGTTTACTATCCCTTGCAATCTCTGCCCTTGCCTACCTTCAATGGGTTTCTTGGCATTCGGGTCACAAAATCACAAAAACATAGCATACAATACTTGCAAACATGGAAGCACGATTTTTGGAGCCACCCGACATACATAAAACAGAGATACACATGCATACAACTCAAGATTCATAG
The DNA here is from genome assembly GCA_012064385.1 of Puccinellia tenuiflora. Taxonomy (NCBI): domain Eukaryota; kingdom Viridiplantae; phylum Streptophyta; class Magnoliopsida; order Poales; family Poaceae; genus Puccinellia; species Puccinellia tenuiflora. The sequence continues at coordinate 748,915 of QRDG01001050.1, forward strand.
CAAGGCAGTCCCCGAGTTTCATTTCGGAGTGCCGACATTTCATTTCAAAGTTTCGAGATACATACAGTGAGTCCTTAAGAGTAAAAAGGGCGAAGAAGAGCTACATTCCAGGGCCGTTTGGTCTCCTCTCCGGATCTATCCATCCTGTTCTTCACCTGTGCCTGGGCATCAATAAGATAATATGCATCGTTGTTCAAAGCTTTGCTCACAATAAACGACCCTTCCCAAGGAGGTGAGAGCTTGTGCATTCCGGCGGTGCACTGTACCAGCCTAAGCACCAAGTCTCCTTCTTGAAACTTGCGAGGATTTACTTTCCGGCTATGATAGCGTCGGAGATTCTGCTGATATATTGCTGATTTGGACAACGCCAATTCTCTTGCTTCCTCGAGCAGATCGACATCATTTTCTCGGGCTTCCCTTGCCTCAGACTTGGTATATAATGCGACTCTTGGCGAGTCATGCTCTATGTTGGTTGGCAGAACTGCCTCTGCTCCATAAACCAGGAAGAATGGCGTGTAGCCAGTGGAGCGATTCGGCGTGGTCCTTAGACTCCACAGCACTGCTGGGATCTCATCCAGCCAACAACCCGGAGCACGCAACAGTGGCTCAATCAACCAAGGTTTGATGCCGGATAAGATTAAGGCATTCGATCTTTCCACCTTCCATTGGACTGCGAATGCGCAACCGAGGCTAGGTCTAGCCGGATTCTCTTTTCCTGGCAAAACCGAGCAAAGGCTCCCTCTGCGAAATTGGTGCCATTATCTATGATAATGCTATGCGGGTGTCCATACCTTAAGATAATATCCTTTAGGAATGACACGGCTGTGCGGCCATCGCACTTTCTGATTGGCTTCACCTCGATCCACTTGGTGAACTTGTCCACCATCACCAGGATGTGAGTCATGTTACCTCGGGCTGGCTTAAATGGTCCCACCATATCCAGACACCACACAGCAAATGGCCAAGTGATGGGAATGGTTTTGAGAGCTGATGCCGGCATATGAATCTTGTGAGCAAACCTTTGACATCCTTCACATTTCTGGACTAAATCCTCTGCCTGCTACAATGTACTGGGCCAGTAGAACCCATATCGGAATGCTTTAGCCACTATAGCTCGGGAAGAGGCGTGATGACCGCACTCTCCCTGATGAATATCTCGGAGGATCTTTTCTCCCTCTTCTGGTTCGACACAGCGCTGAAGCACAGTGGTTACGCTTCTCTTGTACAGCTCATGATTGATGATTGTGAAGGATTTGGATCGCCTTTGGATTTGTCTGGCCGAGACCTCATCACTCGGTAGAGTGCCATCCAACATGAATGTCATGATGGGTTGCGCCCATGCCGGTACAGGACGAGTGCCGAGTTCGGGCTCGTCGATTTCCATTGTATCAACCGACATTAGCACGCCCGACATAGGCTGACGAGTCCCCGAGTCCTCCCAAGGAGTCCCCGAGTTCCACCAAGCGGCTTTCCAATTCTCCAGTGTAGTTGCCGAGTCTTGCTGAATGTACTCAACATCCATGGGAGTCCCCGGGTCCTGCGCGGCAGTCCCCGAGTCATGCAACTTGCTCCCGACATCTACATCCATCGGGATGACGCCGAGTTCCGGATTACTCGGGATGAATATTGATTCGGACTCGGGTGAAGGCTTGATTGATGGCTTGTGAAGATGTTCCAGTGATACTCCGGGTGGGATGGCCTGCCGATATGACCCAATTTTGGACAGCATGTCAGCACTTTCATTATCCGTCCGTCGAATGTGAGTGAACTCGCACCCGTCAAAGAATCCTGAAATCTTCTGGACATGGAACCGGTATGCCGCCATGTTGGCATCTAGGGCATCCCAGTTGCCTGATGTCTGCTGAATCACCAGGTCCGAGTCACGATAACAGACGATCCGGCGGATTCCTATTTCCTTGGCCACTTTGAGTCCATGAATCAGTGCTTCATACTCGGCAACATTGTTAGATGTCGCGAAGTGGACTTGCAGCACATATTTCAGCTGATCTCGCTTTGGCGAGGTAAGAACTACACCAGCTCCCAGGCCCTCTTTTACCTTAGACCCGTCAAAATGCATCCTCCAATAATTGGAGTCCGGCAGGGACGGCTCATATTCCATCTCGGCCCAGTCCACAAGGAACTCGGCCACCGCTTGAGATTTGATGGTATCTCTTCTTGCATACTGCGGCGCGTAAGCCGCAAGCTCAATAACCCATTTAGCGACTCGGCCACTGGCATCTTTGTTGCCAAGGATTTCCAACACAGGGGCCGCGCTTACAACAGTTATGGGATGCTCCTGGAAATAATGCTTTAGTTTTTTGGCTGCCATATAGACACCATAAGTCATTTTTTGATAGTGAGGGTAGTTCTGTTTCGATGCGGAAAGCACCTCACTTAAATAATATACCGGCCTTTGTACAGCAGCTCCTTCTTCTTCTCGCTCCACCACTACTACGACACTAACGACTCGGTTAGTGGCCGCAATGTAGAGCAACATGGGCTCACTCGGTAGTGGCGAAGCCAGTATCGGCGCAGTGGCCAGCATTGCTTTTAACTCATGAAACGCCGCATCCGCTTGCGGAGTCCAGCTGAACCTGTCTGATTTTTTCATTAGTTGGTATAAGGGCAAGGCCTTTTCTCCCAACCGACCTAGAAAACGACTCAGAGAAGCCAGACACCCGGTGAATTTCTGGACATCTCGGAGACATCTCGGTAGTTTCATATTTTCTATCGCCCGGATCTTAGTCGGGTTTGCCTCGATACCTCGGCTAGATACAAGGAAACCGAGTAATTTTCCTGCCGGCACGCCGAATGTACATTTATCCGGGTTAAGTTTAAGTCGGAATTTCCTCAAGTTTGCAAATGTTTCCCTAAGGTCATCCATCAGTGTGTGTTTTTCTTTAGTTTTAATAACTATGTCGTCGACATACACCTGCACATTTTTACCTATTTGATCATGCAGACATTTTTGCATACAACGCTGATAAGTAGCGCCAGCATTTCTCAAGCCGAAACACATAACACGATAGCAATAAGCCCCGTACGGGGTGATAAAAGCAGTCTTTATTTGATCATCTGGGTTCAGCAGTACCTGGTGAAAACCAGAGTACGCGTCTACAAACGAGAGTAGTTCACACCCGGCCGTGGAGTCGATCACTTGATCGATCTGACGCAGCGGGAATGGATCTTTAGGACATGCCTTGTTCAGGTGTGTGTAGTCGACACACATGCGCCAGACAGTGGCAGCATCCGGTTCATCTTTTTTCTTCTCTACCAGGACCGGGTTAGCCAACCAGTCCGGGTACTTTACTTCTACTATGGCATTGGATGCGAGTAACTTGGCTAACTCGTCACCCACAGCCTTCCTTCTTCCTTCGGCGAGACGCCGTGTCGGTTGCTTCACAGGCCTAGCATCTGGCCTGACATGCAGAGAGTGCTCAGCCAACTCCCTCGGAACACCCAGCAAGTCCTGACTGGACCATGCAAAGATATCCCGATTCTCACGGAGGAAGTGGATGAGCTTGCTTTCCTATTTGCTGTCCAACCCGGCACCGATGATGACGGTGTGTTCCGGATTAGACTCGTCGACACCAACTTTCTTGGACTCCTTCGCCGCCTGGAAGGTTGCAGTCTGCTGCGGGTTGGCCGGACTCGGAATACCGATTTGAGCAGATTGGGCCAGAGCGACCACCTCATGAATTCTTTTCTTCTCGGCGGCAATCACAAGTGACTCGGCCAGCAGAGATCCGGCAGAGGCACACTCCATGGAACGCCTGTAGTCGCCCGAGATAGTGATGACGCCATTCGGACCCGGCATCTTCATTTTCAGGTAAGCCACATGAGTGGACGCCATGAACTTGGCGAGTGCTGGCCTACCGAGTAAGGCATGATACGGACTCTCGAGATCCACAACCTCGAACAGCAGACTCTCAGTCCGGCAGTTATTCTCGTCCCCGAAGGAGACATCCACCCAGACTGCTCCCATGGGTGCGTGCGAGACACCCGGCACGATGCCGTGGAAAGTTGTCCTGCTTGGCTGCATCATGTTCTCGGTTAATCCGAGTTTGACCATGGTATCTCGGTACATGATGTTGATGCTGCTCCCGTTATCAACAAGAACTCGGCTGAAACTGACGTTGATGCTGGGTCCAACGAATGTCGGATTCACAACCAGAGCATAACCCCCTGGGTTTGGCATGACCTTTGGATGATCCCTGATGCTCCAGCTGACCTCATCCTCGGACCAGTACATAAACTTGGGCACGGCCGGCATGACCGCGTTCACCTCCATCGCTCGCCGGTGTTGACTCTGCTTATCAGTGGGCTCGGTCACAAAGACCATATAACTCTGATGGGGCTTCCGATACTCATTCTGCCTACTCGGGCCAGCATTGTTGTTGTAGTTGTTGTTGTTGTTGTTGGCCACCTGGTTGACATCCTCTTGCCTCGGCTGTGCATTCAGGGGTTGAGTGTTTGCACCTGTCAGAGGTGCGGGTCTCGGTGTCGGACCAGCAGCTGCTGGCTGATTCTTGTGCCGAACACAGTCACGAGTCGAGTGTTGAGCCGGTTTGCTGGGGTGTCTGGTGTGAAAGCAGCAAGGGCCATCCAGCATTTTCTCTTAGATGTACCTCTCCTGGTCATCCAACTGCTTCTTGTTGCCATTCCATGGCTTCTTCTCGCCGTTCCACGGCTTCCTCTCGACGTTCCACGGCCTCTTCTCGCCGTTCCACGGCCTCTTCCCTTCCGAGTTCTGGCCCCAAGAGGGACCCTCATTTTTCTGGCGCTGGCTGCTGCCGGCACCCGCTTGATCTTGGTCGACAGCTGCGACCTGGTCCGACCCGTACCGGTAATCCGGTCGGTCGTCTCTTCTCTTGTTTCGGTTGTCCGGGCGATCGCTACGCCGGCTCGATCTATCTCGGTCTTGAGCAGGATACCTCCTGCCCACATCAACCTGGGTCAGCAAGGGCTGTGTCGGATCACCGAGTGCATAGCTGTCAGCAATTGACATTGTCTCGGCCAAGGTGGCCGGCATCTCCCTCTGGAGTCTCTGCCAAAGCATGGAGCCATGTCGGCATCCTTGCGCAAACCACGCAATGGCTTGTGACTCAATCACTCCTTCACAGGAGTTCCGGATCGTGCTCCACCGGGTCAGATATTCCCGGTCTGTTTCGTCTTCTCTCTGCCGACACATGGACAGCTGCTGAGGTCGATTCGGCCTCTTGTAAGTGCTGGAGAAGTTGCTGACGAAAGAGTCGGAGAAGTCGAGCCAGCAATCAATGATGTTCTCCTATAGATTGTTCAGCCAGATTCGGGCTGGTCCCTCTAGCATCTGCGACACATACCGCACGGCCCATCGGCGACTGCCACCAGCGATATGCACCGCGGTGACATAATCTGTCAACCAGTCCTCCGGCTTGGTGCTGCCGTCATAGGTCTTTGCACCCCGGGGAAGCTGGAAATTCGGCACAGGTGGCTGTTTCATGATCCGAGGTCCAAAACATGCAGGACCCGGTGGACCCTGCTCCTCCAACATTTTAGACAGATAGATTCTATCTAACTTGTTACGGACGTCGTGAGCTGGTAGCTGGCGAGCTCCCAGCCTAGCACCGAGTGCACCCTCAGACACCAGTTCTCTGTATCTTGTATACCCGGCACGCTCCATGGCCGAGTAACCATCATCATACCGGTCAGCGGCCGGCTCGACATACCCGGCACCCGGTCGTTGACGAGGTGGATTGGGTACCGGATACCGAGGTGGCTGACCCGGATTTGCCGGGTTAACTCGGTTGGCTTCATGTCTGCCCTGAACAGGTCCTAGAGCTCCCTGTCCGGGTTGACCTTGGGCAGCTTTCTGCTTTCCGGCATATACCGGATCATACGCCTGCATCTGTTTGTTCTTGCCAGAGTTCACACTCTGGCGACGGCTTGCACCGACATACGGCGAAGAGGCCTGTCCCTTGGACACTCCTTCGGCACCACCATTGGAGTAGAGGTATCCGGATCCTCCTGCACCCGGGTTTGCATTCCGGAATGCCTCATTCTGTCTGTTGGCTATAGCTACTGTCGTGGGGCTACCTTTCGGGTACCCCACGGTGGTAGTACCTGGGTCACGCCAAGAGAGGCCCATGAAGTGTACCATGTGGCCCAAGTAGCTGGTGAAGCCGGTGATAATCTTCCTTATTCTGTAACGTGCAATCCGCACCGTCCACCCGAGACCTGGCCTGTGATATAAAGGCCAGGAGGGTGCGTCGTCTAGGTCAAGAAAACAGCACTCAAACCCTAGCGAGATTGCATCTCGCCATTGTAGCCACCTTGATAATTCCATACAAGCAGGAGTAGGTCTTTACCTCGCCTCGAGGGGCCGAACCTGGGTAAACTCGCCCCCTGTTAGCCGTCTTAGCCACCAACGTTCATACTCTCTCCCCTTCAATCAACCCGGGGTACGCAACCTTGGGATTTGCCGAGTCCACTACTCGTCAGCTACCAACTCATTAACTCGGTCTTGCTGCCTACTACGAGCTTCACCGGATAAATTAGGCAACTCAGCTATGGCAGCCTCAGCAGCTCTGAGGTTCTTACCCGGGGTACTGTATTTCGGCCGGCCTGCCGACACATAACTAGCAGTTTTACCAGATCTAGCTCTACCATCTCTAGCTATTTCGGCATTGAGGTCTCTACCTCTAGCACGTACTTCATTTATGCGACTAACCGGGTTGGCCACCGGCATAAAACCATGAGCAATATTGTACTCACGGAGGGAGATGTCGAAGTCCTGCTTGACTCGGGCCACCTCCTGGGCCTCTCGGAGTATCTCCTGGCACTGCTGCTCCAACTCCGCCTGAGTCAGAGCAACATCTGTGCTCAGAACCACTGGCGTTGCCAGCTTCTCGATTGCGTCCTGAAGAGGACTCGGCGTCACCGGCACAGCAGATGTACCGGCCTGCTCCGGATGATTCTCCGGCCTCTCCAGCGGCGGGCGCGCCGTCCTGGTAGTTCTGGTGCTGACCTCAGCATCAACAACCGGGGCGGTCATCATGACCTCTGCACAGCTAGCAGCGGGACGGGCGATACGTTGGCCACGAGCCGCACAGACAGCGGGGGGATCCGCGGCAACCTGCACCCTTTCGGGGAACCGGCAGGGGACCTCGGTGGCGACGTAGACGGTGAGGGAGCCGAACTCGATGAGCCACCCGTTCCGAGGAAGCGGCCTGCTGCCGAAACAGCCGGCGTTGTCGCTGACGACGTTGAGCGAGCCGAACCTGTGGACAAGGCCACAGAGAACACGCTCACCCGACGCGATGAAGGAACCCGTACGGATGAACACACCAGCCAGCGCCGCTGCTGGCCCCACGGTGGGCGCCAACTGTCGTGGTGGTGCACGGACAGATGCCATATAGGTTTAAGGTGGGGCCGATTGGACGCTGGAGGTACCGGGGAGGGCTTGCACGCACGGCGTACAGACACGAACACACACACACACACACACACACACACACACACACGATTTACCCAGGTTCGGGGCTCTTGTGAGGAGATAACACCCCTACTCCTGCCTGTCTACTCGATATATGGATTGCAACTGGTTTACAAGTCTGCTCCGTGAGCTGTATGGGAAGAACTGCTAGATCTAAGCCTCTACCGAGTCTCGGAGGAGCTCCTTACTTTCTAGGAAATGTCTAAGTCTCTGGTGAGGCAGGGTCTCTGGGCTCTCAATCAAGTGTCCAACCTCCCCGTAAGAGGAGCCCCTGGTACCCCTTATATAGTGAAACCCAGGGTTACAGTGTAAAACATTGCTACTGTCGCCATACTCCTTGGTTGCCGCCCGACACGGGCACCGCTGCACCATGCCCAGACCGTGGCAGCGCTGGTCGCCACGGTCCCCTCTGCATCCGACAGCACGCCCACGCCTAGACCTAGCGCCACTGTACCGCGCCGCCCGCGTCAGAGGCATGGCCGAGGCTTGGCACGCCGTCCACTTGCGGCACACCGCCGCCCTTGTCTCGCTCCGTGTCTCAAGGAGCTCTGTCCATCTTCCAGGATAACCTTCACCCGGCATAAGCATGCCCCATACTGGTGACTCGGTTTGCCCCTTCCTGCACATAAGAACAGCAAAGAGGATTCCGACATATGATAAGCACAATCCGACATAAAGCTATGTCGGCCAGCCCTGACTCGGCCGACACCGGGTAATCCGGCATGGTATGTCGGTTTCCATTGACTCGGTCAACTCCGAGTCCTTGCTTATTTCACCATATTGACCCTACTCGGGGGCTGCCCCCCGACAAGCGGCCTGTTGATCAATCTCGTGGTGAACCACGAGTTGAACAAAGGCCACCTCCTAAGAAGACTCAAATTATTGCTCCTCAAGTTGAGGAGCCTATTAAGAAGAAGAGTCGGTGTTGCTACCTTTGCTGTGGCAAAGGTCATTTTGCTTCCTCATGCACTAACGGTACCTCACCCAACCCTATCATAATTGATGATATTTATTCTCTTGGGAAGGATAGAAATGGCAATGTGTTTGCCAAATATGTGGGAGCTCAAAGTGGTGTCAAGAAAAGCACCATTTGGGTTCCCAAACCTATTGTGACTAACCTCTTAGGACCCAACTTGGTTGGGGACCAACAAGCTTCAACTTGATTAATAGGTGATGGTGGAGGACATTGGTGACTTGGCTACTTTTTAAGAATTAAGGGATCTTCATGGGTATATAATTCATCAAGCCAAGTCAATTGGATTATCAAATATATATCTCACATCCAATGCTTCCTCCTTGCAGTAACTTGTATTTAATTCACATATACATTGAAAGTTGCTTGCTCTCTTGCATGTGTTAGTTTTGTTCCTACCATGTGCTTGTATATGATATGCTTCTTTCCTACTTGTCTTGTTATTCAAGGTTGTGTATGATAGTTGTGTATCATGTATGTGTAACTTTGTGTTGAGCTTTTTGAATCTTGTGTGGATTTCATTTGGCTCTTTGAGTTATTAATGGACTATCCCATTTTGGGGAGTGATGTGCTTTGTGCACCCCACAAACCTAAAAATGTGTGTACATGAAGCACACCACCTAGTATTGATATTTCAATATTATCTAATTACTATGTGGTATATCATATTCATGAGAAATTCAATTTCTACAATGTCCATTAATTTCTCTAGTTGGTTTTATTTGCCTCTTGTTTAAAAATAAAATGAATTATCACATTATGGGGGAGTAATAAGCTATGTGCATATTACAAATCCATAAAAATATGAACATTTGAGGTTTGCCACTTAGAATTGATATTATGAATTATCTTATTCCTATGTGGCATGTTGGCTCGAACAAGTTCCAATTTCCTTTTGGTTATCTTTTGGCTCTTGTTTACGTGAGTTTGCTTGGTGTGGTTTTTCTCTAATATCCATTTCCATATATTATGTGAGAAACCATTTGTTTCATCTTATTCTAACCATGGCTTGGCCGGTTGGTTCGAATAGTTGAAACTACCAACAAACCTTTTTCGAAATAAAACACCATATTTCTTATTTCTTATGTTTTAATTCTTATCTTTTGCCATATGCTTATTTGTTGTGAAGTTGGTCTTGAACATCATTCCTATATACCACCGAGAAATGTCTCCATATACTCCTTGTCCATGACAAGTGATTCTAGTAATTGTGGTGGATTTTGTAGATCATCTTCACATTGGCTCTTGCTTTAAATTGCCCTATTTATTGCCCTATTTGCCTCTTGCAAGGATCCTATTTTTTCAATCGGTAGTGTTTAGTGTTATAGATAAAATTTGGAGAGTAATGATCCCTTGTATGTGCATTTTGTATTCAAATGCAAATATCCAAGATAATGCATTAATCTTGGGGGAGCATTCCTTTTTATTTAGAACACTATTCTATCTATCAATATTTGATCCTTTCAATTGGCATTTGATTCTTTATCTTATGTTTTGGTACCTTCAATTGGTATTAATTGGAATTTAATATCTCCTCCATATATATTTGTTCCAATTGATATTTATTGTGGGAGTCTTGATACCTTTTTGCCTTATTTTACTTTACTTGATTTCGGTCAAGTATCACCCTCTTCTTGGTATCTTTTCTCCTAGTTGATATTTTTTGTTTTAATTGGTATCTTATCTTCAATTGGTGTCTTATCGATCATTTGTTGTGTTGATTTGATTCCTTTTGATATCACACTTCATGTGTTGATGTGTTTTGGAATCAATCATGTGTTGATTTGGATTTTGATATAATTTGGACAATCTTTTTGTGTCACACCTTGGTGTGCTCTCTTCTTGATTTATTTGGTTTACTTTGTGTTCTCGTCCAAATTGTATCTTGTTTGGTTCTTGTAAGTCTATGCATGCATATTTACTAGTGTTTATATTTTATAGCATGCTAGTCTTTCTAGTTCCAATATATAGGGGATACTCCATCGAATCCTAAATCGGCTAAGATGTGCATGAAATTCAATTTCGTATCTATATGCACATATTTATGTGGAGTATGTCCTATATATTGTAGTTCATCTAACTACTATGGGACCCAATGAGTTTGGGAACCATTTTGAACTCTAATTTTGTTTTAGGTACAATGCAGATGCATTGGATGCTTGCCTCATTCATAAGGAAGGTGTTCTCACTGTGTGATTGTCGGAGTCAGGCTTTGATGTCAAACCAACTCTCATCATCTTCATCACCAATGTCATCTCGGTAACAAGTATCTATCCCATGCATATTATGTGCAATTGTTGTGGTTTTGGCTTTTTCCTTCACTTAATATATCTTTGTGATATGTGTGATGAATTTGCAAAAACCTTTTCTTCAATTGATATTATTTCTTTGTGATACTTGTTGCCTATCTCAAAGCATCTCCACTATCTCTTGTTCCCTTAGTGATATGTGTGATGCATTTGATATATTTGAAGTTCATTTATATACAATGAGATAAATTTGAGCTATGTGCTATGCTTTTAAGCAACAATCTCGTTTGTATATTTATGACTTCCTTTTGGATACCTTGTTCTCTTTTTCCCGAACCATCTCATATGTGCAAGTTGCTTTGTGGATGTATATCATCTATGGTTTGTCTACTTAGAAACCTATACATATGAGAGAGGTTACCTTTTAGTTGGTATCCTAATTCTTTTGAGCTACCTTGCTTTTATCTATAATTCTTTGGTGGCTCCAAATTTGTCTCATGAGTGCTTGTCTTATTGTTTACTGGTATCTTTACACACTCATGTTTTTTGTTGGGGTTATGCCGAAAAGGGGTCCTCACAGAGAAGATTAAAAGCCAGCAGACCAGGGTGGCCCAAAGTGGTGGTAAGCCGAATCCGGCTTACCGGGCGGCCCAGTATGCTGAAGCACGGGAGGCCCATCCGGCTAAGGGAAGACTCTAGAAGCCGGCCCGCGTTGCAGAAGACTTAGCCCACAAGGCAAGCCCCAAGCCGGGTTAGAGTAGGACTCAGTTCTTAGTCGGTTAGGTTTCCTCCTGTAAGCCCTGGGTCTAGACGCCTTTATAAGCCGGACCCTGGGACGCCTAAGGGCACGCACAATCTCAACCTCAATCCACTGTAACTCGGTGATATTGCCATATAGTGAATTATAGCAGCACGTAGGATCTCGCCGCCGACGTGAGATCCGAAGCTGGGTAAACTCGTCTCTATGTCGCCGGATCACCCCTCGACTCCAAAGCCCCTCTCTCTACCTAGCTCGATGGCACCCCTGCCGCGGCTAGATTCGACAATACCACGACAGTTGGCGCCCACCGTGGGGCAGGAGACCTCTGGGGTTTCGATCTGTCCAGGAGCTGCAGGCGGAGTTGGCGACACCATCGCGGTCGGTATGGTGAGCTACTTCGACGAATCAGGAGCCGGCCACGTCTTAAACGACGGCCTCTGGACGCCGGCAAAGGAGGATCCCGCCGGCTGGTCCACTATCTCCATCAGCGGCTTCGACATCTTCGTCGGCTTCACCGCCCAGGCTTTGGACGATCTCGGTTTCGCATCGAGTTTGCCCACCACCCACCCCTACAACATGGAAGACGGATCGGATCTGGACTCTGAAGAGCTAGCTGATCTAGATCTAGCGTTTGATGCTGACGATGAGGACTCCGAAGATGACACAACCTCGGAGGCAGCGCCGGGTTACCACTTCGTCGGCATGGCTGGAGAATCCGGCTCAAACGAGTCGACGACATTACCTGAGTCAATCCTCCCTGCCTTGCAGATGGAGGCAGATTCAGAAGCCGGATCAGTGGACACCGCTCCTATGGAGCAAGACCCTGAATCCGAAGGAGAATCCGATGATTTCAGTCGGAAGGTTGCGTCCTGCTTGGGACGCCCTGTCGAGGTCTTGATGGGAAACATCTCGGATCCTAATGCCGACCCCAACACCTCGAAAACCGCTGATGGCGAAGAAAAAACTCCGCAAGCCGGAAATCTCAAGGTGGATTTCGTACCACCACTGGCTCCATCAAAGGGGACAGATAGAAGGCCGGCTGGGGGAGACGACATCGACGCTAAGAACGGCGATGCGGCGCAGAGGGAGCATGAAAGAAAGATGGTGAGCTGCAAGCAACTGTTGACGCCACTCCCTCCAAACGCATCGCTGGACGACATTGAGAAGCGCCACGCCTTACTTGAGGAGCAAGCCGCCCAGATAGTAGAGCGTGAAGTTGAGCTCACAAACAAGGAAACGGTGTTCATCCGAAAGCAGGGGAAAAAGGGGGCTGACGATGTCTACCGTCCGGCTCGTGATAAGAACCTGCATAAGAGGCTGGATTTCCGCAACAAGTGGGAAGCCGACCATGTAGATTCAGTCTGGAGGAAGTACCACCACCGACGTGACCCGGTGACAAATCTGTGTTACTTCAATACCCCAGCCAAAAATATGGAGGCTGCCCAGGAGGTCATGTTCGACAAATCCCTGGATCGTGATGCTCGGTTTAAATATTCGGCTTATCTACTGGAGGTTGCACAGCAGCAGCAGAATGATTCGCAAGTTAAAACAGGGCGGCTCGTTGATGATTCTCGTCTTTGCAAGTCAACCGCTAACAAGCCAGTGGCTGCTGCTCCTGCCGACCCAGATGACGACCCGGCCAGCTCAAGCAGTCACAACAAAGGCAACAAGGACCCGAAGGACAAGCAGCCCAAAGGCGCGGAATCCCGGATAGGTTCTTCACGCCATCGTGAAGCCGGTCAGGAAAGGCATCGGAGCCGAGAGCGAAAGGAGGATCCTCGCACGGAAAAGGTGGCTCCACCCCGTCAGGAGCGACGACATGAAGGGGAAAATCAACCCCGAAGGGAGGGAAACAGAGGTCAAATGCCACCTCCACCGCCGCCTCCACCGCGCAAAGAGGGAGATAACACTTCCAAATACATACCCCGTCCACGACGACAAAGGACTCCAAGCCCTCCGCGTAATGCAAGCCGGGCGAGCCAAAGCCGTCACAGGGAAGAACCAAGACAAGAAAAGTCGGTTGCTAAACCGCCACCAGCCAATGATGTTCGAAGCCTAATCGAGGAGAGTAAGTCGGCCAGAGATGCCCAATACCTCGGCCCCAAGTGTTTTGACAGAACAATCAGAGAGCAAATTCTACCTCCCACTTTGTCGAACGTAACAAAGATGGTTGAGAAGTACAGCGGTACGGCTAATCCTGAGACCTGGCTCTCAGATTATGTTAGTGCCTGCGACATATATCAAGGCAGCGCCGACTCGGCAGTGCGATTCTTGCCCCTGATGTTAACCGGGACGGCACGCATGTGGATTGAAGGCCTGCCCGAAAGGATAGTTCATACCTGGAGTGATATGAAGCGTGTTTTTATCCAGCACTTCCAGGGCACATATAAGCGCCCAAAGTCGATTTTCGACTTACAGCAGTGCGTGCAGCAAAGGAACGAGTCTAGCCGTGAATTCGTCTCACGATGGAGTGAAATCAAGAATGCTTGCGAAGGCGTCTCAGAAACTCAGGCGATCCACGCTTTCAAGCAATCTCTGAGGAAGGGGACGACTTTCCGCTTCATGATCTACAGCGACGAGTCGGAAACCTTGAGGGGCCTGCTCGCTTGTGCAAACAAGTACGCCGCCGCTGATGATGACAACAGGGAGGATGCCGAAAACCGTCGACGCAAGTCCGGGAAAAAGAAGGTTGAAGATCAAGCCGGCCCTTCTCATGAGGTCGCTGCCGCCTTTGGAAAGGGTGGTTCAAGCAATGGCAAATGGCAAGGCAAGAAGCCGGCAAATAGCCAATCATCCCGGCCACCGGCGGTGAAGTATGACGACATCAAGCACAACCCCTGTGTCCATCATCTAAGGCCAGATGGGACAAGTTCCCACACGCTCCAGCAATGTCACATTAATCGAGACATCGCTAAGGACCCCAAGGCCGGCAAGTCAAGGAACAAGCGCAAGTCCAGGAAGGACGACAAAGAGAAGGAAGAAGCTGCTTCAGAGTCGGATGACGCCGCCTCCAAAGAAAAAGGCAGCAAATTCCCTAAGCATGCCGAAAGTCTCATCGTCAACCTGGCAACAGATTCTTCACGCAAAGAAAAGGCGGCTTGGCGAGAACTCAACGCTACGGTGCCCGCAGTCCCTCAATATCTGGATTGGTCTGACACACCCATCACATGGGATCGCAGCAATCACCCGGATAGAGTTCCTGCAAAGCGCACCTACGCCTTAGTCGTCAGCCCAATAGTCGACAAGTACAAGTTGACAAAGGTTCTCATGGATGGCGGCAGCAGTATCAACATACTTTACGCCGCAACATTAAGGAGGATGCGTATTTCCGAGTCACAACTCACCCACAGTACTGTGAAATTTCATGGGATTGTGCCGGGACAACAAGCTTCCTCGATGGGGCAAATTACCCTGAAGGTCACCTTTGGTGAAGCCGATAATTTTCGGACTGAGGACGTCTCTTTTGAGGTGGTTCCCTTCAGAAGTGCATACCATGCAATTTTTGGGCGTCCGGCTTTCGCCAAATTTATGGCTCGGCCCTGCTACATCTACAGCATGCTGAAAATGCCGGGACCCAATGGCGTCATCACAGTTAGGGGAGACTTCAAGAAAGCCAAGGAATGCGAGGCCTCCAATGTCGTTCATGCTGAACAGGCAATCTGCAGGGAAGAGTTGGAGGACCTCAAGAAAACAATTGGTCCTGATGAGATGCCGGCAACTGAAAAGCCGTCCTCTAAAGTCGACTCAAGCTTCAAGCCAAAGGACGACACCAAGAAAATCAAGCTCTCAAAGGAGGATCCGACAAAGGAGGCCATCATCGGCACTGGTCTCGACGACAAATAGGAAGGCGAGCTCGTCAAGTTTCTCCGTGAGAACCGGGACATATTTGCCTGGTCACCATCTGACATGCCAGGTGTCCCGAGGAAACTTGCCGAGCACTCCCTAAAAGTCAACAAGGACGCGAAGCCGGTCAAGCAAGGCCTTCGTCGGCTTGGAACTGAGAAGCGCAAGGCAGTTGGAAAGGAGATCCTAAGGCTCACAGCCGCCAAGTTCATTCGTGAAGTTGTCCATACTGATTGGTTGGCAAATCCCGTGCTAGTCCCAAAAAAGAACACCTCGGAGCTGCGTATGTGCATTGACTTCACTGGCTTAAACAAAGCCTGCCCTAAGGATCCGTTCGCTTTACCGCGCATCGATCAGGTCATTGATTCAACTGCCGGCTCAGAGATGCTATGTTTCCTGGACGCTTATTCGGGCTACCATCAGATAAAGATGAAGGAGTCAGATCAAATCAAGACATCCTTCACTACGCCGTATGGCAATTATTGCTATGTCACAATGCCGTTCGGCTTAAAGAATGCCGGTGCTACTTACCAAAGGTGTATGCAGCGGTGTCTGGACAAGCAAATCGGCCGCAATGTTCACGTCTATGTTCACGACATTGCAGTCATGTCGAAGAAGTGCGGCGACCTCATCGCCGATCTGTCGGAAACCTTTGCAAACTTAAGGGAGTACCAGATGAAGCTTAATCCGGCAAAATACGTCTTCGGTGTACCCGCAGGCAAGCTTCTGGGTTTCATTGTTTCCCAAAGGGGAATTGAAGTTAACCCGGAAAAGATAAAGGCGATTCAGAACATCGAGAAGCCGACTTGTCTAAAAGACATACAGCGGCTTACGGGTTCCGCTGCGGCTGTAAGCCGTTTCATCAGCCGGCTTGGAGATAAAGCCTTGCCTCTGTATAAACTCCTCAAAAAGTCGGATAGTTTCGTCTGGACGGAGGAAGCAGAAGCAGCTTTAGCTCAGCTGAAGTATACATTGACGCATGCTCCAATCTTGGCGGCTCCAAAGGAAAGAGGGAAAGCCACTCTTGCTCTATTTGTTGGCCACAAATTTTGTTATCAGTGCCGTCATTGTAGTTGAGCGCCTGGAAGAGGGAAAGCAATGGCAGGATCAGCGCCCCGTCTATTTTATCAGCGAAGTATTCTCAGATTCAAAGCAGCGCTATCCCCACTACCAAAAGTTAGCCTATGGCGTATTCTTTGCCGCCAGGAAACTGCGTCATTACTTCCATGATCACACAGTCACGGTGGTCAGCAAGGCTCCATTAAGGGAAATCATCAACAATGCCGACGCAACGGGTCGAGTAGCCAAATGGGGCATCGAGTTAGCAGCTTTCGACATACAGTACAAGCCGAGGACCGCCATCAAGTCTCAGGTCCTAGCCGACTTTGTTGCAGATTGGACAGAGGCGATGAAAAGCACACCTTTGCCGGATTCTCAGTACTGGATAATGCACTTCGATGGCTCGAAAATGAAGGAAGGCTCGGGGGCTGGAGTAGTTCTAAAATCGCCTAAGGGTGATAAGCTTAGTTATGTCCTGCGAATCCACTTCAATGCCACCAACAATGTAGCAGAGTATGAGGCTCTCCTACACGGTCTTCACATGGCTAAGGAATTGGGAGTACAGCGCATCCTCTGTTATGGCGACTCGGACCTGGTTGTGTAGCAACTCGATGGATGTTGGGACACGAAGAGTCCCACAATGGCGGAATACAGAAGAACAGTCGACGAATTCGGCCGATGTTTTGCCGGCTTAGAGGTTCGACATATCTCTCGAGATGACAATGAAGCTGCTGATGCCTTGGCCAGAATAGGATCCAAGAAAAAGGCAGTGCCACCAGACGTATTCCTCCATCACCTTCACAAGCCGTCCATCAAAGGCGGCGATGAAGATTACCCTTTGTCGGCAGAATCAGTTCAGGTGTGCCTGGTAACCCCAGATTGGACTACACCCTACATTGATTTCTTGGTTAATAAGAAACTGCCCAAGGACGACGAGGTGCTAAGCCGTCAAATTGAGCGTCGAGCAAAGGCGTACACGATTATTAACGGGCAACTCTACAAGAGGAGCACATCCGGCATCTTTCAAAGATGCGTTTCTCCAGAGGAAGGACGGCAAATCTTAGAAGAAATCCACTCCGACGAATGTGGGCATCACGTGGCGGCAAAGGCGTTAGTCGGCAAGGCATTCCGCCACGGATTCTTCTGGCTAACGGCTAAAGAGGATGCTATCAACATCGTCAAGACTTGTGAAGGATGTCAGCGCTACGCAAAACAGGTTCACTTGCCGGCTCAGGAGCTCCGAACGATCCCTATCACTTGGTCGTTCGCGGTCTGGGGGCTCGACATGGTGGGACCCTTTAAGACGGCGAGAGGAGGCTTAACCCACCTGTTGGTGGCGGTCGACAAATTCACGAAGTGGGTGGAGGCAAATGCCATCAAGAAACTCGACGGAGCAACGGCAACAAAGTTCATCGTCGAGATAACAACTCGATTCGGCATACCGCATAGCATTATCACTGACAATGGCACAAACTTTGCCATCGGTGAGCTAGCGAAGTTCTGTAGCCGATCAAAGATCCGACTCGATGTGGCATCGGTGGCACACCCACAATCCAATGGACAGGTAGAGCGCACTAACGGCATTATTCTGCAGGGTATTAAGCCGAGGCTTGAAACTCCTTTGCATCGAGCAGCCGGCGCTTGGGTTGAGGAATTGCCGGCGGTCTTATGGAGTATTCGTACTACCACAAATAGATCAACCGGCTTCACCCCTTTCTTCCTGGTATATGGTGCAGAAGCGGTGCTCCCATCCGACATGATCCACGATTCGCCTAGAGTCACAGCCTACATCGAAGAAGACGCAGAAGAAGCGCGCAAAGATGGCTTAGATATCCTCGAAGAAGAAAGAGAGTTAGCTCTCCAAAGATCCGCCATCTATCAACAAGATCTACATCGTTACCAGAGCCGTAGAGTGTGGAATCGATCTTTTCGAGAGGGCGACTTAGTGCTTCGGCTTGTGCAAAGCCGGCAGCACAAATTATCCCCACCATGGGAAGGACCTTTCGTTATCAGCAAAGTCCTGAAGAACGGGTCATATTATCTCCTCGACTTAAGGGATTCGAAGAAAGATCCCAGGAAGAAAGGTCGCAAGAGGAAAAGGCATGTAGATGACGACTTAGATGACATGAAACGTCCGTGGAATATCGCTCAGCTACGTCCTTTTTACACTTAGCAAATTCTATTGTAACCATGTCAATGTGATCATGAAATAAAAATTGGTTTCTCTCATGTCGAATTCGAGAATCTGTACCATCCTTTATTTCCCTATGATCTTATTGTTAGTCTGTTTACCCGAAATTGCCTGTATTGCTCTTGATTGGTAAACCCCTTCATGTTGAATCCGCCTTAAGGCGATGAAAAATCAATGTTTTGCCAAATTAGTGTTTGTCTGCTAGCTTTTTGCGCCGGGTTGCTTCAAAGCGTATCGGCACCTAAAGGCGGCACTTGTTCTGAGTCTAAACAGATTGGTCATTGCGTACCCTGTTGCTCAGCGAGTTAGCTTCGCCATAGGTTTGCCGGCGCTTAAAGGATAAGGCGTCAAGGCCAGATTTAACTGAGGCATAAAATTGCAAGTTTGCAAAATATAAAGCTGATTAACGTACAGCAAAAGGCTAAGTTAGTTCTAGACATATACATTGTTTAGACGGCTTCACATGTTGCCCATTACATTTTCAGGATAGCCGGCTCAGCGAGCAAGTTCGGCTCAGGACGATTTCTCCGCCGCCTCAGTGTCTTCGTCTGATTGAACAGGAGTTGGCGGACACGGCATTTCCTTGAAGATGGTGGTCAAGGAGACCATGTTGGCAATCTTGCTGGCATAACCGGAGACGGACCGAAGGATCTTATTACGATCTTGCTCGTCTAGTGGCGTGCCGTCCTCCTTTTCAAGAGGGA
This sequence comes from Puccinellia tenuiflora, assembly GCA_012064385.1. Classification (NCBI taxonomy): domain Eukaryota; kingdom Viridiplantae; phylum Streptophyta; class Magnoliopsida; order Poales; family Poaceae; genus Puccinellia; species Puccinellia tenuiflora. The sequence continues at coordinate 768,168 of QRDG01001050.1, forward strand.
AGACGGATGCCACTCGCCATGGTTCTGCCTCCGGGTAATGTGCCATCATCAAGCCCAAAGCCGTCTTGGCACCTCCACGAGCACTGGAACGAAGGCGTTCATCGAAGAATGAAGCCGATTTGCTCAGTTCAGCTTCTAAGCTGGCAAGATCAGTCGGGGGTTCGGGGTTGCCGGGAAAGAACTTCTCAGCAAGATCTTTTCCCGAAGAGATAATCTTCGGGATAAGCTACCCCTACTTCCAGAATCCGGTCAAGCCGGTTTTCCGCCGTTAGCTCATGGCCGTAACCCGCCGGAGCTGCAGAAGGGCGAAGTTCAGTTATAATTGCCTAAGACAAAGCGATGAGTTTAAGTTTTTTCGATACTTACTCAAAAGCTGGTTGTCGATGGCCAGCGACTCATCAAGGCGCCTATTAAGCCGGTCCTGGATTTCATTGAAGGCATCCTTATGGCTTTGCCTCTCTGATTCCAGGAGTTGTTCGGCTTTAGCAAGATTCTTCCTGGCCGTCTCTAGATCTGCCGCCATCGATTGGTTGAGCTTATTCAGCTCAATATTCTCGTCGCGGAGCCGGTCGACAATGCCGGCGTTCTCGGCAAGTTCTTTGGCTTTGATAATGGCGTCTGCAAAACAAAAGTGTCAGCAGCATAAAAGAAAGCCTAGAGCTCAAAAGCTAAAGATTCGGCGTTTGCACCTTGGTATTGAACCCGGTCCGCCTCAAACCCTTCGATGATGGCATCTTTTGTCGCCAGTTCAGTCTTGAGCCGGCGCATCTCCTGATTTCGCACACCCAAAGAATTGAGGGTTTCAGCGCCAATTTTTCGATGGATCTGCGTAAGGAATTGCTAAAAGCCTAAAGCTATGTTTACAAGTTAAGGTGGTTATATGGCGACATTTCATGGCTAGGGGGCTAAGGGTATGCATTCACATTAACTCGGATCACTATGACGGCTAGTCTTAATAACTTAACCCGGCATAGTGCTCGGGGGCTACTGGGTAAGATACTATACCTGGTAGTGCTCGCGGAGAAGCGTCATGCCGGCCTCAAAGCTATCAGCAAAGTAATTTTGCTGATCTTCAAGGATCTCTATGACATCAAAGGTATCATAGGCCTTGGTATGATCCGGCTCGTTATCCCGGACGGTCGTTCCCTTCTTCCGGGGAAACCGAGGTGCCTTCATGAACCGGCTCATGAATTCCGGCTTGATGCGCCCTTCCTCGTCGAAGGCTTCGGCTTTGATTGGGTGAAGATTGGGGCATCATTAGCCGGAGCTTCAGCCCTTGGAGAAGAGGTTTCAGTCACCTTCCCCGTCATCTCCGTCCATTGTGTGGGGGGAGTGACCCCGGCTCTCCCAACGGGTGGAGCCGTCACCATGGCACGTGTATTCTCCTCTGCTGGGTTCGGCTCTGGAACCGGAGGAGTTGGTGGAGGGATGGCAGGAGAGGTTTTCTTCCTCATGGTGACCGTCTTAGTTTTCAACGGAGCGCCTTTCTTCATCCTGCAAGGTAAAAGATGTTTAGAAAATCCGGCTTTGTTGCAAGGGAAGGAGGAGATGTTATCAGTCGACTTACTTCTTGCTGGGGATATTGAGCCCAACAAGTGCATCGTCGTCTTCAGTCGACTTAGCGCCGCTAGCGGTCGACTGGCCCTTCCTCTTCCGGCTCTCTACTTGAGCCGAAGAAAAGGTAACGGGACGCTGGATCACTTTGCTGGACGACAACGTGCCAGCTGATCCAGAAGTGGAAAGGCCTGGAATCTGAGGATTAAAACAAGTCAGATTGTGGCTGAAAAGCTAACATCCCTTCAATGAATTGAACTTTGTTTTCGGCAAAGTACCTTTGGGGGAAGGTTGGACGCCGTGAACATCGGCATCGATTCTTCATATTGCCGACCCTCGTTGGGCCGGGCTTTGATTAGGCGGTTGAGGCGCGCGTGATAGAGCTCCTCATCCATGTCTTTCTCGCTGGTCCTCATGGGATCAGCATTACCAGTGTACTCGCATAAAAGGCGGGTACGGTGCTGGAGGGGCTGGATCCGTCTTTTGACCCAGCATATTATGGTGTCCTCCCCAGTTAGGGGAGGAGAGCCGGAGGTTAACTCCGAAATCTTCGCCTGAATGGCGACATGGTCTGCCGGCATCTTTGCCGACGGTTTCTTCGTCCAGGACGGCATGGGCGTACCGGCTATATCTGTGAAGGGGCAAGGCCCTCAAGCCGGTTCGGTGGCGCCACGTCCTTGCAGTAAAAGAAGGTCGAGGCCCATCCCTTTGCCGAATCGACGATTGGGACCTGAGGGTACCAGTCCATGTCCCGGCGGCAGTTGAAGCTGATTGAGCCGACCACTAGCAGCTCCTTGTTGACAGTTTGCCTCTTGACTAAGAAGCATCTATGGAAGAAGTCTAGCCTAGGTTTTATACCTAAGTAACCTTCAAATAGAGCTACAAAGCCGGAGATGTATAGAAAACTGTTCGGGGTGATGTTGTGAAGTTGGAGGCCGTAGTGGTCGAATATTTCTATCAGAAATACCGACGGCGGCAAAGAAAAACCCCTAGAAATGTGGGAGGAGAGAAGTACCCGCTCGTCCCAGACTGGGGTTGGATACGGGTCGTCCAAGGCGGATCTCCAAGCAGGCGGAGTAGAAGATGCCGGAGGAATGACGCCATCAGCCGCCATGCTTTTGAGCTCGCCTTCTTCTACAGCTGAGCCGACCCAATTATGTGTCGGGTTGTTGGCAGCACCTTTATCGCTGCCGGCTTCCTCTTCTTCGTCCTCTCCAGCGCTAGCTCCTTCGGCTGCGGCGTCAGAAGCCTTGGGGGCTTGAGTGGCAGAGGCAGCGGCTTCGGCTGCGGCTTTCGCATAGGCCACTTCGTCGCGGCTTGGTATGGTGGAGGTGTCCACCGGAGATGGGGAGGATGCAGCTGTAGCGGCGGAGGGCTCGGAGGCGGAGGCGGGTGGCTCGGAGACGGCGGCGGCGGCCGCGGAAGGAGAGCCGCCCATTGGCGGAGCCGAGGCCGGTGGCGTCGCTTCGTTCACCGGTGAGCTTGGAGCGCTTGACGCCATGGGTCTTGGAAGAAAAGCTCGAGATTGGAGGGGATGAGATCTGAGAGATGGATGCTAGGGTTGCAAATGGCGAGTGGCGACGGCGGAGGCGAGACGTCCGGGATTTATAGTGGACGCGTCGTGATCCGCGCAACGGTCACAGGCCGAGTTTTTCGCCACGCGTCACGGATCTAGCTGTTGTGAGACGTTTGCTCTCCTCCGACTCCTCGATTCTCGCGCGGGAAAAACGCTGTTAGCCCCTGCATTCAAAAGATGCTCCTCCACTCACACGTCCGGGTCTGACACAACCATCAAATCGGCGGACGCGTGTCGTTACACGCCCAAATACACTTCGGCATATATAAGCCGACGCAGTTAAAAGCGACAAAGCTGTTCGGCATGGTTTCAGGGTTCTGGGAACGCTCCAAGACTGAAGACGGATGATGAATTTCCCGGACAGCAAATTACCGGAAGATTGAAGCCAGCCGCTGAAGTACTTGAAGCGTTCCGGGGGCTACTGTTGGGGTTATGCCGAACAGGGGTCCTCACAGAGAAGATTAAAAGCCAGCAGACCAGGGTGGCCCAAAGTGGTGGTAAGCCGAATCCGGCTTACTGGGCGGCCCAGTATGCTGAAGCACGGGAGGCCCATCCGGCTAAGGGAAGACTCTAGAAGCCGGCCCGTGTTGCAGAAGACTTAGCCCACAAGGCAAGCCCCAAGCCGGGTTAGAGTAGGACTCAGTTCTTAGTCGGTTAGGTTTCCTCCTGTAAGCCCTGGGTCTGGACGCCTTTATAAGCCGGACCCTGGGACGCCTAAGGGCACGCACAATCTCAACCTCAATCCACTGTAACTCGGTGATATTGCCATATAGTGAATTATAGCAGCACGTAGGATCTCGCCGCCGACGTGAGATCCGAAGCTGGGTAAACTCGTCTCTATGTCGCCGGATCACCCCTCGACTCCAAAGCCCCTCTCTCTACCTAGCTCGATGGCACCCCTGCCGCGGCTAGATTCGACAATACCACGACATTTTTCTTGAAGATCTTCGACTTCTTGCCTACCATGATGAGCATGTTGTTTTTCATTTGACTAAATAATCTCACTAGCTTTTGGCATTTTCAATTGGTTTTAGTTTCCAATTGGTATCCCTAAGCTTGTGAAAATATTTCTTTAAAAGATCGCCCGTTTATCTCGGTTGGGCCTATCTCTTGTTGAATTTTTGAAAATTGGTATCTCCTTGTGGCTCAACCATATCTTTGGTGCAAGTGCTATGATTTGCTTTTACTTTATGCACTCTTGCACTTGTTGCGTGTTCTAGATGATATTGGGGGAGCGAGGATGCCATATTTGTGCACTTCTCTATAGTGCATGAACATTGGGGAGCTTCTCCGTTTTTATTTAGAACTCTCGCTTTGGATCTTTTTGTTTGCTTTTCTCCTTTGTGGAGATGTTTAAAATGATTTCATCTTTTTGCAATCTTTTGATCCTCAATATAGTTTGATTTCCTCTAATTTATTCGTTAAAAGGGATTGCCATCACCTTTATGGAGGAACTCATATTATATTGGCTCTCTAAATTTTTCTTCCCATTTCGGCAATCGATGCCAATGGGGGAGAAGTTTAGAGGGTTTAAGGGAATTTGGGTTTTATGCTTTTGTTGCATTTGCCCTTAATGCGCTTTGCATCCTTGCTTGTTTGCCTTGCAAATATGCTTTATTCATTATATAAACCCTCTTATAAGGGATTGTCATCAATTACCAAAATGGGGGAGATTGAAAGTGCATGGTTCCCCCCATATGGTTTTGGTAATTAATGACAATCTCTATGGACTAATGTTTGCATTGAGCTATATTCATAGGTTGTCCATTAGCTTGCTTGTTCTCCATTTGTTGGAGTCAAGGTTAAGGGAAGAAGGAAATTTTGTGTTGATCAAGTCTTTGTGCGGGTTGATCATCACTCAAGGCCAAGTGAAGATATGCCGAAGAGGTGCTTCTCCCATCTTGGTGTATGGGGGAGCAACATGTGAATCTTCACCGAAGCGCGATCGAGGAAGGTGGTGCGTCTTGAGGAGTTGAAGATCGTCTTCATCGACCTCAAGTGGATTAATGCGCAAGGCAAAGGTATGATCTTGATAGGGTTTTCTATTTTACCGGTCTCATGTTGTTAGACCGGATTATAGGATAGATAACCGTACTATCAAGAGGGGCTCTTGACCAAATATCGTGATCGTATCGCCGTAGAGAGCACAAACCTTTGCATCCATGCAATCATCTTTATTGGTTCTTATTTGTCTCGAATCGTGGTGTGGTCTTGGTGCTTGTCGTGCTCGTCATGACAAAGCCAAGTTCACCGAAAACGGTTTTCATATGCGTCTTCTATTGCGGTTTCGGTATTGGAGATTTTGCCGGTTCATCCGTGCGGGAGATTTATCTCTTCCATTTCTTTGCAAAATATCCATTGCTTGTTTGCCATTTTCAAAGGTAGCATTTGTCGTCCTATTTCCAACAAAATTGGTTTTATTTCATTCGGACTTCATTTGCAAAAGATCGGCATTTCCGGTTTTTAAAATAGAGGTTTAAACTTTCCCCATTTGTTTTATAACATTTTCTTGGACTATGATGTTTCTCTGCATAATCTTGTTGTGCTCGTTGTGACGATTCCAACGAGTCCAAGATTATCGAAAACGGAGTTCGTGGGTGAAAGTTATTGCATTTCCGATTTGCAAATGGGAGATTTTACCTTTCCCCATTTATTTGTATAATATATTCTTGGACTATGATGTTTCTCTGCATATTCTTGTAGTGCTCGTTGTGACGATTCCAACGAGTCCAAGTTTATCGAAAACGGAGTTCGTATGCGAAAGTTATTGAGTTTTCGGTTCGATCGAATTTTCTAAACAGGATTTTAAAAACAGGAAAAAAAAGAAAAAAAAGGGGCAGGCGGACCGGCCTAGCCGGGCCCGAGGCCGGCCTCAGGCCGGGACGCTCGGGTGGCCAGCCGGCCCACCCCGCGCTGGGCAGCCGGCCAAGGCCGGGCTGGCAGGCCGGCAGCTTCGGGCTGCTAGCCGGCCCATTCGCTTGCCAGCCGGCCCAGGCCGGGGAATGCAGGCCGGGCTGCCTGCTCACTTGCTCTCTCTATCGTTCGCTGAGATGATTCTGTCCCGGCCAGGCCGGGGTGCAGGCCGGCCCCAGGCCGGGTTCCCTGCAGCACGTTATTTTTCCTCTTTTTGCCCCCAACGGCTCTATTTTCGGGGGCACTATAAAAAGGGCTTCTTCCCCAATTTTCGAGCTGAGCTCTTTTTCTCTCTCCCTACCATTGTTGCAATATTTGAGAGCTCGATTCCTCCAGTTCCCTCCGATGATTCTTGCCCAAATTTAGGGAAACAAGAGAGGAGATCTAGATCCACTACTCCACCAAACAAAATCTCCTCTAAGTGAGGGAATCTCGTTGGATCTAGATTTTGGAGTTCTTGGTGTTTCTCCTCCGTTCTTCCTCCTAAATACCTCCATAGCATTAGTTGATTTGGTTGGATTTTGGAGAGAAGGATTTGACCACTTGGTGTGATCTTCCCCTTTTGCATTTGTTGCATCGGGTTGTGCTCCCCACGGTGATTCGTGGGATGAAGGTTGGGAGCTTGTTACTCTTGGGTCATTGGACCCTAGACGGTGCTGGTGCCGTGAAGACTTCGGCTTGTGAAGCTTAGGCACGATTTGGGAGCCCCCAATTGAGTTGTGGGTGTGTGCCCCAAAAGTTGTAAGGGCTCCGGAATCCGCCCCGAAGGATTCCTATAGTGGAAGGTGAACCAAGCCTTTGGGTGCGGTTCATCGGAGAATAGGGTGAGGCCTTTATGGCATATTGAGTAGGCCTTTTGTGGCGAGCTCACACCCCTCCAACGAGACGTACTCCCTTAACAAGGAGGAATTCGGAAATAAATCCTCGTCTCCGCGTGCCTCGGTTGTTTCTATACCCGAGCTTTTACTTATGCACTTTACATTGTGATAGCCTTCGTGCTTGAAGTTTATTTCTAGCTATCACCTTATTGCTTGCCTTGTTTAGGATAAGTTGTTGATGCACTTTAGGTAAACCTAAAATTTTAGGTTATTGGCTTGTTAATTTAAACACCTAGTTTTATTCCGCAATTATCAAGCCCCTAAATAGAAAAAGTTTTAACCGCCTATTCACCCCCCTCTAGGCGACATCGGGACATCGTTTGTTCTTTCAACCGTGACGTCGTTGACGAGGCGAGGCATGAACCTCACCAGATACAGGGACGACGCGACTGCCCGCAGCGTCGCCGACGTAGTTTAGGAAAAATCTATCTTAGGGGGGTCGTGTGCGGTGCAGGTGGGGTACGGGGAGCTCGCTGGTGACGAGATATTAGGGTTTGGGGGTTCGCCCGAGGGAGGATGTAGAGGGAGGTCGGTGGCGGCGGTAGACTGGCGGTGGGCTACAGATTGAGAAGGGCGGGGTGGCAGTAGGCGGTCCCGGCCGGCATGACCATGTTCGCCGTGAATAGGTGGATGATATGACCATCATCGATGATGGTGGCAAAGAGGAGAAGTTGCAACACAAATGAGTTGCTAGGGGCATGTGAGGATTTTTATTTCCCGTTGCAACGCACGGGCATGTTTGCTAGTTAAATATATTTTTATTATATAGCTATAGAATATTATAATAATTTATAATTTTTCTATACACTGGTCAAACTTTACTTTGTTTGACTTTAGAGAAAATTCACGCGAGAAACGGAGGTAGTAGGTACGCAACACTTCCCTGCACTAATAACACAAACTGAAAACTGATTCGAAGGTCCTGTACCTAACGCTGCAACGCAGGCATGTTCAGGGTGCACAAGTACACATGGAAAATTCGTAGAGTGTACTTCCATTGATTAATATAAGGTTTGATGTCTACGGAAAGAGCCCCAGCAGCTCGGGTTTCCAAAAAAATTTAAATCCGCAAATTTGACTTTAAAAAAAGGGCGTGCCTATGTCTCAATCGACTGAGAATAAGTTACGTCCCAATCGACCGGAACGACAGAACGTCCATCTTGATCGATCCACCATGATTGACACGTACGCTAGCTCTTTTTTATCCATTGCTTCTTTACGGACTGTTTTGGACCTGCTAGTCATGTCCACTAGACATATAATATGTTTCATTATTCTATTTTTATTTCACATTCTTTTTATTTTTTTGGAATTTTGATTATATCCGACTATGCCGTGTGGCAAAAAATGTAGCATGTAAATAATCAGATAAAATATGAAAAATAAATATAAAACTCTTGGTTGTATTTAAGAAATGCATACTTTTTTTTAGAAAATGTAACCTGTATCTCAAAATAGTTGCACGTTTTTCAAAAAGTAAAAATTCAGAGAAAAAAAATGCAACTTAAGCAACTAAAACAAACCAGTTGCACAAATCTGTGAAAAATGTGCAACTGGTCGATTAGTCACTCGAATTTGGAAAATATGTACAACTAAACTAACCGGTTACAAAAATCTAAGAGAGTGCGATTGATCGATTGGTTGCACAAAGATGAAAGAAATGAGCAACTAAAAAACAGTTGCATAAATCTGAGAGAAATGTGTAACCAGTCGATTAGTTGCTCAAATATGAAAGAAACATTCTAAGCTAACCAGTTACATAAATCTGAGAGAATTATACAACTGGTCGATTAGTTGCACAAATCTGAAAAGAGATGAACAACTAACTAACCAGTTGCACAAATCTAAGAGAAATGTGCAACTAGTCGATTAGTTGCTCAAATTTGAATGAAATATGCAACTAAGCTAACCAGTTGCACAAATTTGAAATAAATGTGCAACTGGTCGATTAATTGTACAAATCTAAAAGAAATGAATAACTAACTAACCAATTACACAAATCTGAGAGAAATATGCAATTGGTCAATTAGTTACTTAACTTCGAAAGAATACATAACTAAGCTAACCAGTTACACAAATCTGAGAGAAATGTGCAACTCATATCATAAATCGGTTGGAGTTGCACATTTCTTGTAAAAGTGTAACTCATATCGAATATTGGTTGCTAATTGCACATTTCTCAAGAAAAACACAACTCATATAGAAAACTGGTTACTAGATGCACATTTCTTGTAAAAAATACAATACACATCAATTAACAACTGAAGTTCCATATCCCTTGATGAAAATACAACTCGCATCGAAAACCGATTGCTACTTTGCACCTTTTTGAGAAAAAGTGCGACTTGTATCACATATAGATTGCAGGTACTCATTTTATGTGAAAAGTGCAGCACATATCAAATTGATTGGTAGTTGCACATTTCTAAAATGCAACTCATATTGAAATTTTGTTGAAGTTAAATTTTTAAATGTGCAACTTGTAGCCTCCTATGATAAGAATGGAAAACCACATCTAGTTGTCCTAGAAAAAAAAGGAAAATCTATATAGAATCCTAGTTGCATTTTTTTCGACGTGATAGTTGCGTATTTCTCAAAAGTGCAACTACGACGTGACGGAAAGTACAACCTACCTAAATAAAAAGATGAAAAATAATACATATAGAACAATATCCAACATTGGTGTGTTTGAAAAATGTAAAAGAAAAATAAATTTCCTAGCCACATACACCAAAACTACAAAATGCACAAGAAAGAAGGAAAAAATGAAAAAGGGAAAAGAAGAAATAGCCCTGCACGTAAAACACACACACGGGTTTTCACTTGGTCTCTCCGTAATTTCTAGGGCCACAAAACCCATTCGAAATCACATACAAGAATACAAAGAAGCTGAAAGGAAAAAAAAAACTGCTTTACATATCACAATCGGGAGGCCCATTTTATTTTGTTGCCACTAGAAAGGCCCAAGCTTCATCTAAGCTGACGTGAGAGGCATATAACTATGTGAATTACGTAACGATGGATTGTCGTCGACTGAGACTTAACGAGAAATCAGATACCTGAGAAATAGCAAAACCGTTAAAAAAATCTGAAAAAATTATGGTCGTAAATAATACTATGATCTACCACTGTGAAAATTGTCAACCACAAACTCGAAATATTTTGATCTATGCAAAAAAGAGAAATCTGACAAGATTTCAAAATTTTCAGATTGCACTGTTCACCGAATCAGATCTGCAGATTTCTCTTTTTTTGCTCAGAACAGAATACAAGAAATTTTTGATTGAAAAATTTCACAGTGGTAGATCACAATATTATCTACGACCATAATTTTTTTCAGAATTTTTCAAAACAAAAATTTGTGGATTCAAAATTTTTTTAGGAAACCGAGCTCCATGGAGCTGGAGCTCGGCCTCCATATCGCCGCACTCTTGATGTCTATACAAGTGTGGGAGAAGTGTAGAACACATGTGACTTGTTCAGAAGCAGATCTACGTGTCAGAGCTCGGAGGAGTGTACTTGCGCTGCACAAAAAGAAGTTTTTTTCTAACCATATTTTGTTTTGTTTACGATTGTTCACCAGGTGGCGTCCGCGGCCAAGACTGCGGCTGATGCCGCTGCTCGTCGTTGGGGACCGGTTGCCCCGTTGGTGGCGGCGGAAGCTGCCAGAGCTTTTCTGGCTGAGGAGTCTGTTGAAGTGGACGGCGGCGAGTGGCAGCCGCCTGCATGGAAAAGGAAGAGTTCGAGCCCCCGGCGCCCTGCTGGTCCGCTTCCGGCGGCCGTCCCCAAGAAACCACTGCCCAAGGAGATCAAATCGCACTGCTTCATCTGCGGGGAAGAAGGTCATCTGTCGAAGGCGTGTACTGGCAAGCGTCCCCGCAGCCCGGTGGAGGAAGTGGGCGTGGGGGACCGCGTGCTGGTGCGGCAGCGGCTAGGCTCTGGGGGTTCTCCCGCTGATGGGGCGTGGCTGCCGCCGCCACCCCCGCTGCATGGTGTTGTTGTGGAGCGCCTGCCGGCGCGTGAACGTGTAGGTGCTGGTGCTCCGGTGGATAGGGGTCGTGGTGCTCAGCTGTCTCCGACGGCTGGTTCGGATGCGGCGGGTGGGCAGGCGCGTTCTTGGTCGGACATTGCCCGGGAGCCGGCTGGCGCGCCCCGTCAAGCAAAAAGCGCGGCGCCAGGCGCCAGAGAAGCAAGACTTCATCATCAAGTAAGTAGACAAGCTGAAGAAGGCCAGCATCATCAAGGAAGTGGTCCACCCCACTTGGCTCGCCAACGGTGTGGTCGTCCCCAAGCACACCGGAGGAAGCCGCCTCTGCATCGACTTCACTGACCTCAACAAGGCCTGCCCCAAGGACCCCTACCCCCTCCCGAGGATCGACCAGATCGTGGACTCCACCGCCGGCTGCGCGCTCCTCTGTTTTCTGGATGCCTTCTTTGGTTACCACCAGATCAAGATGGCGAAGGAGGACGAGGAGAAGACAGCATTTCTCACCCCTTGTGGTGTGTTCTGCTACGTCTGCATGCCCTTCGGCCTGAAGAACGCCGGCGCCACTTTCCAGCGCCTCATGAGGATCGCCCTGGGGGCTCAAATGGGGAGGAATGCAGAGGCCTACGTCGACGACATTGTGGTCAAGACTCGCGAGAAGGACACACTCATCACGGACCTCGAGGAGACCTTTGCCAACCTGCGCAAGGTCAACATCAAGCTGAACCCCGCCAAGTGTGTCTTCGGGGTCCCTTCAGGCAAGCTCCTCGGGTTCCTGGTGTCCCACCGCGGCATCGAGGCCAACCCCGACAAGATCAAGGCCATAGAGCAGATGCAGCCTCCTCATCGCCTCAAGGACATGCAGCGCTTAGCGGGATGTATGGCCAGCCTTGGCCGTTTCATCTCCAAGTTCGGCGAGAGGGCGCTGCCATTTTTCAAGATCATGAAGAGGTCCGGTCCTTTCAAGTGGACCCCTGAAGCAGAAAAGGCCTTTGAGGACCTGAAGAAATACCTGGCGAGCCCACCCATCATGGTTGCCCCATGCCCTCGCGAGCCTCTGAAGCTGTATCTTGCATCCACTCATCAGACGGCGAGCGCGGTCTTGGTGGCTGAAAGGGAAGAGCCAGTCCTCGCCAAGCAGACCTCTGCCTCGCCAAGCCCAGAACGCCCCGACAAGGAGGCACCCTTGTCAAGCATCCAGCCTCCTGTCGAGCCTCCCCAAGTGGGGCCTCAAGAAACCCTCGTCGAGGACTCCGCCGAGCCTGGAGAGGAGTCAGCCGCTACCACGCCAACGACCACCCTCGTCGAGCATCCCGTGTACTTCGTCAGCACAGTACTGCGGGACGCTCGCGAGCGCTACCCCATACAGCAAAAGCTCCTCTTCTCGCTCCTCATCGCCTCCAGGAAACTACGCCACTACTTCCAGGGCCACCCCATCAAGGTGGTCACCTCATATCCCGTGGAGCAGGTCCTGCGCAACCCAAACGCGACAGATCACGTCGCAAGCTGGGGCATAGAGCTACAACCTTTCGAACTGGAGTTTGACACCACCAGGGTCATCAAGGGTAGGGCGCTGGCTGATTTCATGGCCGAATGGACGGACACGCGTGAAGAAGAGCCTCAAGAGGAGGAAGTTACAGCCTCAGGAGGGACGGCACCAAGCCACTGGACCATGCACTTCGACGGCGCCTTCGCGGCCAGGAGTGCAGGAGCTGGTGCCGTCCTCACCTCACCGACAGGCGACAAGCTCTAATACGCCGTCCAACTGTGCTTCAAGGACAATGACAAGGTCTCCAACAACATTGCTTAATATGAAGGCCTCCTCGCCGTGCTCAGAGCCGCCATCGCCCTCGGCATCAAGTACATCCTCATCAAGGGCGACTCCCAGCTCCTCGTCAACTTCTCCAACAAAAGCTACACGCCAAAGGACACCTACATGGTGGCCTACCTTGAAGAGGTACGCAAGCTGGAGAAGCACTTCAGGGGCATGGAGCTCAAGCACATCCCGCGGGCAGAAAACCAAGAGGCAGATGAAATTGCTCGGCGAGCAACAAGAAGAGAAGCCCAGAAGCCTGGAGTGTTCGAGGAGAGACTCACCAAGGCCTCGGTCAAGCAGCCTGTGGTCAACATCAGCATCGACGAGGAGCTCCCACCTGCCCCGCCGAGCGGAGCACCAAACTGTGGGTTGCCCTCGGGCGATCGCTTGCTGCTAACCCTGATACGACAAGACACTGGTTGGATCGACGAGATCAAGAAATACTTGCAGAACCGAGCCCTCCCCGAAGACGACGCAGAGGCCGAGAGAATTGCTCGCCAGGCCAAGTCCTACTGCCTCCACGACGGAGACCTGTACCGCAAGCGACCCAATGGGGTTGCGCTGCGGTGCGTCCCTGCCAAGGAAGGCCGCCAGCTCATCAACGACATCCACAGCGGCGAGTGCGGCCACCACTCTTCCTCGCGCACCATTGCAGGCAAGGTCTTTCGGAGTGGCTTCTACTGGCCCTCAGTGCTTCAAGATGCCGCCGAAATCATCCAGTCCTGCGATGCATGTCAATTCCACGCCAAGCAAATCCACCAGCCCGCGCAAGGACTCCAGACGATCCCGCTCTCCTGGCCGTTCACGGTCTGGGGGCTGGACCTACTGGGACCCTTCCCGCGAGTGCTCGGGGGCTACCGCTACCTCTACGTTGCCATCGACAAATTCACCAAGTGGCCTGAGGTGGAACCCGTGCGCACCATTCCGGCGAAATCGGCAGTAAAATTCATAAGGAGCCTGGTCTGCCGCTTCGGCGTGCCCAACCGCATCATCACCGACAACGGCTCACAATTCATCAGCGGCGCCTTCAAGTCCTACTGCGGCAGCATCGGTGCCCAAATCTGTTACGCCTTGGTGGCGCACCCACGAAGCAACGGGCAGGCCGAACGAGCCAACGCCGAGGTGCTCAAGGGCCTCAAGACGAGAAGCTTCAACCGCCTCAAGGCCAGCGGCAAGCACTGGATCGATGAGCTCCCCTCGGTGCTCTGGTCTATCCGCACCACGCCAACGAAGCCAACTAGTGAGACGCCGTTCTCCCTCGTCTATGGCGCTGAAGCCGTCCTCCCCAGCGAGATCACTCATGGCTCTCCGCGAGTCCTGGCCTTCAAGGAGGCTGAGGTGGACGAACTCCGCAACGACGACCTGCTGCTGCTCGAAGGGCTCCGCCGCAATACGGCCCTGAGAGCGGCAAGGTACCAGCAAGACCTCCGTCGCTACCATAGCCACCACATCCGCCCGCGCACTCTCGAAGCAGGAGACCTCGTCCTGAGGAGAATCCTCTCCAGGGCAGGCCTCCACAAGCTCTCACCAATGTGGGAAGGCCCCTACAGAGTCGTGCACATCGCCAGGCCTGGCTCCGCACGGCTCGAGAGGGAGGACGGCATTCCTGTCGCCAACCCCTGGAACATCCAGCACTTGCGCAAGTTCTACCCCTGATCGCCCTCGACGAGCAACTTTTTGCATCAAGGGAGAGCCAAGCGCCATCATCCTCCACGAGGAAAAACTTCGGGCTCCCTTCTCTACTATACGTGCCGCGGGCCGTTCGAGAAGACTCCCAAGCCATCACGCCTCGGCAAGGTAACCTCTTCAGGCACCATGCCTTGGCGTGGTGGATCCCCAGGTGTAACATCCCAAGTAAATCCTCTTTTATTTTATTGCTTGTTGTTTATAATTCTTGCATCATGGCATCATCTTTTTGTTCATCATGTCAACTTTGCATAAAACATATCACCTTTACAAAATATTGTTGCTCTTGTCACCTCTTGCTTGCCCAACCTTTGATCTTGTTCTTCCTCTCCCTCTCTCTAAGTTTTCCTGGCAGCTTGTTTACAAAATTTTGTGGTAGCAAATCTTTTCTCCTTTTCCCCAAAATCTGTTTGCAAATTCTTTTTTTTATGGCTAGAGAAGATGAGAAACCAGCCCAGCCTCACCTTGCTGGCCCGGCCTGGGCAGCCCACCAAGCCGGCCCACTCCCCTCAGCCCAGCTAACCGTCGCTGTCGTCTTCTCCGTACGAGAACGACGACCGCGTGAGGAGCACCCACCGGCTCCACCCTCCTCCTCTTTTCCCCTCCTATAAATCCAACCAGGAGACGCTCCCCTGTCCAAACCCTAGCCGCCTCCTCTTCTTTCTCTCCCCTCGCGCCGCCATCTTCCTCTTCCTCCTGTTGTTTTTCTCCTCCAAAACGAGAGCAGCCGCCGGAGCTCCACGCCGCTGACGCCATGGCCGCCGAAGCACCGACCTGAGCGTGTCACCTTCGTCTCCTACCTCAACTACGCCGGGAGCCAGGAGCCGGAGCTGTTCGGGAACGCCTACATCGTCTACGTCCGCCCGCGAGGAGCATCGGCCGCCGACGTCCCCGACATCTCCAGCTCGCCGTCTTCGTCCCCACGCTCGCCGGCTTCGCCAACAGCCTGCTGGTGAGCTATCTCGTCGTTTGACGCGCTCAGCCCTCTCTTTATTGTACTGGGACGCCGGAGTACGTGACGCAGGTCGTCGCCCGACGCCGTCCGTAGTTAGATCGAGCATATGGGATCGATAGCTGCGCTTCGTCCGTGCTATCCCCTTCATGTCCAGCTTGTTCGCCTCCCACACCGCACCACTTAGCCGCCTTCCAGGACGCAGCGCCGCCGATCCGTGGTCGTGGTCGATCATGTTCGTCCGCCGTCGACCATGGACGTGCACTGCGAGCTCGCACGCGATCTCCTGCTGTTCGTGTCCTTCCCCTGCACCTTGCTGCCCTGCTCCCCCTTGCACACACCCACGCACCAGCACACAACACAGCCAGCTAGCTCCCTGTCCACCCGATCTCCCGAAACGTGCAGAGAAAAGAGCTGCGCCCCGTCGCCGTCGCACCTGAAGCCAAAGTCTGAACTTTTGTTTTCAGTTTTCAGTTAACCCGGCTCTGTTAGGTCATGTAAAATCTGTTCCCGATCCAAACAACACCTCCAGCACAGCCTAGTGGCTTGGTTCCCTGTCTTGCACCATCTAGACCTGAGATCGAGTCCCAGATCCGGCCGAGAAGGCCACTCCTTTTTTTTCTCTCTTTTGTTTGTTTTAAACTTCTGTACTTTTACAATCCGCTATTTTTCTGGCCAATACGAATTCAAGTTATGCAAATAAAACGTGTAATAGCATCAGGAAAGTGTAATCTTTCCAAATATAAAATTTGTTTCCTATTTTTTTGAATAAAATTTATTGTTGCAAATATCAAATACTTTCATAATGAATAAAACTTGCAAAATTCATAACTTCTGTTCTACTTATCCAAAAATTATGAATTTTATATCAATCTGCAGCTAAAAATGTAATCTACCTGTTTATAAATTTTCATGCATTTAATACACAATTTAATTTTCGGGATAAATAGAAAATCCAATAATGGAACTTTAAAAATGCTTTAATTGCATTAGATGTTTATAATATTGCAATAAGCCACTTTAACTTTGCCTAATAAAATGGTTAGTACTTTAAATTGCTGCATAATTAAAATGCTCATGTCATCCTATTGATTGAAGCATTTGTATTGATTGTGCCCTTTTGTTATGTTTGGGGTTATCCGTAGACAACGACGTTGCTGAGTACCCCGACACCTCCGAGGATCTAGCCCAGTACCAGGCTACTGAGCCAACAGGCAAGCAGCCCCTCCCCAACTTTCTCATGTGATGCCTATTCCTGTCTTGCATGCTTTAGGACTTCCGTTCTGTTGTGTCTTACGATTCCTATTAGAATTGCATAGCCTGATAGAAGTCCAGTTATTCCTGATATGCCTGCCTATATCCTATACTTGTTATCCAGTTACTTCTACTAGCATGCTTAGGAGTTGATTGTGGTCTATCACATGCTTAGTTGGTATATCTTAATAATTGAAGACTTGCTATGTGGGAATCACCTTATTATATTAAAGATAAGGCACCGGCGGAAGGCCAACTATGGTGATTTGTTCTGCTAGTGTCGCCTAGGAAAAAACCGTTCTTTTCCGCTTATCCAAGAATGAGCGCCCTACCCACACGTGGGAAGACTTATGGAACCCCCCGCAACTCAGTACCGGATCTGCTATATTGGTTAGGGAGCCACAAAGTAGTTCGGGTGTTTACCATTTGGAGCATACGCACGATGCATGTTGAAGATGAGAGGTTACAACTATGGGGGGCGCATATAGGTTTGCGGAATGGGCGTTAACCGCATGTGGAAGGAGGAGCAATCGTATGAGTGTTATCCTCCCGAAGCCGTTCTCGCAACTTTTGGGCCCGCAAAGGAGTTTCGGCCGGGCTCCCCACGTGGATCAGTCTCAGATAGGTGGCTCTCTATCCAATGTAGTAGTGAAGGGGAAGGTCGTGTTGAGATACCTTTTGCCTCTGTGGCGTGTGGTTGATCGAACGTGTATGGTTACATTTGGGCACCCCTGCAGGGTTAAATCTTTTCGAAAAGCCGAGTCCGCGGTTATGGACGACTTGGGTAATGTGCTGGCTAAAAAGATCATAGACATCACCGTATATCATGAATAGCTAAATTGACTAGTAAATAGCCATATTCGAATAATAAACCTGCTAAAATTTGATCAACGTGTGAGTGTCCGGACTTCTTCCTCGTGGGTATATGATACGATGGAGTTGTCTCAGGACGGGTATTGATTGGTGAGTAGTTTAGCCCAGTAGCGCAAGCGCTCTCTTTCCTTATTCTAATTAGACGCAAGTTGTAGCGTGTCTTCTGTAGATGTTAGGTGCTGCTGCTGCAAGTCCACCATACAGCCATCCTTCTACCAAATTGCATGTGCACCGTTCTTTCGTTTACCCTTGTGCGTAAGACTTGCTGAGTACCCCCGTACTCATACCATCGGGTGTCCGGTGCCCGTATTTTTCACCGATGCAGGAGCGACAACAGAGTTCGACGATCCAGATGGAGGCTACTTCGTAGAGTTCGACGCTGACTACGACGAGTAGATCGAGATCCTAGGCGGCAGCCTGAGACACCGTGGGCGGGTTCACCTCTTTTACTTTTCCGACCTCTGGCCTTGATGTAGTCTGTACTCAGACGAGTGTTTGCTTCCGCTGTATTCGGGACGTATGATCCCCTGTGATGTAATAAAAGTATTTGAAACTATGTTTATTTATCCTTTTGTGTCGTACTTGTTCTTGTAATGATTTCCAAATTGTGGTTCCGCTTGTGAAACGTGGTTTTCGCTAAGTGGGGCTTACAAATTGGTATCAGAGCATGGACCGCCTTTAGGAGCCTTTTTCTACTGGTCGCAGTTGAGTCTAGAAATTATTTTAGTAGCTATTCAGGAAAAATTAAACGCGAGAGTAGGAACTCTGTTCTCTTTATTTCTTTCCCCACCCACCCTCCCTTTTTCTGGTAAGGAAGTGAAACGAATTTTTCCTCTCCTTTCCTTAAATTTTTTCAAAATTAGGGTTTCACGTGTTCGGGGTTTTCCGTAGTACCTTCAGGTTGCAGTTGTGAATTGGTGACAAGAAATGTTGCTTCGGTCACTTCATCTTTGTTTCCTACTCCGGTGTTGAATCTTTTACGGTGCATCTAATGTCTATCCATGTTATCTGTTGCTATCTAATCTTCCGAAAAATCTGTCATCTTTATCTGGTGCTTACAAATGTTGTCGTTATCCTCAGGATGACGAGGGGTAACAGCAACCCACCTCCGCCCCCTCCGCCGCCGTTCTCGGAGATGTTGACGCAGCTGACGCAAGTGGTGGCACAGTTGGCGCAGACGCAGGCAAACCAGATGATGCAAAACAACAACAACCGCAACGAGGGCAACGGCCGCGTCTCACTCAAGGACTTCCTCAACCTCAGCCCCAGGATCTTCGCCTCTCCGACTGAGCCTCTCGACGCGGACGACTGGCTTCGCGAGATGGAGAGGACCCTTCTCACGGCACGGGTGGCCCCTGATGACTACGTGCCCTTCGCCACCTTCCTCCTACGCGGCGAGTCGGCCTCGTGGTGGGAGAACCGCCAGGCGATGAGAGCTCCCGGCACGACTACCACCTGGCCGGAGTTCAAGGCCAGCTTCCTACGTCACCACGTCCCCGACGGACTCATGGAGCGCAAGCGCGAGGAGTTTTGCTCGCTCACGCAGGGCCACATGGACGTCCTCAGATACAGTCGGGTCTTCAACAACCTTTCCCGCTATGCTGGAGACGAGGTGTCCACTGATGCCAAGAAGCAAGCTCGCTTCCGCAAGGGCTTCAGCCCGGCACTGAAGTACGCGCTCAACCTTATCAAGACGCAGAACTTCGAGGAGCTTGTCGACACCGCGCTCAAGGCCGAGCACGGGCGAGCTGTCTTTGAGGAGTCTCGCAAGCACGCTCGTGACAGTGGATCCTCCTCAGGCAAGAACATCGGACCACCGCAGAAGCGCAGAGTGTGGGTGCCCAACAGTGCCCTCGCACGTGGCACCTACGTTCCGGGTACTCCAGGGTCTGCCCCACGCCCGCCCGCCCCAGCTCCCAGGACCATCGCGGCACCGCCAAGGCCGACGGGTTCTCGTCCTCCTCTGACCTGCTACAAGTGTGGCCAGGAGGGCCACATCTCACCTCAGTGCCCGCAGAACCTGCTTCCTCCGCCACCGCAGCCACGCCCTGCTCCGACTCAGGCGATGGTGCGTGCACCTGCCCCGCCGAGGCCTCTCAACACCAACACTAGGCCTCAGGGACGTGCAGCCAGGGTCAACCACCTCAACGCAGATGCAGCTCAGCAAGCTCCAGAAGTTGTCCTCGGTACACTCCCAGTAAACTCAGTTGATGCAAAAGTTCTTTTCGATACTGGTGCTTCCCATTCTTTCGTATCGTTCAAGTTTGCTCGTGAAAGTGGGTTATCTCTCGACCCCTTGGGAACAAATC
Organism: Puccinellia tenuiflora; assembly: GCA_012064385.1. Lineage (NCBI taxonomy): Eukaryota > Viridiplantae > Streptophyta > Magnoliopsida > Poales > Poaceae > Puccinellia > Puccinellia tenuiflora. The sequence goes on from QRDG01001050.1 coordinate 787,964, forward strand.
TAAAGGTCCATTCTCCCGGAGCTCTAATGCTATCTTCCAAAATAAGCCATGGCAACGAAATCCAAATCGGAGGTCACTTGTTTCTTGCTTCTCTCATACTTCTTGGAAACTCAGACATCGACGTCATTCTAGGCATGGATTGGCTGAAAGACAATAAAGCCCAGATCGACTGTGCCACAAAGACGGTCACTCTCTCTCACCCCTCTGGCCAGATAGTCTATTCTCCAAACTCTCCACCTTCTGTCCAGCTCTTTGCTCTAAACGTCGATCCTCTTCAAGCAATCCAAAATGTTCCAGTCGTTTGTGACTTTCCTGATGTTTTTCCGGAGGAGCTCCCGGGTATGCCACCCGACAGAGCTGTTGAATTCGTCATCGAACTTGAACCAGGCACCGCTCCTATCTCCAAAAGGCCTTACAAAATGGGTCCCCCTGAACTGATCGAGCTTAAGAAACAGCTTGAGGACCTGGAAAGCAAAGGCTATATCCAACCAAGTTCTTCTCCGTGGGGATGCCCCACTATCTTGGTGAAGAAGAAGGACAAAACAAATCGTCTTGTCGTCGACTATCGTCCTGTCAACCTCCGCACAATCAAGAACAAATATCCTCTTCCTCGAATAAATGATCTCTTCGATCAACTTGCCGGTGCAAAAGTCTTCTCAAAAATGGACCTAAGAATGGGTTATCACCAAATAAAAATCAGGAAAGAAGATATTCCTAAAACAGCCTTCACCACTCGCTACGGTCTCTATGAGTACACCGTAATGTCTTCGGTCTCACAAATGCTCCAGCAACCTTCTCTCGTCTCATGAACTCTGTCTTCATGGAGTACCTCGACAAGTTCATGGTGGTCTATCTCGACGATATCCTCATCTACTCCAAATCTGATGAAGAACATGCTGAACATCTTCGCCTCATTCTTGAAAAGCTTCGCGAGCATCGCCTCTATGCCAAGTTCTCAAAGTGCGAGTTCTGGCTGTCTGAAGTCACCTATCTTGGGCATGTCATCTCTGGAGAAGGCACCGCTGTTAACCCAGAAAGAGTCCAAGCAATTCTCGACTGGCCTACTCCAAAACAGTCAAGCAACTCAGAAGCCTCCTAGGTATGGCCGGCTACTGTCGCCGCTATATCGAAAACTTCTCCAAAATCACAAAGCCTCTCACCGAACTCCTTAAGAAAGACAAGAAATTCATCTGGAGTCCCGCATTGTGAACAAAGCTTCCAGCTAATAAAGAAAAAGCTCACCTCTACTCCTGTTCTAGTTGCCCCTGACACCTCCAAGCCTTTCCAAGTCTTCTGTGATGCCTCTCTCCAAGGACTAGGCGGAGTCCTCATGCAAAACCGTCAAGTCGTCGCTTACACTTCTCGCCAGTTGCGTCCTCATGAGCTCAACTATCCTACTCACGATCTTGAACTTGCTGCCGTCGTGCATGCACTCAAAACATGGCGGCACTATCTCATGGGCAACACTTGTGAAATCTACACCGACCACCAAAGCCTCAAGTACCTCTTCACTCAGCCAGATCTGAACCTCAGGCAAAGAAGATGGATCGAGACCATCAAAGACTTCGATCCTCACCCTCAACTACACCCCAGGCAAGGCTAATGTCATGGCCGATGCCCTTAGTCGCAAATCTTATTGCAACAACCTCATGATCAAGGAAAGCCAACCTGAACTCCATGAGGAATTCCGCAAGCTTAACCTGGAAATTGTTCCTCAAGGTTACCTTGCAAGTCTCTCAGTCACTCCCACTCTCGAGGATAAAATCCGAGAAGCTCAGCTCCGTGATCCTTCTGTCAAGAAAATAAAGGAGAATGTTCTCCTTGGCACGGCAAAATATAAGTGCTTCTCTCTTGACAACAATGGAACAGTGCGGTTTGAAGGACGCATTGTGGTTCCCAAACTCGAAACCTTAAGAGAGCTAATCCTCAAAGAAGCTCATGACACTCCTCTCTCTATCCATCCGGGAAGCACCAAAATGTATCAAGATCTCAGGCAAGTCTATTGGTGGACCAGAATGAAGCGTCAAATTGCTCGCTATGTCTCAGAATGTGATGTCTGTCGCAGAGTCAAGGCAGAACACCAAAGACCACCAGGATTGTTGCAACCGTTGAAAATTCCTGAGTGGAAATGGGACAAAATTGAAATGGACTTCATCACAGGTTTTCCTAAGTCCAAGAAAGGCAATGATGCAATCTTCGTTGTCATCGACCGTCTCTCCAAGGTCGCTCACTTCTTCCCGGTCAAGGAATCGATCTCAGCAGTTCAGTTGGCGGAGCTTTACGCCACAAAAATCGTTCCTCTTCACGGTGTTCCGTTGGAAATCAGTTCTGATCGTGGAAGTCTTTTCACCTCAAGGTTCTGGAAAAGCTTTCAGGAAGCAATGGGCACAAAACTCCTGTTCAGCACAGCTTATCACCCTCAGACTAGTGGTCAAGTGGAAAGAGTCAATCAAATCCTTGAGGATATGCTTAGAGCCTGTGTTATCTCCTTCGGCATGAAATGGGAAGATTGCCTCCCGTATGCTGAGTTCTCCTACAACAACAGCTACCAAGCAAGTTTGGCATGGCCCCCTTTGAAGTTCTCTATGGCCGCAAGTGCCGCACTCCTCTCAACTGGTCTGAAACTGGAGAACGTCAACTCTTTGGTCCTGACATCATACAAGAGGCGGAAGAAAAAGTTCGCATCATTCGAGAGAACTTGAAAATTGCTCAGACACGGCAGAAAAGCTACTATGACAGCAAGCACAGGGATATGGTCTATGCTCCTGGTGATCTCGCTTACCTTCGTGTCACTCCTCTGAGAGGCACTCACCGCTTTGGTATCAAAGGCAAGCTAGCTCCGAGATACATTGGTCCTTTTCCAGTTCTTTCCAGACGTGGAGAATTGGCCTACCGGTTGGAACTTCCGGAAAAGCTCTCCAAGGTGCACGATGTCTTCCACGTGTCCCAACTCAAGAAGTGCTTCAAAGATCCAGGCCGTGCAGTTGATCACGAGACGATCGATCTCCAAGAAGACCTCACCTATCATGAGCAACCTGTTTGTATCCTTGACGAGGCTGAACGTCGCACCCGCAACAAGTCTGTCAAGTTTCTCAAGGTGCAATGGTCTCACCACTCCGACAAAGAGGCAACATGGGAACGCGAAGATCACCTCCGATCCGAGTATCCCGACCTTTTCACTTCTTAGGAATCTCGGGGCGCGATTCCTTCGAGGGGGGGCGAATTGTAACATCCCAAGTAAATCCTCTTTTACTTTATTGCTTGTTGTTTATAATTCTTGCATCATGGCATCATCTTTTTGTTCATCATGTCAACTTTGCATAAAACATATCACCTTTACAAAATATTGTTGCTCTTGACACCTCTTGCTTGCCCAAACTTTGATCTTGTTCTTCCTCTTCCTCTCTCTTTTTCCCTGGCAGCTTGTTTACAAAATTTTTGTGGTATCAAATCTTTTCTCCTTTCTCCATAAATCTGTTTGCCTTTTCTTTTTTTTTTATGGCTAGAGGAGATGAGAAACCAGCCCAGCCTCACCTTGCTGGCCCGGCCTGGGCAGCCCACCAAGCCGGCCCACTCCCCTCAGCCCAGCTAACCGTCGCTGTCGTCTTCTCCGTACGAGAACGACGACCGCGTGAGGAGCACCCACCGGCTCCACCCTCCTCCTCCTTTCCCCTCCTATAAATCCAACCAGGAGACGCTCCCCTGTCAAAACCCTAGCCGCCTCCTCTTCTTTCTCTCCCCTCGCGCCGCCATCTTCCTCTTCCTCCTGTTGTTTTTCTCCTCCAAAACGAGAGCAGCCGCCGGAGCTCCACGCCGCTGACGCCATGGCCGCCGAAGCACCGACCTGAGCGTGTCACCTTCGTCTCCTACCTCAACTACGCCGGGAGCCAGGAGCCGGAGCTGTTCGGGAACGCCTACATCGTCTACGTCCGCCCGCGAGGAGCATCGGCCGCCGACGTCCCCGACATCTCCAGCTCGCCGTCTTCGTCCCCACGCTCGCCGGCTTCGCCAACAGCCTGCTGGTGAGCTATCTCGTCGTTTGACGCGCTCAGCCCTCTCTTTATTGTACTGGGACGCCGGAGTACGTGACGCAGGTCGTCGCCCGACGCCGTCCGTAGTTAGATCGAGCATATGGGATCGATAGCTGCGCTTCGTCCGTGCTATCCCCTTCATGTCCAGCTTGTTCGCCTCCCACACCGCACCACTTAGCCGCCTTCCAGGACGCAGCGCCGCCGATCCGTGGTCGTGGTCGATCATGTTCGTCCGCCGTCGACCATGGACGTGCACTGCGAGCTCGCACGCGAGCTCCTGCTGCTCGTGTCCTTCCCCTGCACCTTGCTGCCCTGCTCCCCCTTGCACACACCCACGCACCAGCACACAACACAGCCAGCTAGCTCCCTGTCCACCCGATCTCCCGAAACGTGCAGAGAAAAGACAGCAGCTCTGCTGCGCCCCGTCGCCGTCGCACCTGAAGCCAAAGTCTGAACTTTTGTTTTCAGTTTTCAGTTAACCCGGCTCTGCTAGGTCATGTAAAATCTGTTCCCAATCCAAACAACACCTCGAGCACAGCCTAGTGGCTTGGTTCCCAGTCTTGCACCATCTAGACCTGAGATCGAGTCCCAGTTCCGGCCGAGACGGCCACCCCTTTTTTTTTCTCTCTTTTGTTTTGTTTTAAACTTCTGTACTTTTACAAACCGCTATTTTTCTGGCCAATACGAATTCAAGTTATGCAAATAAAACGTGTAATAGCATCAAGAAAGTGTAATCTTTCCAAATATAAAATTTGTTTCCTATTTTTTTGAATAAAATTTATTGTTGCAAATATCAAATACTTTCATAATGAATAAAACTTGCAAAATTCATAACTTCTGTTCTACTTATCCAAAAATTATGAATTTTATATCAATCTGCAGCTAAAAATGTAATCTACCTGTTTATAAATTTTCATGCATTTAATACACAATTTAATTTTCGGGATAAATAGAAAATCCAATAATGGAACTTTAAAAATGCTTTAATTGCATTAGATGTTTATAATATTGCAATAAGCCACTTTAACTTTGCCTAATAAAATGGTTAGTACTTTAAATTGCTGCATAATTAAAATGCTCATGTCATCCTATTGATTGAAGCATTTGTATTGATTGTGCCCTTTTGTTATGTTTGGGGTTATCCGTAGACAACGACGTTGCTGAGTACCCCGACACCTCCGAGGATCTAGCCCAGTACCAGGCTACTGAGCCAACAGGCAAGCAGCCCCTCCCCAACTTTCTCATGTGATGCCTATTCCTGTCTTGCATGCTTTAGGACTTCCGTTCTGTTGTGTCTTACGATTCCTATTAGAATTGCATAGCCTGATAGAAGTCCAGTTATTCCTGATATGCCTGCCTGTATCCTATACTTGTTATCCAGTTACTTCTACTAGCATGCTTAGGAGTTGATTGTGGTCTATCACATGCTTAGTTTGTATATCTTAATAATTGAAGACTTGCTATGTGGGAATCACCTTATTATATTAAAGATAAGGCACCGGCGGAAGGCCAACTATGGTGTTTTGTTCTGCTAGTGTCGCCTAGGAAAAACCGTTCTTTTCCGCTTATCCAAGAATGAGCGCCCTACCCACACGTGGGAAGACTTATGGAACCCCCCGCAACTCAGTACCGGATCTGCTATATTGGTTAGGGAGCCACAAAGTAGTTCGGGTGTTTACCATTTGGAGCATACGCACGATGCATGTTGAAGATGAGAGGTTACAACTATGGGGGGCGCATATAGGTTTGCGGAATGGGCGTTAACCGCATGTGGACGGAGGAGCAATCGTATGAGTGTTATCCTCCCGAAGCCGTTCTCGCAACTTTTGGGCCCGCAAAGGAGTTTCGGCCGGGCTCCCCACGTGGATCAGTCTCAGATAGGTGGCTCTCTATCCAATGTAGTAGTGAAGGGGAAGGTCGTGTTGAGATACCTTTTGCCTCTGTGGCGTGTGGTTGATCGAACGTGTATGGTTACATTTGGGCACCCCTGCAGGGTTAAATCTTTTCGAAAAGCCGAGTCCGCGGTTATGGACGACTTGGGTAATGTGCTGGCTAAAAAGATCATAGACATCACCGTATATCATGAATAGCTAAATTGACTAGTAAATAGCCATATTCGAATAATAAACCTGCTAAAATTTGATCAACGTGTGAGTGTCCGGACTTCTTCCTCGTGGGTATATGATACGATGGAGTTGTCTCAGGACGGGTATTGATTGGTGAGTAGTTTAGCCCAGTAGCGCAAGCGCTCTCTTCCCTTATTCTAATTAGACGCAAGTTGTAGCGTGTCTTCTGTAGATGTTAGGTGCTGCTGCTGCAAGTCCACCATACAGCCATCCTTCTACCAAATTGCATGTGCACCGTTCTTTCGTTTACCCTTGTGCGTAAGACTTGCTGAGTACCCCCGTACTCATACCATCGGGTGTCCGGTGCCCGTGTTTTCACCGATGCAGGAGCGACAGCAGAGTTCGCCGATCCAGATGGAGGCTACTTCGTAGAGTTCGACGCTGACTACGACGAGTAGATCGAGATCCTAGGCGGCAGCCTGAGACACCGTGGGCGGGTTCACCTCTTTTACTTTTCCGGCCTCTGGCCCTTGATGTAGTCTGTACTCAGACGAGTGTTATGCTTCCGCTGTATTCGGGACGTATGATCCCCTGTGATGTAATAAAAGTATTTGAAACTATGTTTATTTATCCTTTTGTGTCGTACTTGTTCTTGTAATGATTTCCAAATTGTGGTTCCGCTTGTGAAACGTGGTTTTCGCTAAGTGGGGCTTACACCAGGCCCAACCATGGTGGACCGCAGGCTCTACAAGCCACCCCCGCATAGGGGCCCCCCTCTGAGCTCTCTCTACATGCGTCGCCATGAGCACGCCCCCTCAAGAGTCTCAGCCACAGCATGTGGAACCCCATGCCTGACATGGTGGATTTTTTGTGTTTCTGGCCACGCCAGTGTAATGGACATCTATTTCAGGTCATTTTGAACCTTTGCGCATCGCGCTAGCATATTTTGTGGCTTCGGTAAGCTATTATGTTATTGCTGTTTATTCTCGCTCGTATGATCCATCCTGTGTATCTCGCGAGCGGGGGCTAGCATGGTGCCATGCCACGGGAGCATCCCGGCAGCGCCTCAAACCCAAGGGATCCGAGCTCTGAACTCACGGGCCAGCCTTCATGCATGTCAACTCCCAAGGAGCTCTGAACTCATGAGCCGGCTCCCGTGCACGTCAACTCACCAAGGACCTTGGTGCCTGTTCTCCTCGCGAGACACCCATGAAGGAACCTACGAGCACGCATAAGTTATCTAGCTATGTATCGCTTGTGGGTACGCCTATCTGTCAAAACGCAGGAAAACAGGTCCAAAGCGAGCGCCAGGAACCAACACCCTCTCCAAGGCAAAAAAACATCTCGCCAGGGAGCCAACACCCTCTCCAAGGCAGAATGCCTCGCTAAGCTAAGTACAGACACTTGGTCAAATTTCCTCTTGCTGGTTTTTGCCCCTCGAGTCTCTTTTCTCTCTCCTACGCCTCATGGGCTGCTTGCACGTCAAAGGGGGGCCCCAAGCATCGCGCTTCGAGGAGCTCTTACCTCTTGAGGCCTCACACACCCCCGGCCTTGTGGAGCCCTGACTCTCACATACCGAAGCGGCGGTGGTGTAGTGCTAAGAGAGGGTCCTAAGACGCAGAGCGAAAAAGACATGAAAGGGAAAGACAAAGGCCTCCCGAGGGACATTCACAAGCACACTCCAATATAACTTGACAAGTTCTTACAAGGTTTACAACCAAAATGAATGCTAAGCTAGTCTGTGCCTCTGCACGCCCAGATGCAGGAGTTCAGGCCGTCGCGCCCCCCGAGGTGCCTGCCTTGTCCACGGCGGTCTCCGCCTCCTCTTCCAGAGCATCCTCCTCATCGTCGCCTTCGATCACGACTTGGTCAAATTTCTTGGCGAACGCGATGGCGGCCTGCGTGGCGGTCTCCCGCGCCTTGTTGCTGATGGCGCGCGGCGGTGCCATCACGTCCTTAAGGTCAAGTGAGGGCTGGAGCCTCACGAGGTTGCTGAAGATGTTGGTGACGGCGACGACAAGGAGCTCGCGGCTCTCCTCCACGATGCGCTCGTCAAAACCCTTCGCGACCCCTTCAAGCCTCTCGAGGAATTGCTCGAAGAAGTACGAATACGTGGTTTCATCGTCGGTCGCTGCGGAGAAGGAGGGGACGTCGATCCTCAGATCGTCCCCGACCGCGTGCGCACGGCTCACCAAGCTTTGAAGAATACTCTGGCGCTGGCACGTCATGGACCGGCCTACCTGGCGCTGGTCCCGTGCTTGCTCCGCCAGAGCCGCGTCCGGCCCCACCTGCTGTCGGAACTCGTCCAGGTCTCTCTCCAGGGCGACGGCGTTCCCCTCCGCGCGAGCCTGGGCCTCCCGGGAGGTCAACTGCTTCTCCTCCTGCTCGAGCTCCTTGATGCGATTTTTGAACTCCTTGCGCTTGGAGTTGAAGTGGTCCTCCTGCTTCGTGGCCTTCTCGTCATATTCTTTGGCGAGGCTCTCGCGGATGAGCTTGACCTTGATGTCGGCCTCTTCTTGGAGCCTCTTCTGCTCCGCCGCGAGGTTGGCTTCGTCCTTGGCCACTCAGCCCTCATGCTCCTACAGCTGCCCCTCGCGGGTGGCCTGGTCCTTCTCGAGCAGCTGGACCTGCTCCTCGCGCCTGTGCAGCTCTTTCTCGCGGAGGGAGAGCTCCTCCTCGTGCCGCATCAGCTCTGCCTCGCGGGCATCTAGCAGCTCGCGGAGCTCCTTCAGGCTGGCACTGGCGACCTCGAAGTCAGCAGCAAACTTCTGCTCCGCGGCCGCTAGCTCGTCATGTTTGGAGGCGGTCTCCACCTCGAGCGCCTCCCTGGCGGCGTCGAGCTATTCCATCACCTCCTGCGCCTCCCGCTTGACGCTGTCGCGGGTCTCTTTGGCGAAGCGAAGGGCCTCTTGGCGCTTCGCCTGGGCTGCCGCGTCCTGCCGGCGGCACATCTCCACCCTCTCGTAAAGAAGGGCCCAGGCCTCGCCGAGCCTTGCCCTTTCCTCCGCCAGGGCTTTTTCTTCTTCGGCGAGCTGCTCCTCCAGCCCGTCGAGCGCCCGCCGCGCCTGGTTGAGGACAATCCGGCGATGAATTGCTTGGCGCCGCGGCTCCTGCAGCGCCAAGGCTCCCGCACCACCGCTGGGCGCGTAGTCCTCGGTCCTTGTCGAGGCGCCCGGGGCCTCCTGCCTCGGGCCCATGACCGCCTCTGGTGCATTCCGGGGGCTTGTGGGGGCGCCTCCCTCGATGCTCGCTTCGGTTGCCCTCTGGGGGCTGGGCGCCCTCTCGCGCTCAGCTCCAGCACCGGTGGGCTCCGGAGGTGCCTCCGCCTCCTGCTCCTCAGGGGCGCCTCCGGCCCCCTCTGCGACGGCCGCGTCCGCCGCGGCCTCGGGCACGTCGGCCCCTTGTGGGGGAGCCTCCCCCTCCGTTGGGGGCGGCTCCATGACGATCTCCTCGTCCACCCTCTCCTCCTCCGTCTCGGTCTGGACGGGAGGAGTGGCCGTCCTTGTTGGCGACGGCGGTGCCACCTCTTCTACCACCTCCTCCGCGCGGTGCTCGACCGCGGGAGGAGTCGCCGCTCGAGCCGAGGACGGCGTCACCTCTTCGGTCACCTCCTCCTCGCGGTGCTCCACCGCGGGGGGAGTGGCCGCGCGAACCGGCGACGGCGTGGCCTCCTCAACCACCACCACCTCCGCGCGGTGCTCGACCGCGGGAGGGATAGCTGCCTGCTGCGGCTCGCCAGTCGAGGGCGTCTCCGCGACGACGCTGACGGTCTCTCCAGCCTTGCAGAGCCGCCGCCTCTTTGGCTCCGCAGGTCGCCTGAAAGGAAGACAAGTTGAAGATCCTTCAAGGGGGTTTTCTCAGAAACAGAATGCTAAAGGAAAAAGGAAAGAATCAAAGGCTTACTCATCGGCCATCACCCACACCCTCTTCTTCGCCTTGGGCGGCTGGGTGTTGCTTGCTCCGGCCTCCTCCCGAGCCGCTCCTGTCTCCGCGCGAGGAGGGTCTCTCGCGGTTGCGGCCCTCCTGTCGTGGACGGCCTTGGAGCGGGGTTCGCAGCGCCCTCCCCCGCCGCCGCTCGTCTCCTCCTCCTCTTCGACGTGCTGGGAGCGGGCGACGCGGAAGGCATCCTCCTCGTCGCTGGAGGAGAGCACCTGGAGGTCCACTTCAGCAGGAACGCTCCTTGAGGAGCCGGCGTCCTCACCGACGGGGTAGGTTCCCCTCGAGGCCTCGTCCTCGCTGAGGGGGTCCTCGTCTCTCGAGGCCTCTTCCTCAGCAGACTCCTCGGCCTCCTCAGGCTCCGGAGGCTCGTCCATGTACTCCGGCTCCGCTGCCCACGGGTTAGGGCGAGGCCCGCGATGCCCCGCGGGCACCATTCCCCATTCGTTGAACGTGGGCATGCACGCGCGCTGCTCCATGATGCTCTCCTCGGCGAAGCATATGAGTGGCTTGGCCTCCTCCTTGCTGGGGGACGGGACCTCCGACGTCGCGAAGAGGACGCCCATGATCTGGCGTAGTACCTCAGGCGCGAAGCCATCCTTGCCCAGGCGCATTGCGTCCTCCTTGCCGTTGTACCGCCACACCGGCTCGGCGTGCAGCTGCAGGGGTGCGATCCGGCGCCTCGTGAAGTGTTTTGCCACCATCTGGCCGGTGACCCCTGCCTCGCGGAGGCTCTGGATGAACACGTACACCGTGTCGAGCCTTGGGCCCCTGAAGTCCGCGCTCACCCAGCGCGCCCACTTCCTCGGGGGCGCCTCGGGCACCTCCAGGAGAGGGTGAGTGGCCTTGGCGTCGACGAAGAGCTACTTCTTGCGGAACTTCTCCACCTTCTTCGTCACCTTGGTGATGGCGCTCTCGCTGCACCAGGCGATGGGAATGTAGTTCTCGCTCCTGGCGTCAGCGATGCGGAAGGAGACGCATCCGAGCCGCTCATTCTGGGCGGTGCTCCGAAGAGAGTAGAAGCTGCGGAAGAGTGCCACCGAGGGGAGGATGCCGATGTAGGCCTCGCAGAGGTGGGCGAAGATGGCGAGGATGAGGATGGAGTTGGGATGAAGATGAAGCAACTGGATCTGGTACACCTCCAAGATCGCCAGGAGGAAGTCGGAGAACGGCGGAACCAGGCCGGCGTAGAGACCATGGAGGAAGATGGGGTAGAACGCCTCGGTGAGCCTGCTGCCGGCCGGCCTCATCTCGGTGGCACCATGCTCATTGGTGCTCGCCGCCGCCAGATGGCGCACCTTGGCTACCCCCGCCGCGGTGACGCGGGTCCGCGGTAGTGCTCCCTCGAGAGCAGCAGCACGCGCCATCGCCGCCGACGTGTCGGCCCGCATCGCGGCCTTGCCCTTCGGGTCGGTGTTGGCTTTCTTGGGCGCCATCGGTCACCGGAGAAGAAGATGAAGACTCTGGAGTTTGGAGCGCTCTGGGGAGATTGGAGGCGAGGGGAGAAGTGTGCGGAGGAGTTATGGGAGAAGTGAAGGGCGCCGACCGCGCGCCCAGGCTTTATTGACCGGCTCCCGAGTCGTGGCGGGCCCCACCACGTCGCCCGTTGGAGCCGAGGAGATCGTGGCCGCGGGTGCAACCGCTGCGCTCCACGTGTCGCGGCCCTGTCAGGCATCTTTGGCCCCTCGACGCTTCGCCTTCGTCCATGGGCCTTGGCGTGCCCGTCGCGGGCCCGGGGGCTACTGTCAGCACAGTGGAAACCAGGGTACCACGGGCCGGCCTGCCAGAGCCCACAAGATTCTTTGGATGATTTTCGCTAAGGACCAGGCTCTCCAAGCCTGGCGAGCCTCGCGACGCCGGCTTGGGTACAACAGGACCAGGCCATCTTGTCGGCCTTCCACTCGTCATCGACGCCGGCTGTTGGCGCCATGATTATGTTTGCTGAAACTTCTACCCAGGCGTGGTCCATCGTCAGCCGCACCTTTGCTGTGAGTCCTCGGCTCGCTCCTCTCATCTTCGTGCCGAGCTGGGCAAGGCAAAAAAGCTGGGCTCCTCCATCGCCGTCTTCTTCAACAAAATCAAGACCCTCTCGGATACCCTTGCCTCCATTGGTCAGTCTCTCCGTACATAGGAGTTCAACAACTATGTCCTTGATGGCCTTGATGAGGAGTACGACTCCATCATTGAGCTTGTTGTTGGCACAGTGGAAACCAGGGTACCACGGGCCGGCCTGCCAGGGCCCACAAGATTCTTTGGATGATTTTCGCTAAGGACCAGGCTCTCCAAGACTGGCGAGCCTCGCGAGGGTATTTCCCTCACGAGGGGTCTTTTCTCCTCGCCGAGGATTCTCTCTCTTGGCGAGGGATCGCAACTCGACAAGGTGTCTCCGACGCCACCCGCAATTCTACTAAGGACCAAGCCGAAGGGCTCGGCAAGGCTTTTTGCCTCGCCGAGGCTCCTTCCTCACGAAGCCATCCCTGCCTCCGCGGCAGAGCGCACATGGGCTCTGCGCCATGTGCAGAGTGACGCGCGCGCTTGCGCGCGATGACGACGACGCTGCAGTTGCCGTTTCCATGTATAAAGGAGTCAACAAAGCAGCACCAAGCAAAGCGGACAACGAGTATTGCCACTTTGGTGATAAGGGAACCGTCTGCAGCTACGCTCCAAGGGCGACGTCACCGTGGGACCCGTTCTGCCTCCGCAGCGCCAGCCCGCCGCCCGTTGGACGGTGGCCTTTTCCAGCTTTGGTGACGCCGTCCCTGCCATGGACCGCGTCCATGGCCTTCACCTTTCTGGTGGACCTCACCTTTATGGTGCACCGCGCCTCCTCCTTCGTCGCTGTGTGGTAACCCTTCCCGCCCAAATGTTTAGGCGGAAGAGGTCCGAGGCACCTATAAAAGGAGAAGGGGCACGCCCAAGCAAAGGGTTCGGAATTTGGGAGCTTAGACCAAACCCTAGATCTGAAGACCAACAAGTAGCCATTGTTAGCCACCTCGAGCTCGACGAGCTCTCCTTGTACTGTAAACCTCTCCAAGCAGTGCAGTACACCAAAGCAGGACGTAGGGGTTTTATCTCCACAAGAGGGCCCTGAACCTGGGTAACACCGAGTGTTCCATCTCTGCAGTGCTGTCCCGCAGCGAGTCCGACGAGCACCGTCGCCGGAGCACGTTGAGGGTTGTTTGATTCCGCGTTCAGCCCCTTACTCGATCCTTCTCGAGACACACCCAGTTCCTGGGACAGTTCTCCGACACTTGTCCGTGACCATGACATCCCTATGCCGTCGCATGATCTCTACGCCCGTCTCCTGTCAACGGAACATCGCGTGGACAGCCGCCGCACCGTGGCCCATCAGGCTCACACGGCCCGCTTCGGCAAACCTTACAAGCCAGCGAACACCGGGGCGCCTGGATCAACTTTTCGCCTCGGTCCGCCTCCGCCCAAGCCTGCTGCCGGCTTGGTCTCCAAGTCCGCTCCTTCTGGTGGTGGTGCACCTTCTGGAGGTCGCCAGGACTCCTGCTCGGACTGGCGCGCTGAAGGTCGTGGTGATCAGCGTACGGGTGGTGTGCGTGCAGCTACCGTCTGTCAGCTGTGTGATGAAGCTGGACATGTTGCTGCGCGCTGCTTCAAAAGGTTCAATAAAACCTTCCTCGGCATGTATAATGATGGTCGTTTCCTTGATCGCCAGTTTTCCATGGCGAACCACGTGTACGGGCCTTCTGCGCAACCCCAGGGGCAGACTTCCTCCTTCCCCGTTGATCATGCATGGTACATGGACTCGGGAGAGACGGATCACTTTGCTAAGGAGATGGGCCAGCTGCACATGAGGGAGGCCTACCGGGGACAGGAGAAGGTCCATACGGCCGATGGTTCAGGTATGCATATACTTCATGGAGAGGCAATTTGCTATACACATGTGTAGCTACACCCCCCCCCCCCGGCTGACATGTGTCCTCTGGTCAACGTTCGTTAGTACCCCCACCAAGCCCCTAAGCCCAACGTGCATCTTCTGTTAGTTGTAAGCTCGGTACTGTCTAGCTGTTTGAATTCAAACAATGGGACCCGCATGCTGCTCTGTGGCCTACTTATAGAGCCTCATTCAAATTTTGAACCTCCACATGAACTATGGGCGTGAAGCAGCGACTAAGGAGAGAAAACCTCGGTAGTAACAAAATGAGACATGGCGTTCATCTCCATGAGTGGGTGTAACATGTCAGGTGCAGCTTCAATTCTCATGGATAAAAGCACTGTTCTTCTTGTTCGTGTAGTCCATCATAACGGATGTGGAGCATGACTACGGCAACGTCATCGCCTTGTCGTTGCTTCGTCTTCCGCTCCTTCAGCATTTTCTTGTGGACCATGAGTTAGCTCACAGTCATCGCCTACTTGATTCACCCTGAACCTTGACGGCCAGTACGCAAAAGAGGGAAGTTCATGATCGTACATGCTTGCACGTACACTGAACCGTACGTACGTGGTTCCATGGACCCCTGCACCCGAGCACTCTTCGTGTGCTTCAAAGATGTTCCAGTCTTATTGACAAAGAAGATTCTTTGCGTGGTACAAGGTTACGTTAGACCTAGTCAAACATATAATGTGATGAATAGGAGCCGCGTGCTTGTATAGTCTCCATGAAACTGTCCTTGGAGCCGTGGAGGGATGATGTTGGAGAAGATGAACAGTACCAGAGCTGGATGGTGGGCTCCAACGATTCAAACCATGGAATATGCTGTATTCTGTGATGCAACCGCGAAGGAGCAAGTGGGGTTCGTGTACCCGTGACTAGTGTAGGGCCAACAGTATTGTAGGGACGAAGCGAAGAAGTTTGTGGGACTGGGATAACTGTTCAGACAAAAAAGAGCGGTGATAATATGGTAGGCCCATCATTTCTGTGGAGACTAAGACAACGAACTTCAAGGAACGTCTGCAGTGTATTGAGGAGATATATATAGTCCAGCACTCTCCATTGTTTCAGCCAACCTTACCTCCCTGAGATGTCTTCGAGTACAGCCTGCAAATCGGTCTCCACCTCCGTCATACCCACTGATTACTTGCCCGGTGTGTCGTCGAGCAAAGGTTACGACGTTCCTTTCCATAGTTCCTCTGTTCCCACGCAAGAGGTTCTACAAGTGTCCATTCCGCAGTGTGAGAAAAAAAGAGAGTAGTAAATAAAAAAGTCGACTAACAGTAGAGAACAGTATACGTATCCCGTGACTTCTCTGCGAACAGTAACCTAGGGCCCGTTTGGGAGCACGGCGGAGTACACGCACGACTCGCCTGGTCCCGAGGAGGGAAGGTGCACGCGAGAGTATAGTAACCAGGGGCCCATTCGGGAGCATCGCGCAGTACGCGCGCCCATTTCGCCTGGTCCCGAGGAGGCAAGGGGGACGGGAGATATATGTTGGGTTTAGTTAAGCCGCATCTACTGTGCGACTCTCCTGTTCATCATCGCTAGCATGGCCCGGCAGAACAGCATGCGCCTTTGCCACCACGCAGGTACCGGAGGCATTCTCTTTCTGTTGTTCAAAGATGTAGACAGGTACTTTAGAGATAAGCCAAACACATAGGACAAAAAAACCTCCCGTGGTAGAAAAGAGATACCGAACAATGCGTTTCCAGATATGGTTGCCTGCATATAGATCTTCTAAAGGGTAGAAAGATAAAACAAGGTATAGGTGGCCCACTTGTATGAAGGGCTGAAAGGAGTAATTTATTTTGTACTCTATAAACAAGTACAACACCACTATTCTAGGTAACTTCTCCTTCTCTTCGCATCCTTCCATCGTTCTTGTCCCCGCCATGGAAGAGCTTGAAGATAGAACAGAGGAAATCGACCATGACTCTGTACTAGCTTTTGACATCGATTCAATCACACCTACACTCGCCGATTTCTTATTCGAGGGTGCCTCCAATCAAGGTGGCCGTGATGATATGCCAGTGGGGAAGTATCACGAGGTATGGAGCTTTCATTCCTCTGCGAGTTGCCACGACGGCCGACCTGGCAATATCCATGGTTATATCTCATTAAACGCAAGAGTGATGTCTTCAATGTCTTCTTGCAATTTCAGTCCCATGTTGAGCGCCTTCTTAATCACAAAATTATACATGTTCAATCTGATTGGGGTGTTGAGTACATCAAACTTGACGCCTTCTTTCAAAATATCGGCATCTCTCATCGTGTATCGTGCCCCCACACACATCAACAAAATGGTAGTGTTGAATGCAAACATCGTCATATTGTTGAGATTGGTCTAGCTCTCCTTGCGCATGCTTCCTTTCCCTTTCGATACTGGAGTGACGCTTTTATCACGGCATGTTTTCTTATTAATCGCATGCCCAATCGAGTCATTAATATGCAAACTCCTCTTGAACGCTTGCTTGGTGAGACACCATATTACACATTCTTTAAGGTGTTCGGGTGTGCCTGTTGGCCCAACCTTCGTCCGTATAATCGCCACAAACTTGAGTTTCGTTCCAAAAAATGAGTCTTCCTAGGGTATAGTTCCCTTCACAAAGGCTACAAATGTCTTCATGTTCCCTCTAATCGTGTCTATATTAGTCGTGATGTTGTCTTTGATGAACTTGTTTTCCCCTTTTCCAATTTACCATCCATCGAGTCGTCCTCTTTTTCTCCTAATTTTCCTGTCTCGCTTGATCAATTTGAAGACTCTGCCCATGCCCCGTCTTTGCTTCCTAACCATGGTGCACGTGCTGGACGTGGTGCGCGGCTTGAAATTCTGGACGACACTGTGTCTACACCTCCGTCTTCCATCGATCTGGCCGCTGGTACGCGTGACGTCGATCGCATGCAGATGCATGCATCTGCCACTCCACCGCGTGAACCCAGCTCCCGCTGGTCCATGCGGTCACGGACTCCTCCTCAGCGCGTCGCAGTGCCACGCGGGGCCATGTGTCGCCCGCTACTCCATCGACCTCCGCCTCCCCCGGATCCTCTGCGTCGCTAGTTGCTGCGATCCCTTTTGTGCTTGACCAGTCACCGTCTCTTGCTTCCGCTGAAACATTGCCGTCTGCTGCATCGCCTTTCGAAGAAAGTGTGCAGCTCCTGGAGCCTCTTGTTCCACTGCCTGTTAACAGTCTATGGCCTATCACTCGTGGTCTCCATGGGATACATCAACGGAAGCAACGTACAGATGGTACGGTTGCTTGGTTAGCCACTTGTATGGCCCAGGCGACTGCTGATCCGACTGGTGAGCCCCGTCATTTTCGTGCTGCTTTGGGTATTCCTCACTGGCGCGAAGCCATGGAGACTAAATTTGATGCTTTGATCAAGAATGGTACGTGGCAGTTGACTCCTCCTCGGCGTGGTATTAATATTATTGATTCTAAATGGGTTTTCAAAGTAAAGCGTCATGCCAATGGTACTATCTAGAGGTATAAAGCTAGACTGGTTGCTAAAGGGTTTAAACATCGTTATGGGTTGGACTATGAGGATACATTCAGTCCAGTGGTCAAACCTACAACCATTCGTTTGCTTCTCTCGCTTGTTGTGACTCGTGGTTGGTTTATGTGGCAGCTGGATATTCAGAATGCTTTTCTGAATGTGTTCTTGAGGAGGAGGTCTTCATGCGTCAGCCTCATGGTTTTGAGGATGCTGCACGACCGGATCATCTTTGTCGTCTGGTCAAGGCCATTTATTTTCTCAAGCAGGCCCTCGTGCATGGCATGCCCATCTTGCTACAGTGTTACGTCAGCATGGTTTTCTGGAGTCCACTGCTGATACATCACTATTTATTCTTCAGCAACCCGATATTACTGTGTATCTCCTGGTTTATGTTGATGATATTATTGTTCTCAGCTCTTCATCACAGGCTATTGACAGACTGATCCTTGGACTTCGCCAGGAGTTTGCCGTCAAGGATCTTGGCCCCCTCCACTATTTTCTGGGCATTGAGGTTGCTCGACGGTCTGGTGGTCTCACGATGACTCAGCGCAAGTATGCACTTGATCTTCTTCGACACGTTGGTATGTTAAAGTGCAAGACCGCTGACACTCCTATGTCTGATGTTACTAAGCTATTTCCTGTTGATAGTCCGTCCTTAAGTGATGATGATGCCACTACCTATCGGAGTATTGTTGGAGGTTTCCAGTATCTTACACTCACGCGGCCTGATTTGTCTTTTGCTGTCAACCGTGTGTTAGTTTCTTCATGCTCCCACTGAAGAACACTAGTCAGCTGTCAAGAGGATCTTGCGGTTTGTTAATGGTTCTCTTAATCATGGACTTCTCCTTCGACCCTCTGCATCTAGCTCTATTGATGTGTATTCTGATGCTGATTGGGCTGGAGATGTTGGAGACCGGCGAGCAACGGGGGGATATGCTCTCTTTCATGGTGAGAATTTGATTGCTTGGAGTTGTCGTAAGAAGGCTAATGTGTCTCGCTCTAGCACAGAGTCTGAGTATAAGGCTGTTGCGAATGCTACAGCGGAGTTGATTTGAGTTCGTCAGGAGTCCCCACCTGTTTTGTGGTGTGACAATATTGGCGCTACATTGCTTTCTTCCAATCCAGTATTTCATGCACGGACAAAGCATATTGAAGTGGATTTTCATTTTGTCCGTGAGAGAGTTGCTCAGAAATTGCTGCAAGTTCGGTTTGTTGCCTCCAGAGATCAGCATGCCGATATCTTCACCAAACCGCTGCCAGTTCCATTGTTTCAGGAGTGCAAGCGCAATCTCCACATGTTCTCCATAGTTGAGATTGAGGGAGGCTGATAGAATACCTGTTTAGGTTGTGTTTGTGTATTGTTGTAATCTGTAACCTGTACGTGTACATACCCTATCAATATATATACAGGACGCCCCCCACATTTGGGTGTGTGCTTCTCACCCCAAAACCCTAGCTTCTTAGTGTTTTACAAGCTTCAACGACAGCGGCCTCGGCCCGTGCGGTCCACCTGGAAGGGGAAGTGCGTGCACGTTGAGGGCTTCAACGCCAGCTTGTGCAACAACAAGCTGGTCGGCGCCAAGGTCTTCACCACCGAGCCGGACGACGCCTTCACCCCAAGGGACATGTTCAGGCACGGCACCCACGTATCCGGGACAGCCGCCGGATCGGAGGCCCGTGGCGCTAGACTGTTTGAGTTCTCCCGCGGCAACGCTTGGGGCGTGGTGCTGAGAGCTTGAGTAGCCATGTACAAAGCGTGCACGAAGATGGGCTGGTGCGAGGGGTGGAGCGTTGCCGCGGCGATCGACGCGGCGGTGAGCGAAGGTGTCGATGTCCTTTCGCTGTTGCTCGTGCACGGCCCAATGCCGTTCTACGACGTCGTCGTAGCCATCGTGACATTTGGTGCGCAGCGCAGGAGGCATCCTCGTCGTCCTCACAGGGGGCAAATAAGCTCTCCGCACACTATCTCTTTGATTAGGTGGATATCGCCAAATTTGTGGTCGCAATACAGGGTCTCGCTCCAAGAACTCCATACCTCGAAATACAATAGGACCCGGAAATGCTGCATTTGATTGAGCCTCTTCATCTTGATTTTCTTGATGATGTTCCAGCTCAAGATGCAAAGGTAAAGGATGTCCTGGTGATGGTGATGGGTCTTCCTCAACTGCCTATGTTCTTTGTTTTTTGAAGTACGACTCAATGTTGCCCTTCTTGCCCATTTCAGTCCATTTGTGGGCCTAAACGGAGATTGGGGGGTGGGGGGGGGGGGGTGCGGCCAGCCGGATGCAGTGACTTTGTCTCATCGGTCCCCTAACTAATAGCAAGGAAATAAAAAACATTTTTGGGCGGGGGGGGGGGGGGGCGGCGGCCCCCCTGACCTCAACATAGCACCGCCATTGCCAACCATTACTAGGGAGCAGTTAAAAGTAAATATCAGGGAGTACCATCGTTTGAGGGGTAAATTCGCTAGCTGCCGATGGTAACCGCTCGATCGTTGACGGTTCATTTAACAGCGAATTCAGTCGATGTCGACTATATTGTAGATTTGTAGTACGTCCAACTTGTAATGCAACGGGAGATCAGATGCTGTCACAGAACACCAATCGAACAGAACAACGAGTCTCGGGCCAAAACTCAATGTAGCAAAACTAATACACATACTGATGGAATCATGCATGTGTAGTGTCGTTTTTAATTGGTGTATCTAGAGGGGGACAAGCAGGGGACATTTCCTGTTGAGATACAAAAAATGAAAAAGGATAGTGTAGAGGCCGTTTCATCCATTTTTTATCTTTGCAAGTCTGTTTCATTTTGTTTGTATTCAAGATCCATGTGCCTTGCCCTTCCTTATCCTAGTTGCTACACACGCAAACCATACTTCCTTCCTTATCCATGTGCCAGGCCCGTCTAGTTAGTTTTTGGGAGGAAAAAGTCCAATTTAAACCTTAAACTTGTAGGTCTTAACTAAATTAAACCTCAAACTTTCAATCCCTAAAATCAGCACACCAAACTTTGAAATCTCGGTCTATTTTAAACCTTAAGTCCGTTTGATTTAAAATTTCGCTGGCGGGGCAAGTCTAATTCAGGTTGTTGACTTGGGCCCATATGACATATCCATATTTATCATATTCTGCAGTGCACCGGCTGGCTTGTCCGTCGCCGGAGAAATGTGCGCCGCAGCTTCATGAGCATACGCTCATTCTCATGCTCGAGAGATCCACCAGAACGAGGCTTCAATTTGCATTTCCCTTGCGGGTGTTGACTAGCTGGACTCGAGAATCCGCGCCGCCACGGCCTGGGACTCAAGGAGCAGGACAAGCATCCAGGAACCGGTGTCAGGACCCTGGATGGATCTGACGAGAGAGGATCGACAAGAACATGGATTTGAGAGAAATTGCATCTATAACTAGCTAAAATGCTGGAATAAATCTAAGGGAAATTGCAGGGAAATAAAGATAAATTAGGGTTTTCATTTCTTCTCTTTGATCAGATGATACAAGGTAGCCTTATATGGAGTGCGGCTAGCTACACGATGACATCATAAGTGAAATACCAAAACTACCCTTATAGCTAGTAAAGCACTAGTAACCCCCTATTACATACTAATATCATTCCCTGACATTCCTTCCCCCTTGAGACCATTGGTCACCAATGGACAAGTTTCTATAGAAACTTTTATCATTGACAATTATCCATTTTAGTTCAGTCACCATATCAAGGAGTCAAAAATGTAATGAAGATAATATCCAGTTCCAAGATCTGAAGATAGTTTGGTGAAGACAGCAGATTCTTTACATTATAATTCTTCTGTACCCCTTGCTTATGGAGAAACTCCCATTGGTCAATAATGAAGTCCATGGTGTATGCATATTCAGATAATGCAAGGTAGCCTTATATGGAGTGCGGCTAGCTACACGATGACATCATAAGTGAAATACCAAAACTACCCTTATAGCTAGTAAAGCACTAGTAACCCCCTATTACATACTAATATCATTCCCTGACATTGCTGCGAATCGGAGAAGAATAGCCTTGATCTGCTCCGCGAAGCTCGACCCAGGGTGAAGACGGGGAAGATCGAAGAAGCCGCCGGGGGAAAATTTTGGGTCGGAGAATCGATGCTCTGACACCATTTGTCAGGACCCTGGATGGATCTGACGAGAGAGGATCAACAAGAACATGGATTTGAGAGAAATTGCATCTAAAACTAGCTAAAATGCTGGAATAAATCTAAGGGAAATTGCAGGGAAATAAAGATAAATTAGGGTTTTCATTTCTTCTCTTTGATCAGATGATACAAGGTAGCCTTATATGGAGTGCAGCTAGCTACACGATGACATCATAACTGAAATACCAAAACTACCCTTATAGCTAGTAAAGCACTAGTAACCCCCTATTACATACTAATATCATTCCCTGACATTCCTTCCCCCTTGAGACCATTGGTCACCAATGGACAAGTTTCTATAGAAACTTTTATCATTGACAATTATCCATTTTAGTTCAGTCACCATATCAAGGAGTCAAAAATGTAATGAAGATAATATCCAGTTCCAAGATCTGAAGATAGTTTGGTGAAGACAGCAGATTCTTTACATTATAATTCTTCTGTACCCCTTGCTTATGGAGAAACTCCCATTGGTCAATAATGAAGTCCATGGTGTATGCATATTCAGATGATGCAAGGTAGGCTTATATGGAGTGCGGCTAGCTACACGATGACATCATAAGTGAAATACCAAAACTACCCTTATAGCTAGTAAAGCACTAGTAACCCCCTATTACATACTAATATCATTCCCTGACATTGCTGCGAATCGGAGAAGAATAGCCTTGATCTGCTCCGCGAAGCTCGACCCAGGGTGAAGACGGGAAAGATCGAAGAAGCCGCCGGGGGAAAATTTTGGGTCGGAGAATTGATGCTCTGATACCATTTGTCAGGACCCTGGATGGATCTGACAAGAGAGGATCAACAAGAACATGGATTTGAGAGAAATTGCATCTAAAACTAGCTAAAATGCTGTTATAAATCTAAGGGAAATTGCAGGGAAATAAAGATAAATTAGGGTTTTCATTTCTTCTCTTTGATCAGATGATACAAGGTAGCCTTATATGGAGTGCGGCTAGCTACACGATGACATCATAAGTGAAATACCAAAACTACCCTTATAGCTAGTAAAGCACTAGTAACCCCCTATTACATACTAATATCATTCCCTGACATTCCTTCCCCCTTGAGACCATTGGTCACCAATGGACAAGTTTCTATAGAAACTTTTATCATTGACAATTATCCATTTTAGTTCAGTCACCATATCAAGGAGTCAAAAATGTAATGAAGATAATATCCAGTTCCAAGATCTGAAGATAGTTTGGTGAAGACAGCAGATTCTTTACATTATAATTCTTCTGTACCCCTTGCTTATGGAGAAACTCCCATTGGTCAATAATGAAGTCCATGGTGTATGCATATTCAGATAATGCAAGGTAGCCTTATATGGAGTGCGGCTAGCTACACGATGACATCATAAGTGAAATACCAAAACTACCCTTATAGCTAGTAAAGCACTAGTAACCCCCTATTACATACTAATATCATTCCCTGACATTGCTGCGAATCGGAGAAGAATAGCCTTGATCTGCTCCGCGAAGCTCGACCCAGGGTGAAGACGGGGAAGATCGAAGAAGCCGCCGGGGGAAAATTTTGGGTCGGAGAATCGATGCTCTGACACCATTTGTCAGGACCCTGGATGGATCTGACGAGAGAGGATCAACAAGAACATGGATTTGAGAGAAATTGCATCTAAAACTAGCTAAAATGCTGGAATAAATCTAAGGGAAATTGCAGGGAAATAAAGATAAATTAGGGTTTTCATTTCTTCTCTTTGATCAGATGATACAAGGTAGCCTTATATGGAGTGCAGCTAGCTACACGATGACATCATAACTGAAATACCAAAACTACCCTTATAGCTAGTAAAGCACTAGTAACCCCCTATTACATACTAATATCATTCCCTGACAACCGGCCGGCCACACGACTCTGGCTGGAACATGCGCCGGGCGCCGCCGCCATCTCTTGCCTCCTGTTTGGATGAGACTTGTGGGGCTAATATATACTAGGTCTTCGCCGCCGGGTGCCTCCACACGTGTGCGGTGGAACCTGTCTGTCCGCGCCGACGAGATGCGTCCATGGCGCTAGGCCACTACAAGGTGCGGTGCTCGGCCGAAACATTACTTCCCACGCGGGCGGAGCCTGCAAGCTCAGAACAAAGGCTCGGCTCACCGGTCCGTGACCACAGTCGCGGCAGTCGCTTCTGACGCCGACGGTGATTGCCGCCTTTGGAGATTGGGAAATTTTAGAGACGTGGAGGGGATGGATATGACAGGTAGGCCACATTGTAAGTGAGACCAACAGTTATCCCGGTCGGGATTATTTCTTTCCCGGTCTGCCAAACAGATTCAGGGTTGAGATTGACCGGAATTTAAAAGTTTGGTGTGCTGATTTTAGGGATTAGAAGTTTGAGGTTTGATTTAGCTAAGTTTTACAAGTTTAAGGTTTGATTTAGACTTTTTCCTTTTTGGGATCCCTCTCGTCATTTCTCCAACTTCCTTTAATTAATCTTTGCCCCGGTCCGCCCTTCTCTAACTAGCTAGCAGCTTATTCACCATCTGGCCCAGCCTCTTCCTCATCGCCCGTAGTAGCCACGCGGTGGATGTCGTACTCCTCCTTCGCCCCCACCCTCTCTTGAAACCGAGCCACGCCGGCTCGACCACCTTGCCGCGCCGAGGTACTCTGCCGACACCACCTCGCACTTCCCTCTGCCGGTCTCCATCATGATTCATGCATGCTCCCCTTGGCTCAGCCGTTCCGTATCGCAATCACAATATTTGAGTCCCCCTGTAGCACCAGCCCATCCTTGGGGTAGAACGTGTTCCCGCTCTGCGACGCGTACACCACCGGCCTATTGCCGAGGTACTCGAGCTGCGACCCGTCCACCGAGGTGCCTGTGCTGTTCTGCAATAAGTACACCCTGAGCAGCTCGCCGGAGAAATTCCTCACGCACAGCGTCATGTGCTCCCATCGCTGACGTTCTCACCGGCCGATCATACTGAGCGGCATGGTGAGGGGCTCAACCTTGGCACTCTCACTGACGCGCGGGCCCTTTGAATGGGTAGAAGAACCACACGACGAGGTCCGTCGTTGTATTGCCCAGCATCGGCTTTCTTACCCAAATGTGAGGTCGCCCTTCTTGACCCTCTCCCGTTGGCCCTTATCCACCGGTTGATCCAGCATGTACGCGCCGTTGCTGCCGCCGTGCTGTAAGTTTGAGGGCGGCGGTACCGGCGTTGGGGTCTAGTTGTCGTACGTTCCGCGAGAACGATGTGCACCTGAGCCAGGTCAGGCATACATGACGTGAAAGTCCCGCTGTTGTTCTCCATACGCCATGGTGTTGCTCTGTGCGTGGACTTGGAGCATGCCATTGTGCATGCTTCACGTGTCAATGCCACGAACCGTCGGCCTCACGGTGGTGGCACTGAACCCGTCCTTTTTGGCTTTTTGCTGTCTCAGGGTGATGGGCGCCGTGTAAGACTAAACGGTGCCTACACACTCCCTACCAAACCCTTTTAAGCCCTTTGTTTACTTCTCATGTACTCTCTCCGTATTAAAATATAAGATGATTTAGCATTTCTCTTTCCATCTGTATCTAGACATGTTTTAGTTCAAGGTTCATGCCGGTTTGGGATAATCCCAACATATCCCCCACCAACCACCTTATTTTTATTTAAATTGAAAACAATACCTCATACTAGTGTATTGTAGTGTAAGAGTATTTGCGGGGACTTGAACGGATTTGGTGAAACTAAGAATTTCACTAAACCCCCTCCCATCCCCAATCCCCTAGAGGATTACATTACACTCCTAGTAAACAAGACCTAAAAGTGTGGATATTTTGCAATTCACGGGAAGCAAATAAACTTTGAGTTGCATTCGTACCAAGTAATAACATATAAAATTGGATATCTTATAAAT
Organism: Puccinellia tenuiflora; assembly: GCA_012064385.1. Classification (NCBI taxonomy): domain Eukaryota; kingdom Viridiplantae; phylum Streptophyta; class Magnoliopsida; order Poales; family Poaceae; genus Puccinellia; species Puccinellia tenuiflora. The sequence goes on from QRDG01001050.1 coordinate 813,431, forward strand.
AATTGGATACAAATTAATTTGACGAGCTGGATTCTTATTCTCATAAATGCAAAATATTTCAAATTAATGGAAATATAAATGCTGGTAGGTATCACTCTGAATATAATGGTAGCCAATAAGACCCCAAACAAAGAACAATAGGCTCAAATCATTTGTCAAGATTTCCAGCAAAACACAAGCCTAACCATGAAGGTTCCACTATAGGAATGGCGTGCTACACCGACGGCATTTTGTCGGGGCCATCGACGTAGGGACCGAGCTGGGCTGCCCAGACTAATCGTCGGCATACAGGGCTACGCCGACGGCAAAGCCGTCGGCATAGCTATGTTTTTTTTTCTATTTTTCATTTAATATGGAATAATTCATATATTTAAATCCGTAAATTGTAATTTAACAAATAAAATGTCTAAATCGATTATAAAAATGAGAGGAATCCAAATATGAAAACTATATCATCTTTTGCATCACAAAAACTCATTTAACTAGGCAAAATTACTTTTGGAAAATCGGCATAAACTTATTTAACTAGGCGAAATTAGGTAGAAATCAAGAAAAATCCTAATACTTGGGGACTATCCATGAAGTGTGGATTACTCTCTGTGAAAATTAGATGGGGTGCCATTTTGCACCATATTTGTTGTACTTGGTTCACAAAAAAAGTCATTTTTGCCACTTAGAAAAAGGAAAATGATATTTAAAAAAAATAATTTGAAAAATCCCTTCGGAACCATTGTTTCCTATACCAAGATACACCTATTTGTTGAATATGAAAACTTAATCACAAACTATGCCGTGGGAATAGTCATAACTTGGTTATTTGGCTTTAAACTTATGGATGTTTATACATGATAGACCTTTTTGTGAAGATTGTTTTGAATAATTTTTCAAAAATCAAGTTTATCATCTTTCATAGCAACTAGTACACATAAAAGAACTCCATGCCAGAGGATATTTTTTTTGAGGTTTTTTTTTTACTTTATTTGATTTTTTAAAAAAAAAGGTCAAAATTGCCACCATGACTATTCATCGAAAGAGGTCAAATTTTCTAAAACTATCGATGTTTCTGAGATATAACCACTTGTTGTGTACCTTAAAATGATTTTTAAATAAAATTCGTTCCAAACTATCAAACACTTGTAGTTCATATTTGGATTACTTTCGGAAAATCAGCATAAACTCATTTAACTAGGGGAAATTAGGTAAAAATGAAGAAAATTCCTAATACTTGGGGACTATCCATCAAATGTAGACTACTCTTTGTGAAAATTAGATGGGTGCCATTTTGCACCATATTTTTGTACTTGGTTCACGAAAAAGTCATTTTTGCCACTTAGAAAAAGGAAAATGATATTTATAAAAATAATTTCAAAATTCCCTTCGGAACCATTGTTTCCTATACCAAGATACACCTATTTGTCGAATATGAGAACTTTATCACAAAACTATGCAGTGGGAATAGTCATAACTTGGGAATAGTCATAACTTATCCAAGAATGCGTGCCAACGGCACAGGTAGTGAAGACAAAAGGGCATGAACGAACACGAAGTGCACGAGCGGGGTGGTGGCTAATGTTTCGACCGCTCCCCTAGTTGCTTTTAGCCTTCCATGTTAGGAAGAACCTATTGACAAGATCGAAAGTAGAGCCACGATCGAATAGCCACGAGCCCGGAGCAACGTCCTTATCCCCACTACAGGAATGGTGCTCTACGCCGACGGCTTTTTGTCGGGGCCGCCGGCGTAGAGCCGTTGGAGGCCAGCCCTCTGACTTAGCCGTCGGCGTAGAAAAAGCCCTCGGCGTAGCCAGGCTACGCAGACGACCACCTTGGGTGTAGAAAAATCCCTCGGCGTAGGCCTCCCCGGGCCGTCAGCGTAGAGCTATGCCGACGACATTGCCCTCGGCATAGATATCTATGCCGACGACATTGCCCTCAGCATAGCTCTCTTTTGATCTATGCCTCCTCACTGTTTTGATCATAACTTTTGTATTTGGAGTCGGATTTTGATGTTCTTTAACTCGTTTCGAAAAGGAGAAGGAGATCTACATCATCATACACATTTTTCAAGCGATATTCTTCAAAATATTACATGAGCAAGGACGGAACCAACAATAAGTTTCGATCCAAATGACCAAGTTATGGCCATCCCCTTGGCGCAGTCGTTCCGTATCCCAATCCCGAGCTTCGAGTCCCCCTGCAGCACAAACCTTTCCCTGGGGTACAACGTGTGCCCGCTCTGCGACGCATACACTACTGGCCTGTTTTCCAAGGTACTCGAGCTGCAACGCCTTCACCCAGGCACCTGTGATGTGCTACGATAAGTACACCCTAGGCAGCTCCCCGAAGAAGTTGCTCACGTGCAATATCATGTGCTCCCAATCGCTGAAGTCCTCACCGATCATACTGAGCGGGATGGTGAGGGGCTCAACCTTGGCACTCGTCGATGCGTAGGCCCGTTGAACAGGTAGAAGAACCACACAACAAGGTACGTCGTTGTACCACCCAGCATCGTCTTCGCTTGCACGTAGGCCTTCGCACTGGTGAGGTCACCCTTCTTGGCCCTCCCAGTTGGCCCTTATCCACCGGCAGATCGAGCCAGTATGCGCCGTTGCCGCGACCCTGCGGGAGGTTTAAGGGTGGCCACCGACGTCGGGGTCTAGTTGCCGTTCTGGTACAGTAGCGTGCCGTTCTCGAAGTACCACAACATCGACGAAAGGAGGTACACGTGTGGCTAGTAGACCGCGAGAATGGCGTGCACCTGAGAAAGGTCAGGCTACTCAGGCATACATGACGTGTAAGCCATGCTATCCAGACACGCCAAGGTAGGAGAGGTGGTGCTATGTGCGTGGACTTTGAACATGCCATTGTGCATGCCTCGGGTGTTGATGCAAAACGAACCGTTGGCCTCAGGGTGGTGGCGCTGAACCCGTCCTTGTCGCTGTCTCATGGTGATGGGCACCTTGTAAGACTAAAGGGTGCCTTCACACTCCCTTTTAAACCCTTTTAAGGCCTTGTTTTGTTCTCACGTATTCTAGGGGATTATCCCGTATCCTAGAAAAGCCCCAATAGGACGTTTATCACGCCAGTTTTGGATGGGATAATCCTAACATATGCCTCACCAACCACTTTATTTTTGTCTAATTTGAAAACAATACCTCATGCTAGCGTATTGTAGTGGAAAAGTATTTGCGGGTACTTGATGGCATTTGGTCAAACTAAGAATTTCACTAAACCCCCTCCCATCCCCAATCCCCTAGAGGATTACATTACACTCCTAATAAACAAGGCCTAAAAGTGTGGATATTTTGCAATTCAAGGGAAGAAAATAAACTTTGAATTGCATATGTTCCAAGTAATAACATATAAAATTGGATATCTTATGAATAATTGGATACAAATTAGTTTGACGAGCTGGATTCTTAATCCCATAAAATGTGAAATAATTCAAATTAATGGGAAAATAAATTCTGGCAGGTATCACTCTGAATATAAATGGTAGCCAATAAGACCCAAAGAAAGAACAATACAGGCTCAAATCATTTGTGAAGATTGCAAGCAAAACACAAGCCCAACCATGAAAGTTCTCTCCCCCCCCCCCCCCCCCCCCTCCAGCTCCTAGTCATTTCCATCCCATGCATTTCCATCGATCCCACCCTACTAGTACATGACACAGAAAGTAAGAAGCTAAGTAGTGATTTCGACTATTATGTCCTCCCGGCGAATCATGAGGCTGGCGGTGTGAAGGAGACGGGCGGACCTGATTACTTTTTTATTTTTTTGTTTGAGGACTTTTCTGTAAAATTTTGGACCTATTTCTAATTTTATTTCTTAGACTCTATTTTACAGCACCTATTTTAGAGCGTCCGGTAAAGCGCTGTGCCAGCAACGCACTGCATTTTAGCGCATCTGAAAATGCCATTGTCGGTCTCGCGCGCTAAAATGACTACTCCCTCCGGTACAGTTTGCTAGGCGCACTTTAAAAATCATGCAATTTCAAAACTCCTCGTCACACTTTAGGCGTATTAGTATTAAATGCTGTTTGTAAACCAATCAAAAAGAATGGAGAGAGTTGATTACAGGATGGAGAGCCAATGAAATATCACCTAGGTCCTAGAGAATTCTCATGCGTGCCTTCCAAACCGTACCGAAGGGAGTAAAATGATGTTGTAAACCTATTTTAGCGCGCCGCTTTTTTTGGCGTCTTTCAGATCGATGCTCTAATGCCAAGAAATAAACTAGTACGCGTACAATGCTTTCTGACGGGTCGCTTTTTAATTTCGTCAGCTCTGACTCGGAAATTAATTCCATGCATGAATTCATGGGCCATATATGATGATGCGACTGCAAGAAGTCTTGCTATCGGAAATGGATGTTCTAACGGAAAATCGCATATTCGTCTCGCGACTTGTTCGCTACTTCCTGGGCGCCTACGAGGTAGTGATGAGTGCTGACTAAACTGCAGGTTTTTCCACAAAATAGGAAGAAATAAACTGCAGGCTACTGTTTTTTTTTAGAATTAGAATTAACAGGCTACTGTTGTTGCGCCCAATATTCTGAACGCGCGCTTGCACATTGCAATCGGACGACTAGGTCGAGTCTTGCAAGGCACTCTCGCGCAACGAAAGTGGATGATCTGAACATGTATTTTTTGACAAACCTGGCCCTTTCGATCAACAAAACACATGTATGATCTTTTCTCAAAACTATTTTTAAATCTGGCGCCAAAAAGGATGGAGCCGAACTTGTTCAAATCTACTCTTTTTCAAAAATATATATTTTTGGCTCCTTTCTCCCGACCCGCTCCCGTGCGGCTGCGCCGGCCGCACCGGAGGGACCCCAAATCTGGTGAGCGGCCCGCCCCCAGCCTCCCCCGTCCTCGCCGTCGCCAGTGGGCGTCACCGGGCAAAGCCCGGCGGCGCGGCGGCGGCGGGGAGCACCTCTGCGCGCAGGATCTTGGCGGCTTGGCGGCGGCGCCTTTCTCCGGCGGATGCGGCTGCGTGGCGGCTGGGTGGCAGCGGCGCGGGGCGGCGTGGCTCCTCCGGCTGCTACCTCTGCGGACGGCAGCGGTTGGGCTCCCGGGCGGCGGCCCGTGGTGGATCTTGGCGGCGGCGGCCGACGTGGCTGCGTGGGGCGGCGCAGCGGTCGGAATTTGGAGGTGGTGCTGCTACTCATCGTCCTCCCCTTGCCGTCATGCTCGGGAGGCTCGCGCGGCTGCTCCTTCGGTCTCGGGCTGGCGATGCTCGATCTGGAGCGGACGTGTCTCTCGGCGCCGCTGTCGGCGTTTGGCTAGGAGGTTGGGTGGTGCTCCAGCCTGCGTGGTGCTGGGTGGGGCTGTCGTCCCGATCTGGTCGCCTCCGCGTGGTGCGGTGCATCCAGGTTCAGATCGATGGGCTTCTCCACCTCCATTTTCTGGTAGCCAGGTGGTGGTCGGCGGGCGCCGGAGCGGCGGCTCCGGGCAAGACGGCGGCGGCTCTCCCCCCGGGATGGCTAGCCAGGAGGTGGCTCCTGGGTGGCGGTGCCCGACGGCGTTCACATCCAGGAAGGTCTATTGTGCTGCGCTACGCCGCTGGCTGCATCTAGGGCGTGGTCGGGACGAGGATGTTGGGGCGGCGGCCCCGGAGCTGTGGCTGCGACTGGGTCGTGGTCAGCATGACGCCTGCCGTGACGTGAGGTGGCGCGGTGGTTGCGGCATGCAGTGATGGTGGTTCGGTCGGTCCTCGACGGGCGGTTTGCGGGGTTTGCGGCTCATCGTCGGGCGAAAGCTCTGCCTTGGATGTCGTCCGGGGCCGACGACGGCGGCGCCCCAGGCGCCGCGTCCTTCTTGAAGGCATTGTCGAGATGGTGATGTCGCTTCTGAAAGAACAACTATGCCCGAGATGTCGCCTAGAGGGGAGGGGGGGTGAATAGGCGATTAAAACTTTTTTTTTATTTAGGGGCTTGATAATTTCGGAATAAAACTAGGTGTTTAAATTAACAAGCCAACAACCTAAAATTCTAGGTTTACCTAAGTGCACCAACAACCTATGCTAAACAAGGCAAGTAACAAGGAGATAGCAAGATATAGACTTCAAGCACGATGGCTATCACAATGTAAATTTGCATAAGTAAAAGCTCGGGTATAGAAATAACCGAGACACGCGGAGATGAAGATTTATTCCCGAGTTCCTCCTTGTTAAGGGAGTACGTCTCGTTGGAGGTGTGTGAGCTCGCCACAAAAGGCCTACTCAAGATGCCACAAAGGCCTCACCCTATTCTCCGATGAACCTCACCCAAGGGATCGGTTCACCTTCCACTATCGGAATCCTTCGAGGCGGATTCCGGAGCCCTTTACAACTTCTTCTTGGGGCACACACCCACAACCCAATTGGGGGCTCCCAAACTCGTGCCGAAGCTCCACAAGTGAAGACTTCGCGGCACCTCCAACCGTCTAGGGTACACAATGCACCCAAGAGGCACAAAGCTCTTGGGAACGCAATGCACCCAAGAGTAACAAGCTTCCAACCTTCAATCCCACGAATCACCGTGGGGAGCACAACCCGATGCAACAAATGCAAAAGGGGAAGATCACACCAAGTGGTCAAATTCTTCTCCCCAAAATCCAACCGAAGCAACTAATGCTACGGAGGGATTTAGGAGGAAGAACGGAGGAGAAACACCAAGAACTCCAAAATCTAGATCCCACAAGTTCCCCTCACTTAGAGGAGATTTTGTTTGGTGGAAAGATGGATCTAGATCTCCTCTCTTATTTCCCTAAATTTGGGCAAGAATCATCGGAGGGATTAGGAGGAATCGAGCTCTCAAAATGTTGGCAATGGAGGAGAGAGAGCTAGGGATGAGATCTACACAGAAAATGGGGAAGAAAACTCTTTTATAGGTAGCTCTAAAAAGTGACCGTTGTAGGAGAAAAAGTTGGACAAAGAAGGAAAAAACGTTCCCAGGCGACCCGGCCTGGGGCCGGCCGGCAGCCGGCCAGGCCGGCCTGGAAACACCAACGATCGAACACAGCGACAGGGAGCCCAGCCTGGCCCCAGCCTTGGGCCGGCCCAGCAAACGAGTGAGGCTGGGGAGGCCACAGAGAGAGCCGGCCTTGGCCCGGCCGCGGCCCAGCCTGGCATGCGGGTGAGGCCGGCAGCCCACCCGAGCCGCCCGGCCAGAGGCCGGCCTCGGGCCCGGCCAGGCCGGCTGGCCTGCTCCCTTTTTTTTTTCTTTTTCAATTTTCTGTTTAAAAAACTTTCCGAAATAAAACCGCAATAACTTTCGCATACGAACTCCGTTTTCGATAAACTTGGACTCGTTGGAATCGTCACAACGAGCACAACAAGAATATGCAGAGAAACATCATAGTCCAAGAATATAATATAAAGATAAATGGGAAAAGGTAAAAGCTCCCATTTGCAAATCGGAAATGCAATAACTTTCACCCACGAACTCCGTTTTCGATAATCTTGGACTTGTTGGAATCGTCACAACAAGCACAACAAGATTATGCATAGAAACATCATAGTCCAAGAAAATATCATAAAACCAAATGGGGAAAGTTAAAAAACTCTTTTTCGCAAACCGAACATGCCGGAACTTTTGCAATTGACGTCCGAATGAAATAAAACCAATTTTGTTGGAAAGAGGACGACAAATGCTACCTTTGAAAATGACAAACAAGCAATGGAGATTTTGCAAAGAAGTGGAAGAGAGAAATCTCCCGCACAGATGAACCGGCAAAATCTCCAATACCGAAACCGCAA